>CM040424.1:31342991-32542991 GCA_022702705.1 Papilionanthe hookeriana x Papilionanthe teres | reverse complement strand
TCATAAAATATACAGTTGAATCTCTTGCCATTATTGTGATCTTTTGAACCTATATATAACAGATTTTTAGGAATTAATGGAAGGATTATAAAATGACATAAATAATAAATATATGATATATACATTACAAAAAGTAGAGACAGTGACCAAGATACATGTTGATTGTTGGCTCAATGATTATATAGGATTTCCTGCCAAATCAAACAGTCAACCCTGTTAAATTGGCCAATTCTATCTAGGATTGCAAGGAGTGCTCCTGTGGTACGCAAGTCCTCATCTGGACTAAGTGAGCATCTTCTCTGTTTTTGTCATCTTATATGAGTGAGTGATTATAAGGCCTTCGACGAGTGACTTTGAGTTAGGATTTATTAATTCATTAGGCTCTCTTGAATCTTGCAAGCTCTTTTGAACATTGGTTTAAAGTGAGTTATTATTCAAGCTTTGGTGAACATTCTTTATCTTTTTAGCTTCAACTTGGCTAAATGTTTGATTAAACACAAATATATTTCATTATTTTGTTTGAGATAACTAAAAAATATCATCAAATTTAATGCTTATGAGCAATCCCATTAAAATTTTCCAAATTTTTATAGTTTTGAAAGGTATATTCAAAATGCATTGAATTTACATATTCCCTTACGTGAGTGCAAGTAGAACTTCTCTTCTAATTATAACGCAACGCCATTTCAGGTGTTTGTGCTGTGCTTGTCGGCCGGGCTAAGCATATGTTGGTTCAACACCTTATGCTTCGTCCTCTGCATCCAAAACTTCACCACAGACCGTTCCCTCGCCCTCTCCCTCACCGTCAGCTTCAACGGCCTCAGCGCCGCCTTATATGGCCTCGCTGCTAACTCCATCAACGGCCACCCTTCTTCCTACCTCCTACTCAACGCCGCAATCCCCTTCCTCATCTCACTTTTCGCTCTCATACCCATCCTCCACCGGCCGCCTCCCCAACCCCTACAAGCCTCCTCCAATAGACACGTCTTTCTCGTCCTCAATACCCTCGCTTTCCTCACCGGCCTTTACCTCCTCCTCCAAAACCCCGCCTCCCCCAGCCCTTCTATCTCTGGCCCAATCCTCTCTGGCGCAGTAATCCTCCTAGCCTTTTCGCTTGTCGTTGTTGCTATAGCATGGGCTCATTGCTCCAATGATTCCGATGGCTTAGCCCTATACGACTTGCAGAAGGCACTGATTGTCGGAGAGGTCGTAGAAGTGGACGATGGAGGAGGCAATGGGTGGTTGTGCTACTTCAATGAGGTGATGACGAAAGACAGGATTACTGTACTGGGGGAGGAGCACGGTGCAAGGAGACTTGTCCGCCGGCTGGATTTCTGGCTGTACTACATCTCTTACTTCTGCGGCGGGACGGTTGGTCTTGTCTACAGCAATAACCTGGGTCAGATCGCCCAGTCGTTGGGGCAGCAATCGCAGACTACCTTCCTCGTCAACGTCTACTCCTCTTGCTCCTTCTTCGGCCGTCTCATCTCCGCCGCTCCCGACTTCTTCCACGGGTTCGCCTCATTCCATATAATTAAGGCGTCGATTTATATAAATTCACAAATTGTGTTTGGCGCTGTTTGGGTTTTTAAGTTATTAGGATTTAATAAATCTTATCAATTCGAAATTACTAAATCATATTTATTAAAGCTTAATATTTTAAGTTTAAAAAATGGTTTGATAAGGGATTTATTAAATCCTGTAAACTCAACATAATTATTTGATAAATAAGAACAAATAGCTCTTCTTGGAACTAAATTATCAAATCTATAGTTTTATTTTATCAAAATGATCATCTGACAAGTTTTTACTTCATCTAAATTAAACCCCGCTCTTAGCCCATTACAAGAAAAAAATATTATATTCGGACTTCAGATCCATTCGGAGTCTAACGGTGGACATCACATATTAAGTGAGCTCTACCGCTTTTAACACTGACTAGCATAATATATTACGGGCCGGCCAACTTAACACCCGGTACTCCAGTCCAAAACCCCGGATGTAATATTTGAGCCGCTTTATTTATTTTTGTAAATAAAAAATATTTCGGACCGACCAAGAAAGCTAATTCTTTTTATGAGGAAATTCTTATATGTGTGTGACCAAACTCCTTTACGACATGCAGGAAGATAAGGTTGGCAAGAACCGGCTGGCTAGCCGCAGCTCTCGTCCCAATGCCGCTGGTTTTCTACATGATGGCTAAGGATGAAGACGGGCAACTTCTTGTCGTCGGAACAGCACTGATTGGTCTGACCTCCGGATTCATATTCGCCGCGGCTGTGTCTGTAACGTCGGAACTCTTTGGGCCTTCAAGTTTTGGAGTGAACCACAACATCGTCATAACAAACATTCCGTTGGGCTCCCTCATCTACGGATTGCTTGCCGCGCTTGTCTACGACGCCAACGGTAGTGTTGGCATGCAGCGGCTATGCAAGGCCATGGGGAAGGTGCTTCGCGGGGGCATGGTGGTTTGCATGGGTCCCCGGTGTTATGGAAAGACGTTTCTGGCTTGGGGATGCATTTCGATGCTTGGTCTTGCTTGCGGCGTTGCGCTTTACTTGAGGACGAGGGCGGCGTACAGATCCACGGCTGAGAGTGGTGGCCAGAGGTTTGCGCGAACCCGTTCCGGTGATATTATGTAGGCTTATGTTTTATGTTGCGGTGGCTTGGCTGTTGGGTATTTCAACGGTCTCCGATATCCATTTAAACTTTTAGTTCACACATAAATAATATATATATATATATATATATATATATATATATATATATATATATATATATATATATATTGTAAAATTTCACTGTTATTGGCTCTCACAAGCAATTGTAAATCTACTCTGAATAAATACCAGCCCATTTTTACTAGTGTTAATTCTCCTTCTTGTGCAAATAGCATGAAAAATTAAACAACCTGCTATTTACTTAAAATTTAAGCAATTGAGGTGAAGGTTAAACTAAGAAAATGTGGCACTTCATAATCAGCTTGCATGTTCAATTTCAAAGGATATTAGTAGTTTTTCAGTAAAATTTGGCGAATTTACAAACTAAAAATGATTCATGAAATATTGGATCTACCAGGTCAAACTATCAAAAAAAAAAAAAAACTAAATTGTCAAAGCATACCTTAATTCATGATTACTTGTAGTTATGAGTTATTATCTTCTAAATCAACGTGTATTCGTCAAATCTTTTATATCGATATGACTACAAATAAGAGGAATTCTCTTTCTCTTTGGGAAAGTGAAGTGATACTTATATACACGAAATTGGGAGTATAACCATTTTAAAATAACCACCTTATAATGGGTAATTATTTCCTGCACATTTGTACTTTCAATTTTGCCCACTAAAAAAGTTGAAAGTACAAATACATCTCAACATTTATGTTTTAGACAATAGTTAAATTTTTAATACCCATAAGCCTATCATTAATATCTTATTATATAACATTAATTATGATTAACTTCAAGATAGCATAAATAACTCATTTATTTACAAAGGTTAGCTCATGTAAAAAATTATATAATTATTATTCAATAATCTCCTACTTAGGCTACATATGTTACCTCATAAATATGTTTGCTTTCGTGAGCTCAAACTTTATTATCATGTATTAGGGCATTCCTTAACAATCTTGTCTATTAATTATAACAATATATGACCAAAACAACATTCATTACAAGTATAACATGACCAGACCTATCAATGATCATGTGTATCAACAGTAACATAGATCAACTATGGATGTGTAGCATGAAAATTACATGCAATTTGATATATACCTACCTGATTCCTACTAGTCTAAAATAGAAACTTTAATGAGATAAAAGTTGAACCAAATTAATTAGAGTAAAAACTAAAGTTATTTCTTAATTTGTAGAGAAAATAGACAATATTTATGTATTTATCGGCCGCTTAAAAGTCTCGATTTAATTTAAAATATAAATATACATAAAATTTTAGAAAAATATCATTTTAATAAAAAATATGAAATCAAACCAATCTCATAGATGCAATAGTTTAAATAATCAAGCACTATACCACAAACTACGTATCTATCCCAAAGTATAGATACATTGCTTGGCGGTGTGGCTTAATCAAATAAACTAAAGAATCCATGACTTCCGTTTGGTCTGCGAACCATTTATGTTGACCAACAAATTCCTCTATCTAATACAAAAGAATTATATAGGGTTTATATTAATCTAGTCTTTAAGTTTCCTATAAGCGCAAACCCCTATAGTTAATTATGTCTTAGATAACCGAAGTCGTCTAAGAATACTCGATTTAGATAAGGAAATAATATTTTCATGACTTTCAAAAGGTAGGATTTTCCAAAAGAGTGTGTGGTAGTAGGAATCCCAATAGGTGAGTAGCTCAAGTTTCAGGACAATTATTGTAGGAATCTAAAGGAATGAAAGCTAGAGCAAGTAATAAATCCAAGAAAATCTTGGTAACTTCCAAACTATCCTATGGTATGGCTTCAATTCGAGTCAAATATTTGATGTTTCATCTTGCCAATTTTAATTAATGAGGACTTACATTCACTTGATACTGATCATGTGAATAGCCTGAAAGATGAGAGGATTTATGACATATCAGATGACAACCTCGGAGTCCTATGACGAGTTTAGGGCTTATATTGCACGAGGAGCAAGGGCCTAAAAGATAAAGTGAGGGTTTATGTTGCATTAGGCAAGCTACCTCGGAGTCCCGTAGCTTATTATTAATTCTAAGGATTTTTGCTGTTGAAGATGGCCGTGCTGCCCACTATGTATGCTCCAAGCTCCTCTTTGCAGCAGGTATAGCTTTAGACGTGTCAAATTGAAAAGAATAGAGAGTGTCGTGTTTTAGAAATATTTAAATTGAGATATCTTAATGTCTTATTATGGGAATATTTAAGTTGATTGTAGCGCACATGTTAGGATCCACGGTTCCCTCATTTCGACAGCACTATTTTCTTCAGATTCACTTAGTCCGGATGAATTCACCAAATTCAAATAAATGAATTCAATACTTTCATTCAAACCATGGGAACTCTCATTAGCAGCCGTAGGTTGCCTCCTCTGAGGGATTCCTGATCATCCAATAGAGACATTTTAATTTAGTTGCAATTATGATTTTGTTTTATTTGTGATTAAATTTTGAGTTGTCTTATATTTTGCTTTGTTGTGGCGGTGAATTTTATCTTTATTTTGTTTTAATTTTTTAATTTTAGTTTTAGTTTTGTGGCTATCCTAAAAGTTTTAGTTTTGACATGCAGGGTGACCTTATTTTTTATCATGCAAATTCATAAGCAGAAAGTACATTAAAGTAAATGCGGGAAAAAAAAATACTGATAAACTGTAAAAGTGTACCAGTCCTCTTCTCGCACTCCAGCTGAAATATGACCATTTGCAGCACATATGTATTTATAATCCATATGAAATTGAAATTGCATGCCAGAAAATAGGGAAAACAGAGCTAAAGTGCACCTACCAAGTCCTATGTCATACCTTGGTGAGTTCCTATATGTTCATTTATGAGGATGATTTCATCAAGCAAACCATATTAAGCTCAAGTGTCCTTCAAGATATCCAAGGATTATGAAAAAGTCTCGGGTAATACCCTAGACACTTCACGATCCCTCGAATCGTCTCGAGTTCATTTAAATTTATTATGTTGCTAAGTGATTCATCCAATTCATACCCTCATGCTTACTGGACGTTTAATGGTTTAATTATCTCTTTAAGTGGTGTAATCATCACGTGATATTTTATTCATGAATTATGTGAGTGGGGCCCTTAGGAGGCAATTTGATTTATTAAGAAATTTAGCCAGATTAAACCTAGAATTAGACTAGTAGTGTTTCAAAGATATTTGAAGTTGATTATATCTAATTTTTTTAAACCTCATTAAGTCAAATCTTGATTCAGCCTAATTCACTACTAAGCCCTTAAGACTTAATGTGTAAGTTTGTAATTTTAGGAATATTGAGTTTATGTGATCTTAATTCTTATCAAAATATTGAAGTATCATTAAACACCAACTAGGAGTATCAGATTGATGAATTATTAACTTCCAAAGTCAAACTCCTAACCTTGGGATCATTTAATTTTGATTATCTTCCAAATTAGCATAATTAAAGAAATTACAAATTTAACCCTTTTGTGACAAAGGTGACATTAGTTTCTACCAGTTACCCCTTTGTGTTTCAATCATTTGGACTATCAATTTAAGGTCATTAATTGCCCATTTATCCCCTTTGATTAGGCCTAAATATTAATTAATGCTTAAATTCTTTAATCACTATTTTGCCCTTTAAGACCATATCACTTCATAATTCATTAAATTAAACTCAAATAACTTTGAAATTCTTATGTTACCCCATTCATGGGATAATTAAAACATCAGATGAGAAAATGTGATTTTTTTTTATTTTGATATAATTTATATAATTATTTTAATACAAAAATAAAGATTTTGAAAGTATATTTAATAACTTAATCAAAACAAAGATTTTGTCATTAGAAAACTTATTGGAGGTTCACTGTTTAGAGGATCACTTAGACCAATTTTCATGATTTTTTGAGTTTTATTTTAATTATTATTCAATTTTGATTTTTAATTAAATATAAAATATATTTTGATTTGAAAATTAAGTTTTATATTTTTCTTGAGTTTCTATGAGTTCAGGGAACCAAGAGAAATAGGTTTATTTTTTTGTGATTTATATTTTAATTATTATAATTATTTTAGTGGGAAATTAGGAAAAATCCATTTTTGACTTTAAAAATTATTTTTTTAACCCTTTAAAATTTAATATTTTCATTTAAAAAGTTAAGCAAATTATTCTAATTGCTCCCAAGTGAACAGGAGACAATTTAGAAAATTTTAGTGAATTTTATATTTTTGGGATTTTTTTTAAATTTTTAATTATTTAAATATTCAAAATAGGCTTAAAAATGAAATATTTTTTTATTCCTATTTTATTTTATTTATGTTTCTATAATCACAGTGAACTCTCAAAACTGGTTTTATTATTTTTTACTTCAATTTTAATTATTATTGTTTTTTTAATTCCAAAAATATCATTTCACTTAGAAAATTCATTTCAATGGGTAAATTAACTCAAATTGATTCAAAATTTTTATTGGGAGTTCTCCGGATTGTTTTTAACAGTTGAGAGTCATTTTTGTGATTTTTACCTTTTATTTTAATTATTTAATCTTTAAGTGATTTTAATGAGTTAATTATCATTAGTGTCATTTTTAATTCTTTAAGCCCATTTTATATTTTTCCTATAATCCTCTGACCACATTAAACCTACCAAAACTATTTTTTTAGTTTTCCCATCAATATTCTAATTATTATAATTTTTATACTAAAACATGGATGATCAAAATCAAATAATTGGGATCTCATCATAGAGATCTCCTCTGACTCTAAAAAAATTATAGAATGTCTCTATTAACAGTGATAAAAAATCCCTAAATCTCAAGTCATGGTTAAATGTATATGCCAAGATATGATTAAAACATGCAATACTTTATTTAATTAATGAAAAATCAAACATAAGTCAAATGTTCTCAAATTTGTTTCCACATTTTTCTCCTATGTTCCCTAAGCAAGAGGATTATTTTATTTTATTTTTACAATTTTTCTACACAAAGTAATGGATTTTTTAAGTTTTCAAAATTAAATAAATAAAAAATACCCTAATTTCCTACTAAAAACACGTCGGCGCTAATTGGATCCTCGTACGCATCGAATTGCCATGCACCGCTTTGCCATTTGTCGCCGCCATCTGACTCAGTGCTGACACATCCCACTGTTAACGTGTGAAGTGTCGTCCGCCCGCATCAGAGCCGTATGTCAAATACACTCACGATGGGACGGTCCTCCATCATTGTCCCCATCTGGTTCAACTCATGAGTTGTGCACCTTATAACCCTAAGATCTTGAGCTAGACTCAACCAAATCGAGTGCAGTTTGTTCCTAGAGCTTCATCTAAGTGCGAAAAATCTATCTATATGATTTATATGGTATGAAGTACAATATAGATGTAGAGGGAACCAAAATAGGCTCGAGAGGAGGTGAGAGCTCAATACTTTTGTCTTAGGGGGGAAGCCTCAATCAGAATGGTTCTTCACCTTCGTGGTGACCTCGCAAACCTCCAAAAAACAACAATTCAAGCTCTCCTTGGGCCTAAGTATGAACTAATCAGACCCGATTTGTGGGGTTGATCAAGGTCTAGGTTAGGGGCTTTCTGTGATAGGGCTTTTGTAGGGGATAAAGTTCGTCTGGTGTGGAGATGGTGTGGGCAAAGTTAATTTGAATTTTTTTCAGTTTGAAGCTGTGGGGAATGGTGTCCTGTTTTGGTTGAAACTTGAACTGAGAAATTAGCGCTTGACAGTGAGGGAGGTGGCTGGAAAATGGTTGGGTTAGGCTCAGAAGGTCTTGGAGAAGCTTTGGGAATCAATTGGGCAGAGTTTCCCCAAGGAATTTGAACTTCTCCTCTCTTGGTCGTGAGGGGTGGAGTTTAAATAGGAGAGGCCATGGTGGTTGCCATGGCTAACTGAGGTGTCTGGGAGCTCACTTAGATGGAGTGAAAATGTGCTCCAATGGCCAATTGGATTGGTGCAGCTTGGATGGGCACAATTACGTGTATTGATCATGGTGGAGCTCTCGGGTTTGGGTTTTTTTCAGCAGCCAAGATGGCCAGCCGGCCAGTCTCAGGTCACCATCCCACTGAGGATGATCAACAGTGTGCAAATGTGAAGTCAATTGGGTTTTTGCATGGGTAGAGGTGCTTAATTGAAGTGGAAAAGGGTTTGGGTCAACTTGGGTTTAGGTTAGTTTAGGCTCACCAAAATGTTTTGGGTCACTCCCAAGGTGGTAAAGGCTACTGAGGAGGTCAGCTTGATCAGTGGTATGAAGTCCCAATCAAGATTATTTGGATTAAATTTGGGTATAGGTGAAGCATAGAAAGGGTTTATCACTTTTTAAGTGATCATTATAGGACTCCCTCCTTTTTCCACTTATGGCATGGTGAGGTGGCAAAGGGTCTTATGGCTTACTTATGGCTTGAAGCGAGGCTTCATGGCTTACATTTGGTTTGGGAATTTGCATGAGAAAGGATTTTATGATTTTGGGTATTTTTGGTGTTTCTGTCATAAGGCTTAATATAGAATTATTTTGTCATCAATAAAAAACTTAGGAAATGATTTTGATGAAATGGATGATGAGAATGATTTTGGCATGTGGGCTTTTAATTGAATTTTGGGCCATTTGGAATGAATTAAGGCTTAGGCTTTTAAAAATGGGAATTAAGTTTGGGCTTGAGTTTAGGTTGGATTTTGAATTAAAATTTGTCTTAATTGAAGGTTGGATTTGGTGTAGAAAAATGTTATGAAGGGTTTAGAATTCAAAATTGGGGGAACTGATTTAGTTATAAGATTCAAATTTATGGAATTTAGGGATATGGTCAAAATTGGAGATTTTAAGTTAGGTTGAAATCGAGTTTGAGATTGGGTCAAATTGAGCTTGGATTTGGTTTAAAATGTGATTAGGCATGATGAATTTGGGTTTTGAATTGAAATTGGGTTGAATTGAAGTCAATTTGGTTGAAATTGAGGGTAATTTGGGGAAATTAGGCTTTTAAGAGCAAATTGGGGCTTTTGGTCAAAATGGGTCAATTTGGTTAAATTGGGTTCATGTGAGTGTTTAAAATTGGTTTTGGGGATATTTGGAGTGATTTTGGAATTTTTGGAATTTTTGTATTTTCATGGGCATTTTGGTAAATTTGGGGGTCTTTGGGGTGGTTTGGAAATTTCGGTAAAATTAGGGTGTCTTGGTCAATTTTAGTGGTGAGGAACATTTTGAAATGATTTTTTGAGGAAATTTGAGAATTTTGGTAGTTTTGAGATTTTTTGGTCGAGATTGGGGTTTGAGAGCAATTTGGTAATTTGGAGGAAGTTTGGGCCAAAGTGGGCAAGTGAGCTATGAAACAATTTCCAAGTCATAAGAGCCATATGAGGACTCATATTGTATGTTCATTATGTTGGTCCTAACTTTCTTAGCTAAAGGCTAAGGGTTTGGGTCCACCCATATGGGCTTTTAAAAAGGAGTCAAGAGACCAAATCAAGTGTAAGTAATCACAGGATTTGGGTTTTTTGAGAAAGTGTAATGTGAATGTGAGGTTTATGTGTGTGTGTGTGTGAGTGAGTGTGTCCTAGCTCCAGAATAAACCACCCAGAGTTTACCCTAAGGCTTGACCAATCTATAAGGAACTCCTCTTGAGTTTCCTTATAGTTAGTGTCATCCTTCTAAGTGCTAGGGGTTAGAATTTAAGCACGTTGAACACCAAGTGAATCAAGGAAGTGTTTAGAATTTTTATGGGGGAAGGGTTCCATCACTAGTCCTCTAAGAAAGTCACCAATAAAGTCCTAAGGCTAGATCCTAGGGTCTTCTAAAGAGAGACTAGACCTCAACAAAAGTGAAGTCAATAATATTTAAAAGACAATAACGTCCAAGTAAATCCTCTCATTAAAATTACATATTATCAATTAATTAAATACCTATAAGTGTAGTATGCTCATGAAAGACATTGGGTGAAATTTATTTAGTGAGCGGATCCAATAATTATAGAGTTTGTGCCAACTCATTCTTTAACAAAAATGGTACTTAATCTATATGTGCTTTGATTATAAGAAACTCGTGCTGTTATTATAATATACGACTACAGATTTATTATTACAAAGTAGCTTAAGTGATCTTTCGATGCTTTTCACAACTTACAACCCAATTACAAAGTTTCACAATCATATTTCATAATTGGATGCTTCATCAGTCGCTATAAATTCTATTTCCATAGTGAAGGAACTAAGAATGATTGTGTGGCTTTGGGTGCTTTAGGCCGCTTAGGGTGAGGGCAGTGCAGGGCCATTAATCACTAAGGTGATCCCTCACTGACAAGGCTCAATTTTGAATTTCAAGGGGTATGGGGGAGCTCGGGCTGAGCTGTTTCGGTGGCTAGGGTGGCCGACAAGGACATGGCAGGAAGTTGGCAGGCTGAGGAGGAGTGGGGGAATAGCTCAGTGCATTCAAATTGGCATGGAGGTTGCTTAAATAAGAGTTTAAGGATGGGACTTATGCTTAACCAAAAGGCTAAACCCAATGGTCCAAAGCGCTGGACCTTTGGTCCATGACTCAAGGGGACTGGGTTGGGCCAGATCAAACCAGTCCTAAGAGGCCTAAGGTTGGCTGCCATGGAGTTGGTTTGGTCAATTTGGTTCAATTGGGTTCAATTTAAGTGTCATTAGGTCATAGGTTCAACTTCGGTCACATTGGGTTTAGGTTAGGCTAGCTTGGGTTTCAGCTTGAGTTGGACCAAATTGATTGAGTAACATTGTGTATATGATTATAATGAAGATTTTTCATGAAGACTTGGAGTGGTTTTGAGTTCAATTGAGGGGTCAATTTAGTGGAATTTGGGATTTTGATCTATTTGGGGAAAGTTGGCTAAGTTTGGGTTTAGGTTGGGCTAGAGTGGGGTTTAAGCCCAATTGAAGCTTCCAAATGGTCTAGGGGAATGTGGTGAAGAGTCTCCAACATCAATTGGGTGGAAATTTTTGGAATATGGCAATCAATTTAGTGAGATTTGGTCATGTGTTGGATTTAGGTTAAAATTAGGAGTTTTGGACTTTAAGTTGATTTAAATGAGACTTGGGCTCAAATTAGGGGCTATTGATGATTCAATTCAATTTAGGGGAGTGTTATGAAGGGTTTAGGATTGAAATTTGGGGGAATTGGTTGACATTAAGTCAATTTGGGGATTTTGAATTATTTAGGTAAAATTGGGGATTTTGGATTTTAAGTAAAATTAAACTTAAATGTAGGTAAAATTGAGCTTAGATTTGGTTCATATTGGTATTAGAGATGTTGAATTAAAGTTTGAAATTGAAATTAGGCAAGATTGGGATCAATTGAGTAGATTTTGGGTTTAATTTGAGCACTTTTGGGTTAAATGGGTCAAATTGGGGCTTTTGGTTAAATTGGGCTAAATTGGCCAAATTGGGTCATGTGGTAGTTGAGAGAAATGAAATTATGAATATTTGGGAGATTTTAGGATATTTTGGGAATTTTTAAAATTTTGGGTCAAGAGGGGTGTTTAGGATATATGGAGGTTATTTGGAGTGTTTTGGGGTGTTTTGGTGGATTTAAGAGGTGGGAACTGTTTTGAAATGATTTTGAGGAGTTTTGGGAATTTTGGATAATTTTTGGGGAATTTTGGATGATTTTAGGGCTTTGGGGTATTTTAGGTATTTAGGGTACTTTAGGGTAAAGGGGTTAGACATTTGGAATGTTTGAGAAATTTAAGATTGGTTGAGAGTGAGTAGTATGGAGTTGCTTAAATTGAGCCATGGACCAAGGGTCACCCTCATTTGGTCCTCTATGTGTTGGTACTAGCCAAACCCTAGCCTGAGGCTAAGAGCTTGGGAAAACCACTTACATGAGTTTCCAAAGAGTTAGGGGATCAAAGGTTATGTGCTTAGGGTTGTGAGTGTAGTGTGAGTGTGGTGTGAGTGTGGTGTAAGCTCTAGGCCTCCCAGGGTAGATCCTATGGTCTGACCACCTATAGGTGACTTCACCTGAGCTTCCTTATGCTTGGTCTCTTCCTCCAAACTGGAGGTTAGGCCTTAAGCATATGAAAACTTCCAGAGAAGTAAAAAAAGTTTGAATTTTTATGGGGAGGGTTCCATAACTTATTTTCTAAGAAAGTCACCGGGAGAGTCCTATGGCTAGACCCTAGGATATTCTACTAAAAGTGAGGTCAACTAATAGAACCCCAATAGGTGTGGTGTGCTGGGCAAGCACACTGCATGTGTTGGTGTTGACCGACGAGATCAACAAAACCAACACAATTGTCTGAGTCAAAACTCAAGACAAATACAGAATTTAGCGAGGAAGTTTCCACTGGGGATTAGGAGATTGAGCTTCAAGTCCCGGGAACTCTCGTTGGGGAGGAAAATGGATTTCCTTCCTGTGAGAAGCTATGGATTTCAAGCTTTCAATTTGGAGTTGGAATTTGGATTTAGAATTTGGATTTAATTTCAGTTTATATTTTGAGCATTAGATTTTAATTTGATTTTTTTTAGTTTTAATTTTAATTTTAAGTTTTATAGAGTTTACGAAAATTTCAGATTTTGTGGAATTTTAAATTTGAAGACTTTAATTTTGTGGGAAAAATTTTGAGTGTGGAGGGGAAATCAAAATTACAGTACTGATCTCGAAAGGATGAGAACTGAAATTTAGGTACTAGCCTCAGAAATGAGAATCAAGATTTCAATACCGACCTTGAGATTTCGTGGGTGTAGAAAAATTTCTCGAGAGGGAAATGGAAAAGTAGGGAATTTTGAGGGAATCAAATGACTAAGCTCCGTTCCTGGAATTTCATGGAAGGCAGAAAATTTTCTCGGAAGGGATGTGGAAAATTAGGGGATTTTTGGGGAATTAGACGACTAAGCTCCATTCCCGGAATTTCATGGAAGGCGGAAAAATTTCTCCGAAGGGAAATGGAAAATTAGGGAATTTTGGGAGAATCGGCCGACTAAGCTCTGTTTCCGAAAAATCATGAAAGGCGAAAAAATTTCTCGAAAGGAAGATGAAAAATTAGGGAATTTTAGTGGAATTGGACGACTAAGCTCCGTTCCCAGAGTTTCATGGAAAGCGGAAACATTGTCTCGGACTGGATGTAGAAAATTAGGGAATTTCAAGGAAATTGGACGACTAAGCTCCATCCCCGGAATTTCATGGAAGGCGGAAAAATTTCTCGGAAGGAAAATGGAAAATTAGGGACTTTCGGGGAAATCAGACGACTAATCTCCATTCCCGGAATTTCTTGGAAGGCGGAAAAATTTCTTGGAAGGAAGATGGAAAATTAGAAAATTTTGGGGGAATCGGATGACTAAGCTCGTTCCTGGAATTTCATGGAAAGCGAAAAATTTCTCGGGAGGGTGATACAAAATTAGGGAATTTTGAGGGAAAAACAGACGACTAAGCTCCGTTCCGAGAATTTCATGGACGGCGAAAAATTTCTCGGCAGGGTGATGGAAAATTAGGGAATTTTGAGGGAAATCTTGAGGAAGAAAGCTCAAGGACTCACATCCGGCCCAAGACGACACATTAGGAAGGAAAGCCCAATGACTTACATCCAACCTAAAAGGTGACAGAAAGGGATAAGAACTCAGGTAATGATCCTGGGATTTCATTTGAGAAGAATTTGATAAAACTTGGTATTTGACTTTCAAAAAAAGCAATTCGGTGCAATTTCGCCAAGATCGGTAGCCATTGCAAGATTTGTAGAATTTTGAGATAGAGAAAGAGCATTATCATTTGTTTTTTTTAATTCATCATTTTATTTCAATTTGTTTCGTTTCGTTATGTTTCATTTGATTTAATTTTGATTTTAAATTTCAATTTCATTTTCATTTGATTTAAGTTTCGGGTTCATTTCAGTTTTAATTTCATTATGTTTTCTTTTTTATCCTTTTCTTCAGCATTATTATTTTTGTCATTTTCATTTTGGAACCAAACACGTGGTTCAACGGCTTTCGATTATCACGTTGAAAAGAAAGCATTATGAAAACAAAAATCTTCATTAATTCTACTGAAAGTAGTACAATTGATCACATGCTGACAAGCATCCAAAAGTAGATCCTGTGTACAAAACAGAATAGAGCTGACATATCATATCATCTGACTGCTACAAAAGAGCGGGGACACCGACTGTCATAACTCGCTGAAAGGGGTAGTAGATTTCTGCTGTCTGAGACAGCTGCGGGGACAAGCTAACCTGCTAAGGTTACGCTCCGGAACAAAAGTTCCCTCGCGAACACCCGGAGGTACAATAGTCACAGCGATAAAGGATGAAGGTTCTCCAGTTCTGGATCTAGTTCGTAGTAAAACGACGTTTTATCTTCATCCATTCTTCTGAAAGTGACTGACACCCTTTTTCTTTGAACTCCCGGGATGCAGTGTTTCGCTAAATCTAACCCATTTCCTTTCAATACTAGCATTGATCCAACTGGTAGGGGAATTTCAATAGAACCTCGGAATTCTCCCGGTACAACAATCTGGATTTCTCATCCAAACAAGATATTACCTTCACTTATAAGGGAGACCGTGCAGAAGGGTATCACAAAGTCATGGTGGTCGATATGAGGTGGGATGTAATCCCTGTCCTCATAAATATTTATGATGCAGCTGTTAGGAATACAGTCTACCGGCAACACGTGCCACTCAACCATCCTCTTTACCATTTTCTTGATTTGTGGTGGCTTCAGATCCACCTCATCATGCTGCAAGATCCCCGGGGGACTGCCTTGTCGATCTACAACAAAGTTATAGCAACAACCATAGTGAATAGTGACTCTGCCTTTTCCACATTTCCATTTTGACAGCTCTGTATATGCCCTTGGCCTCAAACGGCCTGCTCTGTGATCCATGAAAAAAATACTTGTTTTTATGCCTTGATTTTTATCAAATTTTTAAGGATATTATGCTTTAATAAAAGGTATTTTTGTGTTTTTGGATGTAGGTGATGCAAAAATGTTCAAAAAGAAAAAAGGATGAAAAAGGAGCAAAAAGGAGCAAAAATGGAGCCAAAATCTA
Organism: Papilionanthe hookeriana x Papilionanthe teres; assembly: GCA_022702705.1. Classification (NCBI taxonomy): domain Eukaryota; kingdom Viridiplantae; phylum Streptophyta; class Magnoliopsida; order Asparagales; family Orchidaceae; genus Papilionanthe; species Papilionanthe hookeriana x Papilionanthe teres. The sequence continues at coordinate 32,527,337 of CM040424.1, read as the reverse complement.
AAATTGCCAAAATAATGAGCTAGAATTCGGCGCCTAAGCGCCAGCTCGATACCAAATCTGTGACAGTTTTTGTAACTACTTTGGGTGATTATTTTGATTGTTAGAGCGGTTATTAGACCATCTAGAAGATTGGCAGTTATTCTTGGTTTACTGGACATGTGATACATTGTATCTAGATGCTTGGAAACGGTTTGGATCGTGAAGAGGTGCAATCCAAAGTGAAGAGGTGCGAAGAATTGGACACAGAGTCCGGCGCCTAGGCGCCAGATGCCGGCGCCTAGGCGCCAGACACACTTTCTAGAAGATTCATTGAACTTGGACACATTTTGAAGAGATGCTTTAGGCAACCCTTGAAGCCTATAAATAGGTGGCCATTTCTACAGAGAAAAATGCCGAATAAGAAGCCCGCCCTAGTCTGCTCCAATCAGAGAGAGAATTAGAGAGATAATTTTAAGGGCCACAATTGTAGTTTACTTTTTTTCATAAATTAGTGAGTTTATTTTATTTAGAGTTTGTACTGAGAGTTTGAACGAGTTGGTGCTTTTGAAGTCTATTTCGCTTTGGAGTCAGATGGAATCAAAGGTTCAGTTGGAGAAACACTTGAGATAAGTATTTGTAATTTGATTCAAAGTTTTGTTTATATGTTTTGTTATTTAAATTCAATGTGTTCTGAGTAGTTACTTTACTTTCTCCTTTCAATTATGAAAAGATAAATAAGATAATATTAAATTCGTTGGAGAATTAAAAGCTAAATATGTTTAAATATTGTGATGATATTAATACCGAATCTTAATTTACTATTTAAATTGGTCATCTAAATTGTTAAAATCTGTTTAAGAATTTTGAGACTTAGAAGGAGATGAATTCTTAACTAGTAGATATCACATGAATCCTTGGGTAGTCGAAGGCCTTGTGCGGGTTATTCAAGGTGAAGTGCAAATAAATAGGAAAATATTATTCAATGGGTGTAGAATTGATAAGTTTTTAGAGTGACAGACTAAATTCTTGTAATTTGGTTTATAGAGAGGGAATGAGTCACTAGTAGGGCTGACCATAGCCACCCTTAGATATCTAGTAGTGTGAGCCTAGATTAACCCATTCTACTAACAATACATCCAGACCTGATCTATAGATTAGCCAATGTTCTTTATATTATCGAGCGAAGGTAAAGAATATGAATGCCTCTACTTGGCACAATACCATAAATTTATATTCTCCACGAATATTATATTATTTAAAAAGTCTTGGATTAATTGAAAAGAAGAAAGTTGTTTGCTTATTATTATTTACATCACTCATTATTTTATTATTGCTTTAATTCTGCATTTAGTAAATTAAATATTAAATTTATAACTTTAAAAGAAATACATAAAAATAAAATTAAAAAACCTCATCGTGGGATCGATACTGGGGTCTTTATTTAAAGCCCTATATTACTTGAAACGATACGTATATTTGGGTAGTACCTCTAGTGTGTAAAATACTTTCCATAAAATTATATTTATATACACTAGTCGCTATTATTATTTGGGTCAAATTATTGGCTATAACATATTTTTGAAAGCATAAATTACTGCGTTGTCCGCAGATCAAGGTCAAGTTTTTGGCGCCGTTGCTGGGGAGGGGCAAATTTTTAGATTTTAAATATTTATTTTATTTATTTCTTTTATTGTCAAAATACAAAAATATAAAATACAGAAACATTTATAAAAACAAAAATAAAAAGAAACAAAAATAACAAAAATAAAAAAAGTAAGTAGAGATTTTATTTCTTGCTATTTTATTTTACTTTTTATTTACTTTTTATGCGTAGTTCTGGATCTGAAGGATTATTACCTTTAGACTCTGAATTAGAAAGAACTGTTAGAAGAATTAAAAAAGGAAAATAAATTCAAAAATATCAAGAGATGACTAATTTACATAATAATTTACAGAATCCAATTAAAATTAATGAGCAACATGTTTACAAACCATTAAGGGATTATGCTAACCCTACAGTTGATGAACTTCATAATAGTATTCAAATACCTGCTGTAGATGCTAATTCTTTTAAGCTTAAACCGTTTATTATTCAAATGTTTCAAAATAATAAATTTGGGGGAACACCAAATGAGGATCCAAATTTACACCTTGCTAGTTTTTTAGAACTTTATGCTACCTTTAAATATAACAATGTTTCTGATGATGCTATTAGACTTAGGGTCTGTTTGGTGCAGCTGCAGATTATCCAACTCTGGCGATAAGCGGATTATCCCGATAATCTAGCGATCATCACTGATCCGGATAAGTCTGTCCGACTCGTTTGGTTGCAGCGTTTGGAAAACAGCTGATTCTGAAAAATTGACCATTCTGCCCCTGTTCTGAATAAGCTGTTTAGCTGTTTAGCTGTTTGGTTAGTGCGTTTTGTAAACAGCTTATTTGTAAATTTTTTTAATTAAATAAATAATCTGTGCAACAGAATTTATTATTTTTCTAAATGAAATTAAATAAAAAAATTGTATGATATTTTTAAAATAATATTATATGTAGTTATACATTTACATAAAGGGTTTAAAAAATAATTTTTAACATAAAATTATTTTCAAATACAAATATTGTTTTAAAATATAAATTATAATTTTTCAGTATGAAAATTTTATTTTCAAACTTATGAGAAATTGTTCCATAATTTAAATTTTCAATCGGGAAAAAACCAAATTCATAACAGAACCAAATTTTGCTGCTCACTTGACTTAAATTAGAGTTCAAGACACCTAATTAAGATAAAAATACATAAAGAAACTACAATTAGTAATACGATTATAACATTCAATTTAAAATGCAAAAGTAACATCTCCTGAGAACCGTTGTTTGGTTGGTGCATGATTGAACTCCGAGCATCATTATGTGGCTCTGAAACACTAGATGCAGAAGTGATATTCTCTGATTTTGATACCGTGGAACACCGTGCAATGTTATCCGATTGGGATAAAGCCGAACCTGGAGGTCCGTCTGCCCACCTGAAAAACCTGCAATCGTCCACTCCGTGTTGCCACCTTGGGCAACCATAGAACTGTCGCCCGTAGCTATGTTGCTTACGTGATGTAAGTAGTAAGGCCGGCAGTCCACAACGGCACATGACTTGCTTGGGCTTCACTGAATATCTGGAACTCATCGTCTGTAGTTATTTAAAAAGAGAGTACATTAGTTAGAACTCACACTTTCTAAAACAATGCTATCTCTAATTTTGTTGGATTGAACAAATGAGGCCTAAAGCAAACTTAAACATTGTCAATTAGCCAATTCTGGAGAAGACCCCCCCAAACTTAAACATTGTCAATTAGCCAATCCTCAATCTTTGTAATCAATCGCCCTTGTTGGCAAAATTCAAACGGATAATTACATACAGACCACCCCAAACACTAATATTTACAGATTAACCATAAAGGGGGATATTTTTGAACTGCCAAATTAATGTATTTACGCACGTCCTGTTCAAACTATTGAGAAATTGATAAAAATGAAAAATATAGGCTGGGATTTTACCATGAATTTTGTTATTTGTGCCCCATAAAAAAGATAATTACATAAAGACCCTTTGAAAATAAGTCCTGTTATTTTAAATGCATAAACAGCCTTATTAAGAAAAACATTCATGGTTGATTAAACTGTCAATTCTGGCTTTAAATTCTGGATTTTGCTCCTGTTATTTTAAATGCATAAACAGCCTTCAAAATTAAACATTTCCATGAATATGCATTGTTTTCAATTCTCTAAGCAGGCTATTTATCTATCAGAGCTACATACTGAACATAGCAAGTAAATACAAACAAGCAATCTTCATTGGGTCCAAACACCAAAGTTCACAGAAATGAAAAGGAAAAGAAAAATTAACAGCAATAATATTGCAGTCCACCAGAATACACCAGAATACACGAAGTGCACCACAGCCCCTTTCTCAATGCCACTCTATTTCTTGCAATCCACCAAGATAAAGAACCAAAAAAGAGTTCAGTTAAGCAAAGAAAGAAATAGTCATATGCTGCAACTCCTGCTCATCAAACCAATCCTCCAATACTTGTAATCCCTTTCCTTGATGTTTTATTGCTATTGCACCGTAAATATTACTAGTACAAAAAGCTCACATGGTTAATTGAGAATTAACTCCACTTCCGTAAATATTAACTGCACTTCCGTAAATATTGCAATCCACCAAAATGGCCTTCCATGGTTAATTGAGAATTAAAAGCTCACATTCATCTTTGTTTCATAAAACAAGCAGTGGTTACCCTCAAAAGGCATAGGCCATCCAAGCAGTTGAATGGTGATGAGCCAATGACAATTTTGTACTTGTAAATCTTACTCATGTATTAGAAGAAAAACACCTAATAGAAAAGTCTTGCTCCAATGAAAAGTGGAAAACTAATGAATCAACAATTATTGAACCAAACCAAGCAGGCAAATAGAAAAGAGAACTGCGAGACATTCATATTTGCAAAACTAGCACCTTTGTTCAATCATTTCTCACAATCTCACTGAAATATCGAAGTACAAGATAAAACCCATTTATTTCAATTTACATATATAACACTAAAAATTATGCAACGTTCATTTCTTACTCAAACAGAACATCATATCTTTTTTTCTGATGAATTGAAAGCACAACCATAATGCATCTATGGTATGGTGCATCTTATGACTGCTCAACCCAGTAGATAGCAGCCCTAAAGAGCATAAAAAGGTAGAAAATAAATGACATTTGATTTTGTTTCATCAAGAAGTCCCATCTTATGCCAATCAGAGCCTCAAATTTTCTTATAACGAGGTTATCAAGACCACAGAGAGACAGTGAATTCAAGGAGGAAGGGAGATGTGAGGCCTTTAAAGCTCAACTCACGAAGGGATGAGCTTCTACACATCATTATTACAGATTTTCAGCTTTTCCAAGGAGGCTGTTAGGGATGTGTCATCCCTAACAGCTTCACAGAGAATAAGCTGGAATTTCTCAATGCCACTCTATTTCTTGCAATCCACCAAGATAAAGAACCGAAAAAGAGGTCAGTTAAGCAAAGAAAGAAACAGTCATATGCTGCAGCTCCTGCTCCATCAAACCAAAGAAAGAATCTCATCTGCCATTTTTATTTAACCATAAAGCAAATTGCAACTTCATCATTGATAATAAAGGATTCAATCATACATTCCTTAACAAATTTCCATTCATCAGAAGCAGTCATAGTTTATTCCTCTTTAAAGAGGAGGAATTGCTAAGTTTGAAAATTTCAGATCAAAGGCTGAAAGTCTAAGCAATAAGTAAGAGACTGGTCTGGATCCATCTCTATTAATTAAGGTCATCCTGCAATGCTAACCAAACTAGTTTAAGGTATAAGAATATGTTTTATGGAAAGGTGGGGAAGGGTAACGGGATCAGATCTGTTTTCATTCAATCAAAAGACTGAAGTTCTGCTCTATCATAGGGTTGGCAAAATCATTTTCGCCCAATTCATAAAAGGAGAAAATGAAGGTGAGAGATCCAAAGATTGCAACTCAACTAATTTTCCATATTAAAATACAAAGCTTAATTCAGAAATATTAAAAGCATATTCATCTAATCCAAGAATAAAAGCCTCAGTGTTGTTCTCAGGTGTCAAACCAAAATACTAAAAAAGCATTCAAAGATTTATCTTTTTTATAGCATAATACAAAGTTTAAAGCCTCAATATCCTTGAAATGCAGCCAAAACGCAATTGAAAACCATAGATTTGAGAGCAGAAATTTTGAAACCTTAGCTTCTGGAAACTTGTAGCTTCAAAGTTTATATGTATTACATGTATGAGAAATGCATTACATGTATGCTTTCGAGCTGCTGTTATGATACCATTATGACTCCCACAATGAGTACAGCATAAATTACAACCATACTACAAATGAAATATTCCAGTATTAAGAAAGGAATGCATATAAGATATAATCAGAAATATGGTCAATCTTTATCTATTGTTCCACACAAGTTCTATTGTCTTCTGTGATAAAATGAACCAACAGAATTCATCACAACGTAACATAAAATGAACTGTTCATCGTGCACAATAAAAATAAACCCATTGAATACATATTTGAGGTTTAAAATAAAGACGATGTGGAAATTCAGCTTTGACATATAGCATCTGTGATACGCTCCCTCAAAGCAGCCATCTCCGATGCACCTTCCCCGTCCTGGGTTTCAAATTCTTCAACTTCCATAAGGTCATCGGGGATTGACTGGCCAATTTGTAATTCTGATGCCTCAGGCGGGAGGTGCATGTCGTCAGCCTCAACCATATTAAAATCAGTGTCGAACGGGATGGATGTCTTCTAATGAAATTATGCAACGCCATCGTGGCCACTACAATATGAACCTGCTTACGAAATGGGTATGTAGGCATGTCACGTAGGATGACCCATTTCTTCTTCCAAACACCAAATGTTCTTTCGATCACCCCGCGCAAGGAGGAGTGACGCTTGTTGAACATCTCTTTCCGACCCCGGGCGACGCCACTTGATCTCTCAAAATCGGGAATATGATATTTCGTCTCTGGGAATGGCTTCAGATATCCCCTCTGTAAGGGATATCCGACGTCTACAAAATAGTATTTACCTATCACGAAAGACATCATTATTTGCTACTGTAAATATATAATAATGGGGTAGAAAGTTAAGCCAACCTGGAGGTGGGTGAGGGAAGTGTTGTCTGCTGTCTTTCGTTGTGTATTTGAAAATACGGCTGTCATGTGCACTCCCTTCCCATCCGGCCATAACAAATGTGAAGCACTGATCGCTGAAAAATTTATTAAGAAATTCATACCTATTTTTGATGAAATTGCACTTTAAAGAAGGGTATTTTCTTTATTTTATTGCAGGAATGAATAATTTAGGTGATAAAAGCAAAAATCATAAAAAGAGCGAATTTGGAGCAAAATCATGCAATTTGTGCTGAGTCGCCGACGGCGAGATCGAGCCCGCCGACGGCGAGGTTACGAGGAGACATTTATGAAGGATTTATAAGCTGTCTCGCTGACAAGCGAGCCCGAGCCCGTCGACGGCGAGATAGAGCGGTTTGAAGATCTTCAGAAGCCTCGCCGACGGCCGAGGTAGTTCGTCGCCGACGGCGAGGTAGTTCAAATGGCACAGATACATTGAACCTGGACACTTTTTGAAGAGATGCTTACACACCTCTTGGTCCTTTGCTCACCTCTATATATAGAGGCCGAAAATTAGTCTTTTTTGAGTTCTAAGAGTTAGTTTTGTGCAGTCTTTTGTGTTCTAAGTGCAATCTTTTAGTCTTTTTGAGAGTTATAAGTTTAATTTGTGTGCAGTAGTTTGTCTTTAGTGAGTCTTTCAGTAAGTTTAGTGAGTAGTTAGTGAGTCGTGCTGTACTGGAAGGAAGAGTCAAAGGAACTACGAGGAGTCTGTTTGGGGATAAATCGAGGTAAGTATTTGTATTTATTGTTTTTAACTTTAAATGAAATCCATGCTTAGTTTAGTTCCCATGCATTACGAGTAGTTTATTAGTCTTTCTCCTCGTTTAAGAAATTAAGTGACTTGATGAAATTAAAATAGAGATACTTATATATATATTAATAAATTGTGATAATTTTTACTTAAACTTAATTTACTTTCAACTGGCCATTTGAATTGTTAAAATACGTTGGTTATCAACTATAGTAAAAATTACATCCGATATTCGGGAATTCAAAAGCCTTGGAAGGAGGGTGCAAATAAATAGGGAAATAATATCATCGAGCGTAGAATTGAGTATTTTAGTGTGACGGACTAAAATATTCAATTCAGTCCTATTGTTTGAGAGCCGAAGTATAGATGTTAGCCCTCGGGCGAGGGAACGTGGGAGCTGCGAAGTGGCGGTCGGTATCCTCCCGGCCTAGCCGCAGATTCGATAATCAAACATAGGATTAGTCAATATTCTTTACACTCGGACCAAAGGGTAAAGAATAGGAATGCTCCTATTTGTCACAATACCTTAAAATTATCTATTTAAATTCATTAATCACTTAAATTTCTAAACAAGGGGAAAGATACTTTTTCTGAATAGTTAAGACTTATTTAGCAATTAGTTTAATTTCCTACACTTTCAATACGTATTAATTTTCTACTTAGTTAAGTTACCTAATTAAAATACTTAGTTTACTTTATTGCACTCAAATTTAGAAGTCCAAATTTTCGTATACTATTTTAAAAATTATTATTATTATTTTAAATTAGTTGTTATTTAATTTTCTCTTTCCTCGTGGGATCGATAACCGAGGACTCCACTAGAGCCTCGTATTACTTGATACGATACGTATACTTGCGTAGCATCCACAACATAAACAATTACAATTCTATACATATAAATAGCGGGGTCAAGTTTTTGGCGTCGTTGCAATTAAATTAAAAATATCATAATATAAAATTGTGGGTCAAGTTTTTGGCGCCGTTGCTGGGAGAGTAAGAAAAATTTACTAAAGTAACGTACTATTTTAAAATAATCATAATAAATAAATTAATATCTATTCGAAATTGTATGCGCAAATTTGGAAATGAAAATTTAATACCTTACGATTCCGAATTAGAGCGTACAATTAAAAGAATTAGAAAACAAAAGAAACAAATTATAAATTTAACACAAATGGCGAATATTCCCGAAATTCAAAATATGAACCAACAAAGACCATTAAGAGATTATGCCAACCCTACATCGAGATGAAATTCATTTAACTATTCAAAACCCCGATGTAGCTGCTAATTCATTTGAACTTAAACCTGCAATTATCCAAATGGTACAAAACAATCAATTTAGTGGTTCACCTACCGAAGATCCTAACTTACATCTTGCTAGTTTTCTAGAACTTTGTGCTACTTTTAAATATCAAGGAGTATCTGACGATGCTATAAGACTTAGACTTTTTCCTTTTTCATTAAGGGATAAAGCTAAAATGTGGTTGAATTCGTTAGCACCTGGATCTATTAAAACTTGGGGAGAATTATCACAAAAATTTCTTTCCAAATATTTTCCACCATCTAAAACTGCTAAGTTTAGAAATGATATAACTTCTTTTTGTCAGTTAGATGGAGAATCAATATATGAAGCTTGGGTGAGATTTAAAGAACTTCTTAGAAAATGCCCACATCATGCGCTACAGTATCTGGCTGATTATTCAAACCTTTTATAATGGATTAGTAGGATCTTTAAGATCAATCATCGATGCTGCTGCTGGAGGTTCATTAATGTCTAAACCATTTGATGAAGCTTATGCACTAATCAAAGAAATGGCAACAAATAATTTCCAATGGCCTGCTGATAGAGTAAATCCTAAAAAATAGCTAGCATTCATGAAAACGATGCAATATCTATGTTAGCTTCTCAAATTGCTGCTATATCTAAGAAGTTAGATCATTTTGGAATGAACTACTCTCCTATTTTAGAAGAAAACTCATCTGGACAAATCATAGAATCTCAAACTAATTATGAAACTTTAAATGCTATTAATAATAGAACTAATAACCCTTATTCAAACTATTATAATCCTGGTTGGAAAACTCATCCAAATTTTAATTGGAATAACACATCTAATCAACAATGGATGAATCAACCTAATCAAGCAAATCCAAACTATAAACCTAATTACCCACCTGGATTTAATAACAATAACCCTCAATTCAAGGATAAGAAATTATCCATGGATGAATTAATTTTGAATATGGGTCATCGACTACAAAATCAAGGAAATCAACTACAAATTCAAGGAAATCAATTACAAATTCAAGGAACATCTATTAAAAATATCGAAACTCAACTTGGACATATTGCTATCTGCGCTAAATAATAGAATACCTGGAACTTTTCCTAGTAATGTGGAAATAAATCCTAAAGATCAAGGAAAAGAACAAATTAAAGCAATACAACTAAGGAGTGGAAAAGAATTAGAACCTCAAATTCAAAAAGAACTTGAAAGCCAAAAAGAGGAAGTGGAAATTGAAAAGGAAACAATTCAACAAGATTCAAACTTAGAACATCCTTTAATACCTATGAAAATTTCTGTTGAAAAACCCCCACCACCATTTCCTCAACGACTAGCTCAACATAAAAAAGATAAACAATTTGCTAAATTCCTTGAAATATTAAAGAAATTAACAATTAATATACCTTTTGTTGAAGCTTTAGATCAGATGCCAAATTATGTAAAATTTATGAAAGATATTCTAAATAAGAAAAGAAAATTCACTGATAATGAAACTGTCGCACTTAGTGAAGAGTGTAGTGCTATTATTCAGAAGAAGCTTCTTGAAAAATTGAAAGATCCTAGTAGTTTCACTATACCCTGCGCTATAGGAGAAAAATTTTATGGAAAAGCTTTGTGTGACTTAGGAGCAAGCATCAATCTAATGCCTCTATCGATTTTTAAGAGATTAGGATTAGGAAAAATTACACCTACTTCGATAACCCTTCAATTAGCTGATCGTTCGGAGATGTGTTAGTAAAGGTGGATAAATTTATCTTCCCAAGTAGATTTTATTGTTTTAGATATGGAGGAAGATAAAGAAATTCCTATCATTTTAGGAAGACCATTTTTAGCTACTTGGAAAAGCTATGATTGATGTTCGAAAGGAGAATTAACTATGAGAGTAAATGACCAAAAAGTTACATTTAATATTGCAAAATCAATGAAATATCCCGTGCTAGAAAAAGATGATGAATGTTTTCGGATGGAAATACTTGAATATTTACAACAAGAACATTTTAAGGAATATTACGAGGATAAATTAGAAAAAGAAAACACTCGAATTAATTAAAGATAATCATGAAGAACTAGATTTTATTCGAGAAAGATTTGAATTTTTGGATAATACTGAAAATACCGAGAAGAATATAGTTCCATCAATTATTAAACCTCCCGAACTTGAGCTAAAAATATTACTCGATCATTTGAAATATGCTTATTTAGGTAATTCTTCAACTTTACCAGTTATTATTTCATCTCGCATTAAACGAATCTCAAGAACAAAAACTTTTAGAAACTTTAAAAAAATATAAGAAAACTTTTGGTTGGACTTTAGCAGATATTAAAGGAATTAGTCCTTCAATCCGTATGCATAGAATTATTTTAGATGATGAACATAAACCTAAAGCGAGATCCCCAAAGGAGATTAAACCCGATAATGAAAGAAGTAGTTAAGAAAGAAATTTTAAAATGGTTAGATAATGGTATTATATATCCTATTTCCGACGATGCTTGGGTAAGCCTAATTCACTCGTGTTCCTAAGAAGGGAGGAGTGACCGTCATCGCCAATGAAAATAACGATCTTATTCCTATAAGACAAGTTACTGGTTGGCGTATATGTATTGACTATAGGAAATTAAATACCGCCACCGTGAAAGCTCACTTCCCTTTACCATTTCTAGACCGGATGTTAGATAGATTAGCTCGGACATAAGTATTTTTTTTTCTAGATGGATACACCGGTTATCATCAAATACAAATTGCTCCTGAGGATCAAGAGAAAACTACATTTACTAGTCCTTATGGAACTTTCGCTTTTCGAAGAATGCCTTTTGGATTATGTAATGCACCAACAACATTCCGGAGATGTATGATGTCTATATTTAGTAAGTTAATTGACAATGGAATAGAAGTATTTATGGATGATTTCTCCGTATTTGGAACATCATTTGACACATGCTTAACTCATCTTGAAAAAGTATTAGAAGTATGTGAGAAAACAAATTTAGTTCTAAATTGGGAGAAATGTCAATTTATGGTTGCGGGCGACATTGTATTAGGGCATAAAATTTCGGAAAAAGGCATGGAAGTGGACCCTGCAAAAATTCAAGTTATAGCTAAATTACCACCTCCAACTACGGTAAAAGGGGTAAGAAGTTTTCTTGGACATGCTTTGGATTCTACGTACGCTATATAAAAGATTTTTCAAAAATTACTAAACCTCTATGCTAACTTCTCGAAAAGGATAAGAAATTTGAATTTACAATCGAATGCCTGAATGCTTTTGAACTCTTAAAAGAAAAATTAATTACAGCACCTATAATAGTTTCACCTAACTGGGAGAAACCATTTGAGCTTATGTGTGATGCTTTAGACCTTATCTGATTCGAACAAAATGTATCGTGCATACTGATCATTCTGCTATCAAATATTTAATGCAAAAGAAAGATTCCAAACCAAGATTAATTAGATGGATGCTATTAATGCAAGAATTCGATTTTGAGATCGTTAATAAGAAAGGAACTGATAATCGAATTGCGGATCATTTATCAAGATTAGAAAATCATGAATTATCCGATATTGAAAATGAAATTATAGCATGCTTTTCCTGATGAACAACTATATAATATCAATGAATGGAAAATACCATGGTATGCTGGTATAGTAAACTATATAGTTAGTAATATTTTACCACCTATGCTAACTTTGCTACAACAGAAAAAATTCATCCATGATACGAAAACTTATTTTTGGGATGAACCATATTTATATAAGCAATGTAAGGATTTAATTATTAGAAGATGTGTACCTTATGAAGAAACCGAACCAATTATTCAAAAATGTCATGATTCCGATTTTGGAGGACATTTCGGGACCGATAAAACCGCTTATAAGATTCTACAATCCGGATTTTACTCGGCCTACTCTATTTAGAGATGTATATAGATATATTAAAACTTGCGATAAATGCCAAAGAGTAGGAAATATATCTAGAAGAAACGAAATGCCTCTAAACTTTATATTAGAAGTTGAAATTTTTGATGTTTGGGGATTAGATTTTATGGGACCTTTTATTCCTTCGTTTGGAAACTCATATATATTAGTAGTTGTTGATTATGTTTCCAAATGGATTGAGGCACAAGCTTTACCTAGGTGTGATGCTAAGAGTGTTTCAAAATTTCTGATGAAAAATATTTTTACTAGATTTGGAATGCCGAGAGTGATTATCACTGACGGAGGAACTCATTTTAGAAATAAATACATTCACAAACTAGTAGAAAAATACAATATTAATCATAAGATATCCACTGCTTATCATCCACAGACTAGCGGATTAGCTGAAGTATCTAATCGTGAGATTAAACGTATTTTAGAAAAATCTATAAACCCAAATAGGTTAGATTGGTCTATTAGATTAGACACTGCATTATGGGCTTATAGGACTGCTTATAAAACTCCGATTGGAATGACTCCTTACGAGGCTTATATATGGAAAAACATGCCACTTACCAGGTTGAATTAGAACATAAAGCATATTGGGCGATTAAAGAATTTAATTATAATATGAAGGAAAGTCTGGTGAGAAAAGATTGTTGCAATTAAATGAATTGGAAGAATTAAGAAATGAATCGTATGATAATGATCGGATTTATAAAGAAAAGATGAAATTATGGCATGATCGGAAGATTAATCAGAGAAATTTTGTACCAGGACAGGAAGTTTTGCTATATAATACTAGATTGAAATTGTTTCCTGGAAAATTGAAGTCTCGATGGTTAGGACCTTTCACCATAACTCAAATATTTTCATACGGAACTATAGAAATCGAAGATCCAAAAGCTTGGACATAAATTTAAAGTTAATGGACATAGATTAAAACCATATTTCGAAGGTATAAGACCTAACTATAAAGAGGTTTTAATGCTTAGTCGACTTCGATTAATAATTGAAATTAGGTCGGGCGACGACGTTAAACCAAGCGCTTTATGGGAGGCAACCCATATTAGTTATCTATTTTTATTGTATCTTAATAGTTAATTTATATTATTGAAACTTTACTACTCAATTATTATTAAGAATCATCACATATTCGAACCATTATGATGAGAAAAGAAATTATTCGATTTAGAGCGAAATTGGACATTATTTTGGAAATCTCACCGACGGCGAGGTCGATACTCGCCGACAGCGAGGTTCGTGCCTAAATTAGATTCAGTTTATAACTAAGTCGCTGACAGCGAGAAACGTCCCGCCGACAGCGAGAACATGGGAGACAGTTTTTATAACTGAGTCGCCGACGGCGAGAAACGACCTCGCCGACAGCGAGGAAGTTATAAAGATGAGTTATATATACTTTGGAAGCCGATTTGGACAGTTTTAACACCAATTCCTTTGTGAAAACCCATTCTTAAACCACTCTAAGTCTGCCTTTTTCACTAGAATTCATTCCATTCACCATAATGGCCTCCAAATTCTTAGATTCCTCTAAATCTGGAGTGTTTAACCGGAGGAAATTTGTGAGTGCGGAAGCGCAGCGGATCTTCAACAAGGTTTTGATAAAGAAAAGAGTTATCAAAGAACGGGGATTTGTCAATCGAGGATTAGAGAATTCCACTATGAAGATAGAAGAAACGATCGCACAGCGGCACTGGGAGGTATTTTGTTACACTACGTCTGCCGTTGTTATTCCAGTTGTGAAAGAGTTCTACTCTAATTTACATGCGATCAACAATGGGAATGTCTACGTCCGAGGAAGATGGGTGACGTTTACTCCATCAAGAGTAAATGAATTATTCTCTATAGAAAACACCCGGTATGTCACTATTCAAATTTTGTGCCTTCTCGATATAATATGAATGAGATATTTCGATATCTAACTGACGAACCTGAAGATTGGGAAATGCGGGAAGACGGGTATGTTAGTTTCTCTGCATCACTTTTGAATCTTGTCTCAAAGCACTGGCACTTTTTCATCTCATCTAAATTATTACCTACAATGAGGGTAAACAAGGTTTCGAAGGAATGCGCTATATTGAATTATTGTATTCAAAGTGGATTACCTATTGATGTTGGATCAATAATTGTTAAGTCTGCATTGGGTTTAATTGTGCATGGGTCAGTTCACGGACTAGGACACCCATCTACTATTTTTGCATCATGCGATCGGTACCGGGTTTCTTATGAAGCTTGGGAAAAGGTTCCGTTACCTTGGAAGCCGCTTGATCCTACAGATATGTTCCCTACTTTGGACAATAATGAAGACATTACATTTATCTCTGATAGAGCTTCACAGAATAATCCTATAGCAAGGCCTATTTCGGATAAAACGGAGTTACTTTTGAAGAAAATTAATGGAATGGAGAAAGAACTACAGAATGTGAGAGATTTAATCGACAATATATCTGATTTATTTGATCACATTGACTGGAGGATGAAGGAACACTTTGATCATTCCGGACACTCGGAAGTTAGCTTTCTTCATTTATCGCGACGAAGGGTTGGATCACCGAAGAATCCGCTTCGGAATTTCTCTTCAGTGCCTTTCTATAACTTATTTGTGCATCATCGTCATATCGGAAATATCGGAGAAGATGAAGATTCGACCTTGAAGAGTAGTAGTAAAGATTTCCATAAGTATGTTTGTATTTATGTTATTTGATTTGATTTAGATTTTATTATGTGTGGATTGATGTTTTGAATATCTCAAACTTAATTGAGATATGCATCATAGTTTTGTATCGGCATTTAGTGTGTCGTGGATTGGTTTGCGATGCTCGATTAGTAGTAAGGATTGAAGTTTGAAGTTTGATTATAGAGTCTAAAATTATGTTAGTTTGTATGTCTCATGGATTTCAATATTAAAGTTAATTTGTTGTGTTGTGTGAATTTGTTTGTGTATAAGTAGCTAATCTTCATATTAAATTAATAAATGATATGATCGAAAATATAATATAAGGAAAATCGAGGTTGAAAATGATTGACGAAATTCAAAAATTGAAATTTTTAGGACCTCGCCGACGGCGAGCAAAATCCAGCCGACAGCGAGATCGATCTCACTGACAGCGAAGAATTTCTCGCCGACGGCGGATTTTTCCCGAAACTTTTGCCTTATGGAATTAATTAGCTCGCTGACGGCGAGAAAAATCTCGCTGACAGCGAGAACATAAAAAGACCTATATTTGACCGGTCAAAAACACTATTCATCATCCCCAACCTCTTATTTTCGCAAAAACCGACCTAGGGCTTGAGAGATCTTGGATTTAGAGGCGATTCCATCACTCAAAAACACCGGATTTCATCTTCTCTTGGTAAGTGCTTCACTCCTATGCAAAAATTTTTTGATTTTCAGCATTGATTTCTTCTACATTGGGATATTTTGAAAAATTTTGAAATGTGAAGAAAATGCTTGGAAGAATTTCATAGAAATCAATTTAAATGGATTTTAGTTGTTGTAGGAAGCCTTCTTAGGATTATTTTTAAGTTTAGTGAAAATTTTCATGATTTTCACAGATCGATCGTATGGCTCCACGACAAAAACGTCGAGTAGAATTCGACGAAGACCGATTCATCAATGCACGAGCACATACTAAATATTTTGAAAATATTCAAGGAAGAAAGTGCATTGCGGATCGGGTTTTCAAAAATCCGGGAGGAGAAGTAGAGCGGATTATTAAGGAACGAGGTTGGGAGAATTTCGTTACGTTCAATACGGAGAGCATTCGTGGAAGTAGTTAAAGAATTTTATGCCAATTTAATCGCTGCCGAAGATGCACCGATAAAGGTACGAGGGTTTTTTGTAGAATTCAATGCTTCGCAAGAATAAATGCGCTCTATGAAGTTCATGACTCGCCCTTTAGCTAGTATGAAACTTTTGGAACGATGGAAGGACCACCTGGAGGAAGTCATTAACTTTCTCACCGATGGGACCGGAGTTTGGAAAATTAAGCAGCAGGAAAGAGTGAATTTTCCTCTTTCTAAATTAAATGCAGTCTCCAAAGCCTGGCATTACTTTATTTGTTCTACTATGTTACCCACCTATCACCACAGTGAGGTAACACGAGATAGAGCAATTCTGAATTTTTGTATTCAGAATAATAGAAGCATCAACATCGGGAGACTTATTTATCGAAACATCCTGGCCACTCCTAGAAATGAGAGTGGAGCTGGATTGGGACACCCTGGATTAATTTTTTCACTCTGCCAACTCTCTGGAGTTGAGGCTAGAGATAATGAAGAATGGGTAGAACCAATGAAACCACTCACAACTGTTTGATGTTAAGTTATTTTGAAGACTTTATATATTTGTAATATTCAGTACTTTATGTTTTGAGACATTGGATGTTTGTTGGATTATTTGCTTGAATTGTTGTAGTAGTTTAGTTTTTGTTTTTGTGTTAGTTAATTACATTTGTTTTTATGCTAAATAGGATGTTAGTTTTCTTTAGTATGTTTTTATTTTATTTTGTATTGTTTTAAAATTGCAAAATTGTTAATCTGTTAGTTAAATGTTTTTAATATGTTAGTAATTCATATGTATAGTGTAGAGTTAATTTTAATTGTTATATTTAATACTTATCTCAGATTTTATCCCTGCATTTTCTTTAAATTGTTATATATATATGGAGAATACTAACGAGTACGAGGTTCGATGAAAAATGAAAAATCCTGCAAAAATTTCAAAGAAAAAGAAATACCTAAACTTCAAAGGTATGATTTATTTACTTTCCCTTTTTCATTATTTAGAATAGATATAAAAATTTAAGTTTGGGGGGGGGAGTAAAAGACAAATTTAGTTATTAACTTGTTCTCAATTTCTATTTTCAAATTATTATAAAATGATTTTTATAGCAATTTTTTCAATTTAATTAATATGAATTATTTTATTTAATTATTATAAAAGCTTAAAAGAAATATTTCTAGTACTTTAATTAATTAAATAGAATCAAATATTTGGTTAAAGGGAATAAGAATATAGTAAACTATTTTTAGTAAGGAAAACTATATTCTAAAATTAAAATTCTTAAGTATTCAAGTGAAAAAGAAAAGATTGAAAATCAATAAAGTAAAAACTATGAAGTATATATAAGCTAAGAAATATTCCTAAGTTTCGCATTTAGGAAGATGAAAATGAAGTTCAAAATTATTAACGAGCTCTCCAGGATACGGTAATCCTCAAAAGAAAAAGAAAAAGAAAAAAAAAGAAAAAGAAAAAAGAAAAAGAAAAGAAAAAGAAAAATGAGGAGAAACTTGAGGAGATGCCTTATCAAAAATTGGCTTCATTTGAATTAACCTAAAAGGAAAAACTTAAATATTTCCAAACTTATATTTATGGATTAGAATTTTACCTAATAGTGTTTTCTTGAATTTCTTATCATATGAATATCTTAAGTAGTTATTCTTTTAAATATAGTTATTCCTGAAATGAATAGTAAGCTAGAAATCTTAGACCTGATAACTAAATAATTTATTTCTATAAGATTAATTAAATTACATGAATTATTTTTATTTAACTTTATTATGATATTAATTAATCTAATTCATAGTTTATTTGAATTGAAAAATCTTACTATAGAAATCATTATTTTTATATAGTACAAAAATTACTTGAGGACAAGTAATAAGTAAGTTTGGGGGATTTTGATCGCTGAAAAATTTATTAAGAAATTCATACCTATTTTTGATGAAATTGCACTTTAAAGAAGGGTATTTTCTTTATTTTATTGCGAGAATGAATAATTTAGGTGATAAAAGCAAAAATCATAAAAAGGAGCGAATTTGGAGCAAAATCATGCAATTTAGTCTGAGTCGCCGACGGCGAGATCGAGCCCGCCGACGGCGAGGTTACGAGGAGACATTTCCGAAGGATTTATAACCGTCTCGCCGACAACGAGCCCGAGCCCGCCGACGACGAGATGGAGCGGTTCGAAGATCTTCGAAGCCTCGCCGACAGCCGAGGTAGTTCGTCGCCGACGGCGAGGTAGTTCAAATGTCACAGATACATTGAACCTGGACACTTTTTGAAGAGATGCTTACACACCTCTTGGTCCTTTACTCACCTCTATATATAGAGGCCGAAAATTAGTCTTTTGTGAGTTCTAAGAGTTAGTTTTGTGCAGTCTTTTGTGTTCTAAGTGCAATCTTTTAGTCTTTTTGAGAGTTATAAGTTTAATTTGTGTGCAGTAGTTTGTCTTTAGTGTCTTTTAGTAAGTTTAGTGAGTAGTTAGTGAGTCGTGCTGTACTGGAAGGAAGAGTCAAAGGAACTACAAGGAGTCTGTTTGGGGATAAATCGAGGTAAGTATTTGTATTTATTGTTTTTAACTTTAAATGAAATCCATGCTTAGTTTAGTTCCCATGCATTCTGAGTAGTTTATTAGTCTTTCTCCCTGTTTAAGAAATTAAGTGACTTGATGAAATTAAAATAGAGATACTTATATATATATTAATAAATTGTGATAATTTTTACTTAAAACTTAATTTACTTTCAAACTGGCCATTTGAATTGTTAAAATACGTTGGTTATCAACTATAGTAAAAATTACATCTGATATTCGGGGAATTCAAAAGCCTTGGAAGGAGAGTGCAAATAAATAGGGAAATAATATCACTGAGCGTAGAATTGAGTATTTTAGTGTGACAGACTAAAATATTCAATTCGGTCCTATTGTTTGAGAGTTGAAGGGTAGATGTTAGCCCTCAGGCGAGGGAACGTGGGAGCTACGAAGTGGCGGTCGGTATCCTCCCAGCCTAGCCGCAGATTCGGTAATCAAACATAGGATTAGTCGATATTCTTTACACACTGACTAAAGGGTAAAGAATAGGAATGCTCCTATTTGTCACAATACCTTAAAATTATCTATTTAAATTCATTAATCACTTAAATTTCTAAACAAGGGGAAAGATACTTTTTCCGAATAGTTAAGACTTATTTAGCAATTAGTTTAATTTCCCGCACTTTCAATACGTATTAATTTTCTACTTAGTTAAGTTACCTAATTAAAATACTTAGTTTACTTTATTGCGCTCAAATTTAGAAGTCCAAATTTTCGTATACTATTTTAAAAATTATTATTATTATTTTAAATTAGTTGTTATTTAATTTTCTCTTTCCCCGTGGGATCGATAACCAGTGACTCCACTAGAGCCCTGTATTACTTGATACGATACGTATACTTGCGTAGCATCCACAATATAAACAATTACAATTCTATACATATAAATAGCGGGGTCAAGTTTTTGGCGTCGTTGCAATTAAATTAAAAATATCATAATATAAAATTGTGGGTCAAGCACATGTTGAAGTCACATACAGCCATCACATTTTGGGTAGGCGTTCCGCTTCGACCAATGTACGCCACCTTCTAATCGCTAGGAAGTCGGGCATGAATATGCGTACCTTCAATTGCTCCAATACAGTTCTGTAATGATTTGTTAGGTGATCGTTAGTATTGAGATCTACATTTTCACTTTGAAGTAGACGTGATGCAATAAGGAACTAACCTTAAAAAATGGCATGTAACGCGGGTCTTTGGCAATCTTTGCTGGAGTTGTGCTGAATGACGGGTCTTCCAGCTTAATGATTTGAATAGATAGGCTAATTAAAGCCTTAAATCCTTCGGAGAAGTATCGACTTATTGTCTCAGAGGAATGTTGGAAATGCTCCATAGCTCCTCTAATTGATTGATTCTGAGATAAAATGAACAATGTAATTGCCAATACCTCCCTAGTCGATGTTCTAGGCGAGCCTTCGAGTCCGTGATTGCATCGTAGTTCATGTAAAAGGTCCAGAAAAATGGGCACACTCATACGAAATATGTTGTGGAATCTTATGGGATGTCCAGCAAGCATCTCGCCGACCCATTTATCCCCAATAAATAATGATGTCATGCGTGGGTTTCTAACAGTGCTGGAGCGGTAGTACTTTAAAAGCAATATTATAATTGCGGCAACTAATCTTCTGCGGCGTGCTACCTGATACATCCTGCGTAAATGTTTTCGTATAAGGGAACGTTTTATTCAATTAGCAGACAAATATCCGTGCAAACTTTTAAAAAATATAAACATTTAATAGAATAATTCAATAGTTCAATGATGAAAAATTGCACAAATAACAATGTCTTAAAAAACCAAAATTGCACACATAACAGAAACATTCAGAACAGTCCACAAAAAATAAAACAAAAAAAACTAAAAAGTGGGGCTGAAACATTTTTAAATGGATAGACGTAAATATTCGCCACGCAGCTCGGGCTGCAGCCTCTTGAAAATCTGTCTCCGTATTGGGTCTTCCAAAACTTTAACACATTTTAGGTAGAATGCGGGATCACAGACAACTTCTGGAATTTCATCCAAAAGATTCATGAAGTCAACATCGGGATCAACTACTACAGTATGAACAGTTTGCGGAGTTTCGAATGCTTGTATCAGTTTATCTATCGAGCTCTGAATGAAAACATCTTTATTTTTTATTTTTTTGTCGGTCTTGCGCCTCTTTGATCGGCACGTGGATTCGAGCTCTATCGGGTGCACGCTCGGGCCTTCACCGAAACCATAACTTGTTCGGGTATGTTGTCAATCGAGATACCGAGCAAAGCCTCGCTCGCCAGGGTTGAATGCATTTTCACCTGTAGCAACAACCCCTCGGAACATAACATCCAGGCTTGTCCTCCAAGTCCAGCTCAATCCCGCACACCTTAAATTTTTTTGCATTTGGAAAAGCCTGCAATGTCGAGAGGTTTTCCGCATTAGAATTATAATTGATAATAAACTGAAGAGTACACAATGATACAATTATTACCGCTAACTTTGCAGTCCACCATTCCTCAGAAGCATCCACCGTACGTTTGAGAGGATTCCAACCTAATCCAGTTGATCCCCTTTTAAGATCCTTCCATAACTTCCAGTCCCTCTTTAGCTGATCCCACTTGTTCTTGAATTTCAACCTATCGTAGTCTCGTCCTGTCATTTCATTAAACTTATTGGCTATATTAGCCCATCCTTCTTTGCTAAAACAAGACGATGACCTATTTCCAGCTTCAATCTCATTAACACATAGATTGCAAAAAATATCTGTCACAATTTTATCCCACGTTGCTGATGTAGACCCTTCTTTGGTTTTAGCCATATCGTAACTAGTAGAAGACACGGATGAAATATTTGAGAATCATCAATGAAAACATAATACATGCTTGCACGTGGCCAAGAAGGTATCTTTCAATTTAAAAAAAGAACATGCAAATTAATTAAAAATACATAAGAATTGTGAAGTAGCATTTACTAATCAAAAGTAAGATGGCTTTAATAGTTGCTCTGATGGCAATGGAAAAACTGATGATGATCAAGAATGTATAGCTTATGGTGCGAAAGATGTTTAAGATGATGTTAATTTATACTACTGTAAAATGCATATTTTTTAAAAACCGTTTCCAGTGCTTAATTGCTTAATACAATGCATGCCTTTGCATTCTTCATATCATGAAAAATCGTCTAAATTGAAATATAGTTGGTTTGAACAAATAAATCCATCCATTAATATATAAAAAAAATGCAATGAATCCACAAATTTTCAAATTTATGTTAAACTTTTGCATGGATTTCTTGTAGGATTAATCTTTTGTACTTTAAGTTGTATCTATTTATGATTCTACATTTCGAAGTTCTGATAGTTTGAAGCGAGATGATTCTACAAATGATGCTTGTTAGATATGTAAACCTTTTTCATGCATAGGTTGTGGAGGAAGTACAGGGATATGGGTGTGTTAAGTATTGAATAAACAATATCATATCTAAATACAAGATAAAGAAACATAGAGGACTCGAGCAAAAAGTTTTACACTCGATGCCTACAATCAACTTTGAACTCTAAAATTATCATAAGACAAATATCACAATGCAAAGAAAATTTAGCATAATTCATGTTTTAATAAATCTATGAATTTAGATAAAATACAAAGAAGATATGAAAAATAAGCCCACATAAACTTATCAAAGCAAAACATTTTCAAGTTTACTTGGGAAAGGGATATAAAAAGGCCCCAAATCCTTTACCATTAATCAGAGTTTGCAGGAATATTGACATAGGGTTCAAGTTGAAATAAAGGAATTTTAAAAGGCATAAATGTTCTGAGATGATCTTTTGAAGCAAGGTTAAACATTGCAAAAGCAAAATAATAGCATTTAATGCAAGAATCAGCAATAAAATTAACAATACCTTATGAAGACAAATTACCACATGAGAATATTGGCAAGCACAAAAAGGAGGAGGTAATGTCAGTTCAAAGGTGAATATTAAAAAAAAGTGATAGACATAAAAAAATGAGAGCGAAAAATATAACAAAGAATCACTTATGGTATAAGTGTTATAATAAATATTTAAAAGAAAAGTTACAAATATATCATCGGTGATGATGTTAATCCGATCATCAAAATCAAATTTTTTGCCTTGCTAGAACGAGAATAAACTGAATCTCTCAAATGAATCCTTTATCTCTATTGACAATGTAAGTATATGGGTTTATATAAGCTACAAGGGTGTTCCAAGCACTAAGGATTGTAGTTAATGATGAACGTCAAACTCTTGAAAATGCAATCTATGCTTGTTTTGACTGCCTCTCCTCTGAGGTCGACTTGTTGGGGATGGGGAGCGGGAGGAGGACGGATGAGAGAGGAAGGAGAAAAGGAGATGATTCGCATACCTGAGAAGCCGGCGAAGGAAGGAGGATGCAGGTTGCTGCGGGATCGGCGAGGGAGACGGGTGCTGCGGGATCTGCGAGCGAGACGGGAGCCAGAATCGGGGAGGGAGAGGAATCATGCCACGACCTAGGGTTCTGGATGGAAGGGACGGGCGAGGGCAAATATCGTCCAACACAAATTGGAATCGCGATGGAATAGCCGATCGCGGGTAGTATCCCGCGATCCGCGACTAATAGAAATTAGGAAATGTGTTTTGTAATAATCTGATGGAATAGTTGTACCAAACAGGTTTATGGCGTTTTGAAAACGCCACAGCTGCAAATAATCTCTCCCAAACGCACCCTTAGACTCTTTCCTTTCTCTTTAAGAGATAAAGCAAAAATGTGGTTGAACTCATTAGCAACAGGTTCTATTAAAACATGGGCTGAAAAGACACAAAAATTCCTTGCTAAATATTTTCCTCCTTCTAAAACTGCTAAATTAAGAAATGACATTACTTCATTTAGTTAATTTGACGGGGAGACAATTTATGAAACTTGGGAAAGATTTAAAAAACTATTAAGAAAGTGTCCTCATAATGCTTTACCTGATTGGTTAATTATTCAAACATTTTATAATGGACTTATTGGATCACTAAAATCAATTATTGATGCTGCTGCTGGAGGTTCTTTAATGGCTAAATCATTTGAAGAAGCTTATACTTTAATTGAAGAAATTGCTAACAATAATTTTCAATGGCCTTCTGAAAGGATTAATCCTAAAAGAATGGCAAGTATTCATGATAACGAAGCCTTTTCTATCTTAGCTTCACAAGTAGCTGCAATATCTAAGAAATTAGATAATTTTGCTATCAATGTATCACATACCAACTCTGATAATATGGAAGATTCTCAAACTATTGAAACCTTACAAGCTATTGCTAGTAAAAATAACCCTTATTCAAATTATTATAATCCTGGATGGAAAAATCACCCTAATTTTAACTGGAATAATTCACAACAACAATGGGATAATAATCAATCTCATCCAACTGAAAATTGGAACAATCAAGTAAATTCAAACTATAAACCTCCTGGATTTAATAATCAACAGAAAAAGTTATTTATAGAAGAATTAATTTTACAATTGAGTAATCAATTACAAAATCAAAACACTGTTATTCGTAATATTGAGAATCAAATTGGACAAATCGCTAATTTAATTAATTACAGACCTCCAGGAACACTTCCTAATAATGTTGAAATCAATCCAAAAGAAACTGAAAAAGAACATGAACATGCTAAGGCTGTACAACTTAGAAGTGAAAAGGAATTAAAAGAAAGAATTCAGAATGAAATTGAAAATGAGATTGAGGTTGAAGAGATTGAAAAACCTAAAGAAACTCCTTCTCCTAGTAAAGATCAGACTGTTAATGTGGAAGTTGAAAAATCACCACCACCTTTTCTTCAAAGATTAAAACAACAGAAGCTTGATCATCAATTTTCTAAGTTCTTTGAAAATTTTAAGAAACTTACTATTAACATACCTTTTGCTGAAGCTTTGGAACAGATGCCAACTTATGCAAAATTTATGAAGGATATTTTAAGTAAAAAATGAAAATTTGAAGCTTTTGAAATCGTTGCATTAAGTGAAGAATGTAGTGCAATAATTCAAAAGAAATTACCTCAGAAACTTAAAGATCCTGGAAGTTTTACTATAACTTGTGCTATTGGATAAAAATTTTGTGGAAAAGCTTTATGTGATTTAGGAGCAAGTATTAATCTCATGCCATTTTCTATTTTTCGAAGGTTGAATTTAGGAGAGATTACTCCCACCACCGTAACCCTTCGATTAGGCGATGGATCAATCACTTACCCTAAAGGCGTTATAGAGGATGTTCTTGTTAAAGTGGATAAATTTATTTTCCCTGTAGATTTCATTGTACTTGATATGGAAGAAGATAAAGAAATACCAATTATTTTAGGGAGACCTTTTCTAGCTACTGGACGGGCTATGATTGATGTACAAAAAGGAGAATTAACTATGAGAGTTAATGATCAAGAGATTAAATTCAATGTCCTTAAATCAATGAAGTACCCTGATAAAGAAAAATGTTATCGAATGGATATTATTGATTATATAATTGAAAAACATTATCAAGAAAAATGTAAAGTCATTTCTGAAGAAAAAAATTGAATTATTAACTGACGAAAATGAAGAACTAAAAGAAGAAGAATTATTTAAAGAAACTCATTATATTAAAGATAACTGAGAAATTTTGGACATAACTCAAAATGATATACTTTTAGCCTCGATTAAAAAATCCTTTGAACTGGAATTAAAAATGTTACATGCACATTTAAAGTATGCTTTTCTTGGAAATTCATTAACTTTACATGTTATTATTTCTTCTAAACTAAGCTTAGATCAAGAAGAAAAATTAATAGGAATGTTAAAGAATTATAAGAAAGCTTTTGGTTGGACTATTGCTGATATAACAGGAATACGCCATTTCATCTGTATGCATAAGATTTTAATGGAAGAAGATTTTAAACCTATTATTGAACCTCAAAGAAGATTAAATCCTATCATGAAAGAGGTTGTTAAAAAAGAAATTTAAAATGGTTAGATGATGGAATTATTTACCCTATTTCGGATAGTCAATGGGTGAGTACTATTCATTGTGTTCCGATGAAAGGAGGAGTAACTGTCATTGTCAATGATAAAAATGAACTAATTCCTACAAGACAAGTTACTGGATGGCAAATTTCCATTGGATATCGGAAATTAAATAACGCCACTAGAAAAGATCATTTTCCTTTACCTTTCTTGGATCAAATGCTTGATAAATTAGCTGGACACTCATATTTCTGTTTTCTGGATAGATATTCTGGTTATCATCAATCACCTGTCGCTCCTGAGGACCAAGAGAAAACAACATTTACAAGTCCTTATGGAACATTTGCGTTTAGAAGAATGTCTTTCGGTTTATGTAATGCACTTACAACTTTTCAAAGATGTATGATGTCAATATTTTTTGATTTGATTGACAAAGGAATTGAAATATTTATGGATGATTTTTCAGTTTTTGGAACTTCTTTTTAATCTTGTTTAGACAATATTTCCAAAGTTCTGAAAAGATGTGAAGAAACAAACTTAGCTCTTAACTGGGAAAAATGTCAATTTATGGTCACAGAAGGCATTGTACTTGGTCACAAAATTTCATAAAAAGGGATGAAAGTTGATCAAGCAAAAGTGAAAATTATTGCTGAACTCGCAACCACCTACTATCATTATCGATGTGAGAAGTTTTCTGGGTCATGTTGGATTTTATAGAAGATATATAAAGGATTTTTCTAAAATTGCTAAACCTCGTAGTCATTTATTGGAAAAAGAAGCTAAATTTGAATTTAATGAAGATTGTGTTAATGTTTTCAAATATTTAAAAAGAAAAATTAATAACTGCACCTATAATTATTGCACCTAATTGGAATAAACCTTTTGATTTAATGAGCGATGCAAGTGATTTTGCAATTGGAGCTTTGTTGGGACAAAAATATGAGAAAATTTTCAAAGTTATATATTATGCTAGTAAAACTCTTACTGAAACTCAAAGAAATTACACTACTACTGAAAATGAGCTTTTACTATAGTCTATGCCTTTGATAAATTTAGACCTTATCTTCTTGGTACCAAATGCATAGTTTATACTGATCATTCGACTATTAAATATTTAATATCAAAAAAGGATGCTAAACCTAGACTGATAAGATGAGTTTTACTTATGCAAGAATTTGATTTTCAAATAGTGGATAGAAAAGGAACTGACAACCAAATTGCTGATCATTTATCTAGAATTAAGAATGATATTATTATTGAAGAAAATATAAATGAGAAGTTTTCTGATGAGCAGTTATATGTTTTTCAAGGATGCCAAACTCCTTGGTATGCGAATATAGTTAACTATTTAGTTAGCAATTCTACCTTATGGGTTGAATAACAAATATATTAAGAAATTTAAAAATGATGCTAAATCTTATATTTGGGAAGATTCTCATTTATTTAAATTGGGAAGAGATTCTGTAATTCGAAGATGTGTACCTTATGAAGAAACTTTTTCTATTATTAAAAAATGTCATGATTCCGAATTTGGAGGACACTTTGGAGTAGATAAAACTGCATTTAAAATTTTAAATTCAGGATTTTATTGGCCTGCCTTGTTCAAAGATGTGAGACATTATGTTAAAACATGTGATCGATATCAAGGGATGAGAAATATATCTAGGAAAGATGAAATGCCTTGAAACTATATATTAGAAGTTGAAATTTTTGATATATGGGGTTTAGACTTTATGAGACCATTTGTACCATCATCTGGAAAGATTTATATTTTATTAGCAGTTGATTATGTTTCAAAGTGGATTGAAGCTGTAGCTTTACCTAACTGTGATTCCAAAAGTGTTTCAAAATTTTTAAAGAAGATGATTTTTTCAAGATTTGGAATGCCTAAGGTAATTATCACATATGGTGGAAGTCATTTCAGAAGTATAAGAATTCAATCATTACTGGAAAAATTTGGAATCAAACACAGAATTGCAACCGCTTATCACCCACAAAGAAGTGGAATGGCTGAAGTATTAAACAGAGAAATTAAAAGAATTTTAGAGAAGACTGTTAATCCTAAAGAATGGATTGGGTTGATAGACTTGATTCTACATTATGGGCTTATAGAATAGCTTATAAGACACCAATCGGAATGTCACATTATCGGTTAGTTTATGGTAAACATTGTCACTTGCCTGTTGAACTAGAACATAAAGCTTATTGGGCGATAAAGGAGTTGAATTTTGATTTGAATACTGCAGGAGAAAAATGATTATTTCAATTAAATGATATGGATGAAATAAGAAATGATTCATATGAAAATGCAAAGATTTATAAAGAGAAAATGAAGATATTACATGATAAAAAGATTTCAGGAAAAATATTTGAGTTTGGACAAGAAGTATTATTATTTAATACTCGTTTAAGACTTTTTCCTGGAAAATTAAGATCTAAATGGATGGGACCATATATAATTGAGAAAGTATACCATTATGGAGCTGTGGATATTAAAGACCCCAAAACGGGAAAAATATTTAAAGTTAACGGATTAAGACTAAAACCTTATTTGGGAGAAGCAAAAATGATTTATAAAGAGGATTATGAGTTGAGCCTACCTGATTAAAGACATAATTAGGTCGGGCTGACGACGTTAAACCAAGCGCTTTGTGGGAGGCAACTCATATTTATTTTTGTGTGTTTTTACATTTTTAATGTAAGGTTATGCATCGATCTTGACTAATTTTATATAAATATAGAAAATTGGATGCCAGCAAGTCTTAATTGATTTAAGCAAAAGATGATCTCGAAGTATATAAAGTTTGGACTTTGGATCACTCCATTTCGTATGTGTGAGTAAAAAGGAGATCAAGTTAACCTTCATTATGATTGTTTATTATTTGAGATAATTATTATTATTAAGTCTATATGGATCTTATCATTTACCTATTTTGGAGATCGAAACTTTGAAATTTGACGTTAGGCGAAACAGAGTCGAACATGATTCCGACGCCTAGGCGCCAAAATCCGGCTTCTAAGCGCCAAAGTAGACTGTGTGTCGATGGGTCCTGCGCCTGAGCGCCACAGTTACTGGGTTGTGTAAAAACCGAAAATTTTCAGTTTTTCACACGATTTTCTCCTATAAACTACCCCATCTTCATTCCCAATCCCTAAGAAACCATAGTTACGACCTTTACACTTCATTCTTGAGGAGATAGGAGAAGATTTTGAAGAAATGGAGAGAAGAAATCATGGAGAAGAGGCTAGAGATAAGTGTTCTAAGGATCCTTAACGTTTCTTTAATGGTTTTATTGCTATAAGTTTGGAGAAATTTTTGAGTCTCTTAGATAAGTTTGAAGTGGAATTCAAAAGTATTGGAGATCGCCTCCAGGAGATGTATCATCAAATTGAACATCTGGAATGGCAGACAAAGCTTCAATTCGATCATCTAGCGGCCTATCAAGATGCTCAAGTGGAGATGTATGTGAAGAACAAATGGATCAACGAGAAAAAGGCTACAGATTTTCCAAGGGCATTATTGTTTTTCTCAAGTGGGCCAAGTAATCTTCATTGCAATGAGAATGGAAATTTCTAATTTGAAGATTAGATAGTAAATGTGGTTAGATCAAGACTTTATCTAGTGTGTCATTGCATTGATTTAATAAATCGAATGTATTGTTTGTGTGTTTGTTTTATTGTTCAATATGTGTTGTATTTGCTTTGAAATTGTGTTGTTTTATTGTTTGTTAGGGCTTGAATCTTATTATTATACTTATCTGTATTGTATTGAGCCAAATTGAAGATTATGAATGGAATTAGAAGAGTTTGACTTAAACTTGTGTTTAATTGATGGATTTAATTTTTAATTTTTAAAATTTTTGAAAAATATTTTGGAAGTTGGAAACTGAAGCAATACTCTCATATGAGTAATTGGAAGTTGAATTTGTGAGTTTTGGTGGAAAATATAATTTTTAAAGTGATCTTTTTGGTTGGCGAGTCTGGCGTCTAGGCACTAGAATTCGGCGCCGGTTCGGCCTGCTAATTGAAAATCATGATTTAAACCCCCAAAAGCCATGGCCGACGCTTAAGCTTCATCTCCTTCCTCATTTTCACAAAAATACACCCCCTATATCCATTTTGAGGTCAAAACGTCACGTTTTTTAGCCCGAAATCACTCAATTTCTTCATCTTAAGGTCAAATCTACCTTCTAATCCATTTATTTTTTATTTCTACCATGGATTTTCCTATTTCTGCTAAAAACCAAAATTTTGGAGAAAAATTTTGATTTTTAGAAATTCTCCATAGATTTTCTTAGCTCATTTTAAGTTTCTCAAGCTTAAAAGAGTTTAGATATTTGATTCCTTAATTTATTTGTGTTTTCTTTCACGTTTAGATGACACCTAAATCTAAGCGCGGAAAAGCACGAGAAAATTTCGACGACGACAGAAGTTCGCTACTCATGGCAACGCACTTTCGTTATCAAGAATTTGCGTCATCAAGAAAATTTATCTCGGAGCACAGTTTTTGCAATCCTGGAGAGATGATCATGAGCACGATCGTTGCACACAACTGACAGCGATTCTGTTATTTCACTGTTGTTGCCATTATTCCTGTTGTACTAGAGTTTTATACCAACTTTATGGATGCGGAAGACTACGAAGTCTTCGTTAGAGGTGTCAGAGTGGGATTCACTCTGGAATGGATCAATATTTTCTACGGCCTACCACCTACCGTCGAGTGCTACTATTCTGGTCTATCTCCATCTGAAGGAGATCTGGAGATGATTATTGCATATCTGACTGACGGCACTGGAGCTTGGAAGATCCGGAACGACAAACGGGTAAACTTTAAATCTTCTAAGATGAATGGTATTTCAAAGGCCTGACACTATTTTATTTCTACTAGACTACTTCCTTCCAACCACCTGAGTGAAGTTACCAGAGATAGAGCTATCCTGAGCTACTGCATTCAGGAGAGGAAGCCGATAGATGTTGGCAGAATTATCTATGATTATGTGGAATCGATTGCACGATCCAGCACTTCTGTGGGATTAGGATTCCCATCCTTGATATATTCTTTGTGCATGAGCAATGGAGTTATTGCTGATATTTCAGAGGAGAAGCTAAAGACTACAAAGCCTATTGGGCAGGAGAGTGTTAGTATTTATGATCGTCTTCGCGGGAAGAGATCTACTGCTCCTTCTACTTTTGTACCTACTCCAGGTAGAGCTTCTACTTCTAGACCTTCTACTTCTACTGCTGAGCCACCATCTAGTTTCAAGGAATCCATGCATGATCAATTTCTGGAGCAACAGAATGAGTTATTTCTAACTCACTACAGAGTAGATACTATAGACAAGAAGATTAATCATCTATCTGAATATACCCAAAGGAAGAGTGATTATGATGCTGAGTATTCAGAGTCTTTAGTTAGATTCTTGAAGGGTGAGCATGATGTTTAGTTCCCTACCTGTCATAGATTTTTACCGTATGTTGATACAAAGGATGTGGAATTTTCTTTTGGTGATGACAATGACGAGGCTACAGATAGTGATTAGTAGCTTGATTTACCTCTTGAGATGAGTTGATTCTGTTTTTAGTTTATTTCTTATTTGTTAGTACTGATTAGTTTGTTGTTAGTTAGTGTCGATTTGTTTAAGTAACTTTGTGTGGATTTTTTTTTGATGTTGAGACTGTTTTTAGAGTATATAGTGTGATATGTGTTTAAGACTGAAATATGGATGAATTTTTTTTATTTTCTATGATAAATGTTTATTTTTGTTTCAGCCTACTATTTAGTATTCTTGAATAGCTAGTGATGTTGTTTTGTTTTTGTTATAGTGATTAGTATAGTCGTTTAATTTTAGCTAATGATATAAAAATTGAGCCTGCTTACTTTTATATATGCTTCATTATTTCAACAATATTCATAAAAAGCATGTGTAGAAGTAAATTTTTCTTTGTAGACTGTTTTTACATACTTATAAAAATTTCTTTTTAAAATTATGTCTTTTTTTCTCTCATACTTTAAAATTTTTCATGATATATCAAAACTTAAGTTTGGGGGAAGGGAAAATACATGTAAATTTAAATTTTATTTGTCCTTTAGTGCTAATATTTTCTTTACTAAAAAAATATTAACATAACACAAGGAATGAAAAATCTATTTAAGAATACTTAAATTTTTGAAATTATAAAAAATTTAGTAGACTAAACCAAAATTTTAATAACTTTGATTGATTTTAAGAGTAGAATTAGTCAACTTAAAGAAGAGTAAGATTAAGAATTTTTTCTATTCATGGTAGAGATAATTGAATTTTAGAAGTATTAAGAAATTAAGAATTATAACTTGAAAAAGAAAAGATTGAAAGTCTTTTTGAAATCTATTAAGTGAAAATGTATAAGTTTGAAAATATAAGTTAAGGATAGTGAAGTTCAAAACCATTAACAGGCTATCCAGATACAGTAATCCTCACTATGAAAAAAAAAGAAAGAAGAGAGGAGAAGCTTGAGGAGATGCCTAACCAAAAATTGGCTTCACTTGAATTATCTTATAAGAAGAAAACTAATTATATATTTTACTTATATTTTAAACATGTGTCTTTATTAGAAAAGATTTTCATGAAGATCTTTTTCTTGTAAATAATTTATATGATCTTAATATAATAAAATACAATTATTTTTGAAATGAATGAAAAATTTTTGAAGTCTTACAATTTGGTAGTTAAATATTCTTTAAATTCTTAAAATTAAACTTAGTTAGTGAAATTTGGTTAATGATTTACTAAAGCCTTTATAAAATAAAAAATTACAAGGAATCTTAAATATTTACCTTTTATTCCAAATGTTATACATTTTATATAGTAAAAAGGGTTACTTGAGGATAAGTAACGTTTAAGTTTGGGGGATTTTGATCCATGAAAAAAATATCTGTTTTTATGCCTTGATTTTTATCAAATTTTTAAGGATATTATGCTTTAATGAAATGTATATTTGTGTTTTTGGATGTAGGTGATGCAAAAATGTTCAAAAAGGAAAAGGGATGAAAAATGAGTAAAAATGGAGCCAAAATGCAAAATTGCCAAAATAATGGGCCTGGCGCCTATGCTCCAGAATCCGGCGCCTAAGCGCCAGGCACCTAAGCGCCAGCTCGATA
Organism: Papilionanthe hookeriana x Papilionanthe teres; assembly: GCA_022702705.1. NCBI lineage: Eukaryota > Viridiplantae > Streptophyta > Magnoliopsida > Asparagales > Orchidaceae > Papilionanthe > Papilionanthe hookeriana x Papilionanthe teres. The sequence goes on along the minus strand of CM040424.1, from coordinate 32,494,177 downwards.
CCAAATCTGTGACGGTTTTTGTAACTACTTTGGGCTGTTATTTTGATGGTTAGAGCAGTTATTGGACCATCTAGAAGATTGGAAGTTATTCCTGGATTATAGGACATGTGATACATTGTATCTAGAAGCTTGGAAACGGTTTGGATCGCGAAGAGGTGCAATCTAAAGTGAAGAGGTGGGAAGAACTGGACGCGGAGTTCGGCGCCTAGGCGCTAGATGCCGGCGCCTAGGCACCAGATGCCGGCGCCTAGGCGCCATACACACTTTCTAGAAGATTCATTGAACTTGGACACATTTTGAAGAGATGCTTTAGGCAACCCTTGAAGCCTATAAATAGGAGGCCATTTCTACCAAGAAAAATGCCGAATAAGAAGACCGCCCTAGTCTGCTCCAATCAGAGAGAGAATTAGAGAGATAATTTTGAGGGCCAAAATTGTAGTTTACTTTCTTTCATAAATTAGTGAGTTTATTTTATTTAGAGTTTGTATTGAGAGTTTGAAAGAGTTGGTGCTTTTGAAGTCTATTTCGCTTTGGAGTCAGAAGGAATCAGAGGTTCAGTTGGAGAAATACTTGAGATAAGTATTTGTAATTTGATTCAAAGTTTTGTTTATATGTTATGTTATTTAAATTTTATGTGTTCTGAGTAGTTACTTTCTCCTTTCAGTTATGAAAAGATAAATAAGATAATATTAAATTTGTTGGAGAATTAAAAGCTAAATATGTTTAAATATTGTGATGATATTAATACCAGATCTTAATTTACTATTTAAATTGGCCATTTAAATTGTTAAAATCTGTTGAAGAATTTTGAGACCTAGAAGGAGATGAATTCTTAACTAGTAGATATCACATGAGTCCTTGGGTAGTCGAAGGTCTTGTGCGGAATATTCAAGGTGAAGTGCACATAAATAGGAAAATATTATTCAATGGGCGTAAAATTGATAAGTTTTTAGAGTGACAAACTAAATTCTTGTAATTTGGTTTATAGAGAGGGAACGGGTCACTAGTAGGGCCGACCATAGCCACTCTTGGACATCTAGTAGTGTGAGCTTAGATTAACCCATTCTATTAACAATACATCCAGACCTGATCTATAGATTAGCCAATGTTCTTTATACTATTGAGTGAAGGTAAAGAATAGGAATGCTTCTATTTGGCACAATACCATAAATTTATATTCTCCACGAATATTATATTATTTAAAAAGTCTTGGATTAACTGAAAGGAAGAAAGTTGTTTGTTTATTAATTTACATCACTCATTATTTTATTATTGCTTTAATTCTGTATTTAGTAAATTAAATATTAAATTTATAACTTTAAAAGAAATACATAAAAATAAAATTAAAAACCTCATCGTGGGATCGATACTGGGGTCTTTATTTGAAGCTCTATATTACTTGAAACGATATGTATACTTGAGTAGTAGCTCTAGTGTGTAAAATATTTTCCATAAAATTATATTTATAAACACTAGCTGCTATTATTATTTGGGTCAAAGTATTGGCTATAACATATTTTTGAAAGCATAAATTACTGCGTTGTCTGCGGATCGAGGTCACTCTGCCTAATGCCTGTAGGGTGTCGATGCAGTACAGAATTTCTTCTTCGTCTATCCTTAAGAATACGTCAGTATATAGCTCGGGTCCTTCCAGGATATTGAAAAACTTTTCTTGTATGTCTTCATAATGTTGAAATTCTTGCTTTTTGATTCTTCTAATCTTTGCCATGATGTAGTCTGGAACTCCTCGCAGCGGCGGCGGTAGAACAAACTGCGGTACATATTGGTCTACATCAGGATATTCTGGCTCCTGAGTAACATTGAGGCAGCTGCGTATGCCTCAAATGTGCCATATTCTTCAAGCTGTAATACATGACATTCCAGGCATTCTGAAAATGCCCCTAACACTGTAGGCAGTCTGGGTAATTCCGAGTTGCAAGTCGAACACCCAGCCAAAATTTCTTCCATCAGATTAAATGTCGGCACGGGACCCCGTACAGTCTCCGGCTCAATATCGGTGTGCGGTGCACTGTCGTAAGTTTCTCTCATTTTAAGATTGTAAGAATCTTCTGGAATTGGAGATAGCGTGGTGGCTAGCTCCTGAGCCTGCCTCCTCTCCATCCTGTCCAAGAGGCGACGCATGCGGCGATTTGCATTTCTTCTCTTTGTACGTGCCAACAGCTCGTCTGGAGCTCTCTCGACTGAAGCAGCAACAAGATTGCCCTCTAGAGTAGTTATTATGGATGAAATCTGAGTATGTATCACATCGAAGAGATGTAGGTCGACAAATCCCTTAGTTCCTCCGTATCCTGACGTCTGTCTGGTCTTTCTATGACCACTTTTCCTCATAGACTTTAGGTTTGTAGCCTTCTTTTCATTTGTTTCTTTTTCAAAACGTGAAGTCCAAGCCGTTTACGGAGGCAAAGACCAACTCGCAACCCGACACTGCCTACACAAGTAAACAGGGGAAATGTCAGTGGGTGGTGTTGCGCGTGAACAAGAATAAGGACAAAAAACATTATCTTTCGAGTTTTAATAAATTTTATAATTACTTTAATGTCGTTATCTTATTTAATATAATTTTATGAGATTTAGATTTAGAATTTCAACAAGTTTATTTACTTTTGCGAGAAAATTTACTTCATTTTATTTAACTTTATTTTATTACAAAATTTGGACCCAGTCACAGATGCTGGCCTTATTCTACATCAGAATGGAAATTTTTCTCCAGATTCCTCATGTCGTGCAGTACTTCTTGAGGTATCGTCCTTTTATTGGGAACATGGGTCTCACCCCTTGAGAATCTACCAACTGGTATGATCCTCCAAAGTAAACCTTTTCTACCACGAATGGTCCTTCCCAGGTCGGTACAAACTTTCCAGCTATCTTGTGGTGTGCAAGAATAAACCTTCTGAGAACGAGCACGAGGTCGCCAATTTTGAACGACCTCGGATGGACCAACTTATCGTGGGCTTGAATTATCATTGCTTGGTAGAGTTCCAAATTTTGTTGTGCAAGCAATCATTTTCCTTCAAGACTTTCCAGTTCTGCCTGTCGTAGTTTGGCGTTTTCTTCTGTTGTAATTTGATTAGCGACGGCGATCCGGACTGACAGCAGCTAAACATTGATCCAACCCGAAATTCTGCAGTAAATTAACTTCTAAAAGATGGCCAAAAACTTCACCCGATTTATAAATGGCGGCTAGTGTTCAAAATCTTAAATGATATAAAAATTGGAAAATATTTTACACACTAGGGGTACTACGCAAGTATACGTATCATTTCAAGTAATATTGAGTTTTCTTTAAAAACCCCAGTATCGATCCCACAAGGAAGTGAAGTAAGAGGACTTTAGTCAAATTCTAGTCTACTACTAATAGTCCTTAGTTTGGAATGTCGATTAAAATTGTGTTTTATCTAACAACGACTCATTAATGCAAGTGTTAAATGTAATAGTAACTATAACTAAATGCAAATAATAATTCTAAAGATAACCTTTTTTGGATGAATTGGTTTGAAGAATTTTGAGATACTAAAAACTACTATTCTTATGTAATGAAATGGATAATGTATAGGAATGAGATGCATTTAATATTGTATGTGTCAAATAGGAGCAATCCTATTCTTTACCCTTTGGTCCAGGCATAAATAACATTGACTAATCCTGTGCTTGGTTACTGAATCTGCGGTTAAGCGGGAGGATACCGGCTCTCACTTCGGAGCTCCCACATTCCCCTCGCCTGAGGGCTAACAATCTACACTTCAACACCCAAACGATAAGATCGGATTAAGGATTTTAGCCTGTCACTCTAAAATCTCCAATTCTACGTCTGATTAATATATTTCCCTATTTATTTGCACTCAACTCTATGAACTTCACCATCCATGGAATTTGAATGTGCTTCCACTTTGTTGAGAATTACACCGCCCTTTCGGGTCGATATAATTACAATGAATTTTAACACTACAACGAGCTCTTTTTGTAATGTAAATGAAGTGCAAGTAAAAACCATCACATTTATAATTATAACATCTTTTAGCAAGCATCCCAATATCCTAAACATGAATTCTACTCATTACAAAAGAAAATTAAAAAGAAAATAATGGCATAATCTTCTCATGCCACTATTTCCAAAGAAGAAGAAGAGTAAGAGAGATGTGTCACAAAGCATGAAGAAAACACAACAAAACTTTATTTAACCAAAGCAAATCCACTAGGTAATTGTTTACAAAATTATAAGATAATGAAGAATAATACTTAGCTTTTTCCCCTTGAAAGAAAGACAAAGATCTCTCCCACAAAGTCTCCCGTCGATCCATACAATGCTAGCGAAATCCCTTACAAATTCTCTCAAAATCTCCTCTCCAATCTCTCCAAAAGAGTAGAAATCTACATTTCTACTCTTAATCTAAGAATCCTAAACATTCTCCAAGATTTTCCTAACATTTCTATCTTGTTTCTCTTCTTTTTATCTTCACTTTTCTAACATAAATTCGCCATTTTAAAGAGTATGAATGAATTTCTAAGAGTTCCCTTAAGCACATCTTCGAAAAAGTGTCCAAATACGTTGAATTTTAGCCCAAAACCGCCAAAGGTCGGTCCATAGTCATCTAGGGCACTGTCGGCGGGTTCGAGGGCGCTGTCTGTGAGTTTTTTGGGCATTTTTCGGTGCTCTCAAGAAAATCCCACTGTCGGCGGGCAGACTGCTGCGCAGCTCCACCGTTTTGCTCCATTTGGCTCCGTTTTAGCTCCGATTCGCCCCGTTTCAGTTGCGTTGCATTCGTAACAGATAACCCTACAAAATAAGCATAAAAAAATCTTTCTTTAAAGTGTAATCTCATTCAAAAATATGCAAGAAGTGTAAAAGAGATTAAGCATAGAAAGACTTATCGAAATGTGTCAGGGTAAAATTATTTTTCTTGCTCGTTTTTGCTCCAATTTGTAGCGTTTTTGTTTCTTTTTGCTCCAATCACCATTTAATGTACCTAAAACCACAAAACATACAAAATACCTTCCTTTAAAGTGCAATATCATTAAAATTAAATATAAAATGTATATGGAAAATCAAGCATTTTTTTGTCGTGTCAAGACCCTCAAACTTAACTGTTACTTGTCCTCAAGTAACACTATAACCAAGTAAAACCACATAAGAAAATCATCTGTATGAGTTTTTTAGGAGTTACTAAAATTTTGTTCTAGAAATGAAGTAGTCCAATTTAGAAAAAATTTAGTAAATGAAACCAATTTAAAGTTTAGAAATCTCTTAGGAAAAAGAGTATGAAAATATGTGTTGCTATCTAATTCAGAAATACTTATAGATTTTTAAAAATATAGGGATTAGGTATTTTATTTTCTCTACTTAAAAATCTTTATTAAAAATAATTATACTAACTATATTATATTTATAAGCTCAAGATTTTCTCAAATCTTATACTTTAAAAAGCTCAGGTGTGGAACCAATTTTTGATTAGGCCCTTTAATCCTCAAGCTTCTCCTTCCTTTTTCACATACTTTACTTTACTTTTCTTTTCTCCCAAGCATCTCCTTCCTTTTTCACATACTTTACTTTACTTTTCTTTACTTTCTCTTTTTTTTCTTTTCTTTTTTTTCTTTTTTTTTCATACTTTACTTTTCTTTTCTCAGGCATGGATTACTATATCTGAATAGACCTTTAATAATTTTGAATTCCACCATTCCTTTCCTAAAGCATAAGGTTTCAAATCTCGTCGAAGGAATTACTGGTCATTTGAGTTAAACAAATCTCTGGATCAAGTAAAGCCTTGATCAGAGCTTCTCTCATCTCCTTTAACAGGATCAGAGCTTCGTATATGCTTAGTTTGGCTGGTAGCTTCCTAAGATGGGCTAGCACGTTATAGTCCACTTTATTACCATGTTCCTCGATTTCTTCCTGAATGGGCAGTTCCTCTGCTGTGGTTGGCTCTTCCTGAGCAACCACCTGCTTTCCTTTATCCTTTGGACCCATTCTCGGAGGTAGAACTTTTCCACTTCTTAAATTTACTTCAGTTATTTCTTCTGAATTTGGTGTTGAATCTGCCGGTGTATCCTCTTGAATTGGAACCACTGGCTCTTCTGCAATTGCTTCGGTGTCTGATGGTTCTAATTCTATCGTGATCGGAGCTCCTCGGAATTCATAAATGGACTCATTGCTTGTTAAGCTCTCGTAGCCTCCTCTGTGAGCATCTTCTTCGTCGTGTTCATCGAGGTTTAGTATGATTTGAGAATCATTATTTATATCGGAATCGAGATCCGGATTAGGTCGGTTGTCGCTAGTTACGTAATCGTTAGAAACAGTCAAAACGTAGCCAACGCCATAACCCTTATCATTATAAGATCCCGCCGGAGCGAGCAGATAATCATACAGAGTTAGGAGTTCGAGGGATTTCTCTCCCGAATCGGAAATAACCATCCTAGGATAAGCAGCCCCTAGTCTACCCTTCGGAGCCTTGATCTTCTTTTCTTCCACGATCTTCTCCTCCTTATGGGGCGGTTCTTCAATCGTAAGTGATAGTGCCGGCTCGACTGGTTTCAAACTCTGAGTTGAAGCGCGTACCGAAGCGGTCTGGATGTGATCCAAAATTTTCTTTGAAGACTTTGTCCAGACGGTACTCCATCCATAATTGGTCGTGTACAGGTCTATCTGAACAATGGGATATGTTGAAATAACGTTGACGGAACCTCCTTTCTGGGGTTCCTTCATGTATTCGTTTGGGATCGTTATGTTCCCTCTCCGGAGATTGTCATCAAGCCAACTCTTGAAAGTGATGCAATCCTCTATCTTGTGTCCGAGCATCTGGTGGTAAGGGCAATAGTTCGGATGATCTTTCTTATTGACTTCCTCCGGCTTCTTGGGTTCTGGCAGCTGAATATTCGGTGTCTTCATTAAGCTACGAAACATTTTCTCTACTGCTTCAGTTTTGAATGGATATTCTCTATTTAGAAGTTCTCTTAAGGTACGCGATTAACGAGGTGGTTGTCCATAATCCTGAGACGACTGATAGGTCGGACGAGGTTGCTGATAGCCCTGCTGAGGTTGCTGATAAGTCCGTTGTGGTGGTTGATAACTAGACGGTGGCCGCTCTGACTGTATCTGAACCGGCTGCTTGCCTTTATCTTGTGTCGCGACGATTCCAGATCTCTTTTCGAATGTTTTCACGGGCTTCTGCTTATCGTTCTTGTCCGTGAAACTTAACTGCTTTGCCTCTTCTTGCAAGCTCCCGACCTTACTAAGCAACTTCTCGAAAGTCTTGATTGTAAATCCTTTAAGGAGGAGTGCTATCGGGCCATGGATACTTTTAAGTAGGATGTCGACTGCATGTTGTTCTTGAAGCTGTGGTTCACACTTCATGCTTAAGTTTCTCCATCGAAGTATGTAATCCACTAAAGTCTCATTCGGCTTCTGTTGCTCTACCACTAGATCACCGATAGTGATGTGGTGCTGAGCCCCGGCAAATCGTTTAACGAAGAGATTCTCTAGTTCTGAAAAGGTCTTTACTGAATCATTCGACAACTCTGCGTACCAGTCAAAGGCAATCCCTGATAAACTGCTGATGAACTGTCAGAAAAGTAAAGCGTTACTTCCACCGGCATTGCAGCAACTAGCACGAAAATGTGGGACATGCTGCCGAGGGTTTCCCATCCCATCAAAAGTCTTAAACAGAGGTGGTACGAAGCCCTTCAGATATTGGACTGCATCAAACTCTTTGGGGTAAGGTCTACCCGTCTGAATAGATGCTCCATTCTTAGATTGTGCTAGGGCTTCTCGCACCTGCTGTTCTACCATGCTCTTAATGTCCTTTTCTGGAATCATGCTTTGTGCAGGATCTTTCTTTGGTTGTTCGTCTCCGTTGACGGATGTGATCTCTTTTCCTCCATCTGCAATATGGATAATTTCTGGGGGTGTCTCTTTCTGAGGTTATACCTGACTCTGGAGAGTGGCTAAGGCAGCAGCCATCTCTTCCATCCTCTTTGCCATCTGGGAAATTGTGTCATCTCTTTCCCGAAGCTGTGCCCTCATCACTTCCGGTTCATCTCTTTCTGCAGCTACTGGAGCACCTTGTGAAGCTGATGATGCTCGCGTCTCAACAATGTTGATCTCGGCATACTCCTCATCCATGAACTCTGATGAGTCAACTTCATCTTCTAGTTTTTCTTCTCTTTCTTTTGCTAACCGTCGGATGTCGGTCCTTAACTTGTCCATGGCATCCTCTAGTGGCCTTTTCCGCACGGTCTTGCAGTTGTCTCGTGACGGTTGTTGAACTTCCTTTTCGGAAGTCCCCTTTATTGCAGTAGCACTTTCTTCCAATTCAAGTCTCCTCACGAGACTTTTCTTCTCAGGAAATTATTTTGGTCTTAGCTCGCCAGTAGTAGGTCGCCATACCATCCTTCTTGCAGCCGGAAGCCTAGGACTTGATGATCTGTCGGCTATATGCTGGAAGGTGGTATCCTCCCTAATTTGTAGACCCGATACAACAACGGGTGAACTGGCTTTTATCTTCTTCTTTAGTTTCTCTGTGGCAGAAATAGGTTCTACTCGCGGTCCGAGGCGAGATTTAGCTGGTACCCGTCCTATCCTTCTTAAGATTTCTGACACAGGGCATCTTTCTTTCTTTGCCAATCTTTCTATAACAGCTTGCAGTCGAGCCAATGGCGTAGTCTTATCCCTTTTCCTCTTGTAATTGTTGTAGTACGCAGGTCGGGGTAATGCAGCGGCGATCCTACGGACATTCTCTTCATCTGATGCGGCTGAGAGAGGGTGAAACCTTCTCCCTTCCAACAGAGGTATATACTCAGGTAGTTCTTCTCTTTCCTCAGGGATTTCTTCTAGAAAAGCGATTTCAGCAGCTCTAGCTTTCTCGATCTTGGCAATCTTTCTGTTTCTATTTCTTCTTTGAGTCCGAGTTAGGGGTGCAACTCTTGAACTGGACCCAATCTCAAAAATAGATGGTATTGTAGCAAAATATGTACCCTCCACGGTGACAGGCTCATCACAGACTTGGATTTCCTTCCCCTTCAGTTTGGCAGAAGTCGGGGTAGGTGCAGAGATGACTAGACTAGTGGGGGTAGAGACAACAGTCCTCCTACGAATAGTAGTACCTCTTTCAGCTGAAACCCTTTGCAGAGGAGGGAATTCCTGAGCCGACTTTAAGATGAACTCAATTACGGGCTCTTTAGTTTCTGACACTTTGTCCATTAGTGTAAAGAGAGTGACATCAGCAAATTTGATATCTGTGTTGTCGAATCCTTGTCCGAAACAGATGATTCCATTGTCAGGTAGCTCATCCTTGTAAACGGCGAAGTCCATTCCATTGGTGAAGGAGAAGATTAACTTTGGGGCAGTCATTTTCTGCAGGGCAGATTCCGAATGTCAGTCCCAAATTATGCTTCTTTTCGTCGTAAATTTTAGGACAAAAAAAAGAAAGAGTCTGGACACATTTTCGTTTATCTTAGTGTATTTGTGATTTTTAAAAGAGATTGTTTATTAGGAGGTTCATTTGTTAGAAACAAAACGATTGAAGGAAAAAAGTTATAAAAAAGGTATAGGGCCCGATTTAGAATCAGAAAGGAAGAGAAAGTCTTATGCAAGACTTCTCGACTCGAAAAACCGCTCCTAAACTAACACCTATTGGGAGTCTACCCCACCTCAGAAAAGAGGAAAAAGGATCTCGGAACCTCTCCGTTTAGGGGTGTCTAAACAGTGGCTCCTAAATCCGAGAGGAGTTGGCTATACTCATTCAAGACAGAAATGAACGGGGTATTCCAACGAAAGAATGGTAGTTTGCTCCACTAGGGACATGGATACACTACCGATTTATGAAAGCAAAACCATCTAATCAAAAATGGAGTGAGGAACTAGTCCCCAGCGGAGTCGCCAGAAGATGTCGGCATATTTTTAGATCATGTTTTGAAAAGGGGGTCGCCTACAGAAATTTTCGGCGAATTTTTAAATTTAATTTAAATATAAAATTTGAAAAGTAGTATTTGATTTTGAAAATAATTTTAAATTTGAAAATTTTAAGATATGAAAAATCAAACCGATCTCACATCCCAAATAGTTTATATAAACCAGCACCGCATCACAAACCGTGTATCTATCCCGAAGAATAGACACACTGCTTGACGATGGGGCTTGATTAAATAAACTAGGAGATTTGTGACATTCATTTGGTCTGCGAACCAATTTTATAAGCCGACAAGTTCCCCTGTTTAATATAAAGAAATTAAACAGGGTTTATATTACCTGGGTTCTTAAAGTTCCCTATAAGGGCAAGCCCCTATAGTTAATTACATCTTAAATGACGGGAATCATTTAAGAAAACTCTCGATAATGATTAGTGGTTTTGCTCTCAAGAATTTCAAAGTTTGAGGTTTCAAATGAGTTGGATTTTGGAATTTCAATAGGGAATGGATCAAGTTTGGTACAGTTAATTTCAGGAGTCCAAAGGAAGAAAAGTAGGAGAAGCTGAGGATCCAAGAAGAATCTTGGCAACTTCCTAAACTATCCTATTGTTTGGCTTCAATTTGGAAGTTTATTTAATATTGCAATCTTGTCAATTTTAATTAATTAGGACTTATATTTGTATGATACGATCATACAATTAGCCTCGAAGATGTGAGGGTTTATGTCGTACCAAACAACTACCTCGGAATCCTAAGACCGGTTAGGACTTAATTTGCATAACATGATAATGCAAATGCCTAACAAAAATTTGAGGATTTATGTTGCACTATGCAAACTACGTCGAAGTCCTATGGCTTGGTTATTTAATTCTAAGAAAGGTTTTGCTGAAGTAGACCCGAGTTTTGCTGCTGACGATGGCCGTGCTGCCCACTGTGCTCCAAGCTCCTTGTTGTTGTAGAGGTTTGGTTTTGGAAAGTGAAAATCAAGGGGTTGAGAAAAGTATCTTGGTTTAGAGAAATCTTAAAGTCCAAATGTCTTTAGTGTTTTAATTAAAACAAATCTTAAAGTTGTTTAAACAGAACCGATTAAGATCCCATGGTTCCGTCATCCCGGCACTTTTATTTTCATTGAATTCACTTAGTCCAGATGAATTTGCAAAACTCAACTGAATGAGTTCCACACTTTCATTTAGACCGTGGGAAATCCCGTTAGCAACACGTGGGTTACATCATCCGAGGTATTCCCGATCATTCAACGAGACGTTTTAATTTAGTTGCAATTGTAGTTTTGTTGTTTTGTTTGTGATTAAATTTTAAGTTGTTTTATATTTTAGAATGTTGTGGCGGTGAATTTTATCTTGCAATGACTTTTAATTTAGTTTTGGTTTCAGTTTAGGGACTATCCTAAAGGTTTTGGTTTTCATGCAACAGTTTTATTTATCATGCAAGGAAAGTAAAGTACAGTTCCCGTAATAAAGGAAACCGCAATAAAATAAAAGCGTACCTGGAGGGTCTTCCCGTCGTCCCAAGCTGCACTTAAAACACATGTTAAAGCATTTAAATATATTTTGCAAGAAATACCTAGGTAAAACTAAGGGAAAGGGTTTTGGTTGTCTACCAAATTCCTAATCCTATAACAATTAATCATCCAGGAGTTTAGTTAAACTTTGTCTCTTGCTCAGTGAACTTAGGTATTTGATTACCTGATGAATGAAGTGACATCTCACTTAATACTCTATTTAAGAGTTATAATAATTAAAGCCTTTAAGGGCAAGTTGATTTATCGAGAATTTTAATCATTCTTAATTTAAAGTTTGAGTTTTATTTTAATGATTTTAAGTTTGGAATAGTGTTTAAATTATTTTAGATTTGATTTAAATCTTTACATTTTTAATTATTTTGGTATTTTAAATTGATGTTCATGTTTTAAATTTACTTAGATAGAAAGAGGTGTTGAAATTATTGATATGTTTTGATTTAAATCTTAATGATTTCATTTAGGTTTGTTGTTAACTGATTTTAATTTAATTCAATTTGATTTTAAGTAAATTTAAATTTAATTTAATTTAATATTATTTAATTTTTAATTTTAATTTAATTTAATTTAATTTTTAATTTTATTTTAATTTTAATTTAATTTTATTTAATTTTAGTTTAATTTTAGTTTTAATTTTAATTTAATTTAATTTTTAATTTAATTTTTAATTTAATTTTAGTTTTAATTGTTAATTTGGATTATTATTTTAATTTTTAATTATGAATTAAATATTTTTAAAATGGCTTATTTAGGGAATTTTAAATTAAAGAATAAATATCCTCTTAATTATATCTCTATTTTAATAATCCAAATTTTAAATATATTCTTTCCAAAATTTAAATCATTTAATTAATTAGAGTTCCATTTTTATATTTTCAAAGTGTTTAATGGGTTTCTACCCTTTAATTTCCCTAAGTTTCAATCATCCAAGAGAAAGTTAAAATCAAATATTTTACCCCCCATTTTGATTAAACCTAAAGTTTTAATTAAGGGTTAAAGTTTTTTTTAATTACCTTTATGCCCTTTTAAGCTTATTTACTTCATAACTCACTAAATTGAGCTCAAATGAATTTGAAATTTTTATGTCACCTCACTCACATGTCAATTAAGACATTAGAGGAGAAAATGTGATTTTTCTGAATTTAATTTATTTATATAATTATTTTTAGTAGAAAATAAGGGTTTTCAAAGAAAATTCAACAACATGACAAAGGAAAGGTTTCTGTCCTTAAGAAAATTTTGGGATATTCCTAATTACTAGAAGACCACTTGGACCAATTTTTGTTATTTTTTGAATTATATTTTATTTATTATAATTATTTTGAGTTTTAGAGTGTTAATTAATTTTAAAATAAAATAAAAGTTAAAAAATAAATTTTATATTTTTCTTAAATTTCTCTGACCTCAAGGAGTCCAGAGAAAGGAGTTTTATAATTTTCTAGTCTTTCTTTGATTTATTAGAATTATTTTAGTGAAAAAGGTTGAAAATTTATTTTTTAATATTAAAATTACATTAAGCCTTTAAAATTCAATATTTTATCCTAGGGACTTAGGAAAAATATTTGGTTTGTTCCTAAGTGATTAGGAGTCAAAATGTGAATTTTTTATGATTTTTATTATTTTTTAATTATTAAAATATTAAAATATTGTGAAAAATCAACTTTTTTAGAAAATTCTAATTTTAGTTTTCCTAGACTCCCCTGATATCAGAGAAGCTCCAATACCATTTTTGTAAATTTTTGAAAAGTATTTTTAGAGTTATGAATTTTTAAAGTTCCATTTTGCTTATGAGGCTTAATCAATCCATTTGGTGGGGTTAATTAAGTCCAATTGATTTCAAAATTTTATGTAAGGTTCCTCTGACCCTAAAGAGTAATGGAGAATTATTTTCAAGTCAATTTGATGTGTGGTTAACCCTAATTAATTCAAATTCAATTTTAGGGGTTTAAGCCAATTAAGGTTATTATGAATGAATTAACTCAAAATATATTTTTCACAGGGTCCCCTGGTTTTAAGAAATATCACCAAATTTTCCAAGAATTTATTTTACAACAAGCTAATTATTGCAATTCAAATACCTAAAATAGTGACATGAACTTGAAAAATCAATAACTTTTCACAGAGATGGCCTCTGACCTTGAAAAATTCAGGGAATGTTCCCAAGATCAGAGACTTCAAAAGTCCTATGGTCTCATGCCATGGTGAATTGTCTATGCAAATGAATAATCAAAATATTGAAAGCAATAAATAAATTATTAAAAATAAAATACTCATCCAATTAACTTGATTTCTTTTCCACATTATTCTCCTCTCTTCACTGAGCAAGTGGGTATTTTTATTTTATTTTTGTAATTTTTCTATGTAAAGATATCAATTTTTGAAGTTCTGGGTATTTAATTAATTCAGAAAATAGGGATTTATCTACTTATCCACGCTGCACCGCGTCAACCTTGGCAGCTCCGAAGCCCCTACGTGTCACGCTGTGATTCGACGCTGCTACTTGAGTCATCAGCCACGCGTCCCGCGGTCCCGCTCCATCTTCTGATCCGACGCAATCTGCACCGTCCATTCGACACACACTCGATCCAACGGCGGTCGATCATCGTCTTTGACTGGTGTGTCCCGAGAGCCGTCCACACTCAAACCCTAAGATCTCTCTCATTTCTCAACATATTTTTGCGTTCTTATGCTCTATGGATTTGTCTTGAGGAGACGAACACATCCATACGGTTTATAGGCTATGAAATTAACCCCAAAAAAATGGAGAATTGCTGGAAGCTCGGGGGAAGAATGAGTTCATACCTTTGCTCAGACAAGTGAAGCTTCGATCTGAGAGTTGTGTCACCTTCGATTGAGTACAGGCAAGCTCCAGATGAAGTCTCCGGCTGCGGGAATTGTCTAGGTATGAAAGTGACCAAGGCCAATCACAAAGCATGGAGGCTGGAAGAAATGGCTGGCTTGGTGATGGGGCTTTTGCTGGGGAACTTCTCCTCTTGGTCTGGTGAAGGTGTAGGATCAATCAATTTGGAGATTGGCTCACTGTGGTGAAGTGTCCTGTTTTTTGGGTGGATTTTCAACTCGAAATTGAGCTCGCGAGAGAGGGTTTTAGGGTTGGATTTCAGTGGGGATCAAGTTCTCTATGTCTGGAGAGGGGTCTGGAATGATTTTTGGCAGAGTTTTGGTAAGGTTTTGTTCAACTCCTTCCTTTGGCCGAGTGGTGGTGGTGTTTAAATAGAGGTGGCTGGAGGGCTTCCCAGGGGCAATTGGAGGCTGGGATCAGCTGCTCAGGGGAGGATAAGGACAGCCATGGTGTCCATTTGGGTTGGGACAGCTCAGCCAGGGAGAATTGAAAATTTTGGCTCACATGGAGCTCTCGGCCATGGTGTTTTCTGGCGACCCAGGCGGCTGGCCGGCAGGATCTGGTCACCATCTTGACTCAATGAGTCCAGGGATTGAGTTTGGTGCAAGCAATTGGCTATTACCATGTGTAAGGACGTTTGTTTAAAATGGCATGGGGCAAGGGTCATTTTGGCTTAATTTTGGTCAATTCATGTATTTGGGTTTGGTGCACCCACCAAGGGACTGATTTGGGCTGAGGGAGGTCAGATGAGTCAGCTGGTTTGGAGTGGAGAAGTCCCCCATCCAAATATATTTGGATTAATTTTGGTTTAGGGTGGAACATGGGTATGGCTAATGACTTTTAGTGGGTGTTTAAAGGATCTCTTCCTTTTTCCAATTAGGGAGGGTTGACAATCCTAAGATTCTCATGGCTTCCATGTGGCTTAAGCATGACTCCAAGGCTTCTCTATGGCTTGCTCATGGCTTGGCTCAATTTCATGGAAATGGGTTATTTGGAATTTTGAAAATTTTGAATTCTTTTAATGGGATTTGTCATGATGCCATTTTGGTTTGATCAACATGATGGATTTTGGACATAGGGGTGGTCTTGATTGAATGGATGATCAATGAAGATGTCATGTGAGCTTTGGATTGATTTTGGGCTTTTGAAATGGTTTTGGATGGGCTTTTAAAGTGGTTTAAGGAAGTGGGCTTTTGGATTTTAAAATGGGCTTTTGGATGAAAATTTTGTGAAGGACAATGTCAAATAAATGTTGCAATTGGTTTAGGCATGTGTCATGAGTGGTTTGGAACAAGTATGAAGTGATTTTGAATTGAATTAGGTTTAATGTGGGGTCTTTTAGTAAAGGGACCAAAGTGGTTCAAATTGGGCTAACTTGGTTTAAGGTTAGGCTACAGTTGGATTTGATGTAAAATTAATGTTGAAAAATATTTATGGGAGTGTTACAAAAAGTTTTCAACTTTGGTTTGGCTCTAATTTTGGGATTTGGGCACATTTGGGTTAGGTTTGGGCTTAGGTCAATTTAAGGGATTTTGGTTTTGGGTTAGGTTTGGGTGGAGTTTAAGTTCAAATATTGGGAAAATCAAGTTAGTGTTTTGTTTATGGGGATGTTAGGAAGGCTTTAGAAAATATTTGGGGCCAATTGGAGTTGAATTGGGCTAGGTTTGGGCTAGGTTTATGTCATGGGCCAAAATTAGGCCTTTGGCTTCAAATTGAAATTGGGTCCAAATGTTAATCAAATTTGGCTTGGATTTGGTCTAAATTGATATTGTGGATATTGAATTGAAGTTTAGAATTGAATTGGGTCAAAGTTGAGGTCAAATGGGTTGGTTTGGTTTGACATTGGGTCCACTTGGGTTAAGAATGAGTCAAATTGGGTATTTTGGTAAAAGTGGACCAAATTGGAAAAATTTTCTTATGGTGTAGTTGAATAAAATGAAATTGGGAATATTTGGAATTTTTTGGGAATTTTCTGAATTTTTCGGATTTTTGGGGCAAAAGGGCATTTTGGTAATTTTGGGGGGTTTGGCGGTATTTTTGGAAATTTTGGTATTTTTGGCCAAGGATGGTCAATTTGAATGGTGGGAAGTGTTTAGGATTGATTTTGAGGGATCTTGGGTAATTTAGGCAATTTTGCAAATTTTGGGTCATTTCAAGGGTATTTGGTAGGTTTGGTGGGTCCGGTGCCCTAGGGGTCAAAAATTGAAATTTTGAAGAAAGGAAGATTGATCAAATATGAGTAAAATGGGATCACTTTGGTTGAGCCATGAAGCCATATTAAGCCCATATGAGCCATGAGAGGACTCATGTGGGGCATTCACTATGTTGTTCCTAACCCGCTTAGCTAGGGGCTTAGGGGTTAAGGACCATCCATATGAATTACCTACATGAGTCAGGAAGTCAAGTTGGGTGAGAGTGTGGTTTTAGGAATGTGTGTGAGAGTGTAGTGTATGTGCAAGTCAACCATCACCAGACCAGACCACCCAGGGTATTTTTAAGGCCAAAAAGGTCCTATAAGGAACTCATCCTTTAAACCTCCACATTTGATTTCAACCCTCAAGGTGATTAGGGGTCTACAATCAAACTTATGGGCTTTGCAGGGATTTAAGAGGTGTTTGAATTTCTAAAAGGTGGGTTCCATTTCTAGTCCTCTAAGATTAGTCAAAGGAAAAGCCTAAGGCTAGATCCTAAGTACTAAGGAGTGAGAAAAGAAGAAACCTCATAAAAAATGAGGTCAACAAATGGACCCCCAATAAATGTGGTGCACTAACCAAGCACACAGCGCGTATTGGCGTTGACCGAAGAGATCAACAAAACCAACACAGATGTCCAAGTGACAAACTTAGGGCGAAGTAGAAGAATTTCCGCTTGAGAGTATCAGGTATATTTCCAAGGCTGGAGATTCCTAAACTCTCGCTGGGGAATGGAAAAGGAGGTGAACTCCAAATCACAAGATCTGGGGAATTTGATTTAGATTTCATTTTACTTCTAAATTTCAAGTTTCAATGTGTGAGTTTGGATTTTGATTGAAGTTTAATTTGAAATCGATTTAAGGAAATTTTGAATTTGAAATTTGGATTTGAAATGAGGATTGAAACCTAGGTTTCAACATCGAGATTGCAAAGAGAACTAGAATTTAGGTACCAGCCTAGAGAGTGAGAATCAGAGTTTAAGTATCGACGGAAAAAGGATGAGAATCAGAATTTAGGTACTGATCTCGAGAGAGTGAGATTTGAAATTTAAGTATCAAACCTGAAAGAGAATCGAAATTTAGGTATCGATCGAAAAGGATGAGAATCAGAATTTAGGTACTGATCTCGAAATGAGAGTCAGAATTTAGGTACCGGCCTTGATGGAAGAGAACTGGAATTTAGGTACCAGTCTCGGAATTTTAGATTTGAAATTTAGGTATCAATTCGAAAGAGAATCGAAATTTAGGTATCGATCTCGAATGAGAGTCGGAATTTAGGTACCGACCTCGAAGGAAGAGAACTGGAATTTAGGTACCAGCCTCGGAATTTAGAATTGAAATTTAGGTATCAATTCGAAAGAGAATCGAAATTTAGGTATCGATCTCGAATGAGAGTCAGAATTTAGGTACCGACCTAGAAAGAAGAGAATTGGAATTTAGGTACTAGTCTCGGAATTTAGAATTGAAATTTAGGTATCAATTCGAAAGAGAATTGAAATTTAGGTATCGATCTCGAATGAGAGAGTCGGAATTTAGGTACCGACCTCGAAAGGAGAGAACTGAAATTTAGGTACCAGTCTCGGAATTTAGAAATGAAATTTTGGTATCAATTCGAAAGAGAATCGAAATTTAGGTATCGATCTCGAATGAGAGTCGGAATTTAGGTACCGACCTCGAAGGAAGAGAACTGGAATTTTGGTACCAGTCTCGGAATTTAGAATTGAAATTTAGGTATCAATTCAAAAGAGAATCGAAATTTAAGTATCAATCTCGAATGAGAGTCAGAATTTAGGTACCGACCTCGAAGGAAGAGAACTGGAATTTAGGTACCAATCTCGTAATTTAGAATTGAAATTTAGGTATCAATTCAAAAGATAATCGAAATTTAGGTATCGATCTCAAATGAGAGTCGGAATTTAGGTACCGACCTCGAAGGAAGAGAACTGGAATTTAGGTACCAGTCTCGGAGTTTAGAATTGAAATTTAGGTATCAATTCGAAAGAGAATCGAAATTTAGGTATCGATCTCGAATGAGAGTCGGAATTTAGGTACGGACCTCGAAGGAAGAGAACTGGAATTTAGGTACCAGTCTCGGAATTTAATGAGAAATGGAAACTGGTTCCAATCTCGAAGATTCATCTGTATGAAGAGGGACCCAATCCCATGCCATCAGAACCAAATCCAACAAAGTTCGTGGCTCCGTGTCGATAGAACTAGTCGATCCTCTAAGACACAGCAGCAAGAGAATTGAAAGGAGCTGGTAAGGGTACCAAGCTGAAAAGACTTGACTTAACGACAAGTCGAAGAGAATATTCAAATTTCAGAAGAGTTTCAAACAGATTTCAATTGAGGAAAGAACTGAAAGGTTTGAATCATAAGATTCAGATCGGAATTCAATTTGAGAATTAGATCCATTTTGTTTGTCCTTTAACGATCCCATTTTTATTTTTGTTGTTTATTTAGCGTTCATGTGAATTTGAAGTTAATTTTAATATTCAGATTTTTAGGAAAAATTCTCATTTATTTTATTTTCTTTTCTATTCTTCGTTCAAAGTTCATTTAACTCTAATGGCGTTTCCCAGTCAATTTTCACAAAAAGAGGTGAAGGCAAAATATGACGTAGTCGTTTTCATTCCAACTTGCTGAAAGTACATCATACAAATTGATCTAGTCATGATGACATTTTCCTCAGAAATTTAATGTCTCATACAATCCATGTAAATCCAAAACGGACTGTGTAAACTTCTTGCTGATCCATCCAAAAGTGTCTGTCAAAAATCCATGTCTGAATAGTAAGAAACATGGGCCATAACATCACCTTACAAGCCATCCCTGGTAGGAATGCCTCATGGATGTGCATTGGAGGTGTGCTATCTCCCATGTAACTCACGGCTCGTAGGCCGGAGACTCTCCAATTCCGGATCCGTCTGAAAATGGTAAGGCATTTTTCCGTCGTCCATTCTTCTAAAAGTTACTGAGATCCGCTCCACAGGCACTCCTGGAATGCAATGCTTCGCAACGTCTGCTCCGTTTCCTTTTAACACCAGGACGGAACCTACCGTTAGTGGTATCTCCACCGGCCTTCGAAACTCACCGGGGCATGCAATCCGGAGGTTAGATTCGAACATGATGTTGCACTGGTTGACGAATGACACTATGCAGAAGGGTCTAACAAAGTCATGATTGTCTATATGCGGCGATATGCAGTCGCCTTCCTTGTAGATGTTAATAATGCAACTGTTGGGTATGTAATCTGCTGGCAATACCCTTCATGTTATCATCCTTTTCACCATTCTCTTGATGACTCTTGGCATTGGATCCACCTCACTGCGACGGAGTATCCCTGGTGGATTTCCTTTCCTGTCTGTGGCAAAATTGTAGCAACATCAGCATTGGATTGTAACTCTTCCTTTTCCTGGCATCTATCTTCCGGGTTCGAATATGTTTTTTCTCTCGGGCGGCCGGCTCGACCCATTTTCACGCAATTCAAGGATGCGGTCTACAATTTGTTGTTGCTCATAATCTGAGAAAACATATGTATGCAGCTAGAGGCCTTCCAAGATGTTAACCCTCTTGTTTCCAATTCTTTCAAAGTATTCTAAGGTTTTCTTCTCAACTAGTTACATTTTCTATAGCTCGTATTCCGGGATTATCGGAAGTTCTCTGTGTCTAGTAAAATACTTCGAGATGTATGGCTCAACCCCAGCACGTTCTTCTGCATGTCTTGGCTCCTCGGGGATAGTCTCCGTAGGGACATCCTCCGGGGTTGCTTTCGCAACAAGACTCTTTGGATCCGGTACATATGCTCGACGTCGAGGTACCGACTCGATTTCTGCTTTTCTTGATATTTCTTTTATTTGTTCCGACCTTCTTGGAGTTAAATTTCTTCTTTCTGGTTCCTGACGAACCAGTCTCCTTGGAGCATTTGCACTAACGGTATCCAATGTCTGTTTATATTGATCTTCTGCTAACTTGGTCAACATTTTGCGAATGCGACGATTCTTATTTCTTCGCTGGGTAGCAGTGAGAGTAGCTCTCCTTACCCCTTGAATTTCTGTGGGTGCGGCGCTGACAAGCCTACCCTCTGTTGTGGAAACCACAGACTAAACTTTCTTATCCTCTCCGGTTGCATGTGCGTCGTTTGCTTTTCTTTTCTTGCTGCTGGATTGGTGGCTCGGGCCACCAATTTTCATCACTGTCTGGCTGTGAATTTCTTCTCGATCAACTGGGATCCAATCATTTTCTTCGTATTGTAAGCCGACTGGTGTGAAGTCTGAGTCAATCTCTATCACCGCTCCATCCCTCACTCTCTTTTTATCAAGTGCTAGACTCACGCCATTTCTAAAGTTTAGAACCAACCGCCCATTCGACATTTCCCTGCAAAAAATACAAGGAAAGAATCAGGGGCTGTACTAAGAACAAGACTAATAAGGAAAAAAAACACTTAAAAATTCTTATTCACTTCTTTTAAATTTAAAGGAAGTAGGAAGAGATGAGAAAATATCAGGAATGAATGGATTTAAAAGGAAGGATTGACATTTTATTATTATGATTTCCCATGTTTTCTTTTTAACATTTTTGTTGATGAAATTTTTTTATCGTCCATTTTATTTTGTTTTGGGTTCAGACCCAGTCACAAAGTGATCACTTCACCCGTGTTTCTAGGGATAAGATTCTATTTTAGAGGCCACCATTCGAAACATTAGGTTGCGTAATACTTCTTTAAATACCGTCCATTGATTGGAAGCATGGGTCGTTCTCCACGGCAATTCACAAGCTGGTAGGAACCTCCTGAGTAGACTATCTCGACCACGAACGGCCCTTCCGATGTTGGTTCAAATTTACCACCTATCTTGCGATGTGCAAGAATAGGTCTTCTGAGAACCAAAACCAAGTCACCGACTTTGAAAGTTCTTGGGCAGACCATTTTATCATGGGCCTGGATCATCTTGGCTTGATACAGTTCCAAATTCTGCTGTGCGGAAAGTCTTTTCCCTTCCAAACTTTCCAATTCTTCCGGTCGTAGTCCGGCATTTTCTTCCGTGGTGATCTTTTCGCAAGCTGCAATTCGGAGTGAAGGAAGCCGAACTTCCGGGGGCAAGACGGCCTCGGACCCGTACACTAAAGCGTAAGGCGTATGCGAGTAGGAGTCCTAAAGTCGTCCTTTAGGCCCATAAGGCTTCTAACAACTTCTCGTGCCAATTTCTCTTGTTGTCGTCCAAAGTTTTCTTTAAAATTTGAACGAGAGTTTTATTAAAAGCCTCGGCCAAGCCGTTTGCTCTTGGGTAGTAGATCGTTGAGTATCGCCAATCGATCCCGTGTCTTCTGACAAAATTGTTGATCTTTGTACTTTTGAAAGCAGACCCATTATCTGAAATGATCCTGTGCGGTACCCCAAAATGGTAGACGACTTGGTTCTTGAAAAAGTGTAGCACGTGGTGTGCCTTCACTTCTCTGAGTGGTATAGCTTCTGCCCAGTTAGAAAAGTAGTCTGTAGCTGCAAGAATGAAGCGATGTCCTCTTGAAGAAGGTGGTTCTATTGGACCCACTATATCTGTGCCCCAACACTCAAATGGCCACGATGCGATTGTCGGATATAGCACATTTGGAGGTTGGTGTAGAACCACTCCGTGCACTTGGCACTTGTGATAACTTTTGGCAACTTTCATACAGTTGGTCATCATTGAGGGCCAGTAGTACCCTAGTCTTTTAATCTTCATTTTCATTTTCAGACCCGACTGATGAGCGCCACAAAGTCCTGAATGTACTTCTTTAACAATTTCACGAGCCTCGGACCCGCTTAGGCATCTTAGCCACATCTGATCAAAAGACCTTCTGTATAATGTATTGTTTATTAATGCGTAAGACAGAGTTCTTTTCTTGATTTGATGGGCTACCGACTTATCGTCAGGTAGGTTTCCTATTTGTAAGTAATCTATTAGTGGCTACCGCCAATCTTCTGTATTTTCTGTCACTGCTATAATTTTTTCTTCTGCTTTTTCTGCTGATTTGTGTACTGTATCCATGCCGAGCTGTGATAGGACCTGTCGTCCTTGAACTGACACTTCAACTGACTCATCCTGCAAGCAAGCAAATTCCTTTGCAAGGCGGGCTAACGCATCGGTGAGAGCATTTTCTTTTCTGGGAATCTTGTAGATTGTTACGTTTGGAATTTGCTCCAGCAATTTCATTGTGTACTGAAAGTACTGCTCGAGTCTTGGCTTTAGAATTATGTACTGTCCGGTGACCTGTTGTATGATCAACTAAGAATCTCCGTAGATGTTGATGTCCGTTATTCCCATCTGAATGGTTAATTCCAGTCCAGTTATTAGGGCTTCGTATTCTGTCTTGTTGTTTGTACACGGTTATGTTAAGTGGTAGGAGTATTTTAACATCCCCTGCTCCGGTGTTATAAAGATTAGTCTAATTCCTGCTTTACCAGGCACTATCATTTGCAATTCTTTGTTCTTCTGTGCTGAGGACGCACCGTCGAAGTATAGTTCCCAACGTCGATCACCAGGGTCTTCTAGGCTCATTATCTGCTCGTCAGGAAAATCGTCGTCGAGGGGCGAATCTGCCGGTAAAGGGTGTGCTGCAAGGAAGTCTACTAGGACTTGTCCCTTTACGGCGTGAAGAGGAACGAAAGTTATGTCGAATTGCAATAGTATCATCGACCACTCGGAAAGTACGCCGAAAGCGTCGGTCGGGTCATCAAGTATTGCAACGGATTAACTCTCAAAATAAGGTTGACTTTATGAGAAAGCATGTAATGCCTGAGCTTTTGAGCGGTGAAGATCAGGGCCAAGCAGTGCTTCTCAATAGGAGGATACTTTACTTCTATCGGGATTAGACGATGGCTTCGCTAGTAGAGAGCGTTTTCTTTTCCCTCTTCATTGACCTGGGCTAGCAGGTCTCCAAGGGAGTCGTCTATACCCGCGGTATGAAGTATCAACGGTCTACCTGAGACTGGGGCTGCTAAGACAGGAGGTGTCATTAAATATTGCTTAACGTCCTTAAAAGCCCGCTGGCATTTCTCATCCCAGACGAATTTGGCGTCCTTTTTAACCAATGCCGAGAAGGGCTGACACCTACCTGACAAGTTCGAGATAAAGTGTCGAAGATATGCCAACTTCCCTTGAAAGGATCGTAGCTGTTTCAAAGTTTTGGGAGGAGGCATTTCCAAAATAGCTTTAATCATCTCTGGATCGATTTCAATCCCGCGATGTCGGACAACAAATCCTAAAAATTTCCCGGAGGTAACGCCGAAGGCGCATTTCGAGGGATTCATCTTAAGGTTGTATTGTCTTAGTTGCTCGAAAACAATTCTCAAATCATACAGGTGATCTCCTTTTAGTTTGCTCTTGATGACCACATCATCCACATAACACTAGACTTGGTTGTGAATGAGATCATCAAAAATCTTCGTCATCGCTCTTTGGTATGTTGCTCCTGCGTTATTTAGTCCGAATGGCATTACTGTGTAGCAATACACTCCGATCGGCGTTCTGAAGGCCGTGAGCTTTTCGTCTTCTGGTGCCATCTTTATCTAGTTGTATCCCGAAGATCCATCCATGAATGAGAAGATTTCATGTGTTGAAGCGATGTCGATCATCAGTTCTGGGATTGGTAGTGGAAATTCATCTTTTGGACATGCTTTATTTAAATCTCTGAAGTCCACGCAGATTGTGATCTGACCATTCTTTTTTCTGACTGGTACCACGTTGGCTAACCAAGTTGGGTATTATTCTTCACGGACAAATTTAGCGTCTATTAGCTTCTTAACTTCGGCTATTACTTATTGCTCAATTTCTAGACGCATTCTTCTGGGAGCTTGTCTGACTAGAACGGAAGTAGGATCTACTCCTAACTTGTGAACTCCGACTTCTGGAGCTAATCCTGGCATTTCATCGTAACTCCAAGCAAAACAGTCCTTGAATTCCATTAGTAGCTTGATTTTTTTCTCGGAGTTTTCTTTATTGAGTAAGGAGCTAACAAAGGTAGGCCTAGGCTCTTCGCTAGTACCTAAGTTAACTTCCGTTAACTCGTCTATTGTAGATTTGATTTCTTCTTCGAATTCTGGTGGAGCGTCTCCGATTGTTAGATCCTCAAGATCTTCTGAAGCTTCCAAGCACTGTTTATTAGGTTCGCAGTGACAACCGAAGCAAAATCCCGTATCATCAGCCGACCCTACTGTGCCAAATCCGAGACCATGTTTTGAATTGGGAGGCCGACCGGCATTATTCCATAATTTTTCAAAATGTTGTGATTGCCCTTTTGTCCATTGTTGAGGTAAGACACCACGTTGAATTAAATTTTGAACATAGAGAGAGTACCACTCAAAAGGTAATTCCATTAATTCAGATGAAGTAACATCTTCAAATCGTACATCTTTTTCAGTATTGGAAGAAGAAGCACCATGGTAAAACTTGATTGGTTTAATACCTCTACCATGCGCTTCCTTGACCACCATACCCTCGATCTTATTAGAATGGATCGGGGTCAGGGTCATAGTATGTACATAATGGTTAATCTTCTCGTACATTGATTTGTATTCTTCATTCTTTTCATCTTCAAGAGAGATCTTGAACTGGGGTTTCTTTTTACTTATTGTAGCTGCTTCTTTCTCAATTTCTTCTTCTTCTTCGGAAGTGTTCTCCCAATCAACATCTATGACCGGTTTCTTATGTCCAACTGTTCCAACATTTCTTCCACGTCCTCGTCCCCGGCCTCGACCTCGAGTGCGAGTTCTGGAGAAATCTTCACCATCTCGCCGTAAGGGAGTGGTGAGTAACTGTTGGACTAGAACTTCAGGTTCTTCATCGTCTCAAATTTCTTTTACTTCATTTGGTATGATATTTCTGAAAAGATTGTTTTCTTCGGAGGCGCGTAGTAGGCCACATCTTCATGAATTCCAATTTCATACACGGAGAACGGTTGCAAATCACCTTTGATACACTGTTCCCCTCCTTCGTAATACTTTATGCACTGGTGCAGAGACGACGGTACCATCCGATTTTCATGGATCCACGGTCGACCCAGTAGAGCGTTGAATGATGTCTCAAAATCAATTATGTGGAATTTTGCGGTTGTCTTTGCTAAGTCACCGGTCTTCATTAGTAGTGTTATCTATCCAAGAGCTCTCCTTTTTGATTGAAGCCTCTTAATAGCATCTTGTCTGCTTCAAGCTCGTGAACATCAATTTCCAAATATGCTAGCGTCCGAAGATTCATTATGTTGATTGATGCTCCCGGGTCAACCAACACTCTGGAGAGCGTAAACTTTCCAATAGTGACTGAAATGTACAACAGTCAGTTGTGATCAGCCGTTCCTAGTAATAGATCATTGTCCGTGAAGATAACACCTCGCCGTTCTCTTAACGAGCAAACCTCCTCGAAGGAATTACCGGCCATTTGAGTTAAACAAATCTCTGGATCAAGTAAAGCCTTGATCAGAGCTTCTCTCATCTCCTTTGACAGGATCAGAGCGTCGTATATGCTTAGTTTGGATGGTAGCTTCCGAAGATGGGCTAGCACATTATAGTCCACTTTATTACCATGTTCCTCGGTTTCTTCCCGAATGGGAAGTTCCTCTGCTGTGGTTGGCTCTTCCTGAGCAACCACCTACATTCCTTTAACCTTTGGACCCATTCTCAGGGGTAGAACTTTTCCACTTCTTAAATTTTCTTCAGTTATTTCTTCTGAATTTGGTGTTGAATCTGCCGGTGTATCCTCTTGAATTGGAACCACTGGCTCTTCTGCAATTGCTTTGGTGTCTGATGGTTCTAATTCTATCGTGATCGGAGCTCCTCGGAATTCATAAATGGACTCGTTGCTTGTTGAGATCTCGTAGCCTCCTTTGTGAGCATCTTCTTTGTCGTGGTCATCAAGGTTTAGTATGATTTGAGAATCGTTATTTATATCGAAATCGAGATCCGGATTAGGCCGGTTGTCACTAGTTATGTAATCATTAGAAATAGTCAAAACGTAGCCAACGCCATAACCCTTATCATTATAAGATCCCGCCGGAGCGAGTAGATAATCATACAGAGTCAGGAGTTCGAGGTATTTCTCCCCCGAATCGGAAATAACCATCCTAGGATAAGCAGCCCCTAGTCTACTCTTCGGAGCCTTGGTCTTCTTTTCTTCCACGATCTTCTCCTCCTTCTGGGGCGGTTCTTCAATCACAAGTGATAGTGCCAGCTTGACAGGTTTTAAACTCTGAGTTGAAGCGCGTACCGAAGCGGTCTGGATGTGATCCAAAATTTTCTTTGAAGACTTTATCCAGACGGTACTCCATCAATCATTGGTCGTGTACGGGTCTATCGGAACAATGGGATCCGTTGAAATAACATTGACGGAACCTCCTTTCTGGGGTTCCTTCATGTATTCGTTTGGGATCGTTATGTTCCCTCTATGGAGATTGTCATCAAGCCAACTCTTGAAAGTGATGCAATCCTCTATCTTGTGTCCGAGCATCTGGTGATAAGGGCAATAGTTCAGATGATCTTTCTTATTGACTTCCTCCGGCTTCTTGGGTTCTGGCAGCAGAAAATCCGGTGTCTTCATTAAGCTGCGGAACATTTTCGCTACTGCTTCAGTGTTGAATGGATATTCTCTATTTATAAGTTCTCTTAAGGTACGCGATGAACGAGGTGGTTGTTCATAATGCTGAGACGACTGATAGCTCGGACGAGGTTGCTGATAGCCCTGCTGAGGTTGCTGTTAAGTCCGTTGCGGTGGTTGATAACTAGACGGTGGCCGCTCTGACTGTATCTGAACCGGCTGCTTGCCTTTATCTACTGCCGCAACGATTCCAGATCTCTTTTTGAATGTTTTCACGGGCTTCTGCTTATCATTCTTGTCTGTGAAACTTAACTGCTTTGCCTCTTCTTGCAAGCTCCCGGCCTTGCTAAGCAACTTCTCGAAAGTCTTGATTGTAAATCCTTTAAGGAGGAGTGCTTTATCGGGCCATGGATACTTTTAAGTAGGATGCCGACTGCATGTTGTTCTTGAAGCTGTGGTTCACACTTCATGCTTAAGTTTCTCCATCGAAGTATGTAATCCACTAAAGTCTCGTTCGGCTTCTGTTGCTATACCACTAGATCACTGATAGTGATGTGGTGCTGAGCCCCAGCAAATCGTTTAACGAAGAGATTCTCTAGTTCTGAAAAGGTCTTTACTGAACCATTCGACAACTCTGCGTACCAGTCGAAGGCAATCCCTGATAAACTGCTGACGAACTGTCGGAAGAGTAAAGCGTCACTTCCACCGGCATTGCAGCAACTAGCACGAAAATGTGCGACATGCTGCCGAGGGTTTCCCGTCCCATCAAAAGTCTTAAACAGAGGTGGTACGAAGCCCTTCGGATATTGGACTGCATCGAACTCTTCGGGGTAAGGTCTACCCGTCTGAATAGATGCTCCATTCTTAGATTGTGCTAGGGCTTCTCGCACCTGCTGTTCTACCATGTTCTTAATGTCCGTTTCTGGAATCATGCTTTGTGCGGGATCTTTCTTTGGTTGTTTGTCTCCATTGACGGATGTGATCTCTTTTCCTCCATCTGCAATATGGATAATTTATGGGGGTGTCTCTTTCTGAGGTTGTACCTGACCCTGGAGAGTGGCTAAGGCAGCAGCCATCTCTTCCATCCTCTTTGCCATCTGGGAAATTGTGTCATCTCCTTCCCGAAGCTGTGCCCTCATCACTTCCAGTTCATCTTTTTCTGCAGCTGCTGGAGCACCTTGTGAAGATGATGATGCTCGCGTCTCAACCATGTTGATCTCGGCATACTCCTCATCCATGAACTCTGATGAGTCAACTTCATCTTCTAGTTATTCTTCTCTTTCTTTTGCTAACTGTCAGATGTCGGTCCTTAACTTGTCCATGGCATCCTCTAGTGGCCTTTTCCGCACGGTCTCGCAGTTGTCTCGTGACGGTTGTTGAACTTCCTTTCCGGAAGTCCCCTTTATTGCAGTAGCACTTTCTTCTGATTCAAGTCTCCTGACGAGACTTTTCTTCTCAGGACATTGTTTTGGTCTTAGCTCGCCAGTAGTATGTCGCCATACCATCCTTCTTGCAGCCGGAAGCCTAGAACCTGATGATCTGTCGGCTATATGCTGGAAGGTGGTATCCTCCCTAATTTGTAGACCCGATACAACAACGGGTGAACCGGCTTTTATCTTCTTCTTTGGTTTCTCTGTGGCGACAATAGGTTCTATTCGCGGTCCGAGGCGGGATTTAGCTGGTACCCGTCCTATCCTTCTTAAGATTTCTGACACAAGGCATCTTTCTTTTTTTTCCAATCTTTCTATAACAGCTTGCAGTCGAGCCAATGGCGTAGTCTTATCCCTTTTCCTCTTGTAATTGTTGTAGTACGTAGGTCGGGGTAATGCAGCGGTGATCCTACAGACATTCTCTTCATCTGATGCGACTGAGAGAGGGTGAAACCTGCTCCCTTCCAACAGAGGTATATACTCAGGCATTTCTTCTCTTTCCTCAGGGATTTCTTCTAGAAAAGCGATTTCAGCAGCTCTGGCTTTCTCGATCTTGGCGATCTTTCTGTTTCTATTTCTTCTTTGAGTCCGAGTTAGGGGTGCAACTCTTGAACTGGACCCAATCTCAAAAACAGATGGTATTGTAGCAAAATCTGTGCCCTCCACGGTGACACGCTCATCACAGACTTGGATTTCCTTCCCCTTCAGTTTGGCAGAAGTCGGGGTAGGTGCAGAGATGACTAGACCGGTGGGGGTAGAGACAACTGTCCTCCTACAAATAGTAGTACCTCTTTCAGCTGGAACCCTTTACAGGGGAGGAAATTCCTGAGCCGACTTCAAGTTGAACTCAATTACGGGCTCTTCAGTTTCTGACACTTTGTCCATTAGTGTAAAGAGAGTGACATCAGCAAATTTGATATCTGTGTTGCCGAATCCTTGCCCAAAACAGATGATTCCATTGTCGGGCAGCTCATCCTTGTAAACGGCGAAGTCCATTCCATTGGTGAAGGAGAAGATTAACTTTGGGGCAGTCATTTTCTGCAGGGCAGAATCCGAATGTCAGTCCCGAATTATGCTTCTTTTCGTCGTAAAGTTTAGGACGAAAAAAAAGAAAGACTCCGAACACATTTTCGTTTATCTTAGTGTATTTGTGATTTTTAAAAGAGATTGTTTTTTAGGAGGTTCGTTTGTTAGAAACAAAACGATTGAAGGAAAAAGGTTATAAAAAAGGTAAAGGGCCCGATTTAGAATCGGAAAGGAAGAGAAAGTCTTATGCAAGACTTCTCGACTCGAAGGACCGCTCCTAAACTAACACCTATTGGGAGTCTACCCCACCTCAGAAAAGAGGTAAAAGGATCTCAGAACCTCTCCGTTTAGTGGTGTCTAAACAGTGGCTCCTAAATCTGAGAGGAGTTGGCTATACTCGTTCAAGACAGAAATGAACGTGGTATTCCAACGGAAGAATGGTAGTTTGCTCCACTAGGGACATGGATACACTACCGATTTATGAAAGCAAAACCATCTAATCAAAAATGGAGAGAGGAACTAGTCCCTAGCGGAGTCGCCAGAAGTATGTCGACATATTTTTAGATCATGTTTTGAAAAGGGGGTCGCCTACAAAAATCGTCGGTGAATTTTTAAATTTAATTTAAATATATAATTTGAAAAGTAGTATTTGATTTTGAAAATAATTTTAAATTTGAAAATTTTAAGATATGAAAAATCAAACCGATCTCACATCCCAAATAGTTTATATAAACGAGCACCACATCACAAACCGTGTATCTATCTCGAAGAATAGACACACTGCTTGACGATGGGGCTCGATTAAATAAGCTAGGAGATTTGTGACATCCGTTTGGTCTGAGAACCAATTTTATAAGCCCACAAGTTCCCCTATTTAATATAAAGAAATTAAACAGGGTTTATATTACCTGGGTTCTTAAAGTTCCCTATAAGGGCAAGCCCCTATAGTTAATTACATCTTAAATGACGGGAATCATTTAAGAAAACTCTCGATAATGATTAGTGATTTTGCTCTCAAGAATTTCAAAGTTTGAGGTTTCAAATGAATTGGATTTTGGAATTTCAATAGGGAATGGATCAAGTTTGGAACAGTTAATTTCAGGAGTCCAAAGGAAGAAAAGTAGGAGAAGCTGAGGATCCAAGAAGAATCTTGGCAACTTCCCAAACTATCCTATTGTTTGACTTCAATTTGGGAGTTTATTTAATATTGAAATCTTGTCAATTTTAATTAATTAGGACTTATATTTGTATAATATGATCAAATAAATAGCCTCGAAGATGTGAGGGTTTATGTCGTACCAAACAACTACCTCGGAATCCTAAGACCGGTTAGGACTTAATTTGCATAACATGATTATGCAAATGCCTAACAAAAAGTTGAGGATTTATGTTGCACTAGGCAAACTACCTCGAAGTCCTATGGCTTGGTTATTTAATTCTAAGAAAGGTTTTGCTGAAGTAGACCCGAGTTTTGCTTATGACGATGGTCGTGCTGCCCACTGTGCTCCAAGCTCCTTGTTGTTGCAAAGGTTTGGTTTTGGAAAGTGAAAATCAAGGGGATGAGAAAAGTATCTTGGTTTAGAGAAATCTTAAAGTCCAAATTTCTTTAGTGTTTTAATTAAAATAAATCTTAAAGTTGTTTAAACAGAACCAATTAAGATCCCACGGTTCCGTCATCCCGGAACCGTTATTTTCATTGAATTCACTTAGTCTAGATGAATTTGCTAAACTCAATCGAATGAGTTCCACACTTTCATTTAGACTGTGGGAAATCCCGTTAGCAACACGTGGGTTACATCATCCGAGGTATTCCCGATCATTCAACGAGACGTTTTAATTTAGTTGCAATTGTAGTTTTGTTATTCTGTTTGTGATTAAATTTTAAGTTGTTTTATATTTTAGAATGTTGTGGCGGTGAATTTTATCTTGCAATGAATTTTAATTTAGTTTTGGTTTCAGTTTAGGGACTATCCTAAAGGTTTTGGTTTTCATGCAACAGTTTTATTTATCATGCAAGGAAAGTAAAGTACAGTGCCCGTAATAAAGTAAACCGCAATAAAATAAAAGCGTACCTGGAGGGTCTTCGCGTCGTCCCAAGCTGCACTTAAAATACCTGTTAAAGCATTTAAATATATTTTGCAAGAAATACCTAGGTAAAACTAAGGGAGAGGGTTTTGGTTGTCTACCAAATTCCTAATCCTATAACTAGTCATTTCCTATGACGTCTAGGTTATTGGTTTGGTTTAAGGATGCTTTTCTTCATCAAAGAACAATTAGATTCAATTGTTCTTCTAAAACATCCCGTAATATTGAGGAAGTGTTTAGGACGAGTCCTAAACATCTTTTCAATACTTCTGGGGTTATTTTAAGTCCAAGTAAATTTAATTGCACAGGTGAATTAAGCATCCAGGAGTTTAGTTAAACTTTGTCTCTTGCTCAATGAACTTAGGTATTTGATTACCTGATGAATGAAGTGACATCTCACTTAATACTCTATTTAAGAGTTATAATAATTAAAGCCTTTAAGGGCAAGTTGATTTATCGAGAATTTTAATCATTCTTAATTTAAAGTTTGAGTTTTAGTTTAATGATTTTAAGTTTGGAATAGTGTTCAAATTATTTTAGAATTGATTTAAATCTTTACATTCTTAATTATCTTGGTATTTTAAATTGATGTTCATGTTTTAAATTTACTTAGATAGAAAGAGGTGTTGAAATTATTGATATGTTTTGATTTAATTCTTAATGATTTCATTTAGGTTTGTTGTTAAATGATTTTAATTTAATTCAATTTGATTTTAATTTAATTTAAATCTAATTTAATTTAATTTAATTTAAATTTTAATTTTAATTTAATTTTAATTTTAATTTAATTTTAATTTAATATAATTTTTAATTTAATTTTAATTTTAATTTAATTTTATTTAATTTTAGTTTAATTTTAGTTTTAATTTTAATTTAATTTAATTTTTAATTTAATTTTAGTTTTAATTTTAGTTTTAATTGGTAATTTAGATTATTATTTTAATTTTTAATTAAGAATTAAATATTGTTAAAATGGCTTATTTAGGGATTTTTAAATTAAAGAATAAATAACCTCTTAATAATATTCCTATTTTAATAATCCAAATTTTAAATATATTCTTTCCAAAATTTAAATCATTTAATTAATTAGAGTTCCATTTTTATATTTTCAAAGTGTTTAATGGGTTTCTACCCTTTAATTTCCCTAAGTTTCAATCATCCAAGAGAAAGTTGAAATCAAATAATTTACCCCCCATTTTGATTAAACCTAAAGTTTTAATTAAGGGTTAAAGTTTTTTTTAATTACCTTTATGCCCTTTTAAACTTATTTACTTCATAACTCACTAAATTGAGCTCAAATGAATTTGAAATTTTTATGTCACCTCACTCACATGTCAATTAAGACATTAGAGGAGAAAATGTGATTTTTCTGAATTTAATTTATTTATTATATTTTATTTATTATAATTATTTTCATTTTTAGAGTATTAATTAATTTTAAAATAAAATAAAAGTTGAAAAATAAATTTTATATTTTTCTTAAATTTCTCTGACCTCAAGGAGTCTAGAGAAATAAGTTTTATAATTTTTTGGTCTTTCTTTGATTTATTAGAATTATTTTAGTGAAAAAGGTTGAAAATTCATTTTTTAATATTAAAAATTACATTAAGCCTTTAAAATTCAATATCTTATCCTAGGGACTTAGGAAAAATATTTGGTTTGTTCCTAAGTGATTAGGAGTCAAAATGTGACATTTTTATGATTTTTAATATTTTTATGATTTTTATTATTTTTTAATTATTAAAATATTAAAATATTGTGAAAAATCAACTTTTTTAGAAAATTCCAATTTTAATTTTTTTATACTCCCCCAATATCAGAGAAGCTCCAAAACCATTTTTGTAAATTTTTTAAAAGTATTTTTGGAGTTATGAATTTTTAAAGTTCCATTTTGCTTATGAGACTTAATCAATCCATTTGGTGGGGTTAATTAAGTCCAATAGATTTCAAAATTTTATGTAAGATTTCTCTGACCCTAAAGAGTAATGGAGATTTTTTTCAAGTCAATTTGATGTGTGGTTAACCCTAATTAATTCAAATTCAAATTTAGGGGTTTAAGCCAATTAAGGTTATTAGGAATGAATTAACTCAAAATATATTTTTCACAGGGTCCTCTGGTCCTAAGAAATATCACCAAATTTTCCTAGAATTTATTTTACAACATGCTAATTATTGGAATTAAAATACCTAAAAAAGTGACATGAACTTGAAAAATCAATAACTTTTCACAGTGATGGTCTCTGACCTTGAAAAATTCAGGGAATGTTCCCAAGATCATAGGCTTCAAAAGCCCTATGGTCTCATGCCATGGTGAATTGTCTATGCAAATGAATAATCAAAATATTGAAAACAGTAAATAAATTATTAAAAATAAAATACTCATCCAATTAACTTGATTTTTTTCCACATTATTCTCCTCTGTTCACTGAGCAAGACGATATTTTTATTTTATTTATGTAATTTTTCTATGCAAAGATATGAATTTTTGAAGTTCAAGGTATTTAATTAATTCAGAAAATAGGGATTTATCTACTTATCCACGCGGCGCCGCGTCAACCTTGGTAGCTCTGAAGCCCCTACGTGTCGCACTGTGATTCGGCGCCACCACTTGAGTTAGCAGCCACGCGTCCCGCGGTCCCGCTCCATCTTCTGATCTGACGCGATCTGCACCGTCCATTCGACACACGCTCGATCCAACGACGGCCGATCATCGTCTCCGACTGGTGTGTTCCGAGAGCCGTCCACACTCAAACCCTAAGATCTTTCTCATTTCTCAATGGATTTTTGTGTTCTTATGCTCTATGGATTCGTCTTGAGGAGACGAACACATCCATACGGTTTATAGGCTATGAAATTAACCCAAAGAAAATGGAGAATTGCTGGAAGCTCGGGGGGAAGAATGAGTTCATACCTTTGCTCAGAGAAGTGAAGCTTTGATCTGAGAGTTGTGTCACCTTCGATTGAGTCCGAGCAAGCTCCAGATGAAGTCTCTGGCTCTGGGGAATTGTCTAGGTATGAAAGTGACCAAGGCCGATCACAAAGCTTGGAGGCTGGAAGCAATGGCTGGCCTGGTGAGGGGGCTTTTGCTGGGGAACTTCTCCTCTTGGTCTGGTGAAGGTGTAGGATCAATCAATTTGGAGATTGGCTCACTGTGGTGAAGTGTCCTGTTTTTTGGGTGGATTTTCAACTCAGAAATTGAGCTCATAGAGAGGGTTTTAGGGCTGGATTTCAGTGGGGATCAAGTTCTCTATGTCTGGAGAGGGGTCTGGAATGATTTTGGCAGAGTTTTGGTAAGGTTTTTTTCAACTCCTTCCTTTGGCTGAGAGGTGGTGGTGTTTAAATAGAGGTGGCTGGAGGGCTTCCGAGGGGCAATTGGAGGCTGGGATCAGCTGCTCAGGGGAGGAGTAGAACAGCCATGGTGTCCATTTGGGTTGGGACAGCTCAGCCAGGGAGAATTGAAACATTTGGCTCACATGGAGCTCTCGGCCATGGTGTTTTCCGGCGACCCAGGCGGCTGGCCGGCAGGGTCAGGTCACCATCTTGACTCAGTGAGTCCAGGGATTGAGTTTAGTGCAAGCAATTGGTTATTTCCATGTGTAAGGAGGTTTGATTAAAATGGCATGGGGCAAGGGTCATTTTGGCTTGATTTTGGTCAATTCATGTATTTGGGTTTCGTGCTCCCACCAAGGGACTGATTTGGGCTGAGGCAGGTCAGATGAGTCAGCTGGTTTGGAGTGGAGAAGTCCCCATCCAAATATATTTGGATTAATTTTGGGTTAGGGTGGAACATGGTTATGGCTAATGACTTTTAGGGAGTGTTTAAAGGATCTCCTCCTTTTTCCATTTAGGGAGGGTTGACAATCCTAAGATTCTCATGGCTTCCATTTGGCTTAAGCATGGCTCCAAGGGTTTTCTATGACTTGCTCATGGGTTGACTCAATTTCATGGAAATGGGTTATTTGTAATTTTGAAAATTTTGAATTCTTTTAATGGGATTTGTCATGATGCCATTATAGTTTGATCAACATGATGGATTTTGGACATAGGGGGTGGTCTTGATTGAATGGATGATCAATGAAGATGTCATGTGAGCTTTAGATTGATTTTGGGCTTTTGAAATGGTTTTGGATGGGCTTTTAAAGTGGTTTAAGGAAGTGGGCTTTTGGATTTTAAAATGGGCTTTTGGATGAAAATTTTGTGAAGGACCATGTCAAATAAATGTTGCAATTGGTTTAGGCATGTGTCATGAGTGGTTTGGAACAAGTATGAAGTGATTTTGAATTGAATTGGGTTTAATGTGGGGTCTTTTAGTAAAGGGACCAAAGTGGTTCAAATTGGGCTAACTTGGTTTAAGGTTGGGCTAAAGTTGGATTTGATTTAAAATTAATGTTGAAAAATGTTTATGGCAGTGTTACAAAAAGTTTTCAACTTTGGTTGAGCTCTAATTTTGGGATTTGGGCACATTTGGGTTAGGTTTGGGTTAGGTCAATTTAAGGGATTTTGGTTTTGGGTTAGGTTTGGGTGGAGTTTAAATTCAAATTTTGGGCAAATCAAGTTAGTGTTTTGTTTATGGGGATGTTAGGAAGGCTTTAGAAAAGATTTGGGGCCAATTGGAGTTGAATTAGGCTAGGTTTGGGCTAGGTTTAGGTCATGGGCCAAAATTGGGCCTTAGGCTTCAAATTGAAATTGGGTCCAAATGTTAATCAAATTTGGCTTGGATTTGGTCTAAATTAATATTGTGGATATTGAATTGAAGTTTAGAATTGAATTGGGTCAAATTTGAGGTCAATTGGGTTGGTTTGGTTTGACATTGGGTCCACTTGGGTCAAGAATGGGTCAAATTAGGGATTTTGGTAAAAGTGGACCAAATTGGCAAAATTGGCTTATGGTGTAGTTGAACAAAATAAAATTGGTAATATTTGGGATTTTCTAGAAGTTTTTGGGAATTTTCTGAATTTTTTGGATTTTTGGGGCAAAAGAGTATTTTGGTAATTTGGGGGTTTGGGGGTCTTTTTGGAAATTTTGGTATTTTTGGCCACGGATGGACAATTTGAATGGTGGGAAGTGTTTAGGATTGATTTTGAGGGATCTTGGGTAATTTAGGCAATTTTGCAAATTTTGGGTCATTTCAAGGGTATTTGGTAGGTTTGGTGGGTCCGGGGCCCCGGGGGTCAAAAATTGAAATTTTGAAAAAAGGAAGATTGATCAAATGTGAGTGCATTGAGATCACTTTGGTTGAGCCATGAAGCCATATTAAGCCGATATGAGCCATGAGAGGACTCATGTGGGGCATTCACTATATTGTTCCTAACCCTCTTAGCCAGGGGCTTAGGGGTTAAGGACCATTCATATGAATTACCTACATGAGTCAGGAAGTCAAGTTGGGTGAGAGTGTGGTTGTAGCACTTGGAATGTGTGTGAGAGTGTAGTGTATGTGCAAGTCAACCCTCACCAGACTAGACCACCCAGGGTATTCCTAAGGCCAAAAAGGTCATATAGGGAACTCATCCTTTAAACCTCCACATTTGATTTCAACCCTCTAGGTGATTAGGGGTCCATAATCAAACTTGTGTGGTTTGCAGGGAGTTAAGAGGTGTTTGAATTTCTAAAGGGTGGGTTCCATTTCTAGTCCTCTAAGATTAGTTAAAGGAAAAGCCTAAAGCTAGATCCTAAGTACTTGAGAAAAGAAGAGACCTCATCAAAAATGAGGTCAACATCCATCATTTCACACCTCTCCTGAACATACATACAGTCTTCTTTAAATAACGTTTTTGAATCATCATGAAAGTCTATTTCAATCTCATATGTTATCTTACTCTCAAAACTTTCTTGGAAATAGTCTTTCTTAGATAATCAATTTCATCTATCCAAAAACAATCATAATCTTTTCTCTCAGCCAGATATTTCATAACCTTTAACACATCAAGAGTGACTTCCTGATCATTAATATTCATAGTCAACTCTCCTTTTTTCACATCTATCATAGTTTGTCCAGTGACAAGGAGTAGTTGTTCATTATCGTTCTCTTTAGGTTTGATCTCAGCATTGCTAGGAAGTGTTCTTTGGGGTCTTTTGCTTAGTGAATTAGCAATTTGTCCCTGTTGATTATCTATGTTTTTAATCACAGCATTTTGATTTTGCAACCTGTTTCCCATTTGCAATACCACTTATTCTATAGACACATTCTTATCCTCAAATTGTTGATCATTGTTAGAGTCTGGTGGATATGATGGTCTATAGTTTGTGTTCCCCTAATTATTCCAACTTCCATTATGATTTGCATGATTATTTTCCCATTTTTGGTTTCGACCATCAGTAGTATGATTCCAGTTAAATTTAGGATGGTTCTCCTAACCTGGGTTGTAAAATTTAGAGTACGGGTTGTTTATGAAATTTAAAGTCTCATATAATAAGTTAGAATCAATCATACGCCCTAATGAACTTTCCTCACTTACTGGAGTGAGTTGAGGCTAGTTCATTCTAAATTGGTCCAACTTCATTGATATTGCGGCCACTTGAGATGCAAGAATAGTAATCACATCCGAATCATGAACACTAGCTACATTTTTAGGATTTACCCTTGCAGAGGGCCATTGAAATTCATTTGTAGCCATTTTTTCAATTAACTCATACGCTTCATGAAATGGTTTTGATATTAATGATCCACCAATGACAACATCAATAATAGACCTAAGGGATCCTACTAACCCATTGTAAAAAGTTTGAATGATTAACCAATTGGGCAGAGCATGATGTGGACACTTTCTTAGGAGTTTCTTAATTCTTTCCCAGGCTTCGTATATTGATTCCCCTTCATACTGATAAAATGAGATAATATCGTTTCTAAGTTTAGTAGTCCTTGAAGGTGGAAAATACTTAGTTAAGAATTTCTGTGTTAACTCCTCACAATTTTTAATAGAGCCAGGTGCTAACGAGTATAACGAGCACAAAGTTCTAGAAAATTTGATAAGTGTAAATAGGGATCCTCCGAAGGAGTTCCCCCAAATTGATTATTCTGCATCAGTTGGATAATCTCAGGATTTATTTCAAACGAATCAGCTTCTACGATAGGGTTTTGTATACTTAAGTGAATTTCATCTGTCGTAGGATTTACGTAATCCCTCAATGAAGTATGATTATTTTCCAATTTATTATCTTGAAAGTTTTCCATTTCTAGTTTTCGAGTCCTTTCTGTTTTTTAATTTTTTAATTTTTTTATTTTTTTCAAACTTGGGATCATAAGGCACAAGTCCTACAGATCTTTTGTTTCGCATACGTAACATAACAAACAATACATTAACAATTAAACAAACAACAGATGAAATATATTCAACACAACAAAACTTTTTCACGAACACTTTGTTTTTCACACAAATATTTTTTTTTTCAACACTTTTTCATATAAAAACACTTTTCACTCAAAAATAGATTTTACGACACTACAGTTTTCCAAGTCTAAGCCTAATTACTTCAACTAAAATTCTCCTAAAGTTCTTACCAAAGCTTCCCCGGCAACGGCGCCAACAACTTGACCCGGCCCGCAAGTATGCAGTAAATTAACTTCCAAAAGATGGCAAAAAACTTGACCTGATTTATAAATAGCGGCTAGTGTACAAAATCTTAAATGATATAAAAATTGGAAAATATTTTACACACTAGGGGTACTACGCAAGTATACGTATCGTTTCAAGTAATATTGAGTTTTCTTTAAAAACCCTAGTATCGATCCCACGAGGAAGTGAAGTAAGAGGTCTTTAGTCAAATTCTAGTTTACTGCTAATAGTCCTTAGTTTGGAAAGTCGATTAAAAATGTATTTTATCTAACAACGACTCCTAAATGCAAGTGTTAAATATAATAGTAACTATAACTAAATGCAAATAATAATTCTAAAGATAACCCTTTTTGGATCAATTGGTTTGGAGAATTTTGAGATACTAAAAAATACTATTCTTATGTAATGAAATGGATAATGTATAGGAATGAGATGCATTTAATATTGTATGTGTCAAATAGGAGCAATCCTATTCTTTACCCTTTGGTCTAGGCATAAAGAACATTGACTAATCCTATGCTTGGTTACTAAATTTGCGGTTAGGCTGGGAGGATACCGGCTCTCACTTCGGAGCTCCCGCGTTCCCCTCGCCTGAGGGCTAACAATCTACACTTTAGCACCCAAACGATAGGACCAAATTGAGGATTTTAGCCTGTCACTCTAAAATCTCCAATTCTATGCCCGATTAATATATTTCTCTATTTATTTGCACTCAACTCCATGAACTTCACCATCCAAAGAATTTGAATGTGGTTCCACTTTGTTGAGAATTACACCGCCCTTTCGGGTTGATGCAATTACAACAAATTTTAACACTACAACGAGCTCTTTTTGTAATGTAAATGAAGTGCAAGTAAAAAACCATCACATTTATAATTATAGAATCTTTAGCAAGCATCCCAATATCCTAAACTTAAATTCTACTCATTAAAAAAGAAAAGTAAAAGGAAAAGAATGGCATAATCCTCTCATGCCACTATTTCTAAAGAAGAAGAAGAGTAAGAGAGATGCGTCACAAAGCACGAAGAAAATACAATAGAAACTTCATTTAACCAAAGCAAATCTACTAGATAATTGTCCGGGGCACTGTTGGCGGGTTCGAGGGTGATGTCAGTGTGCTTTTCGGGCATTTTTCGGTGCTCTCGGGAAAATCCCGCCGTCGGCGAGTTCGAAGGCGCCATCGGCGGGCAGACTGCTGCGCAGCTCCACTGTTTTGCTCCGTTTGGCTCAGTTTTAGCTCTGATTCGCCCTGTTTCAGTTGCGTTGCGTTCGTAACTGATAGCCCTACAAAATAAGCATAAAAAACCTTTCTTTAAAGTGTAATCTCATTCAAAAATATGCAAGAATTGTAAAAGAGATTAAGCATAGAAAGACTTATCGAAAGGTGTCAGGGTAAAATTTTATTTCTTGCTCATTTTTGCTTCAAATTGCACCGTTTTTGTTTCTTTTTGCTGCAATCACCATTTATTGTACCTAAAATCACAAAACATACAAAATACTTTTCTTTAAAGTTCAATATCATTAAAATTAAGCATAAAATGTATATGAAAAATCAAGCATATTTATGGCGTGTCAAACTTCTAGCGGAAGGACTGCCTCGAACCCGTACACAAGCGCATATGGTGTAGACTACGTCGGCATTCTAACAGTCATCTTGTAGGCCCACAAAGCTTCTAATAATTTCTCGTGCCATCCTCTTTTATTGTCGTCGAGTGGCTTCTTTATAATTGAGCGAGCGTCTTGTTGAAGGCTTCTACAAAGACATTTGCTTTGGGGTAGTAGATAATCGAGTATCTCCAATCTATCTCGTCTCTTCTGACAAAATTTTTTTTTTTCGTGCTCTTGAAGGCTTACCCATTGTCAGAAATGATCCTGCGCGGCACACCAAGCGGTAGACAACTTGGTTTTTGAAGAACTGTAGAACTTGCTATGTTGTAACCTCCTGTAGCGGAATTGCCTTTGCCCACTTGGAGAAGTAGTCTGTAGCTGTGAGTATGAATCTATGTCCTTTCAAAGACGGAGGGTCTACCAGACCCACTATTTCTGTGCCCCAACACTCAAATGTTCACGAGGCAATCGTAGGGTGTAGAACATTCGGAGGTTGGTGCAAGACCACTCCATGCACTTGGCATTGATGGCATTTCTTTGCTGTATCCATGCAATCCGTCATCATTGTCGGCCAGTAGTATCCAAGTCTTTTGATTTTTATCTTCATTTTTGGTCCTGACTGGTGAGCAGCACACAATTCGACATGTATTTCTTTGGTGATTTTCAGTGCTTCTGCTCTGCTGAGGCATCGGAGCCACATCTGATCGAAGAATCTTCTGTACGTAACACTGCCAATTAATGCATATGAGAGAGATCTTTTCTTAATCTGATGCGCTGCTGATTTGTCTTCTGACAACCTTCCTATTTGCAAATATTCTATCAATGGCTGACACCAATCTTCTGTATCATCTGCCACTGTGGCTGCAATCTCTTCTCTTCCAATCTTGTGTAAACTGTCGAGGTTGATCTGTGACAAAACCTGATGTCGCTGTACCGTAATATCTATGGAATCTTTAGGTGGAAAAGCCATTTCCTTAGAGAGTTTAGCTAAAGCGTCCGTGCGGGCGTTGTCTGCTCGAGGAATTCTATAGAATATCACACTTGAAATTTGCTCAAGTAATTTCATCGTGTATTGGTGGTATTCCTCTAATCTCGGTTTCAAAGTTTTGTATTGTCCTGCCACTTACTGAATGACAAGTTGTGAGTCGCCATAAATGGCAATGTCCGTTATTTCCATTAGTATTGCTAATTCTAAACTGGTGATTAGAACTTCATGTTCTGCTTCATTATTAGTACACGACACTGACAGTTGGTAAGAGAATCTTAGCATCAATTGATCTAGAGTTACGAAGACCAAACTGATTCCTGCTTTGTCGGGTATCACTGTCTGCTGTCGTTTGTCTCTTCGGGCTGATGACGCTCCGTCGAAGTACACCTTCCAACGTCTGGCACCGGGCTGCTCTACTTGTAGTATCTGTTCATCTGGTTGTTTGTCATTGAGCGGGGACCCAGCTGGTAGTGGGTGCGCTGCGAAAAAATCTGCGAGAATCTACCATTTGATAGCACGAAGGGGCACAAAGTTATGTCAAATTGCAATAATATCATCGACCATCTTGCTAAGCGTCTGGAAAGTGTTGTTCCGGTCATCAAATATTGCAACGAATTAACTTTCAAAATCAGGTTGACCTTATGAGACAACATGTAGTATCTAAGATTTTGAGCGGCAAAAAGCAAAGCCAGACAATGCTTCTCAATAGGAGGATACATTACTTCTGTCGGTATTAGACGTCGACTCAGGTAGTAGAGTGCATTTTCTTTACCCTCATCATTTACTTGGGTAAGTAAGGCTCCGTTGGACTCGTCTAAAGCCGCAGTATAAAGTATCAACGGTCTACCCGGGATAGGGGCTGCCAAAACAGGAGGTGTCGTTAGCTATCATTTAATATCTTTGAAAGCTCTTTGACACGGCTCTCCCCAAACAAATGTGACATCCTTTCAAAGTAAGTTCGAAAAGGAGAGACACCTTCCTGACACATTAGATATAAAGCGTCTTAGATATGCCAATTTTCCTTGAAAAGAACGTAATTTTTTCAAGGTTCTGGGAGCAGGCATTTCTAATATCGCTTTAATCTTTTCCGAGTCAATTTCGATTCCCCGATGACGGACAACAATACCTAGAAATTTCTCAAAGGTAATGTCGAAAGCGCATTTTAAGGGATTCATCTTTAGATTATATTGTCGTAGTCGTTCAAATATGATCCTCAAATCATTAAGTTGATTGTTCTTTACTTTGCTCTTGATGACCAAATCATCCATGTAGCATTCCAGTTGGTTGTGAATGAGGTCATCAAAGATCTTTGTCATTGCTCTTTGGTATGTTGCTTATGTGTTCTTCCATCCAAACGACATCACGGTGTAGCAGTGAATTCCGATCGGAGTTCTGAATGCTGTAGGTGTTGCATCTTCTAGAGCTATCTTGATTTGATTGTTGCCTGACGATCCATCCATGAAGGAGTAAATTTCGTGTGACGACGCGATGTCTATCATTAACTCTGGTATTGGCAACGAAAATTCATCTTTCAGACATGCTTTATTCAAATCACTGAAGTCGACACACACTCGGATTTGTCCATTCTTCTTCTTTACTGGCACGACATTGGCTAACTATGTCAGATATTGTTGTTCTCGGACAAAGTTAGTGCCTTTTAATTTCTTTATCTGTTGTAACTTGTTGTTCTATTTTGATGTGCATTCTTCTGGGAGCTTGCTTTACTGGTGTTGTACTTAGATCCACTCCTAGTCGGTGAACTGTAACCTCTGGAGATAGTCTAGGCATTTCATCATAGCTCCAAGCGAAGCAATCTTTGAAATCTGATAGTCACCTGACCAATTATGTAACCTCTTCTTCGTTGAGCAACGAACTAATGAAAGTTGGTTGGGGCTGCTCCTCGGTCCCGAGATTAATTTCTTTTAATTTGTCCACAGTTGATTTGATTTCTTCTTCGAATTCTGGTGGAGCCTCTTCTATTGGTTGATCTTAGTATTCATCTTGGATGTCCAGGCAATCTTCCATTGACTGAAAAGTAACAACCATGCTAAATTCTGAGTCATCGACGGGTTGTACCGAACCCAAGACTTCCTTCGAGTTGAGTTTCTTTCCTTTTGTGTTCCATAATTTTTCAAACGATTGTAACTTTTCTTTTGGCATTTACTTTGGCACATATCCTTTTTGAATTAACTTTAGTACACAAGGTGAAAAGTAACCAAAAGGTAATTCTA
Organism: Papilionanthe hookeriana x Papilionanthe teres; assembly: GCA_022702705.1. Taxonomy (NCBI): domain Eukaryota; kingdom Viridiplantae; phylum Streptophyta; class Magnoliopsida; order Asparagales; family Orchidaceae; genus Papilionanthe; species Papilionanthe hookeriana x Papilionanthe teres. The sequence goes on along the minus strand of CM040424.1, from coordinate 32,450,188 downwards.
TTAATTAATTAGAATCACTTTTTTTAGAGTTATACAAGGTTCAGAAGTAGAAGGAGAAGCTTTATAAAACTTGATCGGTTTAAAACCATCATAATGGACTTCCTTGATTTTCATACTCTCGATATTGTGAGGATGGATCGGAGTTAGAGTCATGGCTTACACATAATGATTAATCCTATCATACATTGATTCATATTCGTCTCTTTCTATATCATTTGTAGAAATCTCGAACTGAGGCTTCTTCTGACTTATCATCATTATTTCTTTATCTTCTTCGAAGCTTCCTTCTACATCAATGCTGATCAGTGGCTTTGTCCGTTCAACAATTTGGTGAGTTCTTCCTCGATGACATCCTCGGCCTCGACCTAAGATACGTGGGCTAAAAGAACTTCCACCAACTCGTTGCTAAGGACTGGCAGGAGATTGTTGAACCGGAGCCGTATGGTCCCGTTCTCGTAGTTCTTCTGAATCTTCTGCTTTACTTGTCACATTTTCACTTAAAAGTATTGTTCTCTTCGGGGGAGTGTAATAGACGGCATCTACGTTCATGTATTGAGAAAGGTTGTAAATCTCCTTTAATGCAATTTTCTTGTCCATCCTTGTAGTATTTGATATACTGGTGAAGTGACGATGGGACCATATTGTACTCGTAAAGCCACGATCGACCAAGCAGGGTATTGAACGATGTAACCGCAACGAAGACATGGAATTTGTAGTTGTTACTAGATTTCCAACTTTCATTTGTAGCGTTATAGATCTGAGGGCTCTTTCTCCTTTTTGATTAAATCCTCCTAGCATCATTTTATCCATGGAAAGTTCTCGAGCGTCGATGTCCAAGTAGGCTAACATCCGTAGACTCATTATGTTGAGCGACGCTCCAGGATCCACTAATACTCTGGAAAGTACAAACCTGCCGATGATGACGAAAATGTAGAGTGGACGGTTATGAATGGTTGTACCGAGTAGCAAATCTTCATCGGTGAAGGTTACGTTAGGCTATTCTTTTAAGGTGCAAACTCCATCTAAGGATGTGCTGGCCAACTGTGCTAAGAAAATATCCGGATCAAGTAGAGGCTTGATCAAATTTTCTTTCATCTCTTTTGATGAGATTAGAGCGTCTTAAATACTTAGTTTGGCTGGCAACTTCCTAAGATGAGTTAGCACGTTGCAATCCACTTTGTTTGAATTTTTAATTTCATTTCAAACTTGTACTTCTTCCGTTGCTGGAGACACTTCTTCTTGAGTCACTGCCTGTTTTCTTTTATCCATTAGAGTTGTTCTTGGCGGTAGCATCTTGCCACTTCTCAAGTCCACTTTTGTTATTTCTTCTTCTTCTGGACCCAGAGACCCTTCTATTACTGTATCGGCTCTTCTGTATCTAAAAAGTCCGCATTGATGGCAAGCGGAGCTCCTTTGCATTCGAGGACTGGCTCCTCACTTCTGGTGCTATCATAGCCGGTATTGTCTATATCTGCTTTATTTTTGTCAACATTCTCGTCGGGAACAATTACGATTTGAGGATCATTTTGGGAATCGAAATCAAATTTAGAGAGGTTGTGATTAGTTACATCATCACTAGAGACAGTAAGAACGTAGCCAACATCGTTTATAATATAATTATAAGACCTTGAAGGTGCATAAAGATAATGGTACAAAGTCAGGGGTTCAAGGGGTTTCACCTCTGAATCCAAAACAACTAATCTAACAAGGGAAGCCTCTATCCTACCTTTCGAGCTATCATCCTTAATTTTTTTCACGATCTGCTTCTTTCTTCATTCCTGTCGCGGTGGCTTCCTTGGTGAAGCCTTCGTCTTGGACTGGGCTGGCGGCAGACTCCGGGCAACAGCTTTCTTTGGAGTAGACTGGATCTGGTCCAGGACTTTCTTGAGCTTATTCCAAATTATGCTCCATCCACCTTTGTCGACATATGGATCAATCGGAGAGATCGGCTCGGCTGAAATCACATTTATAGAACCTCTTTCAGGTTCTTTTAAATATTCTTTTGGTATTGTTATATTTTCTTCTTTGTAATTCCGCTCGAGCCAATCCTTGAAACTGAAGCAGCTTTCTTTGGTGTGTCTGAGCATCCTGTGGTAGGGGCAGAAGTTGACCTGATCCTTCTTATCCACCTCCTCTGGCTTCTTCAGCTCTGGCAATCTGAACTCGAGCTTCTTCATTAGATTTTAAACATCTTTGTTACGACGTCATCTGTGAAGGAGTAATTTCTGCGCAGTCGTTCTGACATTGTCGACCCTGTCGTCCATCTGTCCTGTATGACCTTTCTTCGCCGACCAGTCGGTCGCTTCTGCTCGTGCACGAGGTTGACCATACTGTTGCGGCTGACTGTACTGAGACAACTGACTGTGTTGCTGCTCAGGCTGAATCCTCATTGGCTGCTTTTCTTTGTCGACCATTGCCACTACGCCCGACCTCTTCTCGTATGCTTTAGCCGGTATCGTTTTCTCTGTCTTTTGTGCAGGTTCCATGTGCTTGACCTCTTCTTGTAGGCTGCTAGCTTTACTCAGTAGCTTCTCGAAGGACTTGATGGTGAGACCCTTAAGCATGAATGCTACAGGACCGTGGATACTCTTGAGTAGTATCTCGATTGCGTGTTGTTCTTGTAGCTGAGGTTCAGATTTCATGCTTAAGTTTCTGCTTCTGAGAACGTAGTCAACCAAAGTCTCATCGGGTTTCTATCGCTCCACCACGAGATCTGCTATAGTAACATGATGTCGGGCACCGGCGAATCTTTTCACGAATATGTTTTCCATTTCTGCAAAAGTTTTTATTGATCCGTTGGGAAGCTCGGCATACCAGATGAAAGCTATTCCTGACAGGCTGCTGACAAACTGACCGAATAACAAAGCTTCACTTCCTCCTGTGTTGCAACAGCTAGCTCTGAAGTGTGCTATGTGTTGACAAGGATTTCTTATCCCGTCGAACATCTTGAAAGTCGGGGGCACGAAGCCTTTAGGGTAAGGAACGACATCGAACTCCTCCGGGAAGGGTCTACCCTTTGAAACTAATGCACCTCCTTTGGATTGAGCCAAGGCCTCCCAAACTTGTTGTTCGACCATCTGTTTAATATCTTTTTCCGGTCGATTCGGCGTCAGATTTCTTCTTGGTGATTCTTCTTCATTGGCTGAAGCGACCTCTCTTATTTCATCGGCGATGTGTATGATCTCTGGCTGGTTGATCTCTGGAGAGGTTATTGGTTGTGGCTATGACTGTCCGTGAAGTGTATCCATGGCGGTCATGGCAGCGGTCAACTCCTCTATTCTTTTCCCCAGACGGTTAATCTGTTCATCTCTTATCAAGACTGTCCTCCGCAGTTCATCCGCGTTGTTCTCCTCACTAGAAGCATTGCGTGTAGATGACATAGACCATGTTTCAACCATATTGATTTCCATGAATTCTTCGTCCATGTAATCTGACAAGAAGTAATCCTCATCATCAACATCTAACCCTTGCTATTTGGCTAACTCAGAAATTTCTGCCTAGAGCTTTCAAACTTTATCATCAACTGTTTTCTTCTTAGTCAGTTTTAAATCTGTAGGTTTTCCTATGTTGTCTCTCTTTTCTGCAACTGATTCAGAAGCAATGGCTACAGTCACAACAAGGACATCAAACTCATGATCCATTCTGCAGTCAACGGACGTTCCAAAATGTATCAACATGTTTTCCCAAATGGTGTTTGACAGAAACCTGGATGGGTCTTTCCATTTCCAGAATTTTATCCTTGATTTTGGAGGATATTGCACATACCATTCTCTTGAGAATTTTGGCGACAGTACACCACTCCATTTCAGACAACCTTCGCAGAAGGGAGTGGGCATGGGTAATAGGTGTGGGCCTTCCCCTCAACCTATCACGACCGTGTGGTGCTGAAAGTGTAACGGTAATCCTATGGAGGCTTTCATTTCTAGTAGTGCAAGCTAACGGGTGGAACCTACTACCTCGAAGAATAGGAGAGGCGTCCGATTAACCGAATTCCTCCTGTTAAGGAATCTCATCAGTTGGTGGCAGATCTGCAACTTGCGTTCTGGCAGTCCTGCGAATCCTGAGGTTGCAGTTTCTTCTTTGAGATTTGGTTAGCAGAGGAGGTCTAGAACTCGATCCAACTTCGAATACTAGAGGCGGAGCGGTGAGGGTATCTTCAGAATCCTCTTCTCGCAGAATTTCTTTCCCTTTGGTAGTTGGGAAAGTAGGTACGGTGACGGCGAAGCCGGTGGCAGTAGAGGTAACAACTCTCCTAGGCATGGAGGCGACTGACTTAACGGGGCAGCAGTTATTTTCACCTTCTTAGCAGAAGGGAAATCTTCATGGGAGTTGTGTTCAAACTCAGCAGACAGCTCTATAATTTCAGGAGTGGCAACTTTCACGACCACGAACGGAGCTTTCCTAAGCACGACTTCAAACTCATTAAAGCCGGTACAGAACTCAATCATTGGTGCTGCAAGACGGGCTTCGCGGGAGGAAGGCAAGTTGCGGGAGAATGTCAGTGTAGGGTCTGACATTTTTAACTGCCGATGAAACATTTCGAAGGTTAGTGAGGGCCAAAAAACTTTTCATCATAGTGCAAACACTACGAAAAAGGTTGTTCTGTGGACTGGGAAAATTTTCATTTTATTATCTTTTTATTCCATTTATAGATTTTTTACTTGTTGGTTAAAAGGAACTTTAAGGTTCAAAGAAGAGTGGTTTAATCTACCGAAGACAGGATTGAACTCGAGGGGTACAGAAAGGAGGTGAAGTATGGGATCCTATCGGAGGTCCCCTTCACAGCGCAAATTGCCCTAGCGAGATTTGCTCGCTGACACACTTATCGGGGGTCTAACCCCACAAGATTGAAAAGGAAAACCTAGGGACTCCTGAACCCTTCTGTTTAGGGGTGACTAAACAGACGGTCCTGAAATCTAGAGGAGTTGATCACACTTTTCCAAGAAAGAAATGGATGAAGTATGTCAACGGAAGAATGATAATTTGGCACATGAGAGACACGAGCATATGAATATAGTATTTCCTGATCTTAATGAAAAGAGAAACATCTTCTTATGAATATGGTATTTCCTGATCTTAATGAAGAGAGAAACATCTTCCTTCCTCAACAGAGTTGCCAGAAAACTATCGGTTTTTTTAATTGTGTTGTGGTTGATACTTTAAAAATATGTTTTTGGGTGTTTTGTTTTAAAAAGGGTTTTAATTTAATCTGAAGATTTTAAAATTATTCTTTTTTTAATTACAATTATCATTTTATGGTTCATTAGTAAAATTTAGGTGGTATTTGATCAATTCATTAGTTATGGATTCAATTTTAAAGAATTAAAATCCTCTTATATCACATCCCCTAACCTTAACAATTTATACTTTAATTAACTCCCAAAGTTTGATAACTTAATTAATTGGAATTTCTTCTTTAATGTTAAAGGTGATTAATGGGTTTCAACCCCTTAGTTCCCTATATTTCAATCATCCAAGAGGAAAATCATGATCAAATGTTAACCCTTACCCTTTGGTTAAATCTAAATATTAATAAAAGCTAAAGTTCCTTAATTACATTTATGCCTTCTTAAGCTTGTTCATCTCATAATTCATTAAATTAAGCTTAAATGAATTTGAAATTTTTATGTCACCTCACTCACATGTCATTTAAGACATCAGAGGAGAAAATATGATTTTTCTATTTTTAATTTAATTTATATAATTATTCTAGTGGAAAATAGGGACTTTTAATAAAAATTGAACAACATGACCAAAGTAAGACTTCTGTCCTTAGGAAAATTATGGGAGATTCCTAATGACCAGAGGACCATTTGGATCAATTTTGGTAATTTTTTGAATTTTAATTTATTTATTAGAATTATTCTAAATTTTGAAGAATTAATTAATTATAAAATAAAATTGAGGGGAAAATTAGGTGTTGTATTTTTCATAAATCTCTCTGAGCTCAAGAAACTCAAAGAAATAAACTGTGTATTTTTATGATTTTTCTTTATATTATTAGAATTATTTTAGTGAAAGGCTTGAAAAATCCATTTTTTTAATATAAAAAATTACCCTAAACCTTTAAAATTTAATATCTTTACTTAGATAATTAGGAAAAATATTTTTTTGGTTCCCAAGTGATTAGAAGGTCAAATATGAAATTTTGGTGAATTTTAATATTTTTATGATTTTTATGATTTTTTAATTATTTAAATATTTAAAAATAGGTTAAAAATAAAAATTTTATGAAAATTCTAATTTTAATTTTCCTAGACTCTTATGATCTTAGAGAACTCCCAAAATTTATTTGGTGAATTTTTTAGTTATATTTTGGGTTTTATGAATTTTTTTAATTTCAAATATGGTTATGCCACTTAGGTGATTCATTTAGTGGGCTAAATTAACTACAATTGATTTAAATTTTTTTTGTGAGGTTCTCCTAATCCTAAAGTGCAGTGGAGAATTTATTTCATATTCTTTTGATGTGTGGTTACTCCAAATTAATTTAATTTCAATTTTGAGTGTTTGGTTAAATTAGGGTTATTTTTAGTGAAATGAATCAAACCATAATTTCTCTAGGGTCCTATTTTACTAAGATAATTCCCTTAATTTTTTAAATTTTTATAATCAACATGCTAATTTTTATAATTAATTTTCAAGAAAATGGCTCTGAACTTAGAAAATAGATAACTCCCCCTAGACATAGCCTCTGATCTTGGAAAAATCAGATAATGTTCCTAAGATCAGAGGCTATAAAAGCCCTATAGTCCCATGCCATGGTGAATTATGTATGTGAATGGAGAATTGAAATACTCAGAATAGTAAATAAATAATTAAAAATAAAAAACATAACAAAATATTTTGATTTTAATTCCACTTTGTTATCCTCTGTTCACTAAGAAAAAGATTATTCTTATTTTATTTTTCTAATTTTTCTAGGCAAAGAGATGCATTTTTAAAGTTCTGTCTATTTAAATAAATCAGAAAATAGAGATTTTTCCATTTAAATGACTCAGCGCCATCTCATCCTTAGCGGCTCCGAAAGCACATGCGTCGTCTCCCCATTCGACGCCGCCATCTGACTCATCACGTGCTTTATGTTTTACGGTTCTGTCTGGTTCAATCCTGGCCATCCAAGCGTTACACGCTCGATCCAACAACACTCCTTCATCGTCTTCAACTGGTGTAACCCGTGAGCCATCCACACTAAAACCCTAAGATCTCAAGCTACACTCAACCAAATCACATGGAGTTTGAACCTATGGACTCGTTTAAGCATGGCAAACATATCCATTCGGTTTATACGGTATGAAATATAGTGTAAAATTATAGAGGACGAAGAAAAGCTCATGAGGAAGAGTGAGTTCAATACCTTTGTCTGAGAGGGAAGGCCTCAATCAGATGGTTGTGGCAGCTTCGATTGGTCCCAAAGAACATCTAGTGGAGCCTTTTGTCCTGATGAATTGTCTAGGTATGAAAGTGACCAGACCTAATTTCAAGCTTTGTTGGAAGTTTGGTGCAGAGGCCTTCTGTGATGGGGCTTTGATGGGGGATCTTCTTCTTTCACTGCTATAATGGTGTAGGTGCAGTTAAATTGGATTTGGTGTTGTGTGGAGGTTTATTGGAAAGTGTCCTGGTTTCCGACCAAACTTGAGCTCTAAAATTGAGCTCATGTAGTGGGAAATAGTGGGGGAAAATGGCTGGAATGATCTTAGGGAGGTCTGGAGGAGCTCTGGTGAGGTTTTGGCAGAGTTTTGTTAAGAAATTTTCAACACTTGGATTTTGGTCATGAGGGGGTGATTTTATAGCCATGACCAATTAGCTGAGCTCAGGGCCTGGCTTTAGGTGCTTTAGGACACTTAGGGTGAGGGCAGTGTAGGGCCATTGATCACTGAGGTGATCCCTCACTGACAAGACTCAATTTTGAATTTCAAGGGGTATGGGGGCGCTTGGGCTGAGCTGTTTCGGTGGCTAGGGCGGACAACAAGGATAGGGCGGGCGGTTGGCAGGCTGAGGAGGAGTGGGGGAGTAGCTTAGTGCATTCAATTTGGCATGGAGGTTGCATGAACAAGAGTTTAAGGATGGGACTTAAGCTTAGCCAAATGGCTAAACCCAATGGTCCAAAGTAGTGGACCTTTGGTCCATGGCTCAAGGGGCCTGGGTTAGGTTAGGTCAAACCAGCCCTAGGAGGCCTAGGGTTGGCTACCATGGAGTTGGTTTAGTCAATTTGGTTCAATTGGGTTCAATATAAGTGTCATTAGGTCATAAGTTCAATTAGGGTCACATTGGGTTTAGGTTAAGCTAACTTAGGTTTGAGCTTGAGTTAGACCAAATTGATTGAGCAACATTGTGTATATGATTGTAAACAAGATTTTTTATGAGGACTTAGAGTGGTTTTGATTTCAATTGAGGGGTCAATTTGGTCGAATTTGGGATTTTGATCTATTTGGGGCAAGTTAACTAAGTTTGGATTTAGGTTGGGCTCGAGTGGGGTTTTGGCCCAATTAAAGCTTCCAAATGGTTTAGGGGAATGTGCTGAAGAGTCCCCAACATCAATTGGGTGGAAATTTTGGGAATAGGACAATAAATTTAGTGAGATTTGGTAATGTGTTGGATTTGGGTTAAAATTAGGAGTTTTGGACTTTAAGGGGATTTGAATAAGACTTGGGCTCAAATTGAGAGCAATTGATGATTTAATTCAATTTAGGGGAGTGTTATGAAGGGTTTAGGATTGAAATTTAGGGGAAATGGTTGACATTAGGTCAAGTTGGAGATTTTGAACTATTTAGGTAAAATTGGGGATTTTGGGTTTTAAGTAAAATTGAACTCAAATGTAGGTCAAATTGAGCTTGGATTTGGTTCATATTGGTATTAGAGATGTTGAATTAAAGTGTGGAACTGAAATTGGGCAAGATTGGGATTAATTGGGTAGACATTGGGTTTAATTTTGACGCTTTTGGGTTAAATGGGTCAAATTGGGGCTTTTGGTTAAATTGGACTAAATTGGCCAAATTGGGTCATGTGGTAGTTGAGAGAAATGAAATTGGGAATATTTTTGAGATTTTGAAATTTTTTAGGAATTTTTGGAATTTTGGGCCAAGAGGGGTATTTAGGGTATATGGAGGTTATTTAGAATGTATTGGGATGTTTTGGTATTTAAGAGGTGGGAATTGTTTTGAAATGATTTTGTGGAATTTTAGGAATTTTGGGTAATTTTTGGGGAAATTTAGATGATTTTAGGGCTTTGGGGGTATTTTAGGTATTTAGGGTACTTTAGGGTATAGGGTAAGACATTTGGAATGTTTGAGAAATTGGGATTGGTTGAAGGTGAGTAGTATGGAGTTGCTTAAATTGAGCCATGGACCACCAAGGGTCACCCTCATTTGGTCCTCTATGTGTTGGTACTAGCCAAACTCTAGCCTGAGGCTAAGAGCTTGGGAAAACCACTTACTTGAGTTTCCAAAGAGTTAGGGGATCAAAGGTGATGTGCTTAGGGTTGTGAGTGTGGTGTGAGTGTGGTGTAAGCTCCACACCTCTCAGGGGAGATCCTATGGTCTGACCACCTATAGGTGACTTTCCCTGGGCTTCCTTATGCTTGGTCTCTTCCTCCCAAACTGGAGGTTAGGCCTTAAGCATATAAAAACTCCCAGTGAAGTAAGAAAAGTTTGAATTTCTATGGGGAGGGTTCCATAACTAGTCTTCTAAGAAAGTCACCAGGAGAGTCCTATGGCTAGACCCTAGGCTAGTTGATGCACCAAAAATATATATTATTTTTTGCTATATACTTTTACCCATTTTTGGTGATAATGCACTTTAAAGAAAGGTAATTTTCATGATTTGTTGCAGGTATGATGATTTTAGGTGATTGGAGCGAAAAGAAGTGAAAAGGAATGAATTCGGAGCAAAAAGGAGCAAAATGGGAGAAAATAACTTCTGGCACCGCCGGCAGCGCCATATTCCTGAGTGCTCAGAAAATATTCGAACGATAGATCACCGCCGGCGCCCAATGTCGGTGTAATTCAAATTTGAAGAGTTTTGGTAACTTTATGATGGGATGCTTAAGGAAACTATTGGGAATTCATTTCTAACATATAAGTAACTATTTTTGGATGAAAATGATAAAGAGTTCTAGTGTTTTGTGTGTGGTTCTAGAGAAGGAGAGTGTGTGTTGAGTTTTAGGGTTTAGAAGAGTGTGTAGAAGTGAGAATTTGAGAGGGATTCTTCTCCAAGGAGTGAAGGAGGAGTAAAGTGAGAGATTGCTTATTCCTCTCCATTTTAAAGAGGGAATTGAGTGTTGCAAAGAAGAGAGAAAAGGATTCAAAGGAACTTCAAGAGATTTGCATTGGAGAAAGAAAGAGATAAGTTGTATTTGATTTTGTGGTTTGTATGACTTTTCTTTTATATATAAAATCGATGTTTTATTGTGTCTTATCCATGAATTCTGAGTAGTCTACTTTGTCTTTCTTCTTGCATAGAGATGTGATGATGTGATGATGTGAATTTGAAGTGTTTTTAAAGTAATGAAGAAATTGTGATGGTTTTTCATTTCGAACTTAATTTACTTTTCGTTTTGGCCAATTGAATTTTTAAAATCTGTTGTTGAACATAAACTCTGAAAAGATTTAGTGTGTCCTACAATAATAATGAAGAATCCATTCAATGTCCATGGATGGATTGCGTGGTTCGTGGGAATTGAGTGCAAATAAATAGGGAAATGTGTTTTGATATACTTCAAATTGGAGGTTTCAGGGTGACAGACTGAGATTCCTAATTTGGTCCTAAGATTAGTAACTAAACTCAAAGGTTAGCCTTCAGGTGAAGGGTTAGTGGGAGCTCCGAAGTGAGAGCCGGTATCCTCCAAGCCTAGCCTTAGATTTAGTGACTAAACTTAGGATATGTCAATGTTCTTTTCATGCTTGGAAGAGGGGGTACTCTTTTGAGGGAAAAAACTTTTATGCTCCTATTTGGCACAATAAAATAAATAATTATTTTACATCATTCACACATCATATACTCGTTGCAAGAGGAAATATACTTTTCATATATATCAAAACCTTTCAAATACCAAGCTTAGTGCGTGTGTTAGTAAATTCTATTTTAAAAATATTAGAAGTAATTGTAGTTTTTATAACTGTTACTGTTTTCTACATCTTGTTAGTAGAAGTAAACATTAAACTTTAATTGCAAATTAAGTATTGGATTTCAGTACTATGTTATCTATTGTAAGAATCGTGCCTTCCCTATGGGATCGATAACCATGACTCCATTAGAGCCCTGTATTGCTTGATATGATATGTATACTTGCGTGGAATGTTTGGACTTTACTAAAATCATCATAAATATATATAAATTTGAGTTCATAAGTTTTTGCAATATATAAAGTTCACATCAAGTTTTTGGCGCCGTTGCCGGGGAAGGTATAAACGGTATCTATTGATAATATAATAATTGAAAACCTTTACTTTGTAGTGTGTAATTATGTGTTTGTTTACTTTTATTGAATTTGTGTGATTTTATATGTGTAGTAGTGGATCTATAGGTTTATTGCCTTACAATTCGGAGTTAGAGCGTACAATTAAAAAAATTAGAAAATAACAAAAACAAACTGAAAATCTTTGTGAAATGGCGAATAATCAAGATAATCAGAGAAATGATATTGAAACTTTGCCAAGACCTTTAAGAGATTATCCTAACCCAACAGCAGATGAAATTCATGTGACTATTCAAAATCCTGATGTTGTTGCTAATTCATTTGAACTTAAACCTGCTATTATCCAAATGGTACAAAATAATCAATTTGGAGGAACGCCTATTGAGAATCTAAATTTACATCTCGCTAGTTTTTTAGAACTGTGTGCTACTTTTAAATATGACAGAGTGTCGAATGATGCTGTCAGACTTAGACTTTTTTCATTTTCGTTAAGGGATAAAGCTAAGGCGTAGTTAAATTCGTTAGCACCTGGATCTATTAGAACTTAAAGAGAACTTTCTCAAAAGTTTCTATCAAAATATTTTCCTCCATAAAAAACTACTAAGCTAAGAAATGATATAACATCTTTTGGTCAGTTTGAAGGGGAATCAATATATGAAGCTTGGGAAAGATTTAAAGATCTTCTTAGGAAGTGCCCACATCATGCGTTACCAGACTGGTTAATAATTCAAACATTTTACAATGGATTAGTAGGATCATTGAGATCGATTATAGATGTTGCTGCTGGTGGATCGTTAATATCAAAACCTTTTGAAGAAGCATACGCATTAATAGAAGAAATGGCTAATATTAATTTTTAATGGCCCTCTGAACGGGTAAATTCTAAGAGAGTAGTTAGTGTTCATGATTCAGATATGATAACTATGATAGTTTCTTAAATTGCAGCCCTTTCTAAGAAAATAGATCAATATGGAATGATATATTCTCAACCACCCCAAGTGTTAGAGGAAAATTCATTTGGACAAATAATAGAATCTCAAACACCTTATGAGACCTTGAATTCTATTAATAGACCTAACAATCCTTATTCTAATTATTATAATCCTGGTTGGAAGAATCACCCAAATTTCAACTGGAATAATAGCAATGCCAATGTTAACCCTCAATGGGGGAACAGTTCTATAAATCCAGTTGGAAATTCAAACAATCAAGGAGTACCAATTTTAGACCCTCTTATCCTCCTGGATTCAATATTAACCCACAATTTAAGGATAAGAAGTTGCTACTGAAGAAATGATTTTGCGATGAAAAATATTGAAAATTAATTGGGGTGTATTTTCACTGCACTTAATAATAGACCTTCTGGAACACTTCCAAACAATGTTGAGATCAATCCAAAAGATCAAAACAAGGAACAACTTAAGGCTATTCAATTAAGGAGCGGAAAGGAATCAGAGACAAGAGTACAAAAAGAAGTTGAAATAGAAAAGGAGAAGGTGAATATTGAAAAAGGTTCAAACAAGATTTATCCAAACTTAGAACATCCTCTTGAACCAATGAAGATTACTGTTGAAAAACCACCGCCTCTATTTCCTCAGAGATTGAATAAAAAAAATAGGGATAATAGATTTTGGAAATTTTTGGAGATCCTTAAGAATAAGTTTATGAAAGACATTCTTAAAAAGAAAAGAAAGTTCACAGATCATAAAACTGTTGCACTTAGCGGAGAGTGTAGTGCAATAAATCAGAAGAAGCTTCCGGAAAAACTTCAAGATCCTGTTAGTTTCACTATCTCGTGTGCTATAGGTGAAAATCTTTTCGAAAGAGCCTTATGTGATCTGGGAGCTAGTATTAATCTTATGCCTTTATCAACTTTCAAAAGGTTAGGAATAGGAGAAATTTCTCCTACATCTGTGACTCTTCAGTTGGCCGATCGTTCCATTACTTACCCTAAAGGAATGCTGGAAGATGTGTTCGTGAAAGTGGATAAATTTATCTTTCCTGTGGATTTTATTGTACTTGATATGGAGGAAGATAAAAAAATTCCAATCATTTTGGGAAGGTCATTCCTTGCTACTGGGAGAGTAGTGATTGATGTTCAAAAAGGAAAATTAACTATGAGAGTTAATGATCAAGAGGTGACCTTTAATATTTAAAATCTATGAAGTATCCATCAATGGAAAAGATAATGAATGTTTTAGGATGGAGGTCTGTGAATATTTGAGAAACTATCATTTGGACAATATATTTGAAAAAAAAGCGAAGTATGAAAATATGTTTGAAGAACCAATTGAAAATGAAGAAATTTTAGATAGTAAGAAGAATGAAGATTTGGAGTATGTTTAAGAGAGATTTGAAGTATTAGACGCTATGGAAGGTAGAGATAAAAGCTTAATTCCATCTATAATAAAACCTCCTGAACTTGAGATGAAAATTCTCCCTAATCATTTGAAGTATATGTTTTTAGGAGAATCATCTACCCTACCAGTTATTGTATCTTCGGAGTTAAATGAATATCAAGAACAAAAATTGTTGGAGATTTTAAAAAGATACAAAAAGGCTTTTGGATGGACTTTAGCGGATATTAAAGGAATCAGTCCTTCGATTTGTATGCACAGAATTTTATTAGAGGAAGAACATAAATCAAGAGTTGATCCACAGAGGAGATTGAATCCAATAATGAAAAAAGTAGTTAAGAATGAGATTTTAAAATGGCTGGATGCTGAAATTATTTATTCTATTTCGGATAGTGCTTGGGTGATTCCAATACATTGTGTACTAAAAAAAGGGAGGAGTGACTGTTGAAGTGAATGAATGTAATGAAATTATACCCACAAGACAAATTAATGGATGGCGAATTTGTATTGACTATAGAAAATTAAATGCCGCCACCCAAAAAGATCACTTTCCTCTTCCTTTTCTCGATCAAATGCTGGATAGACTTGCTGGACACAAGTAGTACTGTTTTCTAGATGGATATACTGGTTACCATCAAATATCTATTGCTCCTGAGGATCAAGAAAAGACAACATTTACTAGCCCATACAGAACCTTTGCTTTTTGATAAATGTCTTTTGGACTGTGTAATGCACCTGCAATGTTTCAGAGATGTATGATGTCTATCTTCAGCAGTCTGATAGATAATGGAATAGAAGTTTTCATGGATGATTTCTATGTATTCGGGACTTCATTTGAAATCTATTTGGAAAACTTAACAAAAGTTTTGGAGCTTTGCGAAAAAACAAATTTAGTTCAGAATTGGGAGAAATGTCAATTTATGGTAGCAGGAGGAATTGTGCTTGGGCATAAAATTTCTGAATATGGTATGGAGGTCGACCCTGCTAAGATTAGAGTGATTGAGAGATTGCCACCACCCAATACTGTGAGAGAGGTGAGGAGTTTCTTAGGACACGCTGGATTTTATAGGCGATATAAAAGATTTTTCTAAAATTACTAAACTTTATGCCGACTTCTAGAAAATGATAGAAAATTTGATTTTAATGATAAATGTTTGCATGCTTTTGAATTACTGAAAGAGAAATTAATCACTACACCTATAATTATTTCACCTGATTGGGAGAAATCATTTGAACTTATATGTGATGCTAGTGATTATGTGATCAAAGTAGCGTTGGAGCAAAGGTATGATAAAGTTTTTATGATCATTTACTATTTTAGTAAAACTCTTAATGAAGCTCAATTTAATTATACCACTACTGAAAGAGAGTTATTAGCTATAGTATTTGCTTTTAAAAAGTTTAGACCTTATTTAATTGGAGCTAAAAGTATTGTGCATACAAACCATTCAGGTATCAAATATTTAATGCAAAATAAGGATGCCAAACCTAGACTGATTAGATGGATACTTCTTCTGCAAGAATTTGATTTTGTGATAGTTGATAAGAAAGGATGTGATAACTGAATAGTTGATCATTTGTCGAGATTAGAGTATGATATATTATCTAAATTTGATAAGGAAGTTATAGAAACTTTCCCTGATGAAGAACTTTATACTATTATGGGAAGAAATTTGCCTTGGTATGCTGATATTGTGAATTATATTGTGAGTGATATTGTACCACCTGATTTAACAAGACAACAACAAAAGAAGTTTAAATATGATGCAAGATTTTATTTTTGGGATGAGCCCTATCTATATAAACAGTGTAAGGATCTGATTATTAGAAGATGTGTGCCAAAGGAAGAAACTAATTTAATTATTCAACGATGTCATGATTCTGAATTTGGAGGTCATTTTGGGGTCGATAAAACTGTTTTTAAGATTTTACAATCTGGATTTTATTGGCCTACTCTTTTTAAGGATGTATTGTACGGTTTATTTTTAGGTTTGTGTTTTGAAAAGGGGGTCGCCTACATAAATTGTCGGCGAATTTTAAATTTTAAATTTAATTTAAATATACATATAATTTAGAAAGTAGTATTTGATTTTGAAAATAATTTTAAATTTGAAAGTTTTAAGATATGAAATCAAACCGATCTCACATCCCAAATAGTTTATATAAACGAGCACCGCACCACAAACCGTGTATCTATCCCGAAAAATAGATACACTGCTTGATGATGGGGCTCGATTAAATAAACTAGGAGATTTGTGACATCCGTTTGGTCTGCGAACCAATTTTATAAGCCGACAAGTTCCCCTGCTTAATATAAATGAATTAAGCGGGGGTTTATATTACCTGGCTTCTTAAAGTTCCCTATAAGGGCAAGCCCCTATAGTTAATTACATCTTAAATGACGGAAATCATTTAAGAAAACTCTCGATAATGATCAGTGGTTTTGCTCTCAAGAATTTCAAAGTTTAGGATTTTCAAAGGATTAAATTTTGGAATTTTAAAAGGGGGTGACTCAAATTTGGAACAATTTCTTTTAAGAATCCAAAGGAAAAGAAGTAGTGGAAGCTGAGGATCCAAGAAGAATCTTGGCAACTTCCCAAACTATCCTATTGTTTGGTTTGAATTTGAAAATATCATTTAATGTTGCAATCCTGCTAATTTTATTTAATTACGACTTATATTTGTATGACATGATCATACAAATAGCCTATAAGATGTGAGGGTTTATGTCGTACCGAACGACTATCTCGAAATCTTAAGACTGGTTAGGGCTTAATTTACATGATATGATCATGCAAATGCCTAACAAAAGGGTTGAGGATTTATGTTGGCACTAGGCAAACTACCTCAAAATTCTACGGTTTAGTTGTTTAATTCTAGGAATGTTTAGCTGATGTAGAGTTATTTTGCTGACGACGATGGTCGTGCTGCCCACCATGCTCCGAGCTCCTTGTTGTTGCAGAGGTTTAGTTTTAGAAGGTGAAAATCAAGAGATGAGGGAAGTGTTTTGGTTTAGAGAGAATCTTAAAATCGAAGTGTTTTTAATATTTTAATTAAACAAATCTTAAAGCTGATTAAACAGAACCGATTAAGATCCCACTGTTCCGTCATCCCAAGCACCGTTATTTTCATTGAATTCACTTAGTCCAGATGAATTTTTTAAACTCAACTGAATGAGTTCCACACTTTCATTTAGACCTTAGGAAATCTCGTTAGCAACACGTGGGTTACATCATCCGAGATATTTCCGATCATTCAATGAGACGTTTTAATTTAGTTAAAGTTGTGGTTTTTTTGTTGTTCTGTTTGTGATTAAATTTTGAGTTGTTTTATATTTTAGAATGTTGTGGCGGTGAATTTTATCTTGCAATGACTTTTAATTTAGTTTTGGTTTCGGTTCAGGGACTATCCTAAAGGTTTTGGTTTTCATGCAACAATCTTGTTTATCATGCAAGAAAAGTAAAGCACAGTGCATGTAAGTAAATTGCAATAAAGTAAATTGTAATAAAATAAAAGCGTACCTGGAGGTTCTTCACGTCATCCCAAGCTGCACTTAAAACACATGTTAACGCATTTAAATATTTTGCAAGAAATACCTAGGTAAAGCTAAGGGAAGGGTTTTGGTTGTCTACCAAAATCCTAATCCTATAACTAGTCATTTCCTATGACGTCTAGGTTCTTGGTTTGGTTTAAGGATGATTTTCTTCATCAAAGAACAATTAAATTCAACTGTTCTTCTAAAACATCCCGTCATATTGAGGAAGTGCTTAGGACGAGTCCTAAATATCTTTTCAATATTTCTGGGATTGTTTTTTGAGTCCAAGTGAATTTTTATTGTACGGATGAATTGATCATCCAAGAGTTTATATTTTTGTTTTGTTTCTTGCTCAGTGAACTTAGGTATTTGATTACCCGATGAATGAAGTAACATCTCACTTAATACTCTATTTAAGAGTTATAATAATTAAAGCCTTTAAGGACAAGTTGATTTATTAAGAATTTTAATCAAATTTGAGTTAATGATTTAAAGTGTTTTAGTTTGATTATGAGGTTTTAATTAATAGTTTTAAGTTTGGAATTGTGTTCAAATTATTTTAGATTTAATTCTTAATGATTTCATTTAGGTTTGTTGTTAAATGATTTTAATCTAATTTTAATTTAAATTAATTTTATTTAATTTTAATTAATTTTAATTTAATTTTAAATTTTAATTAATTTTAATTTAATTTTAAATTTTATTTAATTTTAATTTAATTTAATTTTTATTTAATTTAATTTAATTTAATTTAATTTAATTTTAATTTTAATTTAATTTAATTTGAATTTTTATTTAATTTAAATTTAAATTTACTTTTAATTTAATTTAATTTTACTTTTAATTTAATTTAATTTTACTTTTAATTTAATTTAAATTTAATTGAATTTAATTTTAATTTAATTTAATTTAATTTAATTTAAATTTTGATTTTAATTTTAAATTTAATTGTCTTAATATATTAAATATGATTTAATTTAATCGTTAAGGTGTTAACTTGATTTAGATTTTGATTTAATTTAATTTCGACATCTTTAATTTAATTTAATTTAATTGTTAAATTGTTTAGCATTTTAAATTTTAAGTTAGGATTATCCTTCTAGTTAAGGGTTAAATATTATTGATGTGATTAATTTAGGGATTCTTAAATTAAAGAATAAATATCCTCTTAATAATATCCCTACTTTAATAATTCCAATTTTTATTATTCTTCCAAAATTTCAATTAATTAATTAATTAAAGTTTTATTTTAATTATATTTGAAATGGTTAGTAAGTTTCTACCCTCAATCATTTAAGTTTCAATCATCCAAATTCAGTTTAAAATCAAATATTTTACCCTCCCCTTTTTTATTAATCCTAAAATTTTAATTAAGGATTGAAATTTTAATTACCCTTTTGCCCTTTAAGCTTAATAATTCAATAACTCACTAAAATAAGCTCAAATGAACTTGGAATTTTTATGTAACCTCACTCACATGTCAATTAAGATATTAGAGGAGAAAATGTGATTTTTCTGTATTTAATTTATTTATGTAATTATTTTTAATGGAAAATAGGGGTTTTCAAAGAAAATTCAATAACATGACCAAGGAAATGTTTCTATCCTTAAGAAAATTATGAGATGTTTCTAATGACCAGAGGACCACTTGAACCAATTTTGGTGATTGTTTGGATTATATTTTATTTATTAGAATTATTTTAATTTTTGGAGTATAAATTAATTTAAAAATGAAATAAAGGATGAAAATTGGATTTTATATTTTTCAAAAATCTCTTTAACCTCAGGGAAATTAGAGAACCAAATTTTATATTTTTCTGATTTTTCTTTGATTTATTGGAATTATTTTAGTCAAAAAAGGTTGAAAATTCATTTTTTAATATTAAAAATTACATTAAGCCTTTAAAATTCAATATCTTATCCTAGGGACTTGGGAAAAATATTTGGATTGTTCCTAAATGATTAGGAGTTAAAATGTGACATTTTTAAGATTTTTAATATTTTTATGATTTTTATTATTTTTTAATTATTAAAAATATTAAAATAATGATAAAAATCAACTGTTTTAGAACATTACAATTTTAATTTTCCTAAATTCCTCTGATATCAGAGAAGCCCCAAAACCATTTTTGTGAATTTTTGAAAAGTATTTTGTGAGTTATGAATTTTTAAAGTCTAATTTTGGTTATGTGACTTAATTAATTCATTTAGTGGGGTTAAACATTTCCAATTGATTTCAAATTTTTATGTGATGTTCCTCTAATCCTAAAGATCAGTGGAGAATTTTTTTCAAGTCAGTTTGATGTGTAGTTAACCTTAATTAATTAAAGTTCAATTTTGGGTGTTTAGGCCAATTAGGGTTGTTCCAGGTGAATTATCCAAAACCTTTTGTTCCTAGGTTTCTCTGGTCATAAGAAACATCACCAAATTTTCCTAGAATTTATTTCTCAACATGCTAATTATTGGAATTAAAATACTCAAAACAGTAACATGCAATTGAAAAATTAATAACTTCTCATAGGGATGACCTCTAACCTTGGAAAACTCAGGGAATGTTCCCAAGTTCAGAGGC
This sequence comes from Papilionanthe hookeriana x Papilionanthe teres, assembly GCA_022702705.1. Taxonomy (NCBI): domain Eukaryota; kingdom Viridiplantae; phylum Streptophyta; class Magnoliopsida; order Asparagales; family Orchidaceae; genus Papilionanthe; species Papilionanthe hookeriana x Papilionanthe teres. Next base: position 32,430,308 of record CM040424.1, on the reverse strand, counting down.
TTCAAAAGCCCTATAGTCTCATGCCATGGTGAATTGCCTATACAAATGGAGAATTAAAACAATGCAGAGAGTAAATAAATCATTAAAAATAAAATACTTGATGAAATGACTTAATTTCTTTTCCACATTATTTTCCTCTGTTCACTGAGCAAGAGGGTATTTTTATTTTATTTTTATGATTTTTCTACACAAAGTTATGAATTTTTGAAGTTCTGATAATTAAATAAATAGAAAAAATACCCTATTTTCCTAATTATCCACACGGTGCCACGCAATCCTCGGCAGCTCCGAAAGGCCAAGCGGCGCGTTTTGATTCGGCGCCGCCATCTGAGTCAGCTGCCACGTGGCCCGCGGTTCACGTACCATCTCTTGGTCCGACGCCATCTGAGCCGTCCGCTCGATACACGCGCGATCCAACGGTTCCTGGTCATCGTCTATGACTGGTTGGCACCCGTGACCGTCCACACTAAAACCCTAAGATCTCACTCGATTCTCAATGGATTTTTGTGTTCTTATGCTCTATGGATTCGTCTTGAAGAGACGAACACATCCATACAGTTTATGTGGCATGAAATTAACCCAATCAAAATAGAGAATGTTCAGAAGCTTGGGAAGAAGAGAGAGCTCATACCTTTGCTCAGAGAAGTGTGGCATCGATCTGAGAGTTGTTTCACCTTCGATTGGACCTAAGCAAGCTCCAGATGAAGTCTGTAGCCCTGTGGAATTGCCTAGACCTGATTTACACCAGACCCAATTTCAACCTTTGGAGGCTAGAACAAATGGGTGGCCTGGAGAGGGGGCTTTCACTGGGGAACTCCTTCTCTTGGTCTTGTGTAGGTGTGGGTGAATTTAATTTGATTTTGGTGGAGGATTTGGGAGTGTCCTATTCTGGCCTGAGAATTGAGCTCCAAAATTGAGCTCAATCAGTGGGAGTTAGGGCAGAAGAACAGTGGGGATGGATTGCTTTTGGCTAGGGGAAGCTTTGTGAGGAGTTTGGAGGGATTCTGTGAAGGTCTGGTTTAGCCAACCTTTTGGCAGAGAGGGGTTGGCTGGCTTAAATAGCCATGGCCATGGCCTCTCGGGGGAGTTAGGGGCGGGATCGAGCCTGCTGCTAGTGAGGAGAAGAGCAACTACAATGGCCATTTGGAGTGGGGCGGCTCGGCCATGGGGAATTGCAATTTTGGTTGATTTGGACCTCTCGGCTGGTGTTTTCCGGAGACTCGTGGTGGCGGTCGGCCGGGGTCGGGTCACTCGTTGTGATCGGGAGGATCGGTGCTTGAGGTTTGTGAGTTCGATTATCAAATGCCATGTGTAAAGAGGATGAATTGAAATGGAAAGGGGAAGAGGTGATTTTGGCTTTGTTTAGGTCAACCCATGTATTTGGGCTTGGTTCACCTCCCCATGGCTCTGATTTTGGGTCGAGGAGGTCGGGTGGGTCGAGCTTACATGTGTGGTGAAGTCCACATCCAAACATATTTGGATTAATATCGGGTTAAGGGTAATCATGGTTAAGGCTAATGACTTTAAGAGAACCTAGAAAGAGCTTTCTCCATTTGCCCAATGTGGTATGGTCACATGTCAAACCTTTCATGGCTCCACATGGGGCTTAAGGATGGCTTCATGGCTCCTATATGGCTTGGGAAAAGTCAAGTCGACTTTCATGGAAAAGGGTTTTAGGAATTTTGGTACTTTGGTGTGAAATTTGGATGGTTTGTCATAATACCATTTTGGTTTGATTTTCATGATGGATTTAGCACTTAGGGAGTGATATTAATTGAGTGAGGATGAGATGAGATTGCAATGTAGGCTTTAGGATGGGTTTGGGCTTTAAAATTTGGTAAAGGTGGGCTTTAAAAATGGTTTAAGGGGATTGGATTTCTATGTTTCAAAATGGGCTTTTAGATAAAAAATTTTGCAAAGGGCCATGCTAAATAAATGTTGGGTTTGGTTTAGGGATGTGTCATGAGTGATTTGAGACAAATTTGAGGTGATTTGGAATTGAATTGAGTCTAATTTGGGTCCCCTTGGTGATAGGGTCAAATAGATCAAAATGGACTAACTTGGGCTAAGGTTGGGCTCATGTTGGATTTGATGTAAAATCAATGTTGAGAAATTCTTAGGGGAATATTATGAAGAGTTTTTAACTTTGGTTGGGGTTCAATTTTGGGACTTGGGCCCATTTAGGATAGGTTTGGGTTTAGGTCCATTTAAGGGATTTTGGGTTTGGGTTGAACTTAAGTAAGGTTTGGGTCCAAATTTTGGGCAAACTATGTTAGTATTTTGTTTATGGGGATGTTATGGAAGATTTAGAAAAGATTTGGGGCCAATTGGGGTTGAATTGGGTTGGTTTGGGCTAAGTTTGGGTTATGGGTCAAAATTGGGCTTTAAGCTTAAAAATGAAATTGGGCCTAAATGTCAATCAAATTGGGCTTGAATTTGGTCTAGATTGATATTGAATTGAAGTTTAGAATTGAATTGGACCAAAATTGAGGTCAATTGGAAAGGTTTGGTTTGACATTGGATTCATTTGGGTTTTACTTTTGGGCAAATTGGAGGTTTTGCCAAAGTGGGGTAAATTGATAAAATTGGCCCATGGTGTAGTTGAAAAAAATGAAATTGAGAATATTTGGGATTTTCTGGAATTTTCTGGGAATTCTTGGAATTTTTGTATTTTTGAGTCAATAGGGGTATTTTGGTAATTTGGAGGGTATTTTGGGTATTTTTGGAAATTTTGGTATTTTTTGTTATGGATGATCAATTTGAATGGTTGGGGATGTTTAAGGTTAATTTTGGGGAGTTTTGGGTGGTTTGGAAATTTTGGACGTTCTACGTAATTTTAAGAGTTTTTAGTAGGTTTGGTGAGTCCGGGGCCCTAGGGGTCAAAAATTGAAATTTTGGAAAAATGAAGATTGATCTAATTTGAGTAGAATATAATCATTTTGGTTGAGCCATGAAGCTATATTAAGCCCATATGAGCCATGAGAGGACTCATTTGAGGCATTCACTATGTTGTTCCTAACCCTCTTAGCCAGGGGCTCAGGGGTTAAGGACCACCCATATGAACTACCTATATGAGTCAGAAAGTCAAGTTGGGTGAAAGTGTAGATTCTAGGATTTGGAATATGTGTGTGAGAGTGTAGTGTATGTGTAAGTCAACCCTCACCAGACCAGGACACCCAGGGTGATCTTAAGGCCAAAGAGTCCTATAGGGAACTCATCCTTTAAATTTCTACATTTGATCTCAACCCTCTAGGTGATTAGGGGTTTACAATCGAAGCTTGCGGGGTTTGCGGGGAGTTAAGAAGTAGTTTGAATTTCTAAGTGGTGGATTCCATTTCTAGTCCTCTAGGATAGTCAAAGGAAAAGCCTAAGGCTAGATCCTAAGTACTAAAGAGGGAAAGAGAAGACCTCATCAAAAATGAGGTCAACAAATGGACCACCAATAGGTGTGGTGTGCTAACCAAGTGATCGCAGAAAAATACATTATGAAATTCATTTCTATTTTTGATGAAATTGCAATTTAAAGAAAGGTATTTTCTTTATTTTACTGCAGGAATGAAGATTTATAAGTGATAGAAGCAAAAAACATGAAATGGAGCGAATTTGGATCAAAAAGGAAGAAATTCATGCACAATGAACTATGTCGCCGACGGCGAGATCGAGGCCGCCGACAACGAGATCATGAGGAGAATTTCTGAAGGAATTATAACTACCTCGCCAACAGCGAGCTCGAGCCCGCCGACAGCGAGATCGCGCGGTTTGAAGACCTTCTAGAAGCCCCGCTGACGGCGAGGTCGTTTCCCGCCGACGGCGAGACAATTCAAAATTCAAATACATTGAACCTGGACGCTTTTTGAAGAGGTGTTTTAAGCATCCCTTGGACCTTTTCCTACCTCTATAAATAGAGGCCGAATTCTAGTGTCTGTGTGTGTCTCTGTAGTTTTAAGTGTGGCTATTTAGAGAGTCTTAGTGTATCTTTAGTGAGTTAGAAGTGTGTTGTACTAGAAGGAAAAGTCGAAGGAACTTCAAGGAGTCTGCTTGGGGAAGAAATTAAGATAAATATCTTTGTTTATTGTTGTTAACTTTAAATAAAATTCATGCTTTGTTTTATTCCCATGCATTCTGAGTAGTTTTCTTAGTCTTTCTCCTTGTTTAAGGAATTATGTGAATTGATGAAATTAAATAGAAGTGCCTAATATATTAAAATAAGTTGTGATAATTTTTACTTAAAACTTAATTTACTTTCAATCTGGCCATTTGATTTTTTAAAATTTGTTGAATTATCAACTATAGTAAAAATTACATCCAATATTCAGGGAAGTCAAAAGCCTTGGAAGGAGGGTGCAAATAAATAGGGAAATATTATTTATCGGACGTAGAATTGGACATTTTAGTGTGACGGACTAAAATATTCAATTTGGTCCTATTGTTTGAGTCGAAGTGTATATGTTAGCCCTCGGGTGAGGGGAACGTGGGAGCTCGAAGTGGCAACCGGTATCCTCCCGAGCTTCGCCAGTGATTCAGTAATCAAACATAGGATTAGTCAATGTTCTTTGCACCTGGACCAAAGGGTAAAGAATAGGAATGCTCCTATTTGTCACAATACAATTCAAAATTTCTATTTAGATTCATCATTCACTTAATTTTCTAAAAACAAGGAGAATGATACTTTTTCTGAATTATTTAAATCAACTTTATTTCAAGCATTAGTTTACTTTAGTTGTTGTAGTTACTTAAAATTTCCGATTACTATATTAGTAAGTAATTCCTTTAAATTTTAGCTGATACACATCTGTTAAAAAACTTCCCTGTGGGATCGATAACCAGGACTCCACTAGAGCCCTGTATTACTTGATACGATACGTATACTTGCGTAGAATCCACATTAAACATTCCATCATAAAATCAAATATATATATATATATATATATATATATATATATATATATATATATATATATATATATATATATATATATATATATATATATATATATATATATATTAAAGCGGGATCATGTTTTTGGTGCCGTTGCTTTTAACATAATTTGCAAACATATAATAAAAGTGGGTCAAGTTTTTGGCGCCGTTGCCGGGGAAGCAAAGAAATTATTTACTAGAGTAACGAACTATTTTGTTTTGTAAAATTGTATGCGAAAATTTGGAAACAAAAATTTAATACCTTACGATTCAAAATTAGAGCGTACAATTAAAAGAATTAGAAAACAAAAAAGAGAAATTATAAATTTAACACAAATGACAAATATTCCTGAAAATGAAAATATCAATCAACAAAGACCATTACGAGATTGTGTCAATCCTACATTAGATGAAATTCATTTAACTATTCAAAACCCTGATGTAGCTGCTAATTCATTAGAACTTAAACCTGCAATTATCCAAATGGTACAAAACAATCAATTTAGTGGTTCACCTACTGAAGATCCTAATTTACATTTTGCTAGATTTTTTAGAACTATGTGCTACTTTCAAATATGAAGGAGTATCTAATGATGCTATTAGACTTAGACTTTTTCCTTTTTCTTTGAGAGATAAGGCTAAAATGTGGTTAAATTCGTTAGCACCTGGATCTATTAAAACTTGGGGAGAGTTATCACAAAAATTTCTATCCAAATATTTTCCACCATCTAAAACTCGCTAAGCTTAGAAATGATATAACTTCTTTTAGTCGATTTGATGGAGAATCAATATATGAAGCTTGGGTGAGATTTAAAGAACTTCTTAGGAAATGCCCACATCATGCGTTACCGGATTGGTTAATTATTCAAACTTTCTATAATGGATTAGTAGGATCTTTAAGATCAATCAACGATCTGTCAGCTTGGAGGATCATTAATGTCAAAACCATTTGATGAAGCCTATGCACTAATCGAAGAAATGGCTATCAATAATTTTCAATGGCCTGCTGTAGAATGAATCCGAAAAAGATAGCTAGTATTCATGAAAATGATGCAATATCTATGTTAGCTTCACAAATCGCTGTTGTATGTAAAAATTTAGATCATTATGGAATGAATTACTCTCCAACTATATTAGAAGAAAATTCATTTGGACAACTTATAGAATCCCAATCTCAATATGAAACTATAAATGCAATTAATAACAGACCCAATAATCCTTATGCGAATTATTATAATCCTCGATGGAAAAATCATCCTAATTTTAATTGGAATAATAACACAACTAATCAACCATGGATGAATAACATAACACAACCATTAGGAAATCCCTCTAATCAAGGAAATTCTAATTATAAACCTAATTATCCACCCGGATTTAATAATAATAACCCACAATTTAAAGATAAGAAATTATCTATAGAAGAATTAATATTAAATATGGGTCAACATTTACAAAATCAAGGAAATCAATTACAAATACAAGGAAACCAATTACAAAATCAAGGAATAGCTATTAAAAATATTGAAACTCAACTTGGATATATCGCTACCGCACTTAATAATATAATACCTTAAACATTTTCTAGTAATGTGGAAATAAATCCCAAAGACAAGGGAAATGAACAAATTAAAGCGATACAATTACGAAGTGGAAAAGAATTAGAACCTCGAATTCAGAAAGAACTTGAAAGTCAAAAAGAGGAAGTGGAAATTGAAAAGGAAAACAATCAACAAGATCCAAACTTAGAAAATCCTTTAATACCAATGAAAATTTCTGTTCAAAAACCTCCACCACCATTTCCTCAACGACTAATTCAACATAAAAAGATAAACAATTTGCTAAATTCCTTGAAATTCTAAAGAAATTAACAATAAATATTCCTTTCGTAAAAGCTTTAGAACAGATGTCAAACTATGTAAAATTCATGAAAGATATTCTAAATAAAAAAAGAAAATTTACCGATAATGAAATGGTCACACTTAGTTAAGAGTGTAGTGTTATTATTCAGAAAAAGCTTCCTGAAAAATTAAAAGATCCTGGTAGTTTCACTATACCTCGCGCTTATTGGATAAAAATTCTATGGAAAAGCTTTGTGTGACTTAGGAGCAAGCATCAATCTAATGCCTCTATCAATTTTTAAAAGATTAGGATTGGGAGAAATTTCACCTACTTCGAGTAACTCTTCGGTTAGGCGATCGTTACGTTACATATCCTAAGGGAGTTATTAAAGATGTATTAGTAAAAGTGGATAAATTTATCTTCCCTGTAGATTTTATTGTCTTAGATATGGAAGAAGATAAAGAAATTCCTATCATTTTAGGAAGACCATTTTTAGCCACTGGAAAAGCTATGATTGATGTTCATAAAGGAGAATTAACTATGAGAGTAAATGACCAAAAAGTAACTTTTAATATTGCTAAATCAATGAAATATCCTGCGCTAGAAAAAGATGATGAGTGTTTTCGAATGGAAGTACTCGATCATTTACGAAAAGAACATTTTAAGGAATATTATGAAGAAAAATTAGAAAAAGAAAATACTGAATTAATTGAAAAAGCTGATATAAATGAAGAACTTGATTATATTCAAGAAAAATTTGAATTTTTGGTTAACACAGAAAACACTGAAAAAAATATAGTTCCATCGATTATTAAACCTCCTGAACTTGAGTTAAAAATGTTACCTAATCATTTGAAATATGCTTATTTAGGTAATTCTTCAACTCTACCAGTTATTATTTCATCTAAATTAAATGAATCTCAAGAACAAAAACTTTTAGATACTTTAAAAAAATATAAGAAAATTTTTCGTCGGACTTTAGCAGATATTAAAGGAATTAGTCCTTCAATCTGTATGCACATAATTATTTTACATAATGAACATAAGCCTAAAGCAGATCCCCAAAGGAGATTAAATCTGATAATGAAAGAAGTAGTCAAAAAGGAAATTTTAAAATGGTTAGATAATGGTATTATATATCACTATTTACGACGATGCTTAGGTAAGCCCAATTCACTGTGTACCTAAGAAAGGAGGAGTGACCGTCAAAGCTAATGAAAATAATGATCTTATCTCTATAAGACAAGATTCTTGGATGGCGAATATGTATTGATAATAGAAAATTAAACACGGCCACCGGGAAAGATCACTTCCCTTTACCATTTCTAGACCGGATGTTAGATAGATTAGCAGGACATAAATATTTTTGTTTCTTAGATGGATATACCGGTTATCATCAAATATAAATTGCTCACGAGAATCAAGAGAAAACTACATTTACTAGTCCTTATGGAGCTATCGCTTTTCGAAGAATGCCTTTTGGATTATGTAATGCACCTGCAACATTCGAGGAGATGTATGATGTACTATATTTAGTAAATTAATTGATAATGGAATAAAAGTATTTATGGATGATTTCTCTGTATTTGGAACAACATTTGACACATTCTTAAATCATCTTGAAAAAAATTTTGAAGTATGTGAGAAAACTAATTTAGTTCTTAATTGGGAGAAATGTCAATTTATGGTTACAGGCGGCATTGTATTAGGGCATAAAATTTCGGAAAAGGGCATAGAAATAGACCCTGTAAAAATTCAAGTTATAGCTAAATTACCACCTCCAACTACGGTAAAAGGGGTAAGAAGTTTTCTTGGACATGCTGGATTCTATGGATGTTATATTAAATATTTTTCAAAAATTACTAAACCTCTACGCCAACTTCTTGAAAAGGACAAGAAATTTGAATTTACAACTGAATGCCTGAATGCTTTCGAATTATTAAAAGATAAATTAATTACAGCACCTATAATAGTTTCACCTAATTGGGAGAAACCATTTGAGCTTATGTGTGATGCTAGTGATCATGCCATAGGAGCGAGTTCTTGGGCGAAGATATGATAAGATTTTCAAAGTTATATATTATGCTTAGTAAAACTCTAAATGATCTTTGAAATAAATTATACGATTCTTGAAAGAGAATTATTAGCGAGTTGTATATTCTTTTAATAAATTTCGACATTATCTAATAGGAAATAAATGTATTGTACATACTGATCACTCTGCTATAAAGTATTTAATGCAAAAGAAAGATTCTAAACCAAGATTAATTAGATGGATATTATTAATGCAAGAATTTGATTTTGAGATCGTTAACAAAAGAGGACGATAATCAAATTGCGGATCATTTATCAAGATTAGAAAATCATAAATTATACGATACGATAATGAAATTTTAGACGATTTTCACGATGAACAACTTTATAATATAAATGAGTGGAAATAACCTTGGTATGCTTGATATAGTAAATTATATTGTAAGTGACATTTTACCACCTATGTTAACTTTACAACAACGAGAAAAAATTCATTCATGATACTAAAACATACTTTTGGGATGAACCATACTTATATAAGCAATGTAAGGATCTAATTATTAGAAGATGCGTGCCTTATGAAGAAAGCTGAACCAATCATTCAAAAATGTCATGATTCGATTTTGGAGGATATTTTGGGACGGATAAAACTACGTATAAAATTCTACAATCTGGATTCTACTGGCTACTCTATTTATAGATGTATACGGATATATAAAAACACACGATAAATGACAAAGAGTAGGAAACATATCAAGAAAAAATGAAATGCCTCTGAATTTTATATTAGAAGTTGAAATTTTTGATGTTTGGGGATTAGATTTCATGGGACCTTGTATTCCTTCATTTGAAAACTCATATATATTAGTAGTTGTTGATTATGTTTCCAAATGGATCGAAGCACAAGCTTTACCTAGGTATGATGTTAAAAGTGTTTCAAAATTTTTAATGAAAAATATTTTTACTAGATTTGGAATGTCGAGAGTGATTATCATTGACAGAGGAACTCATTTTAAAAACAAATATATTCACAAACTAGTAGAAAAATATAATATTATGCATAAGATATCAATCGCTTATCATCCACAAACTAGTGGATTAGGTCGAAGTTTCTAATCAAGAGATTAAGCGTATATTAGAGAAGTCTATAAACCCTAATAGATTAGACTGGTCTATAAGATTAGACACTGCATTATGGGCATACAGGACTGCTTATAAAACTCCGATTGGAATGACTCTTTATATGCTTATATATGGAAAAACTTGCCACTTACACGGTTGAATTAGAACATAAAGCATACTTGGGCGATTAAAGAATTTAATTATAATATGAAAGAAGATTTGGTGAGAAGAGATTGTTGCAATTAAATAAATTGGAAGAATTAAGGAATGAATCATATGATAATGATAGGATTTATAAAGAAAGGATGAAATTATGGCATGATCGGAAGATTAATCAGAGAAATTTTGAACCAGGACAAGAAGTTTTGCTATATAATACTAGATTGAAATTATTTTTTGGGAAATTGAAATCTCGATGGTTAGGACCTTTCATCATAACTCAAATATTTTCATATGGAACTATAGAAATTGAAGATCCAAAAACGAGGACATAGATTTAAGGTAAACGGACATAGATTAAAACTATATTTCGAAGGTAGAAGACCAAATTTTAAAGAGGTTTTAATGATTAATCAACCTCATTACTAACTGAAATTAGGTCGGGCTGACGACGTTAAACCAAGCGCTTTATGGGAGGCAACCCATAGTAGTCTTTTATTTTTAATTATCTACAAATTAGTGAGTCAATATTATTAAAACAAATCTTACTACTCAAAGTTTTAATTAGAATCATTGCAAATTCGAACTTATATTATGAGATCAGAAAATATTCGGCCCAGAGCGAAAATGGGTGATTTTTACGAATCTCACCGACAGCGAGCCAGAGCCCGTTGACAGCAAGATCGTGTGCCATGATTTAATTCAGTTTTATAACTAGCTCGCCGACGGCGAGAAACTTCCCGCCGACAGCGAGGCAGTTGAAATTTTGGTTTATTAAGAATTTTCGTGCGGTTTTGGACGATTTTAAGCCATTTCTTTGTAGGAAATTATCCCAAATCCAATTTTACACTATTTTCTTCCTTAGAAACGACTAGAGACCAATCCTTTCAATCTGGAATGGCCACCAAATTCTTAGAAACCACAAAATATGAAATTTTTAACCGAAGAAAATTCGTCAGTTCGGAGGCGCAGCGTATCTTCAACAAAGGCTTGATGAAGAAAAGACTTATTAAAGAAAGGGGATTTGTCAACAGAGGAGTAGAGAATTCCACCACAAAAATAAAAGAAATGATCGTACAGCGGCATTGGGAGTATTTTGTTATATGACATCCGCTGTAGTTATTCCAGTAGTTAAAGAGTTTTACTCTAATCTACATGCGATCAACAATGGAAATGTCTACGTCAGAGGAAGATGGGTAACATTTACTCCTTCAAGGGTAAATGAATTATTTTCTATAGAGAATACCTCTGTTTGTCATTATTCCAACTTTGTGCCTTCAAGATACAATATGAACGAGATCTATAGATACCTGACCGACGAACCTGATGATTGGGAGTTACGCGAAGACGGGTATGTTAGTTTTTCTGCATCACTTCTTAACCCTATCTCGAAGCATTGACATTTCTTCATCTCATCAAAATTATTACCTACTATGAGGGTTGATAAAGTTTCAAAGTAATGCACTATATTAAACTACTATATTCAAATTGGACTACCTATCGATGTTTGATCAATAATAGTAAAGTCTGCATTGGGATTGATTGTTCATGGGTCAGTTCTTGGACTTGGACACCCGTCGACTATATTTGCTTTATGCAGTCAGTACCAAGTTTCTTATGAGGCTTGGGAAAAGTACTTTTGCCATGGAAACCACTTGATCCTACGGATATGTTTCCAACTTTGGATAACAATGATGAGATTACCATTATTTACGACGAGCATCACGGAACAATCCTTTAGCAAGGCCCCTTACTTGATAAAACAAATTTCATTCGAAGAAGATTAAAGGATTGGAGAAAGAATTGCAAAATGTGATGAATTCCATCGACAATATCTACGATATGTTTGATCACATTATTTGGAGGATGAAGGAGCACATTGATCATACTTGGAAATCTAGAGGCCGGTTTATTCAATTACTGAGACGAAAGGGTGGATTAATGAAGAATCTACTGCAGAATTCCCTTTCAGGCCTTTCTACAATTTATTTGTGCACCTGTGTCGCATCGGGAATATCATAGAGGATGATAGTTCAGACACTGAAGAGTAGAAAAGATTTCTATTTTATGTCATATATTTGTGTATATATGTGTTGATTTGGATTTAGGTTTTATTATGATTTGAATTTTAATTTGATCATCTCAGATTTGATTAGATTATTTGTAATTGTTATGTCTCAGCATTTAGAGTGTTGTGGTGTGGATTGCAATGCTGAGTATTATGGATTTGAACATTTAAGTTAAGTATGTTGTTAAGTTGTTAGTGTGAAGTTTGTAAGTCTCATGGATTTCATATATAAAGTTATATTGTTTGTGTTGTGTGAACTTTTTGTGAGTATAAGTATCTAATCTTCATACTATTATTAAATTAAGTGATCGGAAGAATGATTAAGGGCAAATCGAGGTTGAAAATGATTGACGAATTTCAAAAATTTAAAAATTTTGGGATCTCACCGACGGCGAGAATTATCTCTCCGACAGCGAGAAAACCCGCTGACAGCGAGACCGAGCTCGCCGACCGCGGAGTTTTCTCGAAACTTTTGCCTTATCAAATTAATTAGCTCGCTGACGGCGAGAAAAATCTCGCCGACAGCGAGATCGCAAAAAGACCTATATTTGACCGGTCAGTCGACACTATTCATCATCCCCTTCCTCAAAACTTCAAAAAACCGACCTAGGGCTTAAGAGATCTTGTATTTGAGGCGATTTCAACACTTTTTGACACCGATTTCATCTTCCCTTGGTAAGAGCTTCACTCCTATGCAAAAATTTTTGATTTTCACCATGGATTTCTTCTACATTGGGAAATTTTGAAAAATTTCGAAATGTGGAGAAAATACTTGGAAGAATTTCATGGAAATTGATTTAAATGGATTTTAGATGTTGTAGGAAGCCTTCTTACTAATATTTGGGAGTTTGGTTAAAATTTTTTGCAAATTTCACAGATCGAAAATGGCTCCACGACAAAAGTGACGGATAGATTACGACGAAACCCGATTCATAAATGCAAGAGCACAAACTCGATACTTTCAAAACATACAAGCCAGAACATGCATTCAAGATCGAGTTCTCAAGAATCCTGGAGGAGAAGTTAAGCGAATCATTAAGGAACGTGGATGGGAAAATTTATGTTTCGTGACCAACAGAGCCGCTGTAGAAGTGGTAAAGGAATTTTATACGAACTTAACACAGACTGAAGATGAACCGGTTAAGGTTAGAGGATTTTTTGTGGAATTCAACGCTGCTAGAATAAACGCTTATTACGAGGTTAGAGACACCTACACCATCGACTATGAAACTTTTGGAACTATGGAAGGACCACTAGAAGAGGTGATCGACTTTCTCACTGATGGGAAAGGCGTCTGGAAGATAAAGCAGCGAGAACGGGTAAACTTCCCTCTTTCTATGTTAAATGCAACATCTAAAGCCTGGCATTATTTTATGTGTTCTACTTTGTTACCTACCTACCACCATAGTGAGGTAATAAGAGATAGAGCCATTCTGAATTTCGGTATTCGAGACCAAAAGAGTATTAATGTGGGAAGTGTAATTTATAAGAATATATTAACCACCTCAAGAAATGAAAGTGGAGGAGGACTAGGACATCCCGATCTTATCTATGCACTCGCCAATTATGCGGGGTAGAGGCAAGAGATGATGAGGAATGGGTTGAACCTATGAAACCCATTACTCGAGCTAATATAGAGAAATATGAATCCCACGAAGGATGGAGATATGGGACAAGGGATTATGTACCTTCTTCAAGTAGGGATATACCCTCTACTAGTTATGAACCCCCTCAGTACACCACTCCTACCCTTCAAGATCTGATGAATGAATTAACCCTGAGTAGAAAGAGTTTTGAGCAATTTGGAGAAAATATGGAAAGAAGATTTGAGCATATAGACCAAAGGATTGGAGGCTCGGAAAGAAGACACGATTATGATAGCGAATATCTCCAGCGACATTCAGAATACGAAATTGCATACTATGAGGCTGAACGTCGATATAAGAGTGGTGATTTAGATGTTGTCTTTCACGAGTGCCCCCGCTATACACGATACTGACCTGCTCGGCCTTCTCGACTCGGAGATCGGGGAGATGATATAGCACGGGATTTTGATGCGAAGATTAAAGCCTTTGTTTAGTTTGTTTAGTTTGTTTAGATTTATTGTTGTTTTGGAAACTTTATTATTCTGTGTGTAATTATTCTGTACTTTCTGTGGACTGTGGATGTTGGTATGTTTGCTTATGCTATGATGTTAGGTTTTTTTTATGTGTGTTAAATTAGTTTGCAATTTTTTTTTAGAGAGGATGTTAGTCTTTCTTTAATGTGTTGTTTAAGTTTTTATAAGTTATGAACTTTTAATATTATTTAGATTGTTTTAATATGTTTTAAAGTAAGTTAATTGATTGTATATGTATTAATAGATTAAGTTTTCATTTGATACTTATTTTAAAATTTCATCCCTGCACTTTCTTTTAAATACTATATGTGGAAGAATACTAACAGTACAGGTTCTGTAAGTGATGAAAAAGCCTGCAAAAATTTCAAAGAAAAGAAATACCTAAAGCTCAAAGGTATGATGAACTTTACTATATACTTTCCCTTTTCACTATTTAGTATAGATAGAAAATTTAAGTTTGGGGGAAGGTAAAAATACAAATTTAATTATTAAATTGTTCTCAATTTCTATTTTCAAAATTATTATCAAATGATTTTCTATAGTAGTTTTTCAATTCAATAAACATGAATTACTTTATTAATTATTATAGAAAGTTAAATAAAATGTTTCTAGTAATTCAATTAATTAATGGAATAAGATATTTGGTTAAAAGGAATAAGAATATAGTAAACTATTTAAAGTAAGGAAAACTATATTCTAAAATTGAAATTCTTAAGTATTTAAGTGAAAAGAAAGGATTGAAACTCAATGAAGTAAAGGCTATGAAATAAATATAAGCAAAGAAATATTTTAAGTTTCAAATTTAGGAAGAGAAATTGAAGTTCAAAATTATTAACAGGCTATCTTGATACAGTCATCCTCACTTGAAAAAGAAAAAAAAGAAGGATTGAAAATCAATCCAAAAAGAAAAGAAAAGAAAAGAAAAAAATTATAAGTGAGGAGAAGCTTGAGGAGATGCCTTATCAAAAATTGGCTTCACTGGATTCAACCTAAAGGGTAAAACTTAATTATATTTCTAAACTTATATTTATGGATTAGTATTTTACTAAATAGTGTTTTCTTGAACTTCCTATCATCTAAATATCTTAAGTAATTTACTCTTTTTAAATATAGTCATTCCTGAAATAAATAGAAAGCTAGAAATCTTAGACCTGATAATTAGATAATCTTATATCTATAAAGTTAATTTAATTACTTAGAAATATTTCTATTCAACTTTACTATAATGTTATTTAAATTTAATTCATAGTATATCTGAATTGAAAAATTCTATTACAAAAATCATTATTTTTATTTAGTATTAAAATTACTTGAGGACAAGTAATAATTAAGTTTGGGGGATTTTGATCACAGGAAAATACATTAAGAAATTCATATCTATTTTTGAAGAAATTGCACTTTAAAGAAAGGTATTTTTTTTATTTTACTGCAGGAACAAAGATTTATAAGTGATAGAAGCAAAAAGTATGAAATTGAGCAAATTTGGATCAAAAAGGAAGAAATTCATGCAAAATGAACTAAGTCGCCGACGGCGAGATCGAGGCCGCTGATGGCGAGATCATGAAGAGAATTTCTGAAGGAATTATAACTACCTCGCCGACAGCGAGCCCGAGCCCGCCGACAGCGAGATCGCGCGGTTTGAAGACCTTCTAGAAGCCCCGCTGACGGCGAGGTCGTTTCCCGCCGACGGCGAGACAGTTCAAAATGCAAATACATTGAACCTGGACGCTTTTTGAAGAGGTGTTTTAAGCATCCCTTGGACCTTTGCCTACCTCTATAATTAGAGGCCGAATTCTAGTGTCTGTGTGTGTTTCTGGAGTCTTAAGTGTGTCTATTTAGAGAGTCTTAGTGTATCTTTAGTGAGTTAGAAGTGTGCTGTACTAGAAGAAAAAGTCAAATGAACTTCAGGAGTACGCATGGGAAGAAATTAAGATAAGTATCTTTGTTTATTGTTGTTAACTTTAAATGAAATCCATGATTTGTTTTATTCCCATGCATTCTGAGTAGTTTTCTTAGTCTTTCTCCTTGTTTAAGGAATTATGTGAACTGATGAAATTAAATAGAAGTGCTTAATATAATAAAATAAGTTGTGATAATTTTTACTTAAAACTTAATTTACTTTCAATCTGGCCAATTGATTTGTTAAAATATGTTGAATTATCAACTATAGTAAAAATTACATCCATTATTTAGGGAAGTCAAAAGCCTTGGAAGGAGGGTGCAAATAAATAGGGAAATATTATTTATTGGACGTAGAATTGGACATTTTAGTGTGACAGACTAAAATATTCAATTTGGTCCTATTGTTTGAGAGCTGAAGTGTAGATGCTAGCCCTCAGGTGAGGGGAACGTGGGAGCTCTAAAGTGGCAACTAGTATCCTCCCAGCCTAGCCGCAGATTCAGTAATCAAACATAGGATTAGTCAATGTTCTTTGCACCTGGACCAAAGAGTAAAGAATATGAATGCTCTTATTTGTCACAATACAATTCAAAAATTCTATTTAGATTCATCATTCACTAAATTTTCTAAAAACAAGGAGAATGATACTTTTTCTGAATTATTTAAATCAACTTTATTTCAAGCATTAGTTTACTTTAGTTGCTGTAGTTACTTAAAATTTATGATTACTATATTAGTAAGTAATTCGTTTAAATTTTAGCTGATACACATCTGTTAAAAAACTTCCCTGTGGGATCGATAACCAGGACTTCACTAGAGTCCTGTATTACTTGATACGATACGTATACTTGCGTAGAATCCACATTAAACATTCCATCATAAAATCAAATATATATATTAAAGCGGGATCAAGTTTTTGGTGCCGTTGCTATTAACATAATTTGCAAACATATAAAAAAAGTGGGTCAAGTTTTTGGTGTCGTTGCCAGGGAAGTAAAGAAATTATTTACTAGAGTAATGGACTATTTTGTTTTATAAAATTGTATGCGAAAATTTGGAAACAAAAATTTAATACCTTACGATTCAGAATTAGAGCGTACAATTAAAAGAATTAGAAAACAAAAAAGAGAAATTATAAATTTAACATAAATGGCAAATATTCCTGAAAAATGAAAATATCAATCAACAAAGACCATTATGAGATTATGCCAATCCTACATTAGATGAAATTCATTTAACTATTCAAAACCCTGATGTAGCTGCTAATTCATTTGAACTTAAACCTGCAATTATCCAAATGATACAAAACAATCAATTTAGTGGTTCACCTACTTAGGATCCTAATTTACATCTTGCTAGTTTTTTAGAACTATGTGCTACTTTCAAATATGAAGGAAAATCTAACGATGCTATTAGACTTAGACTTTTTCCTTTTTCTTTGAGAGATAAGGCTAAAATGTGGTTAAATTCGTTAGCACCTGGATCAATTAAATCTTGGGGAGAGTTATCACAAAAATTTCTATCCAAATATTTTCCACAATCTAAAACTTTTATACAAAATTAAATGCTGCCACCCAAAAAGATCACTTTCCTCTTCCTTTTCTCGATCAAATGCTGGATAGACTTGCTGGACACAAGTAGTACTGTTTTCTAGATGGATATACTAGTTACCATTAAATACCTATTGCTCCTGAGGATCAAGAAAAGACAACATTTACTAGCCCATACAGAACCTTTGCTTTTTGATAAATGCCTTTTGGACAGTGTAATGCACCTGCAATGTTTCAGAGATGTATGATGTCTATCTTCAGCAGTATGATAGATAATGGAATAGAAGTTTTCATGGTTGATTTCTCTGTATTCGGGACTTCATTTGAAATCTATTTGGAAAACTTAACAAAAGTTTTGGAGCTTTGCGAAAAAACAAATTTTGTTCTGAATTGGGAGAAATGTCAATTTATGGTAGCAGGAGGAATTGTGCTTGGGCATAAAATTTCTGAATATGGTATGGAGGTCGACTCTGCTAAAATTAGAGTGATTGAGAGATTGCCACCACCCAATACTGTGAGAGAGGTGAGGAGTTTCTTAGGACACGCTGGATTTTACAGGCGATATAAAAGATTTTTATAAAATTACGAAACTTTATGCCGACTTCTAGAAAATGATAGAAAATTTAATTTTAATGATAAATGTTTGCATGCTTTTGAATTACTGAAAGAGAAATTAATCACTACACCTATAATTGTTTCACCTGATTGGGAGAAATCATTTGAACTTATATGTGATGCTAGTGATTATGTGATCAAAGTAGCATTGAGGCAAAGGTATGATAAAGTTTTCATGGTCATTTATTATTTTAGTAAAACTCTTAATGAAGCTCAAATTAATTATACCACTACTGAAAGAGAGTTATTAGCTATAGTTTTGCTTTTAAAAAGTTTAGACCTTATTTAATTGGAGCTAAAAATATTGTGCATACAAACCATTCAGGTATCAAATATTTAATGCAAAATAAGGATGCCAAACCTAGACTGATTAGATGGGTACTTCTTCTGCAAGAATTTGATTTTGTGATAGTTGATAAGAAAGGATGTGATAACTAAATAGTTGATCATTTGTCGAGATTAGAGTATGATATATTATCTAAATTTGATAAGGAAGTTACAGAAACTTTCCCTTATGAAGAACTTTATACTATTATGGGAAGAAATTTGTCTTGGTATGCTGATATTGTGAATTATATTGTGAGTGATATTGTACCACCTGATTTAACAAGACAACAACAAAAGAAGTTTAAATATGATGCAAGATTTTATTTTTGGGATGAGGCCTATCTTTATAAACAGTGTAAGGATCTTATTATTAGAAGATGTGTGCCAAAGGAAGAAACTAATTTAATTATTCAACGGTTTCATGATTCTGAATTTGGAGGTCATTTTGGGGTCGATAAAACTGCTTTTAAGATTTTACAATCTGGATTTTATTGGCCTACTCTTTTTAAGGATGTATTGTACGGCTTATTTTTAGGTTTGTGTTTTGAAAAGGGGGTCGCCTACAGAAATTGTCGGCGAATTTTAAATTTTAAATTTAATTTAAATATACATATAATTTAGAAAGTAGTATTTGATTTTGAAAATAATTTTAAATTTGAAAGTTTTAAGATATGATATCAAACCGATCTCACATCCCAAATAGTTTATATAAACGAGCACCGCACCACAAACCTTGTATCTATCCCAAAAAATAGACACACTGCTTGATGATGGGGCTCGATTAAATAAACTAGGAGATTTGTGACATCTGTTTGGTCTGCGAACCAATTTTATAAGCCGACAAGTTCCCCTACTTAATATAAAAGAATTAAGCGGGGTTTATATTACCTGGGTTCTTAAAGTTCCCTATAAGGGCAAGCCCCTATAGTTAATTACATCTTAAATGACGGGAATCATTTAAGAAAACTCTCGATTATGATCAGTGGTTTTACTCTCAAGAATTTCAAAGTTTAGGATTTTTAAAGGATTAAATTTTGGAATTTCAAAAGGGGGTGGCTCAAATTTGGAACAGTTTATTTTAAGAATCCAAAGGAAAAGAAGTAGGGGAAGCTGAGGATCCAAG
Source organism: Papilionanthe hookeriana x Papilionanthe teres (assembly GCA_022702705.1). NCBI lineage: Eukaryota > Viridiplantae > Streptophyta > Magnoliopsida > Asparagales > Orchidaceae > Papilionanthe > Papilionanthe hookeriana x Papilionanthe teres. Next base: position 32,410,529 of record CM040424.1, on the reverse strand, counting down.
AAGAATCTTGGCAACTTCCCAAACTATCCTATTGTTTGGTTTGAATTTGAGAATATCATTTAATGTTGCAATCCCGCCAATTTTATTTAATTAGGACTTATATTTGTATGACATGATCATACAAATAGCTTGGAAGATGTGAGGGTTTACGTGGTGCCGAACGGCAATTCCTCGGAATCCTAAGACTGGTTAGGGCTTAATTTTCATGATATGATCATGCAAATGCCTAACAAAAGGGTTGAGGATTTATGTTGGCACTAGGCAAACTACCTCGAAATCCTACGGTTTGGTTGTTTAATTCTAGGAATGTTTAGCTGATGTAGAGTTGTTTTGCTGACGACGATGGCCATGCTGCCCACCATGCTCCGAGCTCCTTGTTGTTGCAGAGGTTTAGTTTTAGAAGGTGAAAATCAGGAGATGAGAGAAGTATTTTAGTTTAGAGAGAATCTTAAAATCCAAGTGTTTTTAATATTTTAATTAAACAAATCTTAAAGTTGATTAAACAGAACCGATTAAGATCCCACGGTTCCGTCATCCCGGCACCGTTATTTTCATTGAATTCACTTAGTCCAGATGAATTTGCTAAACTCAACTGAATGAGTTCCACACTTTCATTTAGACCGTGGGAAATCCCGTTAGCAACATGTGGGTTACATCATACGAGGTATTCCCGATCATTAAATGAGACGTTTTAATTTAGTTAAAGTTGTGGTTTTTTTGTTGTTCTGTTTGTGATTAAATTTTGAGTTGTTTTATATTTTAGAATGTTGTGGCGGTGAATTTTATCTTGCAATGACTTTTAATTTAGTTTTGGTTTCGGTTCAGGGACTATCCTAAAGGTTTTGGTTTTCATGCAACAGTCTTGTTTATTATGCAAGAAAAGTAAAGCACAGTGCATGTAAGTAAATTGCAATAAAGTAAATTGTAATAAAATAAAAGCATACCTGGAGGGTCTTCCCGTCATCCTAAGCTACACTTAAAACACATGTTAACACATTTAAATATTTTGCAAGAAATACCTAGGTAAAGCTAAGGGAAGGGTTTTGGTTGTCTACCAAAATCCTAATCCTATAACTAGTCATTTCCTATGACGTCTAGGTTCTTGGTTTGGTTTAAGGATGATTTTCTTCATCAAAGAACAATTAAATTCAATTGCTCTTCTAAAACATCCCGTCATATTGAGGAAGTGCTTAGAACGAGTCCTAAATATCTTTTCAATATTTCTAGGATTGTTTTTTGAGTCCAAGTGAATTTTTGTTGTACAGATGAATTGATCATCCAAGAGTTTGTATTTTTGTTTTGTTTCTTGCTCAATGAACTTAGGTATTTGATTACCTGATGAATGAAGTGACATCTCACTTAATACTCTATTTAAGAGTTATAATAATTAAAGCCTTTAAGGGCAAGTTGATTTATTGAGAATTTTAATCAAATTTGAGTTAATGATTTAAAGTGTTTTAGTTTGATTATGAGATTTTAATTAATAGTTTTAAGTTTGGAATTGTGTTCAAATTATTTTAGTTTTAATTCTTAATGATTTCATTTAGGTTTGTTCTTAAATGATTTTAGTCTAATTTTAATTTTATTTTATTTTATTTAATTTTAATTAATTTTAATTTAATTTTAAATTTTATTTAATTTTAATTTAATTTAATTTTTATTTAATTTAATTTAATTTAATTTAATTTAATTTTAATTTTAATTTAATTTAATTTGAATTTTAATTTAATTTAATTTGAATTTTAATTTAATTTAAATTTAAATTTAATTTTAATTTAATTTAATTTAATTTTAATTTAATTTTAATTTAATTGAATATAATTTTAATTTAATTAGATTTAACTTAATTTAATTTTTTATTTTAATTTTAATTTTAATTGTCTTAATATATTAAATATGATTTAATTTAATTGTTAAGGTGTTAACTTGATTTAGATTTTGATTTAATTTAATTTCAACATCTTAAATTTAATTTAATTTAATTGTTAAATTATTTAGCATTTTAAATTTTAAGTTATGATTATCCTTTTAGTTAAGGGTTAAATATTATTGAAGTGATTAATTTAGGGATTTTTAAATTAAAGAATAACTATCCTCTTAATAATATCCTTACTTTAATAATTCCAATTTTTATTATTCTTCCAAAATTTCAATTAATTAATTAATTAAAGTTTTATTTTAATTATATTTGAAATGGTTAGTAGGTTTCTACCCTCAATCATTTAAGTTTCAATCATCCAAAATCAGTTTAAAATCAAATATTTTACCCTCCCCTTTTTGATTAATCCTAAAATTTTAATTAAGTGTTGAAATTTTAATTACCCTTTTGCCCTTTAAGCTTAATAATTCAATAACTCACTAAAATAAGCTCAAATGAACTTGAAATTTTTATGTAACCTCACTCACATGTCAATTAAGACATTAGAGGAGAAAATGTGATTTTTCTGTATTTAATTTATTTATGTAATTATTTTTAATGGAAAATAGGGGTTTTCAAAGAAAATTCAATAACATGACCAAGGAAATGTTTCTATCCTTAAGAAAATTATGGGATGTTGCTAATAACCAGAGGACCATTTGGACTAATTTTGGTGATTTTTTGGATTATATTTTATTTATTAGAATTATTTTGAGTTTTTGAGTATTAATTAATTTAAAAATGAAATGAAGGTTGAAAATTGGATTTTATATTTTTCAAAAATCTCTTTGACCTCAGGGAAATCTCAAAACCAAATTTTATATTTTTCTGCTTTTTATTTGATTTATTGGAATTATTTTAGTTAAAAAAGGATGAAAATTCATATTTTAATATTAAAAATTACATTAAGCCTTTAAAATTCAATATCTTACCCTAGGGACTTGGGAAAAATATTTGGTTTGTTCCTAAATGATTAGGACTCAAAATGTGACATTTTTATGATTTTTAATATTTTTGAAATTTTTATTATTTTTAATTATTAAAAACATTAAAATAATGATAAAAATCAACTTTTTTAGAAAATTACAATTTTAATCTTCCTAAATTCCTCTGATATCAGAGAAGCCCAAAACCATTTTTGTGAATTTTTGAAAAGTATTTTGTGAGTTATGAATTTTTAAAGTCTAATTTTAGTTATGTGACTTAATTAATTCATTTAGTGGGGTTAAACATTTCCAATTAATTTCAAATTTTTATGTAATGTTCCTCTAATCCTAAAGATCAGTGGAGAATTTTTTTCAAGTCAGTTTGATGTGTAGTTAACCTTAATTAATTAAAGTTCAATTTTGGGTATTTAGGCCAATTAGGGTTGTTCCATGTGAATTAATCCAAAACCTATTGTTCCTAGATTCCTCTGGTCATAAGAAACATCACCAAATTTTCCTAGAATTTATTTCTCAACATGCTAATTATTGGAATTAAAATACTCAAAACAGTAACATGCAATTGAAAAATTAATAACTTCTCAAGTGGATGACCTCTAACCTTGGAAAATTCAGGTAATGTTCCCAAGTTTAGAGGCTTCAAATGCCCTATGGTCTCATGCCATGGTGAATTTCCTATGCAAATGGAGAATTAAAACAATGCATAGAGTAAATAAATCATTAAAAATAAAATACTTGATGAAATGACTTAATTTCTTTTCCACATTATTCTCTTCTGTTCACTGAGCAAGATGGTATTTTTATTTTATTTTTATGATTTTTCTACACAAAGTTATGAATTTTTTAAGTTCTGATAATTAAATAAATAGAAAAAATACCCTATTTTCCTACTTATCCACGCGGTGCCACGCAATCCTCGGCAGCTCCGAAAGGCCACGCGCCGCGTATTAATTCGGCGCCACCATCTGTGTCAGCTGCCACGGGGGGCCCGTGGTTCACGTACCATCTCTTGGTCCGACGCCATCTGAGCCGTCCGCTCGATACATGCGCGATCCAATGGCTCATGGTCATCATCTATGACTGGTGTGCACCCGTGACCGTCCATACTAAAACCCTAAGATCTCACTCGATTCTCAACAGATTTTTGTGTTCTTATGCTCTATGGATTCGTCTTGAAGAGACGAACACATCCATATGGTATATGTGGCATGAAATTAACCCAATCAAAATAGAGAATGTTCAGAATCTCGAGAAAAAGAGAGAGCTCAAACCTTTTCTCAGAGAAGTGTAGCTTCGATCTGAGAGTTGTGTCACCTTCGATTGGACCTAAGCAAGCTCCAGATGAAGTCTCTGGCCGTGGGGAATTGCCTATACCTGATTTCCACCAGACCCGATTTCAACTTTGGAGGCTAGAACAAATGGGTGGCCTGGAGAGGGGGCTTTCACTGGGGAACTCCTTCTCTTGGTCTTATGCAGGTGTGGGTGAGTTTAATTTGATTTTGGTGGAGGATTTGGGACCTGTTCTAGCCTGAGAATTGAGCTCCAAAATTGAGCTCAATCAGTTGGAGTTAGGGCAGGAGAACTGTTGGGATGGATTGCTTTTGGCTAGGGGAAGCTTTATGAGGAGTTTGGAGGGATTCTGTGAAGGTCTGGTTCAGCCAACCTTTTGGTCGAGAGGGGTTGGCTGGCTTAAATAGCCATGGCCATGGCCTCTCAGGGGGAGTTAGGGCTGGGATCAGCTTGCTCGGTGAGGAGAAGAACAACTACAATGGCCATTTGGAGTGGGGCGGCTCAGCTATGGGGAATTGCAATTTTGGTTAATTTGGACCTCTCGGCTCGGTGTTTTCCGGCGATCGTGGTGGGCTGGCCGGCCAGTGGTCGAGTCACCGTTGTGATCGGGAGGATCGAGTGCTTGAGGTTTCGAGTTCAATTATCAAATGCCATGTGTAAAGAGGATGAATTGAAATGGAAAGGGGAAGAGGTGATTTTGGCTTGGTTTAGGTCAACCCATGTATTTGGGCTTGGTTCAGCTCCCCATGGCCTGATTTTGGGCTGAGGAGGTCAGGTGGGTCAGGCTCATGGTTAAGGCTAATGACTTTAAGAGAACCTAGAAAGAGCTTCCTCCATTTGCCCAATGTGGTATGGTCACATGTCAAACCTTTCATGGCTCCACATGGGGCTTAAGGATGGCTTCATGGCTCCTATATGGCTTGGGAAAAGTCAAGTCAACTTTCATGGAAAAGGGTTTTAGGAATTTTGGTACTTTGGTGTGAAATTTGGATGGTTTGTCATAATACCATTTTGGTTTGATTTTCATGATGGATTTAGCACTTAGGGAGTGATATTAATTGAGTGAGGATGAGATGAGATTGCAATGTAGGCTTTAGGATGGGTTTGGGCTTTAAAATTTGGTAAAGGTGGGCTTTAAAAATGGTTTAAGGGGAATGGGTTTCTATGTTTCAAAATGGGCTTTTAGATAAAAATTTTGCAAAGGGCATGCTAAATAAATGTTGGGTTTGGTTTAGGGATGTGTCATGAGTGATTTGAGACAAATTTGAGGTGATTTGGAATTGAATTGAGTCTAATTTGGGTCCCCTTGGTGATACGGTCAAAATAGATCAAAATGGACTAACTTGGGCTAATGTTGGGCTAATTTTGGATTTGATGTAAAATCAATGTTGAGAAATGCTTAGGGGAATATTATGAAGGGTTTTCAACTTTTGTTGGGGTTTAATTTTGGGACTTGGGCCCATTTGGGTTAGGTTTGGGTTTAGGTCCATTTAAGGGATTTTGGGTTTGGGTTGAATTTGAGTAAGGTTTGGGTCCAAATTTTGGGCAAACTATGTTAGTGTTTTGTTTATGGGGATGTTATGGAAGATTTAGAAAAGATTTGGGGTCAATTGGGGTTGAATTGGGTTGGTTTGGGCTAAGTTTGGGTTATGGGTCAAAATTAGGCTTTAAGCTTAAAAATGAAATTGGGCCCAAATGTCAATCAAATTGGGCTTCAATTTGGTCTAGATATATATTGAATTGATGTTTAGAATTGAATTGGATCAAAATTGAGATTAATTGGAAAGGTTTGGTTTGACATTGGGTTCATTTGGGTTTTACTTTTGGGCAAATTGGCGGTTTTGGCAAAAGATGGGTAAATTGACAAAATTGGCCCATGGTGTAGTTGAACAAAATGAAATTAAGAATATTTGGTATTTTTTGGAATTTTCTGGGAATTCTTGAAATTTTTGGATTTTTGGGTCAAGAGGGGTATTTTGGTAATTTGGAGGGTATTTGGGGTATTTTTGGAAATTTTGGTATTTTTGGTTATGGATGATCAATTTGAATGGTTGGGAATGTTCAAGGTTAATTTTGGGGAGTTTTGGGTGGTTTGGAAATTTTGGAGGTTCTGGGTAATTTTAAGGGTTTTTAGTAGGTTTGGTGGGTCCGGGGCCCCCAGGGGTCAAAAATTGAAATTTTGAAAAAATGAAGATTGATCAAATTTGAGTAGAATATAATCATTTTGGTTGAGCCATGAAGCCATATTAAGCCCATATGAGCCATGAGAGGACTCATTTGAGGCATTCACTATGTTGTTCCTAACCCTTTTAGCCAGGGGCTTAGGGGTTAAGGACCACCCATATGAACTACCTATATGAGTCAGAAAGTCAAATTGGGCGAAAGTGTGGGTTCTAGGATTTTGGAATGTGTGTGTGAGAGTGTAGTGTATGTGTAAGTCAGCCCTCACCAGACCAGGCCACCCAAGGTGATTTTAAGGCCAAAGAGTCCTATAGGGAACTCATTCTTTAAACTTCCACATTTGATCTCAACCCTCTAGGTGATTAGGGGTTTACAGTCAAGCATGCGGTGTTTGCAGGGAGTTAAGAAGTAGTTTGAATTTCTAAGTGGTGGATTCCATTTCTAGTCCTCTAGGATAGTCAAAGGAAAAGCCTAAGGCTTGATCCTAAGTACTAAAGAGGAAAAGAGAAGACCTCATCAAAAATGAGGTCAACAAATGGACCCCCAATAGGTGTGGTGTGCTAACCAAGTGATCACAGAAAAATACATTAAGAAATTCATATCTATTTTTGATGAAATTGCACTTTAAAGAAAGGTATTTTCTTTATTTTACTCGCGAGAACGAAGATTTATAAGTGATAGAAGCAAAAAGCATGAAATGGAGCGAATTTGGATCAAAAAGGAAGAAATTCATGCAAAATGAACTAAGTCGCCGACGGCGAGATCGAGGCTGCCGACGGTGAGATCATGAGGAGAATTTCTGAAAGAATTATAACTACCTCGCCGACAGCGAGCCCGAGCCCGCCGACAGCGAGATCGCGCGGTTTGAAGACCTTCTAGAAGCCCCGCTGACGGAGAGGTCGTTTTCCGCCGACGGCGAGACAGTTCAAAATGCAAATACATTGAACCTGGACGCTTTTTGAAGAGGTGTTTTAAGCATCCCTTGGACCTTTGCCTACCTCTATAAATAGAGGCTGAATTCTAGTGTCTGTGTGTGTCTCTGGAGTCTTAAATGTGTCTATTTAGAGAGTCTTAGTGTATCTTTAGTAAGTTAGAAGTGTGTTGTACTAGAAGGAAAAGTCAAAGGAACTTCAAGGAGTCTGCTTGGGGAAGAAAATAAGATAAGTATCTTTGTTTATTGTTGTTAGCTTTAAATGAAATTCATGCTTTGTTTTATTCCCATGCATTCTGAGTAGTTTTCTTAGTCTTTCTCCTTGTTTAAGGAATTATGTGAATTGATGAAATTAAATACAAGTGCCTAATATATTAAAATAAGTCGTGATAATTTTTACTTAAAACTTAATTTACTTTCAATCTGGCCAATTGATTTGTTAAAATATGTTGAATTATCAACTATAGTAAAAATTACATCCAATATTCAGGGAAGTCAAAAGCCTTGGAAGGATGGTGAAAATAAATAGGGAAATATTATTTATCGGATGTAAAATTGGACATTTTAGTGTGACAGACTAAAATATTCAATTTGGTCCTATTGTTTGAGAGCTGAAGTGTAGATGTTAGCCTTCAGGTGAGGGGAAAGTGGGAGCTCTGAATAGGAAAGTGGGAGCTCAGTATCCTCCCAGCCTAGCCGCAGATTCAGTAATCAAACATAGGATTAGTCAATGTTCTTTGCACTTGGACCAAAGGGTAAAGAATAGGAATGCTCCTATTTGTCACAATACAATTCAAAAATTCTATTTAGATTCATCATTCACTTAATTTTCTAAAAACAAGGAGAAGGATACTTTTTCTGAATTATTTAAATCAACTTTATTTCAAGCATTAGTTTACTTTAGTTCGTTGTAGTTACTTAAAATTTCCGATTACTATATTAGTAAGTAATTCCTTTAAATTTTACCCGATACACATCCGTTAAAAAACTTCCGTGTGGGATCGATAACCGAGACTCCACTAGAGCCTCGTATTACTTGATACGATACGTATACTTCGCGTAGAATCCACATTAAACATTCCATCATAAAATCAAATATATATATATATATATATATATATATATATATATATATATATATATATATATATATTAAAGCGAGGATCAAGTTTTTGGTGTCGTTGTTATTAACATAATTTGCAAACATATAAAAAAAGTGGGTCACCAAGCACACCGCGCGTATTGGTGTTGACCGAAGAGATCGACAAAACCAACACAGATGTCCAAGTGACACACTTAGGACAGAGCAGGAGAATTTCCGCATGGGGGTATCAGGTATATTTCCAAGACTGGAGGTTCCTAAACTCTTGCTGGGGAAAGGAAAAGGAGGTGAATTCCAAATCACAAGATCTAGAGAATTCGATTTAGATTTCGTTTCATTTCATGTTCAAGTTTTGATGTGTGAGTTTAGATTTTTGATTCGGAGTTCCAATTTAGATTGAAGTTCGATTTAAAATTAGTTTGAGGAAATTTGGATTTGAAATGAGAATTGAAACCCGAGTTCCAACCTCAGGATTGCAAAAAAGACTGGATTTTAGGTAGTAGCCTCGGAGTAAGCATCCGAGTTTAAGTGTCGATTGAAAAAGGATGAGAATCAGAATTTAGGTACTGATCTCGAAAGAGAACTGGAATTTAGGTACCAATCCCACAAGTTTGGAATTGAAATTTAGATGTCAATTCAAAAGAGAATCAAAATTTAGGTATTGATTTCGAAAAGAGAGTCAGAATGTAGGTATATATCACGAAATGAGAACTGGAATGTAGGTACCAGTCTCAGAAATTTTGAATTGAAATGTAGGTATCAATTCGTATGAGAATCAAAATGTAGGTATCGATATCGAAATGAGAACTGGAATGTAGGTACCAGTCTCAGAAATTTTGAATTGAAATGTAGGTATCAATTCAGATGAGAATCGAAATGTAGGTATCGATCTCGAAATGAGAACTGGAATGTAGGTACCAGTCTCGAAATTTTGAATTGAAATGTAGGTATCAATTCAGATGAGAATCGAAATGTAGGTATCGATCTCGAAATGAGAACTGGAATGTAGGTACCAGTCTCGGAAATTTTAAATTGAAATGTAGGTATCAATTCAGATGAGAATCGAAATGTAGGTATCGATCTCGAAATGAGAACTGGAATGTAGGTACCAGTCTCGAAAATTTTGAATTGAAATGTAGGTATCATTTCCGATGAGAATCGAAATGTAGGTATCGATTCTCGAAATGAGAACTGGAATGTAGGTACCAGTCTCGAAAATTTTGAATTGAAATGTAGGTATCAATTCAGATGAGAATCGAAATGTAGGTATCGATCTCGAAATGAGAACTGGAATGTAGGTACCAGTCTCGGAAATTTTGAGTTGAAATGTTGGTATCAATTCAGATGAGAATCGAAATGTAGGTATTGATCTTGAAATGAGAACTGGAATGTAGGTGCCAGTCTCGGAAATTTTGAATTGAAATGTAGGTATCAATTTAGGTGAGAATCGAAATGTAGGTATTGATCTCGAAATGAGAACTGGAATGTAGGTACCAGTCCCGGAAGGAGATGGGAATCAGAATTTAGGTACTGATCCCAAAAGGAGTATTTGAGTTGTGAAGATTCTGTGAAAATTTTAGTGGTGAAAGATTGGAATGAGGCATGAAAGTGTTTCATGCCCCGAGGAAGTTGATCAAAGTTTGATTGTCTGGCGAAGGACATGAATCCACGCCATCAGAACCAAATCGAAAATTTCGTGGTTCTGTGTCAGTAGATTCAGTTGACCTTCTCAAAAGGGAGAAAGAGAAATCGCGGAGAGTCGAAAAGAGTTCGAGAACAGCCTAAGGCCGGGGATTTCAAGTTAAGAGTTTCTCTTTTTTTTTTTGTCCGTTCTTTTAGTGATTTGATTTTGTTTTGTTTTGATTTTCAAGTTATATTTTGTTTTATTTGGATTTTGAATTTGGATTCTTGTTTTAATTTTTTTTTCTAGTTTCGTCTTCGATTGAAATTTCATTTTGATTTTGGATTTTCATTCATTTATTTGGTTCACAACTTGACGTCTTCAGTCGATTTGCTTTGAGTTTTGGTTTGTGTTTTATTCAGACTTTGAATTCAAGTTTTATTTTGTTATTACTATTTTACTCAAATCGTTCTTCATTTAACTTTCTTTGAGTCGAGTCAACTTAGACTTGGTGGTGTTTGTAGTCAATTGCACAAAACTGAAGACAAAACACAAAATTCATTTCTATTAAAATGTCAAAGGTACATCAGGTGATTCCATTGAAACATTTCTGATGACATCCTTCTGAAAACAGACTTTTACAGAAGTTCATGTATATCCGAATACAGACTGCACTGATATCTTTGTGTATTCTGACAAAACTGTCTGTTCGATCCATCTATGTCTGAAAAGTAAACTACACAGGCAATAACATCACCTTCTAAGCCACTTTCCGGAGGAGAATCCCACGCAAGTGGTTTTAGAGGTGTGTTACTACTATGTAGCCTACAGCTCGTAGGGCTGCAGATTCTCTAGTTCTGGATCTGGCTTGAAGTAGACCAGAATTTTACTCTCATCCATCCTTTTGAGGGTGATGGAGACTCGCTCGTAGGGAACTCCCGGTATGCAATGCTTCGCTACATCTGCACCATTTCCTTGCTGGACGAGAACAGAGCCTACCGGCAAAGGTATCTCGATCGGCCCTCGGAATTCTCCGGGGCCAACTATCCGGAGTTCTGTCCCGAACATAATATTGCATTGGTTGATGAAGGAAACGGTACAAAAGGGCCTTACAAAATCATGATGATCTATATGAGGTGGAATGCAGTCTCCTTCTGCGTAGATGTTGATTATACAGCTGTTTGGTATGCAATCAGCGGGTAAGACTCGCCAAGCCACCATCCTTTTTATCATTTTCTTAATCAGGACTGGCATTGGGTCCACTTCGTCGTAATGGAGTATTCCTGGCAGATTTCCTTTCTTGTCATCAGCAAAGTTGTAACAGCATCCAAACTGAATTGTGATTCTCCCCTTGCCTCGTTTCCATTTCTCTGGCTCGGAGTAGGTCTTGCTACGCAGTCGTTATGTACGACCTTGCTTCTTCAGCTCATTGACGTAGTCCAAAATCTCATTCTGCTCGTAGTGAGAGAAGACATCTGTATGCAACTCTAGTCCTTCCAGGATTTTAACATATCTGCCTCTGATTCCCTGAAAGTACTCAAAATTCTGCTTCCGTACCCTCTGGATCATCTCCAACTCGTGCTCTGAAATTATTTGTAGCTGTCGGGGCCTAGTGATGTATTGTGGGATATATTGTTCCACACCGTCACGCTCTCCTGGAATCATCACTATCTCAGGTGCAGGCTCTGTAGTAGCCTCCTCTGGAATAACCTCTGCTATGGTGCTCCTGAGGGCTGGCCTCCTCGGGGCAACTGCTGTGGTCATCGGAATTTCTTCCTTGTTTTGTTCCTCTGTTAATTTTTTTAGCATTTTGGCGATACGCCGATTCTTGTTTCTTCTTTGGGTTGCGATCAGAGTGGCTCTTCTTTCCCCTTGAATCTCAGTAGGGGCAGCACTGACAAGCTTTCCTCCTACAGTAGTTATCACTGATTTCATCTTGTTTTCTTCGGTCGTGTTGATCTTCCTTTTCTTGTTTGCAGTATGGGGCACTTTCTCATTGAGCCTCATCACTGTCTTTCCACGGGACTGCTCGGGATCCACAGTAATCCAGGCAGTTTCTTCATATTCCAATTCCAACTGTGCAAATTCCGAGCCAATCTCTATCACAGCATCAGCTCTCAGTTCTTCTTCGTTAAGTGCAAGACTTACGCCATCCTTAAAGTTCAGGAACAACCGCCCGTTCGACATTTCCCTGAAAGAAAACAAGGAAAGGATCAGGGGCTGTACTCAGAACGAGAACAATAAGAAAGACACTTAAAGAAAAAAAAACTTATTGACTTCTTTTAAATTTAAAGGAAGTAGGAAGAGATGAGAAAATATCAGGAATGAAAATGAAAGATTTGACATTTTATTATTATGGTTTCCCATGTTTGTTTTTTTTTTAACATTTTTTGTTGATGAGATTTTATTTTTTTTTTTCATCCATTTTATTTTGTTTTGTTTTGGGTTCGGACCCAGTCACAAAGTGATTACTTCACCCGTGTTTCTAGGGGTAAGATTCTATTTTAGAGGCCACCCTTCGAAACATCAGGTCGCGTAATACTTCTTCAAATTTCGTCCATTGATTGGAAGCATAGGTCGTTCTCCACGGCAATTCACAAGCTGGTAGGAACCTCCTGAGTAGACTGTCTCGACCACGAATGGCCCTTCCCATGTCGGTTCAAATTTGCCTCCTATCTTGCAATGTGCAAGAATAGGTCTTCTGAGAACAAGAACTAAGTCAGTGACTTTGAAAGTCATGGGACGAACTAGTTTATCATGGGCCTGGATCATCTTGGTCTGATACAGTTCCAAATTCTGCTGTGCGGAAAGTCTTTTCCCTTCCAAGCTTTCTAATTCTTCCAGTCGTAGTCTGGTATTTTCTTCTGTGGTGATTTTTTTTGCAATTGCAATTCGGAGTGACGGAAGCTGAACTTCCAGGGGCAAGACGGCCTCGGACCCGTACACTAAAGTGTAAGGCGTAGACTGAGTAGGAGTCCTAAAAGTCGTCCTGTAGGCCCATAAGGCTTCTAAAAACTTCTCATGCCAATTTCTCTTATTGTCGTCTAAAGTTTTCTTTAAAATTTGAATGAGAGTTTTATTAAAAGCCTCAGCCAAGCCGTTTGCTCTTGGGTAGTAGATCGTTGAGTATCGCCAATCGATCCCGTGTCTTCTGACAAAATTGTTGATCTTTGTACTTTTGAATGCAGATCCATTATCTGAAATGATTCTGCGTGGAACTCCAAAACGGTAGACGACTTGGTTCTTAAAAAACTGTAGCACCTGGTGTGCCTTCACTTCTCTGAGTGGTATAGCTTCTGCCCATTTAGAAAAGTAGTTTGTAGCTGCAAGAATGAAGCGATGTCCTCTTGAAGAAGGTGGTTCTATAGGACCCACTATATCTGTGCCCCAACACTCAAATGGCCACGACGCGATTGTCAGATGTAGCACATTTGGAGGTTGGTGTAGAACCACTCCGTGCACTTGACACTGGTGGCAACTTTTGGCAACTTTCATATAGTCGGTCATCATTGAGGGCCAGTAGTACCCAAGACTTTTAATCTTCATTTTCATTTTCGGACCCGACTGATGAGCTCCACAAAGTCCTGAATGTACTTCTCTAACGATTTCACGAGCCTCGGACCCGCTCAGGCATCTTAGCCACATCTGATCAAAAGACCTTCTGTATAATGTATTTTTTATTAATGCGTAAGACAGAGTTCTTTTTCGATTTGATGAGCTAATGACTTATCGTCCGGTAGGCTTCCCGTTCGCAGTGTAGTCCATTAATGGTCGTCGCCAATCTTCCGTATTTTCCATCACTCGCGAAATTGTTTCTTCTACTTTTTCTCGTTGATTTGTGTATCGTATTCATGTCGAGCTGTGATAGGACCTGTCGTCCTTGAACTGACACTTCAACTGACTCATCCTGCAAGCAGGCAAATTCCTTTGCAAGGTGGGCCAACGCATCGGCGAGAGCATTTTCTTTTCTGGGAGTCTTGTAGATCATTACATTCGGAATATGTTCCAACAGTTTCATGGCATACTGAAAATCCTGTTCGAGTCTTGGTTTCAGAATCCTGTACTGTCCGGCGATCCGTTGAATGATCAATCGAGAATCTCCGTAGATGTTGATGTCCGTTATTCCCATTTGAATGGTTAGTTCCAGTCCTGTTATGAGGGCTTCATATTCTGCCTCGTTGTTTGTGCATGGTTCTGTTAAGTGGTAGGAGTATCTTCACATCCCCCACTCCGGTGTTATAAAGATTAGTCTGATTCCTACCTTACCGGGCACTATCGTTTGCAATTCTTTGTTCTTTTGTGCTGAGGACGCACCGTCGAAGTATAGCTCCCAACGTCAATCATCAGGGTCTTCTAGGCTCATTATCTGCTCGTCAGGCAAATCTTCGTCGAGAGGTGAATCTGCTGGTAAAGGGTGTGCTGCAAGGAAGTCAGCTAGGACTTGTCCCTTTACGCCGCGAAGAGGAACGAAAGTTATGTCAAATTGCAATAGTATCATCGACCACCTGGCAAGTCTGCCAGAGAGCGTCGGTCGGGTCATCAAGTATTGCAACGGATTAACTCTCGGTTGACCTTATGAGAAAGCATGTAATGCCTGAGCTTCTGTGCGGCGAAGATCAGGGCCAAGCAGTGCTTTTCAATAGGAGGATACTTTACTTCCGTCAGAATTAGACGACGGCTTAAGTAGTAGAGAGCATTTTCTTTTCCCTAATCATTGACCTGGGCTAGCAGGGCTCCGAGGAGTCGTCTAAAGCCGCGGTATAAAGTATCAACGGTCTACCTGAGACTGGGGCTGCTAAGACAGGAGGTGTTATTAAGTATTGTTTGATGTCATCAAAGGCATGTTGACATTTGGAGTCCCAAGTAAACTTGGCATCCTTCTTAATCAAAGCAGAAAAAGGCTGACATCTTCCTGACAAATTCGATATAAAGCGTCGAAGATATGCCAACTTTCCTTGAAAGGATCGTAGCTGTTTCAAGGTTTTAGGAGATGGCTCTTCTAAGATAGCTTTAATCTTTTCTGGATCAATTTCAATCCCGCGATGTTGGACAACAAATCCTAAGAATTTCCTAGAGGTGACGCCGAAGGCGCATTTTAAGAGATTCATCTTAAGGCTGTATTGTCTTAGTCGCTTGAAAACGATTCTCAAATCATACGGGTGATCTTCTTTCAGTTTGCTTTTGATGACCACATCATCCAAGTAGCACTCAACTTGGTTGTGAATGAGATCATCAAAAATCTTCATCATCGCTCTTTGGTATGTTGCTCCTGCGTTCTTTCGTCCGAATGGCATTACTGTGTAGCAATACAATCCGATCGGCGTTCTGAATGCCGTGAGCTTTTCGTCTTCTGGTGCCATTTTATCAGGTTGTATCATGATGATCCATCCATGAATGAAAATATTTCATGTGTTGTTGAAATGTCAATCATCAGTTCTGGGATTGGTAGTGGAAATTTGTCCTTTGGACATGCTTTATTTAAATCTCTGAAATGTACGCAGATTCTGATCTGACCATTCTTCTTTCTGACTGGTACCACATTGGCTGACCAAGTAGGGTATTTTTCTTCACGGACAAATTTAGCGTCTATTAGCTTCTTAACTTCGGCTATTACTCGTTGCTCAATCTCTAGACGCATTCTTCTGAGAGCTTGTCTGACTGGAACAGAAGTAGGATCTACTCCTAACTTGTGAACTGCGACTTCTAGAGCTAATCCTGGCATTTCATCGTAACTCCAAGCAAAACAGTCCTTGAATTCCATTAGTAGCTTGATTATGTTTTCAGAATCTTTTTTATTGAGTAAGGAGCTAACAAAGGTTGGCCTAGGCTCTTCGCTAGTACCTAAGTTAACTTCCATTAACTTGTCTATTGTAGATTTGATTACTTCTTCGAATTCTGGTGGAGCATCTCCGATTGGTGTATCTTCGAGATCTTCTGAAGCTTCGAAGCAGTCTTTATTAGGTTCACAAGAGGCAACCAAGCAAAATTTTGTATCGTCAACTGATCCTACTATGCCGAATCCGAGACCATGTTTTGAATTGAGAGGCCGACCGGCATTATTCCATAATTTTTCAAAGTGTTGTGATCGGCCTTTTGTCCATTGTCGAGGTAAGACACCACGTTGAATTAAACTTTGAACACAGGGAGAGTACCACTCAAAAGGTAGTTTCATTAATTCGGAAGAAGCAACATCTTCAAATTGTACATCTTTTTCAGTATTGGAGGAGGAAGCACCATGGTAAAACTTGATTGGCTTGGTACCACCACCATGCACTTCCATGACCACCATACCCTCGATCTTATCAGAACGGATCTGGGTCAGGGTCATACTATGTACATTATGGTTAATCTTCTCGTACATTGATTTATATTCTTCATTCTTTTCATCTTCGAGAGAGATCTTGAACTGGGGTTTATTTTGACTTATTGTCACTGCTTCTTTCTTTATTTCTTCTTCTTCTTCGGAAGTGTTCTCCCAATCAACATCGATGACCGGTTTCTTCTGTCCAACTGTTCCAACATTTCTTCCACGTCCTCGTCCCCCGTCTTGACCTCGGGTGCGAGTTCTGGAGAAATCTTCACCATCTCGCCTTAAGGGAGTGGTGAGTAACTGTTGGACTAGAACTTCAGGTTCTTCATCGTCTCAAATTTCTTTTGCTTCATTTGGTATGGTATTTCTGGAAAAAATTGTTTTCTTCGGGGGCACGTAGTAGGCCGCATCTTCATGAATTCCAATTTCATGCACGGAGAATGGTTACAAATCACCTTTGATGCACTGTTCCCCTCCTTCGTAATACTTTATGCACTGGTGCAGAGACGACGGTACCATCCAGTTTTCATGGATCCACGGCCGACCCAGTAGAGCGTTGAACGATGTCTCAGAATCAATTATGTGGAATTTTGCGGTTTTCTTTGCTAAATCACCGGTCTTCATTAGTAGTGTTATCGATCCAAGAGCTCTCTCTCTCTTTTTTGATTGAAGCCTCTTAATAGCATCTTGTCTGCTTCAAGCTCACGAGCATCAATTTCCAAATATGCTAGCGTCTGAAGATTCATTATGTTGATTGATGCTCCCGGATCAACCAACACTCTGGAGAGCGTAAACTTTCCAATAGTGACTGAAATGTATAATGGTCGGTTGTGATCAGCTATTCCCAGTAATCGATCATTGTCTGTGAAGGTAACACCTCGTTGTTCTTTTAACGAGCAAACCTCGTCGAAGGAATTACCAGCCAATTGAGCTAAACAAATTTCTGGATCAAGTAAAGCCTTGATCAGAGCCTCTCTCATCTCCTTTGACAGGATCAGAGCATCGTATATGCTTAGTTTGGCTGGTAGCTTCCTAAGATGGGCTAGCACGTTGTAGTCCACTTTATTACCGTGTTCCTCGATTTCTTCCCGAATGGGCAGTTCCTCTGCTGTGGTTGGTTCTTCCTGAGCAACCACCTGCTTTCCTTTATCCTTTGGACCCATTCTCGGAGGTAAAACTTTTCCACTTCTTAAATTTACCTCAGTTATTTCTTCTGAATTTGGTGTTGAATCTGTCGGTGTATCCTCTTGAATTGGAACCACTGGCTCTTCTGAAGTTACTTCGGTGTCTGAGGGTTCTAATTCTATCGTGATCGGGGGTCCTCGGAATGCATAAATGGACTCGTTGCTTGTCGAGCTTTTGTAGCCTCCTTTGAGAACATCTTTTTCGCCGTGGTCGTCGGGGTTGTGTATGATTTGAGAAATGTTATTTATATTGGAATCGAGATCCGGATTAAGCCTGTTGTTGTTAGTTACGTAATCGTTAGAAATAGTCAAAACGTAGCCAACGTCATAACCCTTATCATTAGAAGATCCCGTCGGGGCGAGCAAATAATCATACAGAGTCAGGAGTTTGAGGGATTTCTCCCCCGAATAGGAAATAACCATCCTAGGATAAGCAGCCCCTAGTCTACCCTTCGGAGCCTCGGTCTTCTTTTCTTCTACGATCTTCTCCACCTTCTGGGGTGATTCTTCAATCGCAAGTGATAGTGCCGGCTCGACAGGTTTCAAACTCTGAGTCGAAGCGCGTACCGAAGCGGCCTGGATGTGATCTAAAATCTTCTTCGATGATCTTGTCCAGACAGTACTCCATCCATCATCAGCGTGTAAGGGTTTATCGGAACAATGGGATCCAATGAAATAACATTGACGGAACCTCCTTTCTGGGGTTCCTTCATGTATTCCTTTGGGATCGTTATGTTCCCCTTCCGGAGATTGTCATCAAGCCAACTCTTGAAAGTGATGCAATCCTCTATCTTGTGTCCCAGCATCTGGTGGTAAGGGCAATAGTTCAGATGATCTTTCTTATTGACTTCCTCCGGCTTCTTGGGCTCTGGCAGCTGAAAATCCGGTGTCTTCATTAAGCTGCGGAACATCTTCGCTACTGCTTCAGTTTTGAATGGGTATTGTCTATTTAGAAGTTCTCTTAAAGCACTTGACGAACGAGGCGGTTGTTCATAATGCTGAGGTGACTGATAGCCTGGACGAGGTTGCTGATAACCCTGCTGAGTTTGCTGATAGCCCTGATGAAGTTGTTGGTATGTCTGTTGCGGTGGTTGATAACTAGACTGTGGCCGCTCTGACTGTATCTGCATTGGCTGTTTGGACTTATCTACTGCCGCGACGATTCCAGATTTGTTTTCGAATGTTTTCACGAGCTTCTGCTTATCATTCTCGTCTGCAAAACTTAACTTTTTGCCTCTTCTTGCAAGCTCCCGGCCTTACTAAGTAACTTCTCGAAAGTCTTGATTGTAAATCCTTTAAGGAGGAGTGCTATCGGGCCATGGATACTCTTAAGTAGGATACCGACTGTATGTTGTTCTTGAAGCTGTGGTTCACACTTCATGTTTAAGTTTCTCCATCGAAGTATGTAATCCACTAAAGTCTCGTTCGGCTTTTGTTGCTCCACCACTAGATCACCGATAGTGATGTGGTGCTGAGCCCCGGCAAATCGTTTAACGAAGAGATTCTCCGGTTCTGAAAAGGTCTTTACTGAACCGTTCGGCAATTCTGCGTACCAGTCGAAGGCAATTCCTGACAAACTGCTGACAAACTGGCGGAAGAGTAAAGTGTCGCTCCCACCGGCATTGTAGCAACTAGCACAAAAATGTGTGACATGTTGCCGAGGGTTTCCTGTTCCATCAAAAGTCTTAAACAGAGGTGGTACAAAGCCTTTCGGGTATTGGACTGCATCGAACTCTTTGGGGTAAGGTCTACCCGTCTGAATAGATGCTCCACTCTTGGATTGTGTTAAAGCTTCTCGCACCTACTGTTCCACCATATTCTTAATATCCTTTTCTGGAATCATGCTTTGTGTAGAATCCTTCTTTGGTGGTTCGTCTCCGTTGACGGATGTGATCTCTTTTCCTCCATCTGCAATATGGATAATTTCTGGGGGTGTCTCTTTCTGAGGCTGGGCCTGACTCTGGAGAGTGGCTAAGGCTGCATCCATCTCTTCCATCCTCTTTGCCATCTGGGAAATTGTATCATCTCTTTCCCGAAGTTGTGCTCTCAACACCTCCGGTTCATCTCTTTACGCAGCTACCGGAGCACCTTGCGAAGCTGACGATGCTCGTATCTCAACCATGTTGATCTCGGCATACTCGTCATTCATGAACTCTGATGAGTCAATTTCATCTCCTAATTCTTCTTCTCTTTCTTTTGCTAACCATCAGATGTCGGTCCTCAACTTGTCCATGGCATCCTCTAATGGCCTTTTCCGCGCGGTCTCGCAGTCGTCTTGTGATGGTTGTTGAACTTCCTTCCCTGAAGTCCCCTTTATTGCAGTAGCACTTTCTTCTGATTCAAGTCTCCTGACGAGACTTTTCTTCTCAGGACATTGTTTTGGTCTTAGTTGGCCGGTAGTAGGTCGCCACACCATCCTTCTTGCAGCCGGAAGCCTAGGACCGGATGGTCTATCGGCTATATGTTGGAAGGTGGTATCCTCCCTAATTTGTAGACCCGATACAACAACGGATGGACTGGCTTTTATCTTCTTCTTTGATTTCTCTATGGCAGCAACAGGCTCTATTCGCGGTCCGAGGTAGGATTTAGTTGGCGCCCGTCCTATCCTTCTTAAGATTTCTGATACAGGGCATCTTTCTTTCTTTGCCAATCTCTCTATAACAGCTTGCAGTCGGGCAAATGGCGTAGCCTTATCCCTTTTTCTTTTGTAATTTTTGTAGTATGCAGTTCGGGGTAATGCGGTGGCGATCCAACGAACATCCTCTTCATCTGAGGCAGAGAGGGGGTGAAACCTGCTCCCTTCCAATAGAGGTATATACTCAGGCAGTTCTTCTCTTTCTTCAGGAATTTCTTCTAGAAAAGCATCTTCAGCAGCTCTAGCTTTCTTGGTGATCTTCCTGCTTCTATTTCTTCTTTGAGTCCGAGTTAGGGTTGCAACTCTTGAACTGGACCCAATCTCAAAAATAGATGGTATTGTAGCAAAATTTGTACCCTCCACGGTGACAGGTTCATCACAGACTTGGATTTCCTTCCCTTTCAGTTTGGCAGAAGTCGGGGTAGGTGCAGAGATGACTAGACCGGTGGGGGTAGAGACAACGGTCCTCCTACGAACGGTAGTACTCCTCTCGACTGGAACCCTTTGCGGGGAGGGAATTCTCGAGCCGACTTTAGGTTGAACTCAATCACAGGCTCTTCAGTTTCTGACACTTTGTCCATTAGTGTGAAGAGAGTGACGTCAGCAAACTTGACATCTGTGTTACCGAATCCTTATCCGAACGGATGATCCCATTGTCGGGCAGCTCATCCTTGTAAACAGCGAAGTCCATTCCATTGGTGAAGGAGAAGATTAA
This sequence comes from Papilionanthe hookeriana x Papilionanthe teres, assembly GCA_022702705.1. Classification (NCBI taxonomy): domain Eukaryota; kingdom Viridiplantae; phylum Streptophyta; class Magnoliopsida; order Asparagales; family Orchidaceae; genus Papilionanthe; species Papilionanthe hookeriana x Papilionanthe teres. The sequence continues at coordinate 32,389,698 of CM040424.1, read as the reverse complement.
CTTTGGGGCAGTCATTTTTTGCAGGGCAGATTCTGAGTATTAGTCCTGAATTATGCTTCTTTTCATCGTAAAGTTTTGGATGAAGAAAAGGGAAGAATCCGAACACATTTTCATTTATCTTAGTGTATTTGTGATTTTTTTTTTGAAGAGATTGTTTATTAGGAGGTTCGTTTGTTAGAAACAAAACGATTGAGGGAAAAGGGTTGTAGAAAAGGTAAACGGCCCAATTTAGAATTGGAAAGGAAGAAAAAGTCTTATGCAAGACTTCTCGACCCAAAGGACCGCTCCTAAACTAACACCTATTGGGGGTCCACCCCACCTCAAAAAAGAGGTAAAAGGATCTCGGAACCTCTCCGTTTAGGGGTGTCTAAATAGTGGCTCCTAAACCCGAGAGGAGTTGGCTATACTCGTTCAAGACATAAATGAACGGGGTATTCCAACGGAAGAATGGTAGTTTTGGTCCACTAGGGACATGGATACACTACCGATTTATGAAAACAAAACCATCTAATCAAAAATGGAGAGAGGAACTAGTCCCCAACGGAGTCGCCAGAAGCTGTACGGCTTATTTTTAGGTTTGTGTTTTGAAAAGGGGGTCGCCTACAGAAATTGTCAGCAAATTTTAAATTTTAAATTTTAAATTTAATTTAAAAATACATATAATTTAGAAAGTAGTATTTGATTTTGAAAATAATTTTAAATTTGAAAGTTTTAAGATATTAAATCAAACCGATCTCACATCCCAAATAGTTTATATAAACGAGCACCGCACCACAAATCGTGTATCTATCCCAAAAAATAGACACACTGCTTGATGATGGGGCTCGATTAAATAAACTAGGAGATTTTTTACATCCATTTGGTCTGCGAACCAATTTTATAAGCCGACAAGTTCCCCTGCTTAATATAAATGAATTAAGCAGGGTTTATATTACTCGGGTTCTTAAAGTTCCCTATAAGGGCAAGCCCCTATAGTTAATTACATCTTAAATGACGGGAATTATTTAAGAAAATTCTCGATAATGATCAGTGGTTTTGCTCTCAAGAATTTCAAAGTTTAGGATTTTCAAAGTATTAAATTTTGGAATTTCAAAAGAGGGTGGTTCAAATTTGGAACAGTTTATTTTAAGAATCCGAAGGAAAAGAAGTAGGGGAAGCTTAGGATCTAAGAAGAATCTTGGCAACTTCCCAAACTATCCTATTGTTTGGTTTGAATTTGAGAATATCATTTAATGTTGCAATCCTACCAATTTTATTTAATTAGGACTTATATTTGTATGACATGATCATACAAATAGCCTGGAAGATGTGAGGGTTTATGTCGTACCGAACGGCTACCTCGGAATGCTAAGACTGGTTAGGGCTTAATTTACATGATATGATCATGCAAATGCCTAACAAAAGGGTTGAGGATTTATGTTGCACTAGGCAAACTACCTCGAAATCCTACGGTTTGGTTGTTTAATTATAGGAATGTTTAGCTGATGTAGAGTTGTTTTGCTGACGATTATGGCCGTGCTGCCCACCATGCTCCGAGCTCCTTGTTGTTGCAGAGGTTTAGTTTTAGAAAGTGAAAATCAAGAGATGAGAGAAGTGTTTTGGTTTAGAGAGAATCTTAAAATCCAAGTGTTTTTAATATTTTAATTAAACAAATCTTAAAGTTGATTAAACAAAACCGATTAAGATCTCACGGTTCCGTCATCCCGGCACCGTTATTTTCATTAAATTCACTTAGTCCAGATGAATTTGCTAAACTCAATTGAATGAGTTCCACACTTTCATTTAGACCGTGGGAAATCCCGTTAGCAACACGTGGGTTACATCATCCGAGGTATTCCCGATCATTCAATGAGACGTTTTAATTTAGTTAAAGTTGTGGTTTTTTTTTTGTTCTGTTTGTGATTAAATTTTGAGTTGTTTTATATTTTAGAATGTTGTGGCGGTGAATTTTATCTTGCAATGACTTTTAATTTAGTTTTGGTTTCGGTTCAGGGACTATCCTAAAGGTTTTGGTTTTCATGCAACAGTCTTGTTTATCATGCAAGAAAAGTAAAGCACAGTGCATGTAAGTAAATTGCAATAACGTAAATTGTAATAAAATAAAAGCGTACCTGGTGGATCTTCCCGTCATCCGAAGCTACACTTAAAACACATGTTAACACATTTAAATACTTTGCAAGAAATACCTAGGTAAAGCTAAGGGAAGGATTTTGGTTGTCTACCAAAATCCTAATCCTATAACTAGTCATTTCCTATTACGTCTAGGTTCTTGGTTTGGTTTAAGGATGATTTTCTTCATCAAAGAACAATTAAATTCAATTGTTATTCTAAAATATCCCGTCATATTGAGGAAGTTCTTAGGACGAGTCCTAAACATCTTTTCAATATTTCTGGGATTGTTTCTTTGAGTCCAAGTGAGTTTTTATTGTACGGATGAATTGATCATCCAAGAGTTTGTATTTTTATTTTGTTTCTTGCTCAGTGAACTTAGGTATTTGATTACCTGATGAATGAAGTGACATCTCACTTAATACTCTATTTAAGAGTTATAATAATTAAAGCCTTTAAGGGCAAGTTGGTTTATTAAGAATTTTAATCAAATTTGAGTTAATTATTTAAAGTGTTTTAGTTTGATTATGAGGTTTGAATTAATACTTTTAAGTTTGGAATTGTGTTCAAATTATTTTATATTTAATTCTTAATGATTTCATTTAGGTTTGTTGTTAAATGATTTTAATCTAATTTTATTTTAATTTAATTTTAATTAATTTTAATTTAATTTTAAATTTTATTTAATTTAATTTTATTTAATTTAATTTTCATTTAATTTAATTTAATTTAATTTAATTTAATTTTTGATTTAATTTAATTTAATTTTAATTTTAATTTAATTTAATTTGAATTTTAATTTAATTTAAATTTAATTTTAATTTTAATTTAATTTAATTTGAATTTTAATTTTATTTAAATTTAATTGAATTTAAATTTAATTTAATTGGATTTAATTTAATTTAAATTTTGATTTTAATTTTAATTTTAATTGTCTTAATATATTAAATATGATTTAATTTAATCGTTAAGGTGTTAACTTGATTTAGATTTTGATTTAATTTAATTTCAACATCTTAAATTTAATTTAATTTAATTGTTAAATTGTTTAGCATTTTAAATTTTAAGTTAGGATTATCCTTTTAGTTAAGGGTTAAATATTATTGAAGTGATTAATTTAGGGATTCTTAAATTAAAGAATAAATATCCTCTTAATAATATCCCTACTTTAATAATTCCAATTTTTATTATTCTTCCAAAATTTTAATTAATTAATTAATTAAAGTTTTATTTTAATTATATTTGAAATGGTTAGTAGGTTTCTACCCTCAATCATTTAAGTTTCAATCATCCAAAATTAGTTTAAAATCAAATATTTTACCCTCCCCTTTTTGATTAATCCTAAAATTTTAATTAAGGGTTGAAATTTTTAATTACCCTTTTGCCCTTTAAGCTTAATAATTCTATAACTCACTAAACTAAGCTCAAATGAACTTGAAATTTTTATGTAACCTCCCTCACATGTCAATTAAGACATTAGAGGCGAAAATGTGATTTTTCTGTATTTAATTTATTTATGTAATTATTTTTAATGGAAAATAGAGGTTTTCAAAGAAAATTCAATAACATGACAAAGGAAATGTTTCTATCCTTAAGAAAAGTATGGGACGTTCCTAATGACCAGAGGACCATTTGGACCAATTTTGGTGATTTTTTGGATTATATTTTATTTATTAGAATTATTTTGAGTTTTGGAGTATTAATTAATTTAAAAATGAAATAATGGTTGAAAATTGGATTTTATATTTTTCAAAAATCGCTCTAACCTCAGGGAAATCAGAGAACCAAATTTTATATTTTTCTAATTTTTCTTTGATTTATTGAAATTATTTTAGTCAAAAAAGGTTGAAAATTTATTTTTTAATATTAAAAATTACATTAAGCCTTTAAAATTCAATATCTTATCCTAGGGACTTGGGAAAGATATTTGGTTTGTTCCTAAATGATTAGGAGTCAAACTGTGACATTTTTATGATTTTTAATATTTTTGTTATTTTTATTATTTTTTAATTATTAAAAATATTAAAATAATGATAAAAATCAACTATTTTAGAAAATTACAATTTTAATTTTCCTAAATTTCTATGATATCGGAGAAGCCCCTAAACCATTTTTATGAATTTTTGAAAAGTATTTTGTGAGTTATGAATTTTTAAAGTCTAATTTTGGTTATGTGACTTATTTAATTCATTTAGTGGGGTTAAACATTTCCAATTGATTTCAAATTTTTTTGTGATATTCCTCTGATCCTAAAGATCAGTGGAGAATTGTTTTCAAGTTAGTTTGATGTGTAGTTAACCTTAATTAATTAAAGTTCAATTTTGGGTGTTTAGGCCAATTAGGTTTGTTCCATGTGAATTAATCCAAAACCTATTGTTCCTAGGTTCCTCTGGTCATAAGAAACATCACCAAATTTCCTAGAATTTATTTCTTAACATGCTAATTATTGGAATTAAAATACTCAAAACAGTAACATGCAATTGAAAAATCAATAACTTCTCATAGGGATGACCTCTGACCTTGGAAAATTCAGAGAGAATGTTCCCAAGTTCCGAGGCTTCAAAAGCCCTATGGTCTCATGTCATGGTGAATTACCTATGCAAATGGAGAATTAAAACAATGCAGAGAGTAAATAAATCATTAAAAATAAAATACTTGATGAAATGACTTGATTTCTTTTCCACATTATTCTCCTCTGTTCACTGAGCAGGAGGGTTTTATTTTATTTTTATGATTTTTCTACACAAAGTTATGAATTTTTGAAGTTCTCATAATTAAATAAATAGAAAAAATAACTTATTTTCCTACTTATCCACGCGGCGCCACGCAATCCTCGGCAGCTCCAAAAGGCCACGCGGTGCGTTTTGATTCGGCGCCGCCATCTGAGTCAGCTGCCACGGGGCCCGCGGTTCACGTACCATCTCTTGGTTCGACGCCATCTGAGCCGTCCGCTTGATACACGCGCGATCCAACGGCTCCCGGTCATCGTCTACGACTGGTGTACACCCGTGACCGTCCACACTAAAACCCTAAGATCTCACTCGATTCTCAACGGATTTTTGTGTTCTTATGCTCTATGGATTCGTCTTGAAAAGACGAACACATCCATATGGTTTATGTGGCATGAAATTAACCCAATAAAAATAGAGAATGTTCAGAAGCTCGGGATGAAGAGAGAGCTCATACCTTTGCTCAGAGAAGTGTGGCTTCGATCTGAGAGTTGTGTCACCTTCGATTGGACCTAAGCAAGCTCCAGCTAAAGTCTCTGGCCCTGGGGAATTGCCTAGACCTAATTTCCACCAGACTCGATTTCTACCTTTGGAGGCTAGAACAAATGGGTGGTCTGGAGAGGGGGCTTTCACTGGGGAACTCCTCTTGGTCTTGTACAGGTGTGGGTGAGTTTAATTTGATTTTGGTGGAAGATATGGGAGTGTCATGTTCTGGCCTAAGAATTGAGCTCCAAAATTGAGCTCAATCAGTAGGAGTTAGGGCAAGAAAACAGTGGGGATGGACTGCTCTTGGCTAGGGGAAGCTTTGTGAGGATTTTGGAGGGATTCTGTGAAGGTCTGGTTCAGCCAACCTTTTGGCCGAGAGGGGTTGGCCGGCTTAAATAGCCATGGTCATGGCCTCTCGTGGGAGTTAGGGTCGGGATCAGCCGCTGCTCGGTGAGGAGAAGAACAGCTTACAATGGCCATTTGGAGTGGGGCGACTCAGCCATGGGGAATTGCAGCTTTTGGTTGATTCGGACCTCTCGGCCCGGTGTTTTCCGGCGATCGTGGTGGCCGGCCGGCCGTGGTCAGTCACCGTTGTGATCGGGAGGATCGGTGCTTGAGGTTTGTGAGTTCAATTATCAAATGCCATGTGTAAAGAGGATGAATCGAAATGGAAAGGGGAAGAGGTGATTTTGGCTTGGTTTAGGTTAACCCATGTATTTGGGCTTGGTTCACCTCCCCATGGCCTGATTTTGGGCCGAGGAGGTCAGGTGGGTCAGGCTCACATGTGTGGTAAAGTCCACATCCAAACATATTTGGATTAATTTTGGGTTAAGGGTAATCATGGTTAAGGCTAATGACTTTAAGGGAACCTAGAAAGAGCTTCCTCCATTTGCCTAATGTGGTATGGTCACATGTCAAACCTTTCCTGGCTCCACATGGGGCTTAAGGATGGCTTCATGTCTCCTATATGGCTTGGGAAAGTCAAGTCAACTTTCTTGGAAAAGGGTTTTAGGAATTTTGGTACTTTAGTGTGAAATTTAGATGGTTTGTCATAATACCATTTTGGTTTGATTTTCATGATGGATTTAGCACTTAGGGAGTGATATTAATTGAGTGAGGATGAGATGAGATTGCAATGTAGGCTTTAGGATGGGTTTGGGCTTTTAAAATTTGGTAAAGGTGGGCTTTAAAAATGGTTTAAGGGGAATGGGTTTCTATGTTTCAAAATGGGCTTTTAGATAAAAAATTTTGCAAAGGTCCATGCTAAATAAATGTTGGGTTTTGTTTAGGGATGTGTCATGATTTATTTGAGACAAATTTGAGGTGATTTGGAATTGAATTGAGTCTAATTTGGGTCCCCTTATTGATAGGGTCAAAATAGATCAAAATGGACTAACTTGGGCTAAGGTTGGGCTAATGTTGGATTTGATGTAAAATCAATGTTGAGAAATGCTTAGAGGAATATTATGAAGAGTTTTCAACTTTGGTTGGGGTTCAATTTTGGGACTTGGGCCCATTTGAGTTAGGTTTGGGTTTAGGTCCATTTAAGGGATTTTGGGTTTGGGTTGAATTTGAGTAAGGTTTGGGTCCAAATTTTGGGCAAACTATGTTAGTGTTTTGTTTATGGGGATGTTATGGAAGATTTAGAAAAGATTTGGGGCCAATTGGGATTGAATTGGGTTGGTTTGGGCTAAGTTTGGGTTATGGGTCGAAATTGGGCTTTAAGCTTAAAAATGAAATTGGGCCCAAATGTCAATCAAATTGGGCTTGAATTTGGTCTAGATTGATATTAGAGATATTGAATTGAAGTTTAGAATTGAATTGGACCAAAACTGAGGTCAATTGGAAAGGTTTGGTTTGACATTGGGTTCATTTGGGTTTGACTTTTGGGCAAAATGGGGGTTTTGGCAAAAGTAGGGTAAATTGACAAAATTAGCCCATGGTGTAGTTGAAAAAAATGAAATTGAGAATATTTGGGATTTTTCTGGAATTTTCTGGGAATTCTTGGAATTTTTGGATTTTTGGGTCAAGAGGGGTATTTTGGTAATTTGGAGGGTATTTGGGGCATTATTGGAAATTTTGGTATTTTTGGTTATGGATGATCAATTTGAATTGTTGGGAATGTTCAAGGTTAATTTTGGGGAGTTTTGGGTGGTTTGGAAATTTTGAAGGTTCTGGGTAATTTTAAGGGCTTTTAGTAGGTTTGGTGGGTCCGGGGCCCCAGGGGTCAAAAATTGAAATTTTGGAAAAATGAAGATTGATCAAATTTGAGTAGAATATAATTATTTTGGTTGAGCCATGAAGCCATATTAAGCCCATATGAGCCATGAGAGGACTCATTTGAGGCATTCACTATGTTGTTCCTAACCCTCTTACCAGGGGCTTGGGGTTAAGGACCACCCATATGAACTACATATATGAGTCGAAAGTCATGTTGGGTGAAAGTGTGGGTTCTAGGATTTGGAATGTGTGTGTGAGAGTGTAGTGTATGTGTAAGTCAGCCTCACTGCACCAGTGCCACCTGAGGTGAACTTAAGGCCAAAGAGTCCTATAGGGAACTCATCCTTTAAACTTCCACATTTGATCTCAACCCTCTTAGTGATTAAGGGTTTACAATCAAGCTTGCAGGGTTTGCAGAGAGTTAAGAAGTAGTTTGAATTTCTAAGTGGTGGAATCCATTTCTAGTCCTCTAGGATAGTCAAAGGAAAAGCCTAAGGCTAGATCCTAAGTACTAAAGAGGGAAAGAGAAGACCTCATCAAAAAAGAGGTCAACATGTATACAAACATATTAAATCATGTGATCGATGTCATAGAGTAGGTAATATCTCTAGAAGAAATGAAATGCCTCTAAATTATAATTTGGAAGTTGAAATTTTTTATGTATGGGGACTAGATTTTATGGGACCATTTACTCTTTCATTTGGAAATTTATATATATTGGTTGTCATTGATTATGTCTCGAAATGCATTGAAGTTATTGCTTTACCTAGATGTGATGCTCGGAAGGTTTCAAATTTTTTAAAGAAATATATATTTACGAGATATGGAGTACTGAGAGTGATTATAACTGATGGTGGATCCCACTTCAGAAATAATCAAATTAAGAGATTGATTGAGAAGTATAATATTATTCATAGAATCTCTACTGCTTATCATCCCCAAACTAGTGATTTATTAGAAGTGTCTAATCGTGAAATTAAAATAATTTTGGAGAAAACTGTGGATAATCATAAATTAGACTAGTTTGCTCGATTAGATACCGCATTATGGGCTTATAGGACTGCTTTTAAGACCCCTCTTGGAATGTCTCCTTATATACCAGTATTTTGGTGAGACTTGTCATTTACCAGTTGAATTGGAGCATAAAGCATATTGAGCGATAAAAGAGTTGAATTTTAATTTGAAAAATATACTGGAGAGAAGAGATTTATGCAATTGAATGAATTGGAAGAAATTAGAAATGCATCTTATCACAATGATAGGATCTATAAAGAGAGAATGAAATTGTGGCATGATCGGAAAATATTGAAAAAGAAACTTTAACATGGACAAAAAGTTTTGTTATACAACACAATATTGAAATTATTTCTTGGAAAGCTCAAGTCTAGATGGTTGGGACCTTTTACAGTTATAAAAGATCCTAATACTGGAAAGATTTTTAAGGTTAATGGGCATCGATTAAAGCCTTACTTTGATGGGTTTCAACCTGACTTCAAAGAGGTTTTAATGCTGAGTTATCTCGATTAACTGAATGGTTTGTCGGGCTGACGACGTTAAACCAAGCGCTTTATGGGAGGCAACCCATATGTATCTTTGTGGTCTGTTTGGTTGTTTATTGTATTTGTTCTTTTTAGATAGTTATTTTAGAATCCTAATCGCTCCTAAATACTTTTAAAAATTGATAAATATTGGATAGAATTGAGATATTGAAATATTTCAGGCTAAACAAAGTTCAGTGCGGATTTTGACCACTGGCGCCTCCGGCGCCAGAATGGGTGACGCCGGCGCCCAATTACAGAGAACATGCTGAACTTCCAAGTTTGAGTGCTGCCGGCACTCTATTGAGCGCCGCCTGCGCCCAAAACCTGTTGATGGTTTTTAGAGTTTCAAAATGCAATTTTTGACGGTTTTGAGCAGGATCTTCTTCCTTATAAGTCCCTAAACTCCATTTTAAACTTACAAACTCCAGAAAAATGAAAACTTACTTTCCCAGTTTGCATCCCATGGAATACTACTCCATTGAAACCCCTCGATCTCGCATTTTTAACCTATGGAAATTTATCAGTTTCAAGGCGCAGCGATTATTCAACAAGGTGATGATGAAGAGGAGGATTATCAAGGAAAGAGGCTTTATTAATCGAGGTATGGATAATCCTACTACAAGAGTTGAAGAGATAATCAAGGAAAGATGTTGGGGAGTGCTATGTTAGACTACTGCTGCCATAGTCTTTCCGGTTGTGAATGAATTCTATGCAAATTTTCATGGGATCAACCAAGGATTCGTCTTTGTGCGAGGTAGGTTTGTGCAATTCACTCCTGCAAGAATTATTGATCACTTTATGATTGAGAATGTACCTATTTGCCACTATTCCAATTTTAATGCAACAAGTGATAATATGAATGATATTTATCGTTACTTGACGAATGAAAATAAAGACTGGGAAGTTAGAGAAAATGGATATATTAGTTTCCCTTCTACATCTTTAAATCCGGTGTCAAAGCAGTGGCATTACTTTATTTTAACGAAGTTATTTCCAACTTTGAAAATTAGTAAAGCAACCAAGGAAAGTGTTATTTTGAATTTTTGTATTCAAACTGAAAGGCCAATTGATATTGGAAATATAATTATGAAATCAGCTTTGGGTTTGATAGTTCATGGATCTAAATATGGGCTTGGACACCCGTCCACCATATTTCTGTTGTGTAGTCAATCACAAGTTCTGTATGAGAGTTGGGAAAAGGTTCTTCTTCCCTTAAGGTCTATTGGTCCAACTAACCTTTATGACTACCACACAGTAGGAGATGAAGAAGATATGGATCTGCTTGCTGATCAACCAACTCAGACTTTACAACCTATTCAGCCTTATTTTCCTGAAAGTTTCACAGTGATACTGAAGAGAATCAAGCAGTTGGAAAAAAAGGTACAGAATGTTATGAACGCCATTAATAATATTTCTGATTTATTCAATCATATAGACTTGAGGATGAAGGAACAATTTGATCACACTGGTCGAATTGAAATGGGCCTGATTAATCTGATGAAGAAGAATGATGTGATTGCTAAGGATTCATCTGATGAATTCCCATTTCGTCCCTTCAAAAATTTGTTTATGCATCAGCAATCTATTGGAGATATCAGAGAGGAAGAAAGTTCTGAGATCGATGAAGAGTGATTATCTGGATTCTGCTTATGTTTGATGTGTGTTTGCTTTACTTTGATTAATTGTGTTTGGAGTGTTTAGCATTTGCTTTGCTTTGATTTGTAGTATGTATTTGGATTTTCTATGCTTCATCTCGTTGTGTGTGCTTAGATTTTAGTGTTTGCTTACCGTAGCGTACTTGTAGCACTAAGAATCTAAGAATTGTTGGTTTAATTTGATCAACATATTAGTGTTTATGTTGTAATGTGGATTTTATATATATAAGTATGTTTTGTGTTGTTTGTGTAAAAATTGTGTTAGTTATTGCTTGTGTGATGAAATAGATGCTTAATGAAGTGTTAAATATCATTGTGGAGGACGAAACGATTAAAATTATGAAAAAAGTTTCGGAGCGAAAAATTTTTGGACTGGCGCCACTGGCGCTCAAATCCAAAGTGTTTTGCCATTTTAAAAAAATAGAACACCGCCGGCTCCCGAATACAAAAAAAGGCCAAAACCCTTTATTTTGCGATTTTGACCTTGGGACCCACGATTTTTTTCCATTTCTTTCGTCTTCCTTTTCGTTTTCGTGATTTTGAAGACCTAGGGCTTGTTAGATCTTGGATTTGAAGCAATTTCAAAGCTTTTCGAGACTGGATCTACACTTCTCTTGGTAAGAACTTCACTTTAAATTAAAATTTTTTATTTTCACCATAGGAATCTCTCACATTGCTTAGATTGGAATTTTGGGATTTTTTAAGAAATTTTGAGATTTCCTATGATGAAATTTGCTCTTACTTATTTAGAATAGTATTTGGAGTTTGTTACATTGTGGATTTGGGATTTATTAGATTTTTATTGCAATTTTTAGAAATCCACATGGCTCAATGGATGAGTAAAGGGAAGAGAAAATTGGATTTTGATGAAGAAAGATTTGTTAATGTTAAAGCGCAGTTTTGTTTTAACTCTTACCTTTACAATAAGAAGTGTATTTAGGATCGAGCTTTTAATAAACCTAGTGGATCTGTTGAGCAGTTAATTGCTGAGCGGAATTGGGAGAGATTTTGTTATTTTACTGCGAATGTTGTTATGGGTGTTGTTAAAGAGTTCTATGCAAATGTGCCATGGACTGAGACTGGGTATGTGCTAGTCAGAGGAAAAATGGTTGACTTCACCCCTCAGCCTATCAATGCATTTTATCAAACTTGAGAACCATTTGTTTGTGAATATGAGAATTTTGATACTCGAGAGGCGAATATGAAAGAAGTGATTGTTTTCTGACTGATGGAAGAGGGGAATGGAAAATAAGTCAAAAATAGATGATTAACTTCCCCACTTCCAAGTTAAATGTTGCATCTAAAGCTTGACACTATTTCATCTCTGCAAGACTGCTACCTTCTTATCACCACAGTGAAGTTACAATGGATAGAGCAATTCTGAACTATTGTATTCAGGAGATGAAGAAGATGGATATTGGAGCTATTGTCTTCAAGAACATTCAGACTATTACTAGAGGCGAGACCACTGGAGGATTAGGATATCCTGCCCTAGTTCATGCCCTGTGTGTTCAGTATGTAGTAGAGTTCAACAGTTCTGAAGCGGTAGCTAGTCCCATTACAAAGACTATTATTCATACTTATGAGTCTCATGTGGGAGCACGTGATGAGAGTAGGAGTACTGATATTCTTACTACGAGTTATGATGTTCCATCTACATCTGAGCCCCCTACATTGTCTGATATTATGGAGCAGCTAAAATTACAGAGTGCTAGTATGGATAGAATCCATAGTAGGATGGATGTGTTTGAGGCCAAAAGTAATGTGAATGAAGATTATATGAGGAGAAGAGTTGAGTTCGATATTACTTAGCATGATGCTTAGGCCAGACTCATGAGGGGGAGACTGATGTGATATTTCCTACCTGCCCCAGTTATACACCGTATAGACCTGATCATGTTGACCCTGCTGATGATCCTGGTGATGGAGATTGGTAGTTTGTTTCTGTTTCTATTTTTCTTGTTATGTGTTGTGTTGTTTCTGTGATGTAATAGTTATTTACTTTTCCATGTGATGTGTACACCTGTTAATGTACTGTTATGTTGAATTTTTTAAATGGACTGTGTAGTGCTGTGATAGTTTGTTTAGTAGTTATCATATTTTGTTGGATGTTTAGATGTTTAAATTTGATATCTATTTTCCCTGCAAAAATTTAAAATTTTATATCACTGTTACTAACTGTTTCATGTCTACTAGTTGTAAATTTTGACTAATACCAGATAGCTTTTGAAGATTTCAAGATCCCATCACAAAAAGGTTAGTTTCTTTTACTCTCTACTGTTTTAAATTTATTGAAAAATTTAAGTTTGGGGGTGGGTAGAAAAATATTAACTTTTATTTGTTCTCAATTATTATATTTTCAAAAGTTATTAGCATAACTTCTGGCAGTTGAACCTCGCTTGAGATAACTAAAAATTTTTATTTCAGTTGAATATTATGGAAGGATTAGATGAAAGTTTTTAGTAATAAAGGTTAATTTTATAAGGATAAGATATTTGGTATAATAGGATTTGATTATAGTTAACTATTTAAAGTAAACAAAACTGTATTTTTGAAATGTCAAGAGACTTAAAGTATTGTGTGTTAAGAAGAGATTGTGACTTTATGATGAATAAGAAAGCTCATACCTAATTATAAAAGATGTGTTTCAAGTTTGAACTTTAGAAAGAGGAGAGTGATGTTTAAAATCATTACAGGCTATCCATATATAATAATCCTCATATAAAAAAAGAGAAAAGAGAAAAAAGAAAGAAAAGAAAAGAAGGATTGAAAATAATCTCAAAAAGAAAAAGAAAAGAAAAAGAAAAAAGAAAGAAAAATATTTATGCGGAGAAGCTTGAGGAGATGTCTAACCAAAAATTGGCTTCACTTGAATCACCCTAAAGGGAGAACTTGATTTCATTTCTGAATTTATATTTAAACTATTGGCCTACATTCTGATGAAGTTTGCATGAACTCCTTTTTCACATAAACTTTCAAGGCACTCTTAATGTGACAAATTATGGTTTATCTTGAAATAAATCGAAGACAAGAACCCTTAGACTTGATTGCTAAATATTCTTATACCTGTAGTGTTAACCTGAGTTACTTAATTTCTTTCTAAAAGTCTAGCCAATATATTCTTTTGAATGAAAAATTTTAGTGTCTTACAGGTGAAAAGTACATTGCCTTGAGTTATATTTTTATTTAGTAAAAAGATTACTTGAGGACAAGTAATAGTTAAGTTTGGGGGATTTTGATGCACCAAAAATATATACTATTTTTGCTATATAATTTTAACCATTTTTTGTGATATTTCACTTTAAAGAAAGGTATTTTTCATGATTTATTGCACGTATGATGATTTTAGATGATTGGAGCGAAAAGAAGCGAAAAGGAACGAATTCGGAGCAAAAAGGAGCAAAATGAGGGAAAATAGCTTCTGGACCCGCCGGAGCTAGAATGGGCCTTGCCGGCGCCATTTTCCTGAGAGCCCATAAAATATTCAAATGATAGACCCAATGTCGGTGCAATTCAAATTTGAAGAGTTTTGGTGACTTTTTGAAGGGATGCTTAATGAAACTCTTGAGAATTCATTTCTAACTTATAAGTAACTATTTTTAGACGAAAATGGTGGAGAGTTCTAGTGTTTTGTGTGTGGTTCTAGAGAGAGAGAGTGTGTGTTGAGTGTTAGGGTTTAGAAGAGTGTGTGTAGAAGTGAGAATTAGAGAGGGATTCTTCTCTAAGGAGTGAAGGAGAAGGAGTAAAGTGAGAGATTGCTTCTTCCTGCCCATTCTAAAGAGGGAATTAAGTGTTGCAAAGAAGAGAGAAAAGGATTCAAAGGAACTTCAAGGGATTTGCATTGGGGAAGAGAAAGAGATAAGTTGTATTTGCTTTCGTGGTTTGTATGACTTTTCTTTTATATATAAAATCCATGTTTTATTGTGTCATCTCCATGAATTCTGAGTAGTCTACTTTGTCTTTCTTCTTGCATAGAGATTTGATGATGTGATGATGTGGATTTGAAGTGCTTTTAAAGTAATGAAGAAATTGTGATGGTTTTTCATTTTGAACTTAATTTACTTTTCGATCTGGCCAATTGAATTATTAAAATCTGTTGTTGAACATTAACTCTGAAAGGATTTAGCATCCTACAATAATAATGAAGAGTCCATTCAATGTTCATGGATGAATTGCGTAGTTCATGGGAATTGAGTGCAAATAAATATGGAAATGTGTTTTAATGAACTTCAAATTGGAGGTTTCATGGTGACAGGTTGAGATCCCCAATTTGGTACTAAGATTAGAAACTAATCTCGAAGGTTAGCCTTCAAGTGAAGGGTTAGTGGGAGCTCCGAAGTGAGAGCCGATATCCTCCTAGCCTAGCCTTAGATTTAGTGACTAATCTTAGGATATGTCAATGTTCTTTTCATGCTTGGAAGAGGGGTACTTTTTCGAGGGTAAATAAACATTTATGCTCCTATTTGACACAATAAAATAAATAATCATTTTACACCATTCACACATCATATAATCGTTGTAAGAGGAAAGATATTTTTCATATATATTAAAACCTTTCAAATACGAAGCCTAGTGTGTGTGTTAGTTAATTATGTTTTAAAGATATTAGAAGTAATTTTAGTTTACTTAACTGTTACTGTTTTTTTGTATCTTATTAGTAGAAGTAAACATTAAACTTTAATTGCAAATTGAGTATTGGATTTCAATACTACGCTATCTATTGTAAGAATCATGCCTTCCCTATGGTATCGATAACCGGGACTCCATTAGAGCCCTGTATTACTTGATACGATACTTATACCTACGTGGAATGTTTGGACTTTACTAAAATCATCATAAATATATATAAATTTGAGTTCATAAGTTCTTGCAATATAAAAAGTTTGCATCATTATTCTATATAGATACTAGACCTCAACCAAAAGTGAGGTCAACAGTCCAGTCTCAATGAATGCAAGATAGGATTGGTTGTTATTTTATTAGGAGTAATAAGTCTTATAACTTGATTATAAATCAAGCTGCCTTAGTATGAAAGTTGTGCATGATGTCCTAATAATAATGCGAGTGTATTCTTCTAACGTAAAAATTAAAAATTTATAGCTCACTATAATCAAATTATTTGGTTATTTTATGTTAACTGTTAGTGCTGAGTGAATTAGAGCAAACTGTGTAATGAGTTATGCAAGTCCTTGATGATGAATATTTAAAAAAATCTATTCATAAGGCAAAATGATATGCAAAGGCAGACTCACTATAAGGTGGTGCTCCTCACTGGACAAAACACCCATTTTCTTATAATGAATGAGGGTATGAAAGATAAGCGGTAGGAACAAAATGATTATGTAAATGCTTATGGTGATATTTTTGTGGCTATTCATAAGTCGTAAACATGTTTTTGCTCATTTTTGTTTAGTATCAATTTGGTTGTTTTGTATGCATGATGTTTCTAAGGATACAAATGCAATGTATTATCCATTTTTTTTGTTATAAGTTTCATTTAATTTTTTAAAAATGAATTTAATGTTTTTTTTTTTATAAGATTTATCATTAATGAGTCTACAGAAAAATCAAAGCAAAAGACACAAATAAAGAACCGACTTAAAATTTGGACAGACCTATTGAACAAATACACAAACAATACATAAGACGACCAATGGGACAAGTCATAAACATACATCAGACTCGTAGATCGACATCATTCAAAATACCGTTGTTGCTTTAGTCGATATTCATTCTTTGACTTTCATGTACATTCTATGGAGGATATTCTGAATTTTAGTGGTCAACCGACCACAACACACCTTTACTCTTCAAAAGAAAATGACTTGAGAAAAAAAATATGTTACTACGTCACACTACATAATTACAACAGATTTGCAAAATAAATTTAGCACATCCCAAGCTTACTTTGGCACCTAGAAACATGAGAATAATATTTATCGAAACCTATGCAATAAAGAATAACGGTCTACTCATCATAGCAGGCGTCTAACAAGCAAACAAAGCAATCACAACACATAAGCACAACCAATTTAATCCTATGACTTCTAAAGGTTAGTGTCTTATGACGTCTAAAGGTGAATGAATGTGAAGTTGGAAGATTAATCAAAATTTAGTTAATACGATACCGATCAAGGCGGCTATGACTTTTCGTCGTTCCGAGGCCGTTAGTATTTTTTATCTACTTAGTCAGGAAGGGTAATTAACCTATTCTGAATGAAAAAAAAATTTCAGCAATTCATGAGTTGTGTTGTCCAAAAAAATCTTTGTAGACATGAGAATTAATTATTGTTGTTTATGCTGCATTCAGTTCCGTTTGTTTATGAGGGATTTATTTTACATTTAAATGTATTCCAAATATGATGAGGTCATGATTTTCTTATCTTATTCGACTTTTATCCGAGTTTTAATCAATTTGCTTCTTAATATGATTCTCTTTTAACCAATTTAAGTTTTAATAGGGTTTTCTTTTAATTTATTTGTTTTTTAATATGATTTTTTTTTATGATGACCCTGGTCAAGATATGATGATTCTATTTTCTCATGGTCGTCAGTGTCTATAATTTGCTTGGTTACAAATAGCCAGACGATTCCTTGTTAACAACTATGATTTACCTCATCTAAGGATTCCTCGTCACCATTGGTTTGTTTATTATTAGGTGCTCACATTAAGTTTTAATGATTTTAGTATTCACCATTTTAGTTGATATTCTTTTGCGTTTACTCTTTATGGTTTGTTATGTCTGTTTAACGCTTTGATTATTCATTATTATTGTGTTGATTTGAAAATTTCTATATCTTTTTGTTTATTTGATTGTTTGGTGAAAGTTTCATTTAGGATTTTATTTGGTGGGGGTATTCTCAGTGAAATTATTAAATTTTAGTTCACGAGTGGCATATTTGTAAATTTATCGTTCTTGACTTAAATCATTTATCTCAATGTGAAAGTTAATTTATCTTGTTTATATATTTCTTAATGAATACATTGAATTGATTAGTTAATAGTTTCATTTCCGATAAATCTATTTTTTAAGTTGGATGATGAGAAGGGTACGTTTGTAATTTCAGGAAAGTTACTAATATGCCATTATTCAATTTCAAGCAAATGAATTTTAATGATTTGTTGTTATCTGACTTTCCATTAATAATTTTAAGTTAAATTTTGTTAAATTTTAAGTTTGCACGTTTTATGTTCAAGGGGTGAAATGTAATTGAGGTTACAATTATGCAAAAGTTAAGAAAGGTACAGTTTGTAATTTTAGAAAAATTACAAACATAACCTCCGATCACCTTCTTAATTATTAGTTTCTTTATGCTTTAATTGTTTTGTGTTTCATCAATGGGCTTTAATTAACTTTTAAGGTTTCAAAGTGTTCAAATTATTTTCAAGGGTAGGTTTATAATTTACAATTTTATCCAATTTCTATTGAAATTTAGTACTTTGACTTATTAATCCCATCATTTTTTTTGAAGCACTTTAAATACTTATTGAATCATTGGTCTTGTGACTTATATTTAATTAGGGTTTGCAATTTTTATGAAGCCAAATTTCTGAAATCTTCACAATTACCATTTTGCCATTATACTTGTTTTGACGCCTCAGCTTTGGGTGGTCTGACTTTGTTATTTCACTTTAATGGGTTTATGAAGTTAACACAAGATTCTAATTTTACAATTTTACTTTTTTACAAATATACCATCTCATAAGTTTAAGTAGCTTTTAGCTTTTCTTAAGGGATGATAGGTTTATTGTTTCAATTATCTTTGTATTTTTTTAATTAATTTTATAACAATAATATTATTTCATATTACACACACACATGTTATTATTACTATTGTTATATATTTCCTTTTTATCTTTTAAATTTTCAATTAAGTTGAAGTTTTATAGAAATTATATTTTTTTTTTTTATGGGATGATGGTTGTTAATCTTACCTTGAATTTATGTAGGATTTGGGTATGATTTTAGGGAAGGATATTGGAAGTAAGATTGGTGGAGATTTGGTGAGATTTAAGTGGAGATTTTGGTGAAGCTAGGTAAAAATTTTAAGTGGCTTTTGATGTAGATATAAATGGAGTTTTGAGTGGAGGTTTAGGTGAAGGTTTTAAGTGAGTTTTTTATGGAGTTTTGAGTGGGTTTTGATGAAGATTTTAAGTGGATTTTGGAGTGAAGTTTAAATGAAGTTATGAGTGGACATTTTAGTTAATTGATTCTTTTTTTTAATTATATATATTTTGCTATATTTTGGGGAGAAATATTTCTTCTTCTATTTTTTAATATCTTATTAAATCTCTCTTATGAATTTTACATACAATTCTTATATCTTTTCTTAACTATCATTTAAATATTCATTATCTTTACATAAAATTATTCAAACATCTTTAATTATCCTTTTAAATTTTATTATCACAAATAGTTAAATTTTCAATTTCTTATATGAAATACTAAACAATTATTTTTAAAATACTTAAAATTTAAGTACACTTACACATTTGAGGTTTATTTTTTTTACACAAAAATGCTTTATTTTAAATATAACACATAAACAATTTTTTTTTTCAATATTTATTTTACATACAACACTAACAAAAATTTCTTTATAAATGTAGTACATAAAAAATTCATTTTCTTTTATACAAACTTTTGATAATTTTATTTTAACATTTCAAAATATTTATTTTTTAAGCATGACAAGTCGAAATTACTTATTATATACAATGAATTTAAAATATTTCATTTTTACACTCAAAAAAATATTTAATTTTTTAAATACAACAAATGGAAATTATTTTCTCTTTACATATAAAACACATTAAAAATATTTATTTTAATACTAAAACAATATTTAATTTTTAAAGATAACACACAAAAATATTCTTTATATGAAAAAAAAATTATTTTTTTACAAAAGAATAATTTTATTTTTAAACATAGCATACAAAAATTAGTTTTCCACATTCAAGCACACAAAGAAAAAAATTTGTTATATATTTTTATATCAAATATTTTAAAATATTTTTATATGTAAAATATTTAGCTTTTTAAATACAACGCCTACACATGGGTTTCATTAAAACCTAAATTTTATGGAAATAATATATTATTCTTATTTTTATTTATTTTCTAGATGAAAATTAAAGTTAAAATTTATGTTTTTAAGTATGAAAATTTTTCGATAACTCAAGTTAGAACTGAGTGGAAGAATATCCAGTAATTAAGTTTAGGAATTTTAGTTTTTTATTCATTTCAAAATAATTGTAATTTGTCATACATAGAAATCATAGAATAATTAAAAGAAAAGAATTATATGATAACTTTATTAGTAAAGATACTAATACTTTTAAAATTGTAAATAAACTCATAAATGTAAATAAGTTTTGTTTTTTATGTTGATTCAAGTGAAGCCAATTTTTAATTAGGCATCTCCTCAAGCTTCTCCTCACATATTTTTCTTTTAGCTTTTCTTTTTCTCTCTCTTTTTTGTTAACATGAGGATTACTATATTTGGATAGCCTTTAATGATTTTGAACTTCACTATCCTCTTCCTAAAGTTAAAAAATCTCACATTTCTTCACTTAATAATGTGTATTAGTATAAAAATGATTTTTCACGGAGTCTCAAAATTTCTTTTGAAGTGTATATCCAAGATTTCTAGCATTTCAAAATTATAAATCTTACTACTTCGAATAATAAAATCATATTTCTATACTTTCATGCCAAATACCTTAACTCTAGAACTACCCCTTGCTACTAGAAATTTTTTAATCAAGTCTATTATAACTTTTACAGAATAAAAAATATAGTTCTCTAAAGTTAACACCACATACCACAGGTTATATTAAAATAATTTTAAAAATATATGCTTATTGAAGAAAAATAAAGTTTAGTTTTAAAAAGTTTTTCTCCCTCCCCCAAACATAAATTTTTAATAGTATAAAACATTTCAGTTCAACATAAACATGAAGAGAGAGAAATTAACAAAATTATCTATCATAGGGTTCTAAACATGAAAACAGTTCAAGTACTAAAAATAAAAGAATGCATGTATAGGAATAAGTAAATTTCGAAAACTGGTTTACCATGAAAAGTGCAAAGTAAAGAACTATTATTGCACACAAGCGGTGTATATATAAGAGGTAACAGAGGTGCACTCAAATTGAAAAGCACTAACATTCACATCACAGAAAATAACCATAACCCAAGGTTTAGTACAGACTAATAAAGGATCGTCTACATCAAACAAAGAAGACAAATACATAATCAAAAGGCTACTCTTCCTCATCCACATCATCATCATCTTCATCATCATCATCATCCTAATCATCATCATCCTCATAATCCGGCTCCATGGCTTTTTGACAGCCAAATACATGATATAGAGGACAAGTGGGGAACTCAACACTTTGGTCTCCTTTCATGTAACTCACAAGGGATGTACTGAAACTTACTTCATATTCACTTCGATGTTTTAAATATTACTCCACATGATCTCCATGTTCCTCATTCTCATGCATTTTAATCTGTAAAGATAATATATCTCCTTGCTGAATGTATAACTACTCCATTATAGTGTCAAAATTAGTATTAGTAGAAGCACTAGATGTGGAGGGTCTCGAGGTTGAAGTAGATGGTGCACCAGAAGCTCTACCTCGAGGTCTTCCATAAATATCCATATTAACCTTTCCAATAGGATTTAGTGGCTTAAGACGCTCTTCTCAAGATTCAAATTTAACTCTGGATTGTGTTCATATAGTAGAGATAAGAGAAGGAAAACCCAATCCTGCAGAAGTGCTTGCTCTGGAAGTTATGAATATAGTCCTGTAGATCAGAGACAAACATCTATAGGCTTTATCTCTTGAGTACAATAGTTCAGCGTGGCTATCTCTTGGGTCACCTCGCTTAAATGATTCAAAGTACGTAATTGAACCGAAATAAAGTAATGTAAGGCCTTTGAAGTGGCACTAAGCATGGAAGAAGAAAATTTTACCTTGTGTCCATTCCTAATCTTTCAAGCTCCACTCCCATCAGTACGGAAAGCAATAATCTCATCCAATTTTGACTCAAAAGGATCAAACTCAGAATAGTAGCAATTTGGAACAAGAAACAACTGATACAAAACATTAATCTGCTCGGGGGAAAATTCAATTCCCCTCTCTCTAATAAACAGTTCATCCTCAGGTGCTTCCAACATATTAGCATAGAAGTTCCACACTATAGAAATGACAGCTACTGCATAAAAATAACAAAAGCCTTCCTATTGTTGAGCGACTAAAGAAACTTCACTCCGCAATGAGTTTTCTTGACAATAGAATTTGTTATAACAATTCTGAGCCTTCAGACTTACGAATTTCGTATTGTCAAAAACTTCTTTTTCATTTCCTCGCTTTATTTTTGGAGCCATCTAAAAATTTAAGAAAAATTCCAATAAATTTCAAAAATCTTTTCTAAGGGCTCTAACAAGCATTTTCCAAGCAAAGAAACTTTCAACTATGGATTTCTTACATAAATTTCTGAATTTTTAAAAATTTTCGACCACTTAGCAATGTAGAAAAAATTCATGGTTCAATCTCAAAATTTCTATACCAAAATGTAGATCTAACCTCGAGAAGATGAAATCCAGTGATTTAAATTCCTAAAATGCGAAGAACTGAGCTCTAAAGGGAACCATAGGGAGCTTTCGATGAATTGGAGAGGAAGAAAATAATCAGAGGTTAAAAATGGTGAAAATCAATTCAATCCTGCTTAAATTGTCTTTCGGTCAGTTCAGCACCTAGGCGCCGGTTTGGCACTTAGGCTCCCTTCTAGGCATAAGTATGGCTCTTAGGCATCAATTCTCACGCTTAGGCATCAATTCTGGTGCTTAGGCGCTAGTCCTAATTTTTGAAAAGTTGTTCTTTATAAAGTGCAACATAGCAAACCTAGGGCATCTAAACACAATTTGAATTAATTCACTTCATTTTGATATTTTTAACATTATCATAACTTCTTCCAATGTCCATTTGCACAAGTTTGAGATTTCAATCCAAACCACACAATACATTCAAAATCCAAACATTAACTACAAAAACTTAGTACAAATTCATTAACATTAACAAAATCTTATTACAACGAACACAATAAAGGAATAATAGAAATCAAGCAAACAATAACATAAGTATCATATCATGTAGTGCTGAACACACACATTCATCCAAGGTCGACACAACAATTGCAAACACAGTTTCTAACTCACATAAACCTCCAATGACTAGTAATTGTTGGCACAATTGTCCTCTACCTTTTCGCCCATTAAGTAATTACAATTGTATAAGTGATAAAAAGAGCGTGAAGAAATTACTAAGCAATTTTTTTTTGATCCACTTGTTTTCACGATACATATTTACCTGATACCCTTGAAAGCATGCAAGTGGTTGAATTGGATTTCAGTTGTCACTCCAAATGCTCATACTGGTGATACATGTTGCTGAACTTGTGCAGATTTGCTAACCCCTCTTCAACTTTCATCAGTTTTTCAGTGATATGCTCAAGACTTATTGCAAGGAATCCATTGAAGTAAGTTTTGGTGCCCTTGTGCACAAACCTTTTTCTCATTCACACCACAATTACTCTTGCACTCTATTGAAACAAGGAAATTGGATCAAGTGCTCAATTCCTCACCAAAGTTGCTTTTCTTAGGCTAAAATATGAAGTTCAAGGCTCCAAGGACTGTATTAGGGAAGTTTTAAAGGAAAGAAATGGGTTAAAATTGTTGGAGGTAGTTTTTCCCACTTTCTACAACTATGGAGCGTAGGCGCCAGTTTATGGTGCTTAGGCTCCAATCTTACTGAAGCTCTCGCTTAGGTGTCAAGTTCGTGCCTAGGCGCCAGTATCCAATTAAGCACTGTTTCACCTCGCGTCATATTTTACACATCCCAATCTCATTTCAATCATCAAAATTAGTGTTTTGCACTTCCTTACATCACATAGGTCTCAATACTACATCATATGGTCGAACAACAACAATAATCAATCAAAATTCAATCCACGCAGATAACAATAACCATGGGTTGCCTCCCACGAAACACTTGGTTTAACATCGTCAGCCCGACTTATCTAATCTTTTACTTGGGTTGACCCAACATTAGGATCTCTCCATAAAAATGCCTATTCCCACATATTTATGTTTCAATATTTGTCCATTTTTGTTAATTATTCTTTCGGCTTTCGGGTCCTTAATATCCACAGTACCATAAGGATAACTTTCATTACAATAAATGGCCCTGACCACCTAGACTTAAGTTTTCCAGAAAATAATTTCAATCGAGTATCATATAATAAATTCTATTGTTGATGCTCAAAATCTTTTCTTAAAATCTTCTAATCATGCCAATTTTTTAAATTTTATTTATAAATTCTAGTATTCTCATAAGATTCATTTCTAATTTCCTTAAGCATATTTAACTCCATTAATCGTTTCTCACCAGCATATTTTAGATTAAAATTAAATACTTTAATAGCTCAATAAGCTTTATGCTCCTATTCCACTAGCAAGTGACAAGCATTTCCAGATATGAGCTATATGGTGTCTTTCCTATAGGAGTTTTATAAGTAGTTCTATAACCCCATAATTTAAAATCAAGTTTAGTAGACCAGTCTTTTCTGTTAGGATTCACAGTATTTTCTAATATTCATTTAATTTCTCGAATGGATACTTCTGCTAAACTACTAGTTTGAGGGTGATAAGCTGTGGCAATTCAATGTTTAATTCATATTTTCTTGTTAATGATTCAATTTTATAGCTCCTAAAATGACTTCCTTCATATGTAATAATAACTCTCAGAATTCCAAATTTGGTAAAAATATTTCTCTTTAAAAATTTTGCAGCATTCTTAGCATAACAACTAGGTAAAGTAACAACTTTAATCCATTTATAAACTTAATGTACAACTAACAAAATATAAATATTCCCAAAAGATGATATAAATTGTCCCATAAAATCTAAACCCCAAACATAAAAAATTTCAACTTCCAAAGTAAAGATTAGGGGCATTTCATTTCTCTTAGAAATATTACCTACTCTCTGACATCGATCACATGATTTTACAAAAAAATTAACATCCCTAAATAATGTAGGTCAATAAAATCCAAATTGTAAAGTTTTAAATGCAGTTTTATCCACTCCAAAATATCCCCCAAAATCAGATTCGTGACATTTCTAAATGATTTTCTGGGTTTCTTCAATTGGTACACATTTTCGGATAACTAAGTTGTCTTATATAAATATTTGTCATCCCAAAAGTAAAATCTTGCATCGTGAATGTACTTTTTTTTGTGGCTCGTTAATCTTTAGGTTAAAATATTACTAGCTAAATAGTTAACTATATCAGCATACAACATAATACGTCATTCAGAAACAACATATAATTTTTCATCAGGAAAATTTTCATTTATGTCATTGTCATTATCATCATAATTTTCCTATTCAAGCCTCAATAAATGATCAGCAATTTAATTACCATTACATTTCATATCCACTACCTAAAAATCAAACTCCTGCATCAGAAGGACCCATTTAATCAATCGTGGTTTTGCGTCATTCTTTAGCATCATATATTTAATAACAAAATGATCAGTATTCACAATACATTTTGCTCTAATAAGATAAGATCTAAATTTATCAAAAGCACATACTATTATTAATAACTCCTTTTCAGCAGTGATATAATTAATTTGAGCTTCATTAAGAGTTTTACTGACAGAGTATATAAGTTTAGAAATTTTATCACATTTTTTTCCTAATGCTACCCCGATAGCATAATCACTCGCATCACACATCAACTTAAATGGTTTTTCCCAATTTGATGATACAATATTTGGTGCCCGTGATTAATTTTTTCTTCAATAAATCAAAGGCATTTAGGCATTCCTCGTTAAAATAAAAAATCAAATCTTTTTTCCAAAAGATGACATAGAGGCTTGGCAATATAAGAAATATCTTTAATATAATGCCGCTAGAACTCAACATATCCTAGAAAACTTCTAAATCTCTCAGCGTAGGAGGAGATAGTAATTTAGTAATAAATTGAATTTTCACTTGATCTACTTCCATGCCTTTTTTCAGAAATTTTATGTCCTAAAATAATTTCTCCTACAACCATAAATTGACATTTTTCTCAATTGAGAACTAAGTTAGTTTCTTCATAGCATTTTAAAACCTTAGCTAAATGATCTAAACATGAATCAAAAGAGGTTCCAACTAAGAAATCGTCCATGAAAACTTCAATTCCTTTCTCAATTAAGTCGCAGAAAATAGACATCATATAACTTTGAAAATTTGCAAGTGCATTACATAAACCAAAAGACATCCTTTTAAAAGCAAATGACTCAAAAGGACTTGTAAATGTCATTTTTTCTTGATCATTAGAAGCTATGGGAATTTGGTGGTATCCAATATATTCATCCAAAAAATAGAATTAGCGATGTCCTGCTAGTCTATCCAATATTTGATCTAGAAAAGTAGAGGAAAGTGATCTTTTCTAGTGGCTACGTTTAATTTTCTATAATCAATACAAATTCACTACCTAGTGACTTGTCTTGTTGGAATTAATTCATTCCTTGTTAATAACTACATTCACTCCCTCTTTCTTTGGAACAAAGTGAATAGGACTAACCCAAGCACTGTCAGCAATAAGATAAATGATTCTAGCATCTAACGACTTTACAATTTATTTCTTCACAACTACTTTCATTATTGGATTCAATCTTCTTTGAGGATCTGCTCTAGGTTTATGATTATCTTCCATTAGAATTTTGTGCATACAGTTTGAAGGGTTTATTATTTTAATATCTGCTAATGTTCATCTAAAAGCTTTCTTGTAAATTTTCAAAGTTTCCATCAATTTTTCTTCTTGATCTTCAGTAAAATCTGAGGATATTATAGTAGGTAATGTTGCTGAGTTCCCTAGAAAAACATATTTTAAATGTGTGGGAAGCACCTTCATCTCAAGTTCAGAAGGTTTTTCAATAGAAGAAACCAAAGGTTTATTATTTTTGGTAGTTTCTAAAATCTCAAAACTTTCCTGAACATAACATGTTTCCTCAGTGTTTATCTCAGTAGGTTGTTCTTCTAAATTACTTTCATTTTCACTCTCCAAATCTTTTTGATCTGTTATAACTTCACATCTTTCTTGGAAATTGCTATTAATTAAATAATCAATAATGTATATTCTGTAACATTTATCATCATTTCTTTTAGCTGGACACTTCATTGATTTTAGCACATTAAATATAATTTTATGGTAATTAACTCTCATGGTTAACTCTACTTTCTGCACATCTATTATTGCTCATCCACTGGCATGGAAATGTCACCCTAGTATGATAAAAATTTCTTTATCTTCCTCCATATTTAACACAGTAAAATCAACAGAGAAGATAAATTTATCTACTTTAACTAGCACATCTTCTATAACTCCCTTAGAATAAGTGATAGATTGATCAGCTAACTGCAAGGTTACAGTAATGGGAGAAATTTCTTCCATACCTAACCTTCTAAATATAGATAAAGGCACAAGATAATGCTAGATCCTAAATCACAAAAAGCTTTTCCACAAAATTTTTCTCTAAGTGCACAAGGTATAGTGAGGTTACGAGGATCTTTGAGTTTTTGAGGAAGCTTTTACTGAGTTTTTGCACTGCATTCTTCACGAAGTGCAACAATTTCATAAACTTCAAACTTCCTCTTTTTATTTTAATTTTTTTTCATAAATTTAGGAAAACTTGGCATTTATTCTAAAGCTTCAACAAAAGGAACGTTGATTGTAAGCTTTTTATATATCTAAAAAAAATTGAAAATTTTTTATCCAACTTTTATTGTCTAAATCTCTGAGGAAATGGAGGTGGTGGGATTTTTATATTGACCTTAGTTGGAGAGACAGGTTTTTCCCCATTCATAGGAATAACTTCATCAAGTTTTTCATTTTCTCTCTCAACCTCAATCTCTTTTTGAATTTTTGTTTCCAATTCTCTACCACTCCTTAGTTGGACAGCTTTAAGTTTCTCTAGTTCTTAATTTTTGTCTTTAAGATTGATTTCAAAGTTTCTAGGAGTGTTCCGTGGGGTCTATTGTTAAGTGAGTTAGCAAATTGTCCCAATTGCTTCTTCATATTTCTAATCGCAGCGCCCTGACTATAGTTAATTTCTCATTTGTAACACTACTTATTCTATCGAAAACTTCTTCTCCTTAATTTTTGGTTATTTGTAAAACCTGGAGGACAAGAAGGTCTATAGTTAGTACTACCTTGGTTGTTCTAGTTTCCAAATGGGTTCGCTTGATTGTTCCCTCATTGTTGATTTCCACCACTAGAATTATTATTTCAGTTAAAGTTAGGGTGGTTTTTCCAACCTGGGTTATAATATTTAGAATATGGATTATTAGGTCATTATTAATTGCATTTAAAATCTTTTATGATGATTAATAATCTATCAATTGTCTCAATGAATTTTCTTCAATTACATGGGGTAATTGTGGTAAATTCATTCTAGTTTGGTCTAACTTCCAAGATATTGTAGCACTTGAGATGCCAACATAAAAATTGTATCATTATCATGAATACTGGCCACTCTCTTAGGATTTACCCTTTAATAGGGCCATTGAAATTTGTCAATAGTCATCTCTTCAATTAAGGCATAAGCTTCATCAAATAGTTTTTAAATTAATGAACCACCAGCAGCAACATCTATGATAGATCTAAGGGATCCTACTAATTCATTAAAAATGTTTGAGTGATTAACTAGTCTGGTAAGGCATGATGTGGACACTTACTAAGAAATTCTTTAAATCTTTCCCAAGCTTCATATATTGACTCACCTTCATACTGAGTAAATAAAGTAACATCATTTTTATGCTTAACAAATTTTAAAGGTGGAAAATATTTAGCCAAGAATTTCTGCGATAAATCTCCTGAACTTCTAATAGATCTAGGTGTTAATGAGTTTAACCACATCTAAGCTTTATTTCTTAAGGAAAAAGAAAATTTCTAAGCATAAATAACGTCATTCGATACGCCGTCGTATTTAAATGTAGCACATAGTTCTAGAAAAATTGCAAGGTGAGTTGGATCCTCAAATGGTATTCCCCAAAACTGATTTTTTATACCATTTAGATTATAACAGGTTCAAGTTCAAATGAGTTAGCCACTACAACATGGGTTTGCATATTTAAGCGAGTTTCATCTGATGTAGGGTTTGCATAGTCCCTTAAAGGTCTTTAAATTTGATGATGTTCATTTTGTGACGTGTTTGTCATTTCTTGAAAATTGTGAGTTTTTTTTCATTTTTTGATTTTTCTTATAATCAGATATAACTCAAAATTGTAAGACACTAAACCTTTAGATCTTGAACTACGCATATATAATTAAAAGTTCAGAAAATAAAAATATAAATTAAACTAACTAAAATTTTAAGAGAAAAATTTCGGGTTTTTTCAATTTTTATTATTTTTGAATTTTAGAAAATAAACAAGTACTTACAGGAAAATTAAAATACAATTCTTCTAAAAAGAATTTTATAGTTCAAATAAAATTTCTAAGTCGAGAAGTTCTGTTGCTTCCCCGACAACGGCACCAAATACTTGATCTGACTCACAATTATACAAATATTAATATTCCAAAAGATGGCCTAAAGCTTAACCCAATTTATATTCAGCGGCTAGTGTGAATAAATAATAAGTTATAAAAATGTAGGATTTAATTTAAAGTTCCACACTAAAAGTACTATGCAAGTATACGTATCGTTTCGAGTAATATTATGTTTTTTTTTAAATCCCAGTATCAATCCCACAAAGAAGCTGTAACTCTTTATAATGACCTAGTGAAACTTTTACATATAAATGCAGAAAATCTAGGAAAATATGATAGCGAATTCAGGTGTAAAATAAAGTTACTAAATTCCTACAAGTTCTAATTCAAAGAAAAATTAAAATGCATAAATTCTAAACTAATTAAATGTAGAAAAGTTCAAATTATGTAAAGAGTCATTGCCCTTGCTATTAGTTCATAATCAGTATTGAATTTCAAATTTTTAAATGTTTAAATGATGTTTTGTGACAAATAGGAGCATGCATATTTCTTTACCCCTCCCGAGCATAAAGAACATTAGCTAATCTAGAGTTCCCAAAAAGTATGGAAATGATGAGGAGATTCTAGCCTCTCACTTCAAGATTACCCACTGTGCCCTCTCTATAGGACTAATCAATGATCAAAGTTCCAACTCTAGACCAAATTGGTAAAGGATCTAGGCCGTCACCCTAGAAATACAAATTCTAGCTCCCTATCAATTTGTACAAACAAGGGGAATGATTCTCCTCCCAACCTATTGGTTAATGTAGTATTTACTAAGTGAGTGAAATCATAGCCTTCCCGAGTCATTATGTTTAGCAACAGATTTTAACAATACAAGTTGCTAGTTTGCAAAGTAAATGAAGAACCAATGAAAGTACCATCACAAATTTTGGAATAAAAGAAGTTTTAAACAAATCAAATCCTCCATATGATTACTTTTATTTGAAGAAGAAAGAAAATGAAATCTACTCAGAATTCATGAGGATAAAAAAACAAAACATATATATATTAAAACTCAAAAGTATAAAACAAAACTTACATAAAAGTACAAATAATTATCTAAAAATCTTCCCCAAGTAATCCTCTGTAGATCCTTGACTGTCCCTGACTCCAATAGATTCATAAAAAACTCATATAACACAAAAACTCACCAAACACTCACTATGGTGATCAAAACTCTCAAAAGACTCTAAAATAATGCCTAAAAAACTTTCCATAGACTCTCTTTTCATTTAGAATTCTTTCATATAAATGAAGCTCTGAAAATCACCAAGGGTAACTTCAGGCACCTCTTCAAAATTTGTCCAAATTCAATGGATAAAAGCCTAAACATCTCTGGTGCCTAGGAGCCTAACCGTGGCGCCTCGGAGTCAACCTTCTAGAAGCTAATTTTAACTACCTGAGCTCAGGCACCAGATCTGACGCCTAGGCACCAGATTACTTTTTACTCAATTTGACCTCTTTTTGCTCCATTTTTTGCCTTTTGATTTAAAATCTATTCTTGCACCTGTAATAAAAAAATGTAAAATATATTTCATTAAAGTGCAATATCCTTAAAAATGGGCATAAAATATACATTTAAAATAGGTAATTTTAAGGCATGTCAGTGGTGTAAGCATAATTTAAGGGACCTTTAGTTCATGGCTTAAAGTGAGGTTGACTTGGTGATGTAACCAGCATCTTGAGATTAAGGAGATGGTTGAGGTGATTAAGGTTTAATCAAAACAATGGTTTGGAGTAGAGTTTGGATTAGGGTTTGGATTTAGGGAAATTTAGGTTTATTGAAATGAGCTTTGATTTTGTTTGAAATTGGGCTTGGTTTTGAGCTCAACTAGGGGCTCAATCGATTTATGAAATTATGATGATGGATTTAGTTTCAATTTAGAGGAAATGGATTTGGCAAGTGAGCTTAAATTTGGTAGAAATTGGATTTAGGGTTAATTTGAGATGATTGGCTTGAAATTGATTTTAGGTGTGAAATTTGGTGGAATTGGGTTTATATTTGATGAAATTGGTTTTGAAATTGATGAAATAGGGTTTATATTTGGAATTAAGTGGATTTGAAATGAATTTGATGAAAATTGGGGGTGATTTGTGAATTTTGGAGAATTAGGGGTAATTTGGTGAATTAGCCAATTTTGGTGGATGTTGGGGAATTTTGGGTGCATTTTGGGGACATTGGATGGCTAGGATTGGTTTTGGGGAAATTTGAAGTGAAATTGGATATTTTGGCAATTTTTGGGTATTTTTGGGAATTGAGGGTATTTTGGTAATTTTGGATAAAATTGGGGCAGAAGGGCAATGTTAGATGTATTCATAGAATTGGAGCTGATGATCATGCAAATTCTGAACCCATCCCCTTAAAGGCGAAGGGCTTGGGACCACTTATGTGAGTTTCCAAAAGGGTGTTAGGAGGCAGGTCAAGTGTAAGTGATTTTTGGGGTTTTGGAGTTTGTGTGAATTTGATGGGCTTAAGTGTGTGTGTAACTAAGACCAAGCCACCCTCCTGTTGGCTTCATTGTTCTAAGTGCTGGAGGTCAAACCATACATATGAAACTCAAAAGAGAGTAATGAAGAGTTTATAATTTCTAAGAGAGGTGGGCTTCATTACTAGTCCTCTAAGATACTCAACAGGAAAGTCCTATGGCTAGATCCTAGGCTTCTAAATAAGAGAGACTAGATTTCACCAAAAATGAGGTCAACACATAACAATGCATAGCACATGTTTCAATTATCTTTTGGAGACCAAAATTTAACATTTCGATTATGTAGACTAGTTTTAGATATTGTTGGTATATATATTTAGCAATTGACACATCAAATTTGGCTCAAGTGATGAGTCTTTTTCATCGTTGAAGAAATATCTTGAGTATCTCATTTTGGAAAAAAGAAGAGGAAGACGATGAGGAATAGCCACCATCCCAAAGGAAAGGCCTTGTATCATTACTTTAGATTTAACTATGTATTTTCACTTATGGGCTTTGAAGCATTCAGGATGATGTAATGTTTGTGTGATTTAAAATTATATCTTTCGCATTTTATTTTAGTCTCAACTTATTTCTTATTAGCTTATGTTATTAGTGCATTGTATTTTTAGCCCTTGGTTAGTTATTTATACTTGTTATTTTTTTTCTATTTTAGGTTTATGTTTGTGTTTTTCCATGTGATGCAGCTAAAATATATAGTGTTTTTATGCACATTTTTATACTTATTTTTTATGATATTACACTTTAATGGAAGATATTTGTGTTTTTCTTGCATGTGTGATGGAAATGATTAATTATGATGAAAGGAGCAAAAAAAGATCAAATTTGGAGTAAAATTATAAAGTTTGAGAAATTTAATTTCTGGTGCCTAAGCGTCGTATACTTTCTTAATATTTAAAGATAATAAGGTATATAAAGAAGGTACATACATTGAAATGGTACTATTTTAATCATTTGATTAATTAGAGCATAATCGCAACTTAAATAAATTAAAAAAACACCAAAATTGCCTTGGATAAGGAGAGTTTAAATACCAGGGGAACTGCGCAGCTCAGCCATGAAGGTACGGTCGCCTCCTTCTGGGTATCTGATCGAGAATTAGTCTGTGGAGATCACCTTATCAGCTTTCAACCCCTCGGGTCGCCGGTTTTAGAGGGAGTTTATATCTTCTGCTATTCCGTCTGTTAGAGGCCCAGGCTCGATAGACACAGATAGATTAAATAGAGAAAAATGTCATCAATGGCGGGATTCTGTTTCCTCTCGCCACCTGCTGTCGTGACAGCACCTTCTAGGCCGTGTTTTTCATTTGCGAAATCCGTAAGAAGAAATGCTTGTGAAGTTCCCTTCTCTAAGCTAGCTTTAGATCTCTATCCACCCGATGGAATCGCTGTCTGGTGGTTTTTCACTACTTACTTTCTTCTGCTATTGGTTTGATGGATTGCATTTTTTGTTTTCGCAAGCTTTCGTCTATGCATACAATGTAATTCACAATGGCGTTGATTTTTGTTTGTTTAATTATCTGAAACCAGGGCAGAATCAAGTGCCATTACACAATGGAGGAGTTCGAAGTAACTGACAGAGTGCAGGGCAAGCAGCTTAATCGGCGGGACATCCTTAGCTGCTTCACCACTGTGGTTGGCCTGGTATATATTGCTCGAACTGTTATGTAATATTGTAAGGTTTAGAGTTTTACGTGTACTATCTAAGTTTTCCTTTGATTGAGGTTTTAAAATTTGCTAGAATTTGAGATCTCCGCAATGCTATCATGGAGTACGTCTGTTTGCATGAAAGAGTTCAGATAGGAATTCTAGGTTTCTTCTTTTAACTAAGGCAAGCTCTTGAGATCGCAGATTAGGATAAGAAAAGTCTCCTAAAGTGATAAGATTGTTTTTCTTCTTCTTTTTTTCTTTTTTTAATGCATAGTTTTGTACCTTATGCAAAAGTCACATGGAACACTTATTTGGGTATGGTGGTTAAACTGGTTACTGATGGCATTTAAACGTTTGATTCATAATTCAATGCAAGAGACATGTTCTGATACGTTAGAGCATAATTGGCATCGGTTGTCTGGTAAGATGGATGAATCTGTTTGAATTTTTGTTCAATGGATTAACTTTTTGCTTAAACCATCTGTGTATTTTCTTTAATTGTATTATTTTGTATATGAATAGTAAGGCGGTTAACTGTTTTCTCAGAAACTGGGGCTTGGCTGAAAAGTTAGTCTCTATTGCTACTGTTATTTATCAAACAAAGATTTATATTTATCTGCACTGTATTTCCTGAGCCTGTTCGCAATATTTTCTGTGCTAAAGAATGATTTATGATGCTATGTTGAGTTTATGCCATTCTTATTCAATAGGAAATGGTAGCAGGCTCAGGATCCTTAACACAAAATGCCATTGCTGCTGATCTCATCCAACGAAGACAGCGATCTGAATTCCAGGGCAAGTTTTATGTCATAGTTCTCTTTCTGTCAATACACATGATATCTAAAGTTGTTAGCTGCATCTTATGTCTTTAGATTTACCATTGCAGGAAACATCAAAGAAACCCTTTCCAATGCAATAAAGGTAGCTCTAGAACTTTTTTTTGTAGGTGCACTGGTTTGGAACTTTAGTTTATAACCTTTTCTGCTGAAGGGACACCTTGAGCTTTTACCATCCATACTGAGACTAGCTCTCAATGATGCTGTAACTTATGACAAGGTAAAAAATAAGATTTGTAGACTTTTTAACTTGTCATTCACTCCTGTTTGTCACTTTAATCGTTCAGAATGCTTGTTTAGGCTACGAAATCAGGTGGGCCAAATGGTTCTATTCGATTTAGGTAGAGATTTTAACTCTCAAAACTTTGAGATTTAACTTAGTTTGATGGTTCTAATAATGATGTCCCTGTTTCTTTTTCTTTCACACAATAGCCAGGAGATTAGTAGACCAGAGAATACTGGACTTTCGCGCTCTTTAGATCTTTTGGTGAAGGCAAAAGAAGAAATTGATTCCTACTCAAAAGGAGGCCCCATTTCATATTCTGATCTCATCCAATTTGCAGGTACCATAACAAATCTATCAAAAAAAAAAAAAAAAAAAAAAAAGAAGAAATCATCATCATAATCATGAGCCTCATCAATCACAAGATGTTGTTAAAGTTTTCAAAATGGCCTATTGATTATGAATAAGCTTTATTGGTACAACAATTGATATAACATTCTGGAAGGACATCTCATAAGGTATTTTGTATGAAATCATTGGACTCCTTATTCTACTTTGCAACCCATTAGTTAGGACTATTATCCTACGTAGATATTTTCAGTTCACTCCAATATTTATGTATCTTTTATTATGGAATTTGACCTGATCATATATGTGAAAAAGTCTAATGCTGCAATCACACACAGTAAGTTTGAATGGGTGAACATTTTTTTCAGTGCTTGTCATCTGGATTTAGAAACCTAAAGTTACCATGTAGAACATAACTTTATTTAATAGGGAAAGAAAAATACACTTCTTCCATCCATTGATGTTATAAATTATAATGCTACTAGAAATCATAATGTAACCTAATCATAAGGAAGCTTGCATGGATGATCAATTGCAACAGAGCCAACCATGTAATCTTAAAATTTTGTAAGCTGTTTTCCTTATTTTCAAAATTAAATTGAGATCACCGCCTGGTGTGGCTGCCTTTGGACATCACAACAACAACAACAAAGCCTTAATCCCACTAAGTGGGGTCGGCTACATGAATCCTTTTTCTCCATTGCGTCCTATTTAGTGCCAAATTTTCGTTTAATTCTAATAAATTAAGATCATTTTTTATGCAATAAGCCCAAGTTTTTCTAGGTTGACGTTTAATGTGACCAAACCATCTAAGGCGACTCTCTCTAATTTTATCCGTCACTAGTGCAACACCAACCCTATTACGGATATATTCATTTCGCATTTTGTCTCTAAGTGTAAAGCCAATCATCCACCTAATCATTCTCATCTTGGCAACACTTAACTTAGCATTATGCTTCTCTTTTAAAGGCCAACAATCAGCACCATAGAGCATTGAAGGTCTCACCACCATCTTATAAAATTTTCCTTTCAGTCTAAGCGGTACTTTTCTATCACACAATAGGCTGGACGCATTCCTCCACTTCAACCAACCAACTTGAATGAATGTGGATTTCAACAACATTTATAATCTCAAATCCTATTTTTGCTTTACTCAAATCCAATAGAAACATATTAACATTTAGGAGACTGCTTTAATAATGGGACACTTAAAATATAATAGATCTTTTTCCTACTTGAAAGGTTTGAACCAAGAAAGTTGCTCTAAAGGTTGTGCAAGGGTTCTTTTGTTTTGTACTTTTTGGATAAGTTTAACATTAGCAGGCAGCCGTGCACTCCATTATACTATCTTTTAATATGTGCAACTTAGAAGATGACCTAAAATAAAAACTATCCTATGATTATTAATGTATATGAAATTGATCCCTATAGATGTTTGGAAATTGAATTCCATGTTAAGCTTTGCTTGTTCATCGATTAAATAGCCCTGCAAAATTCTCTCTAGTTGCTGCACTAACGTTGCTTGTATTTTGATTATTTCGTTTTCTTTTTCTTTTATTTACCGAGTATTTGTACTTCAATTGAATCTCAGTTGCTTTTCTTTTAGTGTAGCTCAAGCTGCTGTTAAAAATACATTTCTTGCTTCTGCAATTCGCAAGTGTGGCGGGAATGAACAGAAGGGGCGTTTGCTATACACTGCATATGGTTCAAATGGCCAGGTTTTCTTATCTTATTGAGTCATTTTTCAACTCAAGCTTAAGATCTACGACAAAACCCTTATGAGTTACCTGTCTTCAGAGCCTATGCTTTTACATTCTCATCCGTGCTGATCTTAACTTTCATGAATATATGCTTCTAAGAATACAACTATATCTGTTGGACAAAGGATTTTTTTTATTAATGCAAATCAAACTATTTTACTAGAGATATGACTTATATTCAAGTCATTAAAGATATGTATGCTAGAGCTGTTACATGTGTTCGAACCGAAGGAGGATTGACCAAGTATTTTACTATTTCTGTTGGTTTACATCAAGGATCGGCTTTAAGCCCATATCTTTTTGCTTTATTTATGGATGGTCTTACTGGCCATTTACAAGAGGATGTACCTTGGTGTATGCTTTTTGCTGATGATATCCTCCTTGTGGATAAGACAAGAGAAAAAGTCCAGGAAAAACTTGAATTATGGAGGTCTACATTGGAGTCTAAAGGTCTTCGTTTGAGTAGAACTAAAACTGAATACATGGAATGTAATTTTAGTAATAGTAGGTCTAGTGACGAAGTGTAACTTTGGGTGATCAAATTATTAAAAGGTGTGAACGATTTAGATATCTCGGGTCCATTGTTCAAAGTGATGGTGATATTGATGGGGATGTTAATAGTAGAATTCAGGTTGGTTGGTTGAAGTGGAGGAATGCATCCGGCCTTTTGTGTGATAGAAAAGTACCGCTTAGACTGAAAGGAAAATTTTATAAGATGGTGGTGAGACCTTCAATGCTCTATGGTGCTGAATGCTGGCCTTTAAAAGAGAAACATAATGTTAAGTTAAGTGTTGCCGAGATGAGAATGATTAGGTGGATGAGTGGTTTTACACTTAGAGACAAAATGCGAAATGAATATATCCGTAATAGGGTTGGAGTTGCACCGGTGACGGATAAAATTAGAGAGAGTCGCCTTAGATGGTTTGGTCACATTAAACGTCGACCACCTGATGATCCGATTAGGAGAGTAGATGTTTTAAATACTACTTATGTTAAGAAAGGCAGAGGCAGACCTAGGAAAATTTGGGCTTATTGCATAAAAAATGATCTTAATTTATTAGAATTAAACGAAAATTTGACACTAAATAGGATGCAA
This sequence comes from Papilionanthe hookeriana x Papilionanthe teres, assembly GCA_022702705.1. Taxonomy (NCBI): domain Eukaryota; kingdom Viridiplantae; phylum Streptophyta; class Magnoliopsida; order Asparagales; family Orchidaceae; genus Papilionanthe; species Papilionanthe hookeriana x Papilionanthe teres. Next base: position 32,351,959 of record CM040424.1, on the reverse strand, counting down.
TGGAGAAAAAGGATTCATGTAGCCGACCCCACTTAGTGGGATTAAGGCTTTGTTGTTGTTGTTGTTGTTGTTGCAAATCAAACTATTTATGTGATTTAATAAGCAAATATCATCAGCAAATTCTACCTATTCATAAAGACGTTCCTTTTTTTGTTTAGATTGCACATTTATTTCCAACTAGTTATCCAATGTTGTTGTGCAAACACTTTTATTCTAATATTTATAAAGCCATTCCTTTTTTGTTTAGATTGCACATTTGTTTCCAACTAGTTATCCATTGTTGTTGTGCAAACACTTTTATTCTGATATTTGTCCATGGTCTTCTGTTTGGAACCATGGAATTAGAATTCTTTTAGTTGAAAGATTAACTTTATAATTGTATTTATTTATGAAATATCCATCACAAAGTACACAATTATTTCATTTACTTCAATGTTCTCATCATGGCCTTTTTAAAATATTTAGTTGATACACTTATTGTCACACTTTGAGTCAGGAAGGATGTACAGCTCGATAATGTAAGGTGTGATGAAATAAACTGAACATATTTTGTATTATCAAAAGAAAAGATTTTATGCAAGTAATAACTAAAATAAATAATTGGTGATAAATTTTATTCCATAAATGAGAGTCCCATTGATATAATTAATTAAAAAAATTGACTGAAATAAAATTGAGAGGATAATAGGAAAATAACTACTGACCCCAAAAGAGGAAATACAATAACTAAAATAAATACCAAAAATATTTAAAAAAATCTAGTATTTGAATGTCTGCTCTTGCAGAATGGCCTTACAAGTGTCTTAGTAGAATCTACTATATAATATCAACAAGTGAGTACAAATCAATCTTAGTAAGTAATCACTATTTATGAAGCATAAATAAAAAGGAATTGAGGCTTACAGTATGAATAATAAAAATGGATTATATATATATATATATATATATATATATATATATATATATATATATATATATATATATATATACACACACACATACATACATACATATAATCTAGCCTAGAAATAGGCCCTCGCCGAGCTGAAGGAAAATCGTTACTAAGGGCCAACCACCAAGGGCCGACCAATGGGGCCGATCCTACAGAGCCAACCTACTTATGTTGATGAATCCAACGACGAGATGTTTCAGGGAGACAGATCTAATTTGTTTTCTAATCGAACTAGGACTACTAACAACCTAAGAGTGTCGGTGGCAACAATCCCACCAAGAATTGGCAAATAGTATCGTCGGTTTTTATTCTCTCCCTTTATAGAGGGTCTTTGAGGTAAGAGATGTTATTCTAATAATTCCTCATTTAAGCACACATAAGCGCTGTCATCACCATCCTAACCCTTAACCATCCTACTTACAGCCTTGCTTGATGACCCACATATAGCAAAAGACTATACGTGTACGCTTATGCCCCGTGCATAAGCGTAGGACTCGGGCCAAGAAGCAAGAAGAAAACAAAAGACAGGGGACAAGGAGAAGGAGAGAGGAGGGAACGACCCGCCTAAAACAACGTCATAAAGAAGGCGGATCGATCCTCAAAACCGAACAAAACAGACGGTGATCCCATACTCCCGACACAAAGTCCAAAAAAACTCAACCTCTCACAGAAAGGCGAATATGCTAGGCCCCTAAAAGAGACATTCTCTTATTGAAGTGACCGGCTGAAGGGAAAAAAAAGAAAGGGAAGTCCAGAATATCCCCAAAAGCATGACTCAAATGACTAAACACGACCTAACAGAGCAACCCCATGCAATAAAATAACCTCAAAAGTTTCAAAGAGTGCAACAGAGAGCTCCCAAATGCTCCCAGCCCCGGACCAAAACAAAGTCAAATTATGCCAACACCGTGGCCCATAACTGCCCCAAACTTAATATATCAACATGCCAAACATAGGGCCATCCCAAGTGTCAAAACCATGCTGCCCAAAACCGAGCCACACAAGGCCAAAGTCGAGCCAACATTGGGCCAAAAACTGAGCCAACATGAAACAAAACCGGTCTCAACAACAACCGGCCAAAATCGAGCTAAGCACGCCAAAATTCGGGCCACTAACCTGCTCGAAAAACAGGGACTGCAGCAAGACATGAAGCCAAGCCAAATCCAAACACAAAGAGGGGGGGGGGCTCAAAAAGCATGTGAAGCTCTCCCAACTTTTCCTTACTTTTTACATTTTTCGACAATTAAAAACTCTTTCACATATGCAATGATATATCGATAGAAACAAAATAGGTATGTGTGACAATAAATGATTTTCAAGTAAACATTTCAATGTGAGGCTTCATCCACCAATCCCTCCTCCTTCAAATATTTGACACGCCTAAAATATATACGTTTTTTGCTATATAATTTTACTCATTTTTCGATGATATTACACTTTAAAGGAAGGTATTTTGTATGTTTTTGATTTTAGATATAAGAAATGGTGATTGAAGCAAAAAGAAGCAAAAATAATGCAATTTGGAGCAAAAACGAGCAAGAAAACAAATTTTAGTCTGACACTTTTTGACAAGTCTTTCGATGCTTAATCTCTTTTACACTTTTTGCATATTTTAAAATGAAATTACACTTTAAAGAAAGGTTATTTTTATGCTTATGTTGTAGGTCTATCTGTTAGGAACGCAACACAACTGAAACGAGGCGAATCGGAGCTAAAACGGAGCCAAACAGAGCAAAACGGTGGAACTGCGCAGCAGTCTGCACGCTGACGGAGCCCTCGAGCTCGCCGACGGCAAGATTTTCCTGAGAAGACCGAAAAATGACAGAAAAGCTAGCCGACAGCGCCCTCGAACCCTCCGACAGCGTCCCGGACGACTATGGACCGACTTTTGGCGGTTTTGGGCAGAAATTCAATGTATTTGGACTTTTTTTCGAAGGGGTGCTTAAGGGAACTTTTAGAAATTCGTCCATACTCTTTAAATTAGGGATTTTTATGTTAGAAAAAAAAGAGGAATGTTAGGAAAAACTTGGAGAATGTTTAGGGTTCTTATATTAGGAGTAGAAATGTGGATTTATACCCCTTTAGAGAGATTGGAGAGGATATTTTGAGAGAATTTGTAAGGGATTGCACTAGTATTGCATGAATCGACGGGAGACTTTGTAGGGGAGATCTTCATTTTTCTTTCAAAGGAAAAAAACTAAGTATTGTTCTTCATTATCTTATGATTTTGTAAATACTTACCTAGTGAATTTGCTTGGGTTAAATGAAGTTTCTGTTGTGTTTTCTTCGTGCTTTGTGACGTATCTCTCTTACTCTTTTTTCTTCTTTGGAAATAGTGATATGAGAAGATTATGCCATTCTTTTCCTTTAACTTTTCTTTTGTAATGAGTAGAATTCATGTGTAGGATGTTGAGATACATGCTAGAAGAAGTTTTATATATAAATGTGATGGTTTTTACTCGCACTTCATTTACATTGCAATTAAGGCCTGTTGTAATGTTAAAATTCGTTGTGAAAACATACGATCCGAGAGGGTTATGCTTTCTACAACTAAGTACAAACCACATTCAAATTTCCTGGATGGTGAAGTTCATGGGGATTGAATGCAAATAAATAGGGAAATATAATTATTGGACGTAGAAGTAGAGATTTTAGAGTGACAGACTAAAATCTCCAATTCGGTCCTATTATTTGAGTACTGAAGCGGAGATGTTAGCCCTCAAACGAGGAGAACGTGGGAGCTCCGAAGTGAGAGCTGGTATCCTCCCAGCCTAGCTACGGATTCAGTAAACAAGCATAGGATTAGTAAATGTTCATTATGTCTGGACCAAAGGGTAAAGAATAAGATTGCTCTTATTTGGCACATACAATATTTAATGCATTTCATTCCTATACACTCTCCATTTCATTACATAAGAATTGTAGTTTTTAGTATCTCAAAATTCTCCAAACAAATTCATTCAAAAAGAGTTATCTTTAGAATTAATATTTGCATTTAGTTATAGTTACTATCTTTACATTTAACACTTACATTTAGGAGTAGTTGCTAGATAAAACATTATTTTAATCGACATTCCAAACTAAGGAGTAATTGTAGTAGTAAGAATTTGACTAAGGACCTTTTATCTCGCTTCACTCGTGGGATCGATAACCAGTACTCCACTGTAGCACCGTATTACTTGAGCGATACGTATACTTGCGTTGATATAAGTGACTTTATTATTAATCAATTACACTCATTTTTATCACCTTAAAAAAGTCGTCGCCAAATATCATAAAATTGTGGCCCAAGTAAGGAGCCAAGAGTCTCCAACTTCAAGCCTACCACAAGAGCCCCTTAAGGCCCTCCCAAACCAACAAATTTTCATTCAAACAATTACATTTGGAAGTATTGAGTAGCATTTTAAACCTTATGAGAAATAGCAAGTATAAGGCGTCTAAACATGCGTTTCAGTATTCCAAACACACAAAGAACGTGAGTAAAAAGGAGCATCCACATCTATGAGGTAGCACACATAAGACTTAGCCCCTCCAACTATCAAGTTCCTTCCCTGTCCATTTTTATTTTAAAATAGGTTTCTCAAATATTTCAGGTTTTAAAGAAAAACCCCTTAAGTGTTTCAGATTTTGAAGAAAAGCTCTCTAAACATTTCAGTTTTTGTAAAATAGAAGTCCAAACATTTCAAATCTTGAAGAGTAGAAGCCACAATATTTCAAGCATAAACGTAACATAGATGAAAGAAGAGCAAGGATACTTATAAAGCATGCATATGAGGCTCAAACCCTCCAAACAATCATACTTTCTCCTCTTCCTTCTTTCCATGCTAAAACATCATTGCAAATTTCAAAGGCTAGAAGTAGGCATATACAAACCCCACCATTAGCTACTGAAGGGAGTTAATCATGGAATAATAAAAAAAAAAGGAAAGGGATACAAAATATCCTCCAAAGCATGCCAACAAGAGGGATTAAAGTATGCATACATTTTCCAAGTGAAACTCACTAAACATGAAGGAACATTAGTAAAAAAAGTGGAACTTGCCATTTAGTGCCTCCTATCTCAAATTTCGACATTAAAGCCTCATGTATCAAACAACACTTTTTTTTATGAAATAAACAGTAGTAGAGCATGTAATAAGAGTAGGGAAAGAGATAACTAGCCAAACTTTTCCATCAACCCAAAAAAAGAAACTTCTCAAAATAAAGCATACCAAGCTATAGAGCAAGAGGCTTATACCTCAATGGTTGAGCAACACAGGGAGAAGAAAAGAAAGGATCGGGTAAGCCAACCGAACAGCCGAACCAATATTCCAGGACTCGAGCAAGCTAACAGAGAGAAGAAGAATGCAACACCTTCTCATCTCTTTTTTAGCTAGAGCTAAGCTTTCCTCAAACCCATAACATACACTCACACATTCACACAAGAAGAGAGGAAGCAGGAAGAAGAATGGCAGCACCTCCCCTTTGCAAAACAGAAATTCGGCCAACCTGACCACCTCCCAAATGGGGATTTTTATATGCTAAGAGGAAGAGAGACTACCCATACTTACCTGGAGAGGTGAGCTGAAGTGAAAGGAGGCTGGAGAAATGACGACAAATGCCGCAGAGAAGAGTGACGACAGGAAGCAGAAGTGGCGGCAGGGAATGCCGAAAGAACCTGCTGCAAGCAGAGCCAGGAGAAGTGGCGAGGCACAGTGGGGACCTGGATCGAAATCGGGCAAGGATCCACGAGGGCTAGGGCAAATGTGGAGTTCGATTGGCTGGAAGTGTGCAATCGAGTGAGGAATGAAATTGGGGCTCGGGCCCGTGCGTGAGTTTAGAGATTAGGGTTTTAAGGGTGTGAAAATAATAAAAAAAAAGAAACCTTATTTTAATATTTTATATAATTTAAATGCGTCAAAATTCGTGCGGTTCATTCGTGTTCGGAACCCTAGCAAAATGCATGTCCTTCATAGACAAATTTGACGTTTCGGACAAATCAGCGAAGTCCGTTTCGCGATCCGAGATCGTTCGGACAACTTCGTCGTCGGTCGAGTTGAAAGTGCGTCGAATCCGATTCTTTCTGAAATTTTGGCTTCTGTCGGTCATCCTAGCAAATTGGCTCCAACTTCGATCTGTTGCGGAGTACTTAAAGGCGTCGAGGCCGCAAATCGAGGAATTCGTGCTCGTGGTGGTGCAAAATGTGCACGAGGCTTCCCTAAGGTCTAGTGGTCCTATGGGGACTCCTCTTGAGTTCCTCACGTCAAGTCCAACCTTTTATGCGCTAGAGGTACAAAATTACATACGAGACTCCAAAAAGAGTAACGAGGTGGTTTCAAAAATTCTGAAACAAGGTGTCTCCCATACTGAGGTTCCAGGATAATCAAAGGGAAGACCCTAGGGCTAGAATCCTAAATCCTAAGAAAGAAAACTATACCTCGATAAAAGTGAGGTCAACACACATTAATTGAGAGTTTTTCTTATTGCTCATAACTTACACCTGTGAGGTAAGGAAAGTATCTTTGTTATGCAAATCCATAAATCCCAAAGATCTCCCTCATTTGAATAATTGAATCCATTCTAAGGTAATATTTCTATCTTTCAAGATAGTATATTATTTTTGAATGTTGTATCACTTAAAAATTTATCGAGATATATGGTAACCACCTCCATAATAACAACAACAACAACAACAACAACAACAAAACCTTAATCCCACTAAGTGGGGTCAGATAGATGATTTTTTTTTCTCCATTACGTCCTATTAGTGTCATATTTTCATTTAATTCTAATAAATTAAGATCATTTTTATACAATAAGCCCAAGTCTTCTTAGGTCTTCCTCTGCCTTTCTTAACATAAGTTGAATCTAAAACATCTACTCTTCTAATTGGATCATCAAATGGTCGACGTTTAATGTGACCAAACCATCTATGACGACTCTCTCTAATTTTGTCCGTAAAACCAACCCTATCACAGATATATTCATTTCGTATTTTGTCTCTTAGTGTAAAGCCACTCATCCACCTAATCATTCTTGTCTCGGTAACACTTAACATAATATTGTGCTTCTCTTTTAAAGGCCAACATTCAGCACCATAGAGCATAGCAGGTCTCACCACCATCTTATTAAATTTTTTTTTTTAGTCTAAGTGATACTTATCTATCACACAATTGGCCCGAAGCATTCCTCCACTTCAACCAACCTACTTTAATTCTACTATTAACATCCCATCTATATCACCATCACTTTGAACTATAGACCCGAGATATCAAGTTGATCACACCTTTTAATAATTTGATAACCCAAAGTTACACTTTTGTCACTAGAGTTATTATTACTAAAATTACATTCCATGTATTCAATTTTAGTTCTACTCAAACAGAGGCCTTTGCGCCAATGTAGAATTCCATAATTCAAGTTTTTCCTGGGCTTTCTCTCTCGTCTTATCCACGAGAAGGATATCATCAGCAAAAAACATACACCAAGGTACATCCTTTTGTATAACTAAAGCAAAAAGATATGGGGTTAAAGCCATTCCCTGATTTAAACCAGTAGAAATAGGAAAATGTGGTCAATCCTCCTTCAGTTCGAACATAAGTAACAGCTCTAGTATACATATCTTTAATGACTTGAATATAAATCATATCAACATCTTTCTTCTCAAGGACTCTCCAAAGGATATCTCTTGAAACCTTAACGTACGCTTTCTCTAAATCAATAAAAATCAAATGTAGATCCTTCTTATTATCTCTGTACTTCTCCATCAAATCTCTCAATAAATGTATAGCTTCCATAGTAGACCTATCCGACATAAATCCAAATTGATTATGAGAAATCTTGGTAATACGTCTTAACTTATGTTCAATTACTCTCTCCCATAATTTTAAAGTATGACACATCAGTTTAATTCATCTATAATTTGTACATTCTTGTGCAACCTCTTTATTCTTAAAAATGACGACCAAAATGCTCTTCCTCCACTTCTCAGACATCTTTTTAGTTTTTAATATAATATTAAAAAAGTTTAGTAAGCCAATAAACTCCTAAATCTCCTAAATATTTCCACACTTCAATTGGGACATCATCAGATACTATAGACTTTCCACCCTTGATTTTCTTTAAAGCCTCCTCAACTTGTTTTTTACTAATGCGATGGTAAAAATGAAATTTTTTATTATTATTAATGATATAAAGATTATTATGGTCGATCGTATTTTCAGAAACTTTATTAATAAGTTTATCAAAATAACTCACCCACCTATGTTGAATATCTTTTTCTATGAAAAATATATTTTTTTATTTTCTATCTTTAATGCATTTTACTTAGTTAAATCTTTACTTTTATTTTCTCTTTGTTTGGCTAGTTATACATATATTTTTCACCCTCCTTAGTATCTAATCTGTTATAAAGATCACTAAAAGCTAAATTTTTAGCATCACAGATTATTCATTTAGACTCTCTGCGGGCCGTTTTATAGTTTTCTCAGTTCTCTAAGCATTTATATTTAAACCGATTTTTATAACATAACTTATTATATTTTATCTTTTCTTGCACATTATTATTCCACCACCAACTAATTTTATTTATAGAAAATTTTTCTTTTGATTCTTCAAGTATATCTTTTGTCACTTGTTTAATAGTATTTGTTACTTTTTCCTACGTAGCATTTGATTCTTCATAAACATCATAAATTTTTAAATCTTGAATTTTAATCATAAAAATAATTTTATTTGTGTATTTTGGGTACCCCCATCTAATTCTACCATGATGAATCCTAATATTCTTTATTTTACAGCTCTTCATCTTAAAATCTGGAACTAATAATCAATTTTTGGTGCTTAAATCCTCACTTGGAATGACCTTGCAATCCTTACAATCTCGACGATCTACCTCTACATTTCTTAACATACGTCGAATCTAAAATATCTACTCTCTTGACCATATCATCAGATGGTTGGCGTTTAATGTGACCAAACAATCTAAGACGGCTCTCTAATCTTGTCGGCCACTGGAGCTACACCTACACTTTCACGGATACATTTGTTTTACATTTGTCTCTAAGTGTCAAGCCACTCATCTACCTAAGCATTATCATCTCAACAACTCTTAACTTAGTTTTATGCTTTTCTTTTATAGGCTAACATTTTGCACCGTAAAGCATTGCAGGTCACACCACCATCTTATAAATTTTTTCTTTAACTCTAAGCAGCAATTTTCTATCTCACAATAGGCTCGACGCATTCCTCCACTTCAACAATCTAACTTGAGTTCTACTAATAATATCCTCATTTATATCACCATTACTTTGCATAATAAACTTGAGATATCAAAACATTCATGAACATCTCAAATCTTGAAATCGTGAAGTTTACTCATAAAAATAATATAATTTGTGTGCCCCAACTAATTCAATGGGAATGTTTCATTATATCTTTTATCTTGGAACTTCTCATCTTAAAATTCTGAACTAATAATTGATGTTACGTACTTAAATTTTTACTTGGAATGACCTTACAATCTTTACATTCTCTATCTTTATCTTTTTCTCATAAGAAAATAATCAATTTATGTTTTATTAGATTCATTCTTATAAGTAATAACACGCTTCATTTTTTTTAAATAAAATATTAGCAATAATAAAATCATTATCCAAAACAAAATCTAACATAGTTCTACCTTCTTCATTACATTCCAAAATTGTAGTCATCATTAACATTTCTAAAATCTTCTATCACTGTACAAACATATTCATTTAAATCTCCTCCAATAAAATTCCATTGTTCAGGAGCTATCATTTGTATTAATTCTTTTAGGTCATTTCAATTTTTTTTCTTTTGAACATACATCCAAGCTTTTATGAGTATAAGCACTAATAACATTAAAAATCTTAATATCAGCAACAACCTTGTACGTATCATCACATACATTAAAATTCTAACAGTTGAAGCATAGGGGCTTCTTTCCATCTTTGGGTACTCTGCTTTAAACTTAATCGATAATTCCTTACATAGCTTGAAGTGATCACCTTCGGGGGTGCACACTGATTTTGCCTCACTTGTATTGAACCCGCGCAAGAAATTTTTATCATATTATATTTGAGACAACTTCAATATATCTACACCCATATCCCTACAATTCTCATTCCAAGGATCTTCTCGGTTTGACTTAAATCCTTTGTCTCAAACTCCCTAGATACTTATTCCTTTAAGTTCCCGATCTTCATATCTATTCAGGCAAGCATGTCATTGACATACAAAAAAAAAAAAAAAAAACAAGATATAACAATTACTAATGTATTTGAAAAAGCAAAAGTGGTCTGCCTAACACTTAATATATTCACTATTTGACGTGAACTTGTAAAACGTCCTGTACTACAGTCTTAGGGCTTGTGTCAAACCATAAATGTTCTTCAACCTGTCAATCATGTCTTTCTTCTATGAAATCTCGTAGCCCTGCGGTTGCACAGTATACAGTTTCTCTTCCAAATCATCATGTAAGAATGTTTTCCTTACCTCTATGAACTCCAGATACATAACTTTCTCCACTACCAAGCTCATTACAACTCCTACAATTGCCATCTTGACTACAAGAGAAAATATCTCATTGTAATCCGCTAATTTCTTTTGTTGAACCCCTTTCACAAAAAGCTTTTGCCTAATAGCGCCTGCTACTATATGTCTCTTCTTTGGGCGTATAGACTCGTGTATTGTCCTTTTGCCATTTAGTGATTCTGTCAAATTCCAAATATGATTTGTTCTCAATAATTGAATCTCGTCATCCATGACAAACTCTTAGTCATTTAAATCTTAAACGCGAGTGGTCTCTTCATAGCACTCTGGTTTAACTTTATCAGTTTGCAAAAGATAGTTAGTAAAAGTGAACATATGTATCAGTTGTGTCACTAGTGGACGTCCTGACTTTAGGAACAGTGTTTGTTGAGTTTTTAAATGCTTCATGAGATTGAGCGCATCTCTTTTCTCAATCTTTTTGGTCACGGTTATCTTCTATTTCAACATATTTGGATAACTCTTCAGATGTAGCAACGGACAATTCTGAGTTATGTTTTTGTTCTCATACATCTCTATTTTATTCAATATCATATCATTGTTCTCAATGAACTTCTGATTCTAATAGTCCTAGAATTTTTATTCATATTTATCTAAGTTGTATGCAATAAAAGTACAATCGACATATCTTGACTTAAGTTTAGTTCTGTATTTTGCATCAACATAAACATATGCTGAACAATCAGATACCTTCAGGTTATATAGATTTACATCATCACTCCAGCTTTTCATATAAGCCTTCATTCAAAGGTACTAACAGACCATAATTTATCTGATAAACTGCATTGTTCACTGTTTCTGCCCAGAACTACTTTGACAAGTTTGCATGCAATCTCAGTCCTAAAACGGTCTATGATGGTTCTATTAATGTGCTCACGCATACAATTCTGTTTTGGTATCCATAGGACAGTGAAATCACGCCTGATCCCTTCTGATGCATTGAAAATCATGAACCTCTGATCACGATATTCACTACCATTATTTGATCTAAGACACTTCAACCTCAAATCTGTCTCATTCTATCATTACCTTCAACTTCTTAAACTCCCTAAATGCTTTAGATTTATGCTTTAAGAAGCAAACTTATACCTTTCTAGTGTATTATCTATAAAAGTGACAAAATAATGGGAACCTCCAATGGACTGAAAGGAGTATGACCTCATATATCAGTATGCACTAACTCAAAACTTCTTGGACTTTACCTTCAAACTACTTTTTAAGAAACTTTCTTTTACTTGTCATACACATTCTTTACAAAAATTTAGATATATATATTAAACATTGAAGCTTGTTTTTAGAAAATAAGGACTTCATAGTTTTCTCGCTCATATGATCAAGCTTGCGGTGCAAAAATCTGCATCAACCTTTGTTCCAGCCACCTCAATGTATTTTTTCATTTCATTGATTAAGTAAATAATGCCTTCAATGTTGCCTCGAGTTATCACCATTGCCTCATGTTCAACTTCCACTAATCATATTTGAAAGTAGTCACTTACCCTGACCTTGCAAGCTGACTCGCCAAGATAAATTTTTTTTCAAACGTGAAACATGTCCTACTTCATTGAGCGTCCAAACTGTTCAATTTGATAACTTGATATTAACATCACTCTTTTCTTCTATACTGCATGCATTTTTATCTATCAAATATACCTTTGAATCACTGTGTAGTTATTAAACATCATTTATTGGGTAAGCATGAAAAAAGACACCTTAATCTACTGTCAAAGATATAGCATTGTCTAGAGATAAAATTAGGGAGTCTCTTTGGATTTCGCTTTGTCAAGACCTCCACCACCAATATTCTTCGGAGCTTTACGGTTTTCCTTGAAATGACTTTCTTCGGTGATCTTTCTTCCCGCAGTTCTAGCATTTACCTTTGTCATTTCCTCTTCGTGACTGGGACTTTCTTCTCTTGAACTTGAATTTATCTCTGCTTGTATTCTTATCATGATTCCTTCCCCCATTTTCAACGTTCAACATAAAATTTAAAGTTTTACAGCTCATCTTTTTGTAAACTTCTTCATTCAGTACTAATCTCACGATATCATCAAACTTCATATTACCTGAAGGACTATCGTCGTAACTAGCCATCCCAATTGTATGGCAATAAAGATAGAATTAAGAGTGCTTTGACCTCGTCATCAAACTTGATGCCCAAAGAACACAATTGGTTGTCACATTGTTAAAATTATTCAAATGTTCAGTCATTAAACTCCCTTTCACTATCTTCATGTTGAATAATCTCTTCATCGAAAAACTTTTATTAAAAACTGAAGACTTCTCATACAGCCTTGTTAGTGTCGCTATATGATCCATCGTAGTTTTCTCATTAACAATGTTAAAAGTAATAGATGAGGAAAGCGAAAGACGGATCAAACTTAATGTTCTTCAATCAAACAAACACTTCCCATTTTTCCAGAATCATAGATTTAGGTTTTTTGGTGTTTCTTTCCAATGTCAGATACAATTTCTTCTGACACAACAAATCTTTGGCTTATATTTTCAGAACACAAGGTTCGAATTGTTGAACTTCTCTATCTTATACCTCATTTTATTGACAATTACTCCCACTCGAATAAAAAATCTTAAGAAAACCTCGCTTTGATATGACTTATTGGGATAGAGAAATCAAATTTGATCAATTCGCAATCAAATCACACTGCGGAAAAACACACCGATTTGAGAACTCCATAAAAACAAAAGAATTAATGTGAAAAAACCTGAGAACGGAAAAAAAAAATCACGGAGCCACAACGCATTGCAAATTCCACTATGGAACGAGGAGAAATGCATAGATACACCACACTCAGTGTTTCTCTCTACAAGCCCGGAACTTACGAACACTCTTCCTCACTCAATTGCACAAGAGAACCACAAAAATCCAACACTGAATTCACTGCACCACTTGGCCCGTCCCGCTCTTCTTATGCGCACCGCTGCGAGATGCATTCCTCGTGTATAAGTTGAGGACTTAAAGCTTGATTAGAAGAGAAATTGCTCCTGACACTGAAACACCACACTTGGGTGCTGCCTTTCCATGTGCTTTGTCTGAAGTCGTTATTTTGGGTGTTGGATTGCCTGTCCAGATCTCTGAGTTTATGAATGCTCTATTTTCGAACCTAGAAACGACCATCCCACTGCGCAGCTACACCTATTCAGGGTGCTGCATTTTCAAAATGCTCGGGTCACTTGGCGCTTGGCTGCCTTTATTGGCATCATGGTGCACTCTTAAGCGTTGGGGGGCTCCTATGGGGTACTGGAATGCCCTGGGTGCTGCTTCTGCTACTGTGCTGTTAGGCTCCACATACACTAACAAAAAGTAACTGGTGATGTAGGTTAAGCTGCATGTGGTGCTAGTTGTTCAACTTTTTGGATGACTTGAACTGTCAGCGCAATTTGGACTGTAAAATTAGCTTGTAAAGCTTGGGTGACATTCTGTGTCACTATCCTTACGAGAGTAATGTTAACAATGGGTGCTCTAATATTCTCGCCGGTTTGAGCAAGATTAACACAATGATGACTAGGGGAGAAAAAACCTTAGGGGTAGGTACCACTTCTATAGTTGCCCGTGGACATCTGTTGTCCGAGTGGCTGCAACACCTCATCTCTTTAGTCATTCTAAATAACTAAAATTTACACAAAATTAAAATCATCTGAAGAACTATCTAACTAATATTAGAATAACATATTCTCTCACATATTTTAAGAAGATAAGAGATATATATTAAATAAAAAAAGATAATGGATATTCAATATAAAACATAGGTATCTTGAATATAAAAGTAAGAGATATTGAATATGAAACATAGGGACCTTGAATATAAAAGGTGAGATATTGAATACAAAATATAAGTTCTGATACCACACTGTTATGCCATAGGTCTTGAAGGCAATACACCCAAACAACATAGGGCATGATAAAATGAATTTAATATGCTCTGTATTCTCAAGAGGAAAAATTGTATACAAATAATAGTAGAAATAAATAAGGTCAGATAAATTTTATTCCATAAACGAGAGCTCATTGATACTAATGAAAGAAAAAAAAGAAATTTAGTGAAAGAAAATTGAAATGGCAATAGGGAAATAACTATCTCACCCAAAATTGTAAATATAATAACTAAAAAAAATACTAAAAATACTAAAAAAGTGTTGAGATGGTTCTACATTTTCTTGAGTAGAACCTGTTATATAAAAATATCAATGAGTGAGTTTGACAAATCTTAGTAAATAACTATTATTTATTAAGGCATAAATAAGATGGAACCGGGTTTATAATATGACAATAAAAATTGACAAATTACTGCATATATATAATTCTATCAAGTGAAATTGATGTATAATTCGAAATCAATATAATATGAGCATACTCAATCTATTTAAAAGAATATGCAATCACTAACAATTACCGGTGTACGACCTAATAGACATTATTATTTAATTTAAATTTAATAATATATTTACATAGTCAGTTTTATCACACCCTGAAATTGGAAAGGTAAACACCAACTTAAAGAAACCTAACAATTTCCTGTAGAGTTGTCACTCTTTGGCTTGTTAGTCCGGCTGGCTAATATCCAAAAAGGTTCCACTAATCTATATATTATTACATACAAGCATACGAAATTATAATTTTTTTCACGGGTAAATGTGTAATCAGTATGTTTCTTCACACAGGCTTGTGATATGGCAAAATCTTACATGCAATTCACAAACGTAAGGTGCAAGAAAAAATTAATTATAATTATAGGATTTAATAAAATTTGTAAGAAGTTATGCAACACAAAATAAGGTAGTTTCTATGTTATGAGCATTATATGAAGTCTATAACAAGTACAAAAAGAAATATACAGATAAAGTAAAAGTGTAGAATTGACAATATAAAATGGTGAAGTATCTAATTCAAACAGTAGGGATAACACCCATAACAATAAATGATACGTTTATCTTCTAATAAATATAAGTTACTTATCTTGAGTCAGTTAATACTAAACTTCCAAATCTATTTAAGCTTCACCTATCAATTTCGGCTCAAATAGCTTGAACGACATGCACACAAAATACAATTAGTTATAATAACATATTAGTCATTATTATTATTATTATTATTAACATAAATATATATAAAATTTAATTTATCTAACCCAATTAATAATTTTCAAAAAGGAACTAACAATAAAGAAGAGGAAAAGAACAATACTATAAGAAGGCTTGTAGCTAAAAAGCAAGGAGAAGAAGGCCTGTAGCTAGAGTTTGGATGAAAGGAGGATAGGCTTTGCTCGAGGGGTATAAACAATTGTAGGAGGGGGTGAGCGAGACAAGGGCGTTGCTCTAGCCTTTCGGCATTAATAAATAAGGAAGAGAGGCAGTTCGGTAGCAATGTGGGAGACTCCCAAATCAGGAAGTCAGTTCACGCAAAGGAGAAAGGTAAGTTGTGTGATTTAGGAAGGCTGTGGAACTAGAAAGAAGGGAAGAAACCTATTGATTCACGTGATTTGGGAGGATGAGAGTGAGGTGGGATTCAATGGTAGGTGATTTTGCTTGTTGAATTTGGGATTAGCGGAGAAGAAAAGAAATTGTTTTGGTTCATACACTTATAATCAATTTCTCTGAGGAAATTCAAGAGGATACCTGGACGCTTTGGCTGACATTTTCATTTTGTTGGAGCTTCGCGGCTTACCATGGATAAACTTTTTGAGTTTTACAATGGAATTACCCATTTTTTCTGTATTTCGCATATTGTTGAGGGAAATGACAGTCATCCTGGATATGGCTTCTATTTACATTGTGCATCTGCTAATTATTGTATTGGAAAATAATATGAAATAAATGCATGCAAAATGAATGCAGTTATTTAGGTTGCATTTACTTGAAATTTGCGAAGAAAACTTTGACGTGGAATATTTGTTTCTTTGCTGAACTAACTTCGAACCAAGTGCTAAAAAACTAACTTTGCAAGCAAATGTTTAACAGTTTACTGAATTTAATGATAAGTGTTTAATTTGTACGAGGATAAACTTTTTGATACGCTATTACATAAAGGCGAGGTTCATTCAAGGTGACATGCTTATTTCTTCTTATGGACAGTGGGGCTTATTTGACAGGCAATTTGGTCGAACAGACTCTCAAGAACCTGACCCGGAGGGGAGGATTCCTCAATGGGACACAGCGTCTGTTCAGGAAATGAAAACTAAATTCTCTAGCATTGGCTTTGGACCACGACAGGTACACTTTATGCCCTTTTTGATGTTATTCTATCTCAATTTTTAGTAAACGGTTTATTTTAATAAACCACGTGATTTTTCTTATTTCTTAAACTAATTATTATTAGTTTTGCATTTTGTAAGTTATGGTATAATTGTATCATTTTCAATAAGATATATTTCTATAATAGTGCCCATAATCTTATAATTTTAATCAAAGTTAAAACAAAGAAATTTTATGTTTTATGTTCCTACTTGGGCATTTATTCTCCCTTCTAGCGTTACATCATAGATTCTTCCTCCCCATCTCCCACATTCCTTCTTTTAAGGCTAAGGTGTTTTTAATTCTCAGAAAAATTCACGTTTTCTTCATGAATATTTCCACATCCCTTTTCATGAGCAAGCCTTCCACTTCTCCATTTGAATTCAACAGCTGGAGATTTACCAAACTCGAAGGAGTTACACTCAATCTCAATCAAAGGAGTTTAATTGAACGAGGCTCCAACCAAGTATGTTCTTGAACTGCTGAAGCACTAATTGCTAGATTAACAACGCAGAGTGTTTCTAAAGATCATTAATGTTGTATTTCTCTAGCTGCTAAGGAAATATTAAAATGGTTAGCCCATGATTGGCGAAGTCATTGAACTTTGCCTAGTGCTCATCCTTGCTTATCGCCTACTCTCCTACATCTCTTATCTATTATTGCATATCCTGCTCTCATTTTCTTTGCATTCACTTGTAATGAATTGTACTTGTACCTTCTTCTTGTGCTCAATTGTAACCTCACTGGCATATTAACGTTACTCATTCATTCCAGAATTTAACTAAATGTGGGGTGGGATGGGGGTGGGAAAATAAAAAATCAACCAAATAAAAATTAAACTTTAACTTTTTTAGATAAGATAAATAAATAAGATGAAATGAAAAAACTAAGAAAAACATATAAAGTAAAATAAAATACCTTTTTTAATCTAGTTATTATGAATGCATCTTTCAAATTATGGGAATAATATACCGTTTTTGAGATTTAAGGGGAGAAATGACCTGAGATATATGGTATTCTGGGAGAAAAGCTTTTAAGACTACGCGGAGGCACAAAAATTATGGAAAGAGTCTCTTTAATGTGTAGTATGTCTCTACATGATGGATCAAATAAAAAACTATATAATATAGGAGCTATAAAACATTATGAGTGGGACGAAAAAAAATAATAATAATAAAATAAATCAAAATCTTAAATTTAAAATTTTTAAAATTAAGTAAATAAATAAATAAGATGAAATAAAAAACACTAAGAATAACTTATAAAGTAAATAAAAAAAGACCATCTCTTTCAATTTGATCATTATGAATATGCATCTTAAGTTGTGGGAGCAGCATACCATTGAAGGATTGAAATTTTAGGGGACAAATAACGGGATATGTGGTATTTTGGGAGATAAGCATTTACTGCTACGCAGAGGCCCGAAAAAGCAGAGAAAGGCTTTTTAATGTGTAATATGTGCCTGCAAGATATGAAATAGTTTAGATAAAAACTTCTTATAATAAAGGAGCTTTAAAACTTCATCAGCCTAAGTTTTTTTTCTTGAAGATCAAGTTGAACAAGAAAAATATATCTTCAAGTAACTATATCTCACTTGTTTTGTAAAATATTAACTTGTCGAAAGATAATTTTTGAATAATACCAAGCTCTATTATTCAAAATATTATATTAACATCTGCGGTGTAGCAATTAAATTACATTTACATAATATACTTTTGAATATTTATTAAATTAAAATATAATAATTATTAAATAATTATTAAGCTGAGCATGTAAAAATTTTTGTGTATGATATGATAATAAAGAGTATAGCAAAAATCTTGGGGGGCGATTGGCCGCACTCCAACGATTCTGCCAATGGCTGCTGCGACTCAAAATTCTCTCCTCTCCTCACATTGCTATAACATTTCATTTATAAAGCTTTTCTTATGCAAATCATGAGCACATTCTGGGGCTTCCCAATGCTTACCTTTCTCTCACATCTCTTGCCTAACACTTATCCTTTAAATGTTTCCAACCCACCCAAAAGCTTACTCACATCCCGTGACGATTCACATCAGCTTGCATCAATCTCCACAAAATTGCTTTTGCTGCAACAAGTCTTAAATCCACAAACTCATCACCCATCTTTATGCAAACTTGCATGAATTCATTTGAGTGATACTTCAGCTCGCTATAGTAAAGTATTTCAGACTAGGAGAACTGAGACATTGCAAAAAGTAAAAAATTAAAAAAAAAAATTAAAATTAATACAATGCAATTATACTTCAGTCTTTAGTTACAAGTGCATTTTTAATGAATTTGTGGACTTGATCTCCTTTTCTAGTATTTCTTTGTGCTTTCTTCTTTTCTATCTCTTCCCTCTTATCTGTCAAGACATTCATTCATCTAATCTTCTCAATCGTCTCTTCCTCTATATCTTTCTAATTTTTCATATATCAAATTATTCTCTTCTCAGCAATTATAATTTAATAAAATAAAATAGAAGTTTGCAACAGTATCCATTTTGGTTGCCCCTTTTTCAAGTACATGAAGCATTTAGTGTAGATACATTCATTCATTTGTTCTCTATCAACTATTGCCTAGGCTTTCCGATTGATAATTATGAAAACGCAAATAGAAGCTCTGAAATATGAGATAAATTTAGAACTTCGGAATTTTAATCTTCATTTTCATTCATTTCTTAAAATTCATTGTCTCTATTTGCAGTTGGCCGTTTTGTCTGCATTTCTTGGTTCAGACCAAGCAGCAGTAGAGAACAAACTTGTTACTGATCCAGAAGTGCGCCCCTGGGTTGAGAAGTACCAGCGCAGCAGAGAAACTGTTTCTCAAACTGACTATGAGGTTAGAATCAATTAGAATAATTCAGTGGCGCTTGAAATGTGCACCCTTTTGTTCATCTAAATCATCAAAATTTTGTATCTTCTCTTCATATGAAACGCAAATCCAGAAATTTTGATAGATTCTCTTCAGGTTAAAAATGTGGTTTACTGCTGTGATTTGATTGCCTTGTTCTTGAATTCTGCATGCCGATTAGAAATCTCAAGTTTGGTATTCTTTGACAGGTTGATCTTATTACTACTCTTACAAAACTAAGCTCCCTAGGTCAGCAAATAAACTATGAAGCCTATACATACCCAGTTCAAAAGATCCAGTTGAATAAACTGAAGTTATGAGTAGCTTGCGGTGGATTAGTGCTTTTATGGCCTCAAAATTTTGAGCAATGCGTTTTAATTTTATCAACTATATGACGTGAATAGTTTTATGTTTTTTATTCTGGTTTTATCATTAATGCAATCATTGTCATTTTTGCCATACGTTATCAGGCGAAAGAAAGGAGCTCTGGCCGTCATTTCGGAGAAATATTTGCTTATGACAAGTGTACGCAGCGCTGCGTACTTAATAACCTCCAAATTGAGGGGTTATTGGTGGGTCCCAATAACCTCAACAACTCTCTAATAACCTTCATGGATTATATTTCAGTGTTATTGGGAGGTTATTATCAGAGTATTTTGGGGTTATTGGCACTACGCACGTAGAGATGCATACGCTTTCCGTATACAAATATTTCTCGTCATTTTGGACTAACCGTAACACTTTTTGAGAGAACTTATTAAATTTTTGTAACAGAGAAATATATGAAGTTTGTGCACGGTAAGTTTTTCATTTTCCACGACCCATTAAAAGTGAATAAAATATTTACATTGCCTAAAAGGATAATTAATAGTGATACATTAGAAAATTTATTAACCAGGCATGAATCTTAATATGAAAATATTAAGGATTTATTTTTGGATCATGTGAACTCCAATTTTGACAAATGAATGATTGAATAGAATGTTAATGATACCAAATGTGATCCAATTCAACTCCAAATTAGCTCAAATTCTATGATTAATAATTTTATGATATTAATTACAAGTTTAAAAGATCTCTTATTTGTATATATTTATAGTCAGAATAAGCATCTTGCTAAGAGGAGTCTAACGAGCCTAAAAATGCTCTGTTATAAGGTTATTAATGTAGTCAAATATTAAATGTATAATTTATGATCAAATGAATTAAATATTATTCTGACTAATGAAGTGTATTGGGATTTTCATCGGATTTTAATCTGAATGCTCTCGCCGAAGATTATAAATAGATCTTTAATTTTCACATTAAAGAGACCAAGGATTTGAATTGAAAAAGAGCTTGGAATTCGAAGAACTTCATAGAAACATTTGATGTTTAGTATCAATGATCATCACCAACAACTGTCCTGTATGTTGTCACTCTTCTATTGTTAACTAATCATCGTCTGCCTTCCATCATTCTCTAATCATTGTTGATCTTTTATCATCATTCATCACCGACCATCATAATTCAATCATTATTTTAGCTGTAATCATCTAACTGAAACAGTTCGAACGTTATCATCCAACTAATATCATTGGATTGACATCATTTAACCGCCTTTATCACCCTTTACTTTGTTTATAATCAGCTACAATAAAACAAGATATATATTTTTTTTAATTTGGGCCAAGTCATGAGTTTTTTTCTCAAGATTTTATACAAAATTTTCATTATCCCTTGTGAAATTTATTATAATAATTTTTTTTCTGACTCTTTCAAGATAAGAAAATGTTCAGGAATTCACATCATTCCTTATAAGAAATTTCACTTTTTTTAGTATTATAATATATATATTGAAAGAAAAGATGAATGATATACAGAGCACTGCGCATCTCGACTTGATGTGAGAAATATTTTTTTAAACAAAAACTTTATGTGAACAATAATTTTATTTGTGAGTCAGATCAGTCCGAAAATCAGCTTGAAAAACATTTTAAATTCATAGTATTGTTAGAAATTCATCTTTGTTGAATTTGCCGAGTCAATTTGAAATGAACAACGCAATTATGCTTCCCTTGATTTCATCATCAATCTTGATTTTACTTTATAACATGATCCTAAACCGCACGAATCTCAAAGAAAGATGCAAATATGTGGCTAATAAAGTGGGACTTACGATCAAATCATATAGAGATTAATGTTGATTTAGTTTATCAGAGTAAAAGCCGATGTCGAGTCAAGGAATAAGTTATCCCAAAACTTCGGTGAGTTGACCGACATACACAGCCGAATGAAGGACAACTCCACATCAAGCCGAGCGAATGACAACTATACACCCTATCGAATGAAGTGGGTTGATTGAGGGAGGATGCAAATCCGTAGATGGTTTTAGTTAAGAGGCCTATGTGTCGTCCCCCTATGGGTTGGCCCACTATCACCGAACGAGCGAACAAGAACCGAGGATCACGTGTCATCATGACCAACCAATAAATTCATTGTAAATATATTTTTTAGCCTTAATAACGCTAAACTGCTTTGTATATGAAGAGGACTTATATGTAATTAAGTATTCCAAGTGTCTCCTATACCTATAAATAGGAGACCATTTTATGAGAAAAAGGTTAGATGCTTTATCTTCTATTGTTCTCCTCCTCTTTGCTTTCATCCTTCTCTCCATCTCACGCTATTTTCCGTGGGCTTGATTCCGCGAACTCTTTTGGGTTCAACACTTTATATTTTATATTCTAGGATGTTTTATTTGTTTACCACAAAAAAACTACAACATTTTCTAGCATTCCCTTGAGCTATTTATGAATATTGATAGACCACCTCTATGAATTTTGATAAACAAGCCATTCCTTGTACATTGTAGCACTTTTCTAAAGAATTTCTTTAAGTTTTTTAACATAAAGTTTAAATATCAACCATCATTGTTTTCTTAATTAAAAAAATTACATTTGAAATATATATTCTTTTGTCTTACAATCTACAAAAAATAAAAATTATGACTTATGCCTATATTTGTGGATCAACAAAAAAAGACCATGGCTTCTCTCCATTGCATTAAAACTTTCTTAACAATCTTGGCTAAATACATTGAGGTATTGATAAGTAAGAAGATTAAGAGTTGTTTGGCTACAAGATTTAGGCTAAAGCTTTCTAAATAATATTCTTGAGATAGATAAATCCTACCATCATTAAATCCCATTTTCTACTCATTCTGAGGTAAATTCTCAAATTATTTATATGGCTCAAGGATTTCTTTCAAAATTACATTTTCTATCCATTGACTTGCTCCTTATTCTTGCTGGTAGAGATTTCCTCTTCTCTTCTTGATACAATTTTTACTTTTTCGTTGTTTTTTTTTTCTCAAGAAGTGTGCGCAATTTACCCCAATTTTCTATTTAGAATTCAAGAGGGTAATCTCCAGGCCATTGCATAGAATATAGTTAAAAAGGCATGCAAACAACAAAACATTGTCACAACTAATGAAATCATGATCATAAATAATAAATTCATGATAAATTTATGATGGAAAAACTTGTTTATCATTAAGTTGGTGACCCCATCAAGATTGACCCATGGTGGTAATAGAAAAATGAGCATTGTATATTGGTTTACTCAATTAGGCAATGTAATTATCTTATTAGTACTACATATGATAAGACTGTTCAAAACATAAGCTTATGTTAAAATTTTCACTTGTCATACAAGTATTAGCTCATTATAAAAAAAATAAAATGGATTTCATTAAGTAAAAAATCTCACTTTATGTATTTAACTGATTAAAATGAAAGAAAAATTAAATAATTAAAATTGAATTAGAAAAATATGAAAACTAATCCACACTAAAGAAAATAGTCAGGGGAACTCCCCATAAAAATTTAAATTCAATATGAATTGATCTAACCACTAAACTTGATTTTTCAAGTAAAATGACATTTTTAACATTAAAATAATTATAATAATTAAAATACAAGTAAAAAAATTATAAAAATAGTTTTGGGAGTTCCTTATGACCAGAGAAATTTAAGAAAAATAAAATTGAAGTTAAAACAAATAGTTCATTTTTAACCTATTTCTTAATTTTTAAAATAATTAAAATAATTAAAAAATCATAAAAATCACTAAAATATTAAAAATCACAAAAATGTTCTAAATTACTTCCTGACCAATTAGGAACAATTAGAATATTTTTCTTAATTTTAAAAATGAACTTATAAATTTTAAAAGGCTTAAAATGGATTTTCCTTAATTTTGCATTAAAATAATTCCAATAAGTTAAAAAAAATATGAAATTTATTTATCTGGATTTCTTATACTCAGAGATATTTAAGAAAAATATAAAACTTAATTTTTAACTTAAAAAATATTTTATATTTAATTAACAATCAACATAAAAAATAATTATAATATTTAAAATAAATCTCTAAATATTATAAAAATTGGCATAAATGTTCCACTAACCTAGATGAACCTCCAATAATTTCATTAAGAACAGATCTTTTACTTTGGTTAAGTTATTGAATTAATATTGAAAGTCCCTATTTTTGCTCTAACATAATTATAAAAAATAAAATAAAAAATTAGAAAAATTATATTTTCTCCTCTGATATTTTAATTGACCCATGAGTGGGGTAACTTAAAAAAATTCAAAGTCATTTGAGATATATTTAAAAAATTGTGAATTACAGTCTAAAAGGACAAAATGGTAATTATGGGGTTTAAGCCTTAATTAATATTAAGGCTTAACCAAAGGGTAAATGGGCAATGAAAAATCTCAAATTACATTATTAGATGATTGAAACATAAGGGGCTAAGAGGTAGAAACCAATTCACCACTTTTCTACATTAAGGGTAAAATTGTAATTTCTTAAATTATTGAAATTTGGAGATTAATCAAATTTGATGATCCTAATGTAATTTGATCTAGGAACATTTTAATCCACTAATCTAAAGCACCTAATCAATGGTTTGATGATAATTCAATATTTAATAAAGATCAAATGTCACTTAATCTAATATCACTTTGAATTACAAATCTACCCATAAGAGCTTAAGGGCTAGGTAATGAACCAAGTTAGATCTCAACTTTAATTAATGAGAATTAAAAAAGAGAAAACACTCATTTATAAATATTTTGAAAACACTACTAGCCTAACCTTAATCAAATCAGCTAAGCCTCCCTAATAATTGAACTTGCCCCTAAAGGCTTTCAGTCAAAAAAATCTTAAATGAAATTCCAAATGAATGTTACCCCATTCAAGGGATGATCAAAACATCTAAGTTCACTAAGTAAGTATTAAAACACTATTAATAAACCCTAAATGAGTATGAGTGATTGATTGAACAATATGATGAAACAAATTAACTCTACGTGGACCCAAAGCTTTGAGAAATATGTTCAGGGTTATGTCCCCGAGCACTTCCTCAACCTAATGAGTTATTTTAGAAGAACAATTGGATTTCATTGTTCATTGACCAAGAAAATCATCCTTAACATACTTTAGGGACCCACCAAGTTATGAGATAGGATTCCCTGTTGGACTTAAACCTCTGAACTCTAATTATCACTACTATACCTACTTTAAAATGCTAAACATTTAAGCTGATGTACTCGAAGACTGTCAGGTACACATTTATGATTATTAAAATTTACACTACTTTAATTAAATGTTATGCAACATCTTCCATGTCATACTTGTGATAATTATTAAAATAGCAAAAAATAAACTCGCATGTCAAAACTAAAACTTTTAGGATAGCCATGAAAGTAAAACGAAACCAAAAATCAATTCACAACAATAAAAAAATAAGACAACTCAAAATTTAATCACAAACAAAGCAACAAAACAACAATTGCAATTAAATTAATATTTCTCCATCGGATGATCGAGAATTCCTTGAAGGAGGTAACCTATGGTTGCTAACGTGATTTCTCACGGTCCCGATGAAATTATGGAACTCATTCATTTGAGTTTAGTAAATTCATCTAGACTAAGTGAATCCGAAGAAAATAGTGGTGGCGGAACGAGGGAACCATGGGATCCTAACCGGTATCGCTAAATATTTTCCCTTAAATAAGACATTTAAATAATAATGAAGAATTGACAGTCACACCAGAATTTGAACTCTAGAGCATGAAACTTTTCTCATCCTGCGGCGAGGAGCTTGGAGCAAATATCGTGGGCAACACGATGATCTTCAAGAGTAAAACAGTTCTACAACAACAAACCTTTCCTTAGAACTAATAACAAAGCCATAGGACATCGAGGTTGTTTTTCTAGCACGACATAAATCATCACTTTATCACTTTAGGCCTTTGCACCTCGTGCAATAGAAGCCCCGACTCATTTTTGGTCTCCGAGGTTGTCGTTTGTTATGACATTAATCCTCTTATCTTCCAGGTTATCTTAATGATCAATGTCATGCAGATGTAAGCCCTAAATATTAAAATTGGTAGGATGAAACATTAGATATTCTCATCTTTAAAATTAAAGCCACACAATAGGATAGTTGGGAAGTCATTTGAGGCTTTCCTTAAAGTCTGTGACATCCCATACTTCTTCATTCCTTTGGATTCTTAAAAATAACTATTCCTATTTGATCCATTCCCCTTTGAAATTCCGATGTTTAACCATGAAAACCTCAAACTTTAGAAATTCTTGAGAGCAAAACCACCAATATTTATCAAGAGTTTTATTTATTGACTTTAGTCATTTAGGATGTAATTAACTATAAGAGCTTTCCTCTATAGGGAAGTTTAGAACTCAGGTAATGTAAATCCTGCCTAATTTTTTTTATTATATAGGGAAACATGTTGGTCAACATAAAAATTGGTTCGCAGACTAAATGGATGTCATAAATCTATTAGTTTATTTAATCAAGCATCACTATAAGGTAATGTATCTATCCCTCGGGATAGGTGCATGGCTTGTGGTGTATGATTAGTTTATTTAAACTATTAAGGATATGAGATTAGTTTGGTCTCGTATTTTCAAAATCAAACACTACTTTCTAAATTATTTAAAATTATATATATTTAAATTAAATTAAAATCGAAGAATGCGACCGACGATCCAATATGGAGGAGCTTAATCATTAAATTAAATTAACACACTTTCTTAAAACTATTACTTAGCTCTCTGACTCGCGAAACTTACTGCAGAGTAAGTCGATCGTACAACGCAAGTGCACGTGTCAAGTAGTATGCAAATTAAAAGTCAGTGTATTGGTCCTACGAGGAGGATCTAATAATTATTTCTATAGAAAACTCTCTAGTTTACTAATTTAGCTAAGCTAGCTTAGCGCGATTCCAAAATTGTTTTAAGTCTTAGATTCTAGCAAAAATAGAGTGAATGACAAGCAACAAAAAATATAAATGAAGGAATGATTTTGTGAGTTCCTTCAAGTTTGATGAAGCTCGTGCCTCTGTGATTTAGGGATCGCAATGATCATGATTTTTCCTAAATATTTTCTTATGTGATTGTTATCATTCAGGGATATAATACACATTATGCCTATGTCTAGGTCAAAAGAATCTAGAATCCATGAAGTTGAGGCTTCTTCAATCCCATGGAACTCTACATAGCAGTTATGATCATCTGAAATGATTGTAGAATTTCACTGGAATATGATCATCTAAAATGATTTTTATTTTGTTTGTGATTAATATTTGAGTTGTCTTATATTTTGATTATTGTGGTGATGGATTTTATCTTGTTTTGATTTTTAATTTTGATTTTTGTTTTGGTTTTGTGGCTATCCTAAAAGTTTTGTTTTTCATGCAGGGTGACATTGTTGTTTAACATGCAAGGCTTATAAACAAGAAAAAGGTAAAGAAAGTGGGGGAAGGAAAGCGTTGTAAAATTGCAAAAGTGTACCTAGCGAGTCTTCTCGTTCCTCCACCTGAGACTTTAGTATTTTTTGCAATAAACATTTATATTTTTGTAGGAAAGTAAAACCATATGGATAGGTTCATCACAGGCCTACCAAACCCTATGTCATAACTTGGTGGGTCATATTCATTTATTTAAGAGATTTTCTTCATTTAATAAATATGATAGGTCCAGTTGTCCTACAAGGTGTCCAGAAGATATTTCACAATCCTTTTGAGCTTCCATGAGTTCATTTGAACTTATCATAATTATTAAATAATTCATATTTTTTTTAATACCCTTATGCTCAGTGAACCAATGTTTTAGTCATCCCGAAAGGCGGGGTAGTTATCATTTCATACTTTAATTAGTAATTATATAAGTGAGCCTTTAGAGGCAAACTTAATTTATGAAAGAATTTATCAAATTTTGATGGGCTTGTAATGTTTCAAAAGTAGTTTAAAATTAACTATGTTTTCTTTCTAATCCTTATTAGTTAATCCCTTTAATTAAGCCTAGCTCACTACTAAGCCCTTAAGATTTTAGTAGGTATTTTTATGTCTTTAGAAAAGGAAGTTAAATGACCTTCATGATTATGATTCTCATCAAAATATTGAATTATCATTTAAACATCAAATGAAGGGGGTATTAAATTAGTGGAATACTAACTTCCAAAATCATTCACTAATCTTAAGGATCTTTTAATTTAATTTTCTTCCAAATTATGTTGATTAATTAAATCATAAATTGTGTCTTTTAATGTGACAAAATGAAATGGGTTTCTACCACTTACCCTTCTATATTTTAACCATTCAAACATAATAATTAAGATCATTTATTGTCCTTTTCCCATTTTAATTGAGCTTAAGAATTGATTAAGGCTAAATTCTTCAAAATTATAATTTTACCCCTAAAGGTTTTTATCACTTCATAAATAATTAAGTTTAACTCAAATGACTTTGAAATTTTTATGTGACCCCACTTATGGGATAATTAAAAAATTAGAGGAGAAAAATATGATTTTCAAATTTTAATTTAATTTATATATTTATTTTCATGCTAAAATATAGATTTTTAAGGAAAATTCAACAATTTGAACAAAACAAAACTTTTGGCCTTGAAATTGTTATTGGAGGTAGACCTAGACCAGACGACCACTTGGACCAAATTTCATGAGTTTTTTGAGTTTTAATTTAATTAGAACAACTATTTTAAGTTCTGGAGTTTTAATTAATTATAAAATATTTTAAAAGTTGAAAACTCAATTTTATATTTTTCTTAAATCTCTCGGAGATCGGGGTACCCAGAGAAATAAATTTTATATTTTTTTAATTATTAGAATTATTTTAGTGGAAAATTAAGGAAATTCATTTTTAGCCTTTTAAAAATTATTTTAAGCCTTTAAAAATTAATATTCTTAATTTAGAGGCTTAAGAAATATATATGGATGGTTCCTAAGTGATTAGGAGACCAAATGTGGTAATTTGGTGATTTTTATTAATTTTTGTGATTTTTATGATTTTTTAATTATTTAAATATTTAAAATATGGTTAAAAATGAAAATTTTATTAAAACTCTAATTTTATTTTTAAAAAAATTTTATGATCACAGAGAACTCCCAAAATCAATTTGATAATTTTTTGAGTTGTATTATAATTATTAAAATTAATTTAATGTTCAAAATTATCATTTCACTTAGATAATTTATTTTGGTGACTAAATGAATACCAAATGCCATGAAATTCTTTTGGGGAGTTCTCTGACCTTTAAAGTCTAGTGGATAATTGTTTTTAAGCCATTTACACATTTGGTTTATTCTAACTAATTAAAAAATAGTTTTGAGTTAAGTTAATGATTAAGTTATTTCTTAAGGATTTGACCCATGAAAAATTTATGCTAGGGTCCTCTGGTCAGAGGTAACCTACCATGATTTTTCTGGATTTTTCCAATTAACATGCTAATTATTAGAATTAGTTTATCAAAACAGATGCAAACACTTGAAAAATATAAATCTCTTCATAGAGGTCTCCTCTGACCTTGGAAAAATCATAGAAGATCCCCTATAATAAAGGCTACAAGTGACCCTAAGGACATGCCATGGTGAAATGTCTACATGAATGGAGATGTAAAAGACTCTAAAGAGTATTTAATTAATTAAAAATTGAACATGCATCAAATAAATTTCAAACCATTTCCACATTATTCTTCTCTGTTCATTGAGAAAGAGAGTATTTTTCTTTTATTTTTATAATTTTTCTACACCAAGTTATGGATTTTTAAAGTTTAAGTGATTTAAATAATTCTGAAAATCAGGATTTTCCTACTTAACCACGTCATTTTCGGCAGCTTCAAAGTGGCCACGAGGCACTACGGGATTAGATAGCGCGGTTTGGTTTGGCGGCGCATTCACAGACCGTCCATCCATTCAACTCCATCAGAGCCCTCCATTCATGAACCGCGCGATCTAACGACTGCCTAGCTTCGTCCCCAACTAGTCTGAACCCGCAACCGTCCATACTAAAACCCTAATTTCTCAGCCTAGACTCAACCAAATCACCTCGGGTTTGATCCTATAGACTCGTCTAAGCATGGCGAACATATCCATATGGCTAATCATGGTTTAAATTAACCCTAATTACATGGAGAATTCAAACATTCTTGGGAAGAAGGAGAGTTCAATATCTTAGCTCTGAGAAGTGAAGCTTTAATCAGAGAGGCTCTACACCTTCGTGGAGGTCCCAGAAGCTCAGGAATGAAGCCTCTTGCCCTGGTGAATTGCCTAGGTATGAAAGTGACCAGACTCGATTTGGAGCTTTGGTGGAAGTCCCTGTTGGAGTGCCCTGGTGATGGGATTTCAGTGGGGAACTTCTTCTTTTGCTATGAGGATGGTGTGGGTGAGTTTAATTTGACTTTGGTGAAGCTTTGGAGGATGTTCTGTTTTTGGCCTGAGATTGGACTCCAAAATTGAGCTGAGTCAGTGGACTTCAAGGCAAGAATGTAGTGGGATTAAGTTCTCTGTGCTATGGGAAGGAATTGGAGTGATTTGGGCATAGTTTTCCTAAGGTCTTGTTCAACTAACCTTTTGGCCGTGAAGGGTGGTGGTTTAAATAGCCATGGCTGGGGTGGCTGCCAGGGCTTCAATTCAGGTGCAAGCTCTGCTTAGGTGGAGTGTTGAAGAGCTCCAATGGTAATTCAGGGCTGAGCTGGCCATGGGGTGGAGTTTGGGTTTGGCCATGTATAAGGTGGCTCTTAGTTTGGGCTCCTCCGGGGACTAGGCCGGCCGGCCGGCCAGGCCATTGGAGGTGGCCAATGGGTCAGGTGAGCTAGTGGGCAAGCCATGAGTGCAATGGGTTTTAATGGTTAAGGCATTATGGTAAATATCCCTTAGATTTAACCATTTAAGGGAAGTGATCCCCTAATTTAGGGGACCTTTGGTCCATGGCTCCATTAGGGTGGGCTAGGTGGGTCTAGCTCAGTCCCTAGGGTTAGTTTAGTGGCTGTCGAGGGGTTGGTTTGGTCACACTTGGTTATTTTGGTTAAGTTTGGTCATAGGTTCTATTTTGGGGCACATGGGTCAATGTTGGGCTAAGTTGGGTTTGAGCTTGGGTTGAGCCCAAATGATTGAGCAATAAGGTGTATATGATTGCCATGAATGGTTTAGAGAAGGATTGGAGTGGTTTTGGATTGGTTTGGGGGATTAATTTGGCTTGATTTAGGATTTTGGTTAACTTTGGGCATGTTGGTTTAGCTTGGGTTAGGTGAGGCTAAGGTTAGGTCCAAGGCCAATTAAAGGTTCCAAATGGTCTAGGGAGATGTAATAAAGAGTTCCTAAGAGTAATTGGATGAAAATTTTTGGATAAGGGCAATCAATTTGGGGAAATTTGGAGATGTGTTCAATTTGGGCCAAAATTGGGTATTTTTAGTTTAAGTGGGTTTTAGTGAGGCTTGGATCCAAATTGGGGGTAATTGATGGTTCAATTTAGTTTAGGGGAGTATTATGAAGAGTTCAGGATTAATTTTTGGGGATATTGGTTGACATTGGGTTAATTTAAGGGTGAATTGGGTCATGAGGTCAAAATTGGGGATTTTGGATTTATGTTAAAATTAAACTCAAATGAGGATCAATTTTAGCTTAGATTTGGTTTAGATTGTCATTAGAGATGTTGAATTAAAGTTTGGAATTGCAATTGAGCAAGATTGGGGTCAATTGGGTGGACATTGGGTTCAATTTAGGCACTTTTTGGGTTAAATGGGTCAAATTAGGGCTTTTAGTTAAATTAGGCTAAATTGGACTATTTGGTTCATGTGGTAGTTGAGAGAAATGAAATTGGGAAAATTTTGGAGGTTTTGGGAATTCATGGAAATTTTTGGAATTTTAGGCTAAGAGGTGTATTTTGGTCATTTTGAAGACTTTTTGGGAAATTTGGCAATTTTGGGTAATTTTGGTTAATTTGAGTGGTAGGGAGTATTTTGGAATGATTTTTGAAGAATTATTGGTAATTTGGGTGATTTTAGAGGATTTTAGGTTTTAGGGGGTATTTTAGGTAGATTTAGGGGCAATGGGTCAAAAATTGAAATTTTTGGAAAAAATTTGGATTAATTGAAGGTGAGTAATATGGAATTGTTTAGGTTGATCCATGGACCAAGTGTCGCCCTCATTTGGTCCTCTATGTGTTGGTACTAGCCAACCTTAGCCTGAGGCTAAGAGCTTGGGAAAATTACTTACATGAGTTTCCAAGGAGTTAGGGGATCAAAGGAGATGTGCTTTGTTTAGGTTTGTGAGTGTGATGTGTGTATGCTAGTCCCAACTCTCCAGGGTAAATCCTAAGGTCTGACCACCTATAGGAGACTTCTCCTAGGCTTCCATATGCTTGGTCTCTTCCTCCCAAAAGCTGGAGGTTAGGCCTTAAGCATATGAAAACTCCTAGTGAAGTGAGAAAAGTTTGAATTTCTAACGGGGAGGGTTCCATGGCTAGTCTTCTAAGAAAGTCACCAGGAGAGTCCTATGGCTAGACCCTAGGCTATTCTAAAGAAAGACTAGACCTCAACCAAAAGTGAGGTAAACGGTTTAAGGTTGTGAGGTAGTGCGTGAGAGTGTAATGTGCAAGTGTGTGTGTACCTCACCCAGACCACCCAGGGTAAGTCTTAAGGCTTGACCATCCTATAAGGAACTCCTCTTGAGCTTCTTAATGCTTGGTCTCCTCCTCCAAAGCATTTAGATGTTAGACTTTAAGCATTTGAAAACTCCAAGTGAAGTAAAGAAGTGCATTCTTTTGAATTTCTAAGGGGTGAGAGTTCCATTGCTAGTCCTCTAAGATAGTCACCAGAAGAGTCCTATAGCTAGTCCTAGGATTTTCTAAAGAAATACTAGACCTCAATAAAATTGAGGTCAATAATAAGTTGAATTTATGGATAAATTTCATTTAATGTTTAATTCTCTACCTTTTGTGTTTTATCTATCATTATTGAGTAATTAATGGTAGCCTTAGTTATGTTTAAAAGTGTAGTTTAATAATTTCAAAGGAGCCTTAATCTATACATGGAGGAATCATAACAATGGTTCAAAGAAAAAAACAAATTATCACTGAGCCTTAACACTCACGGAAATAGAAAAGTTAGTTTCTTTAATCACTAAGTGCATATATATATATCACCTTAGGATTTTTAAAATATGGGTTTTAAACTATTGATGGAGGCTTTAAATTAGTTATTATCTTATTTACAGTAGCTTTGGAAATGAATTGCATCTTTACATTTGACATATGAACTACAAATTCCAAGGCTTGATTTTAATTTGGCAATTTTGATAAATTAAAAAAAAATCATAAAATTTATCCTTTCAATTTTTTTTTTTGAATATATAACATGATTTATGAGCTAGTGATTGATTCTATTTAAAGTTTCGTCTCTTTTGCTTGTGTGATTAGACTTGGACTTTAGTCTATTAATTCACTTATGTTAGTCCATGCAAAGTTAGGTTACATGTTAGTGGTGATTCAATCTATCCAATGATTGAAATTTTTAATTTAGAAATTGAAATATAAATCTGATTTGGGTCAGACTTTTTTTTGTAATAAAGTTGAACTGATTATAACTGGTTAATAAGCTTAGCATTTAAATCACCCACCCTACGCCCCACTTAAAGCTTTTAAGCATACTATTTAAACTCTGGAAATTTTTAATTAGACTTAGGGTTCAATCATTGTAAGATTTATTTAATTTATTTAATTTGATTAATTAAATCCATTAAATAACTTTATTAGGTGATATAGAATCAATCATGGGAAAATAGTAATTATGAGTTCCCAAAATTCTAAGGAAATTAGCAAAGGTTCCTAAGTCCCTAGGGAATATTTTATGAAAATTTGAAAATTAAATTTTTTTAATTAAGGATTAATTTGTGATTAATTAATTTTGATATTTTAAAAGTTAATTGATATTTTGATCTTATAATTTAGAGCTTTAATTTTTATTTAAATGTGCTTTGTTCAGGAAATCCAAAGCACTTTTGGTTATTTTTTTATGTTTATTTATTATTTTTTTATTTTCAATTGATTAATAGTTTACTTTATAAGATTTTAATTATTTTTATAGTGTATCACATTTGTTGTTGTCGTGAATGTGCTTTACATGTAGCAATTACATTTTGTGCAACACATTTTAAATGTGAGACCTAAGGAATAAATCATTTTATAAACGGTTGGATCATAGAAGTTTGTTCTAAATCATAAGGAAAGACGGTTAAGCTTTCATGCCTAATCTCTAACTAAAGATAAAAATTGTTCGCTCATTTTTACACGATAAATCTAATCTAATCTAATCTAATGGCCAAATCATGATTCTATTTGATCCTAAATGATTAAGAGGCAGAAGTTTCTATGATCCTATAATGAGGGTACTGCAGATGCTAGTATGCTTTGCTAAGTTTAAAAATCAAACAAAAATAGAGAGGATAAATAAAATATGTTTATTTTAGGGGTCTTAATCCAATCAATTGGCATAAACTTGAATAAGGTGGAGGAAAATTAATCTCTTTTAGAACACCAGAGCTAAGGAGGCTTAATTTGGTTTAGAGACCAATGTTATAGATATGTGGTAACATGCCAGCTATTGGAGCTCACGTACCGGGCTGAAACAAGCATATATGCTCAAGGAGTTTTCCTAGAGCTCCTAAGTGAGTGGAGGAAGCTAATTGCGAAGAATATACTCGAATGGGAAGAATTTTTGTCCCTACACTTATGTCCATGATGGCCATATCAGGGGTGGAATTAGCAATTCTACACTTGAGAGTGGCTCAATCAAATGGCCAAAGGTTTCATTTTGATTTCCCTTTAGTGTCATCAACTTAAGGAATCAACAAGGAAAGCGTTAGGGAATGGATGAGGTTGCTAGAGTAAGGACCTAGTTAGGCTGGCTATGAAGGAGTGGGAATGCCCTTGGATGATGTGTTATCACCACCTAGTTATGCATGGCTAAATAGAGTGC
Organism: Papilionanthe hookeriana x Papilionanthe teres; assembly: GCA_022702705.1. Classification (NCBI taxonomy): domain Eukaryota; kingdom Viridiplantae; phylum Streptophyta; class Magnoliopsida; order Asparagales; family Orchidaceae; genus Papilionanthe; species Papilionanthe hookeriana x Papilionanthe teres. Next base: position 32,317,012 of record CM040424.1, on the reverse strand, counting down.
CACATTACCTAGTTTTTTTTTTTTTTTTTTTTTTTTTGACCAAGGGTACTAGAGTGTCCTTGACAGCTTGCAGGTTGGTTGACTTAGCCTTCGAGTAGCTATCTGATAGTTGAGGCAGAATTGGGTGGAATAGCTTTATATGGGTGACCTTCAAACATCCAATAGCATGGATGTCTTGCTTTCTTGAGGGCCTCAATTAGCCATGAAAATGGCTTGGTGCATGGCTAGCCTCCATGGATGGAATTATGTTCGAGTCAGCCAAATAAATTTCTTCTATTTTCATTCATCCAGGTCAAAGAGGCTAGACCAAATATATAACCACTTAGGAGGTCAAGCATAGTGAATTTGGTTTGGAGTCTATTTGGAGTTAAGTTAAAATTAGGTTTGTGATTATGTTATGATTTACTTTAGATTAGTTATAGATTAGTGCGTGTTGAAGTTAATTATGGAATTACATTGAATTGGAACTTGGATTTGGTCTGCTTAGATTGTAGTTTTATTTAAATTTAGATTTAATTTTATTTTACATTCAAATATAAATTAATTCATGATTGGATTTCATTTGATTTATTTTAAGCGATGCTTGAGTTTGAATTTAAAGGATCATGTATTTTACTTAAAATTAACTTCAAACTCCTTAGGTATAGAATTTGAGTATGGATCTATTAATTTTAATATTTAGATTAGGCTGTATGTTTGATTTAAACTAATTATGTTATAGGTTAGGTTTAGTTTAAGTTAAAAGTTGGTTTAGATAATAAATTGGATGACTGAATGTTAAATTTAAAGTTAAATGAATTTGCTGTTTAGCTTATATTTATATTCATGTAATAAATTTTGAAATCTTATTTTAGCGATTGTTTGGATGCAAATAGTAATTTTATGCAAATGTAATATGACATGTTTGTAAATTTTGAAATTTACATATTTGAAATATAAAAACATAGGAACTGAGTGGTATGCACGTGAATCTTTGTTTGACAAAAATTATTGTGTGTGGAATCCACATGCATGTGGACATCAGTAAATCATGGTTGCATTGGTTGTATTTTTGAGTTGTCATACAACCAAAATAACTATGTCGTACTGAAGTCCACACGCATACATTATCCGCACATAATAATTCATCCCAAAATAGAGTTACGAGTAGAGCCAGTTGGGAAGGCAACAAATGAATTGTGACGTACGAAGACTTTGAAACTTCCATCTTTCTCCACCTTCTGTTCAACGCCTACAAAAACCCATTGACGAATGTTGCATTGGTCTTTCTCCCCCTCCCCCCTACTCGTCTTTTCGCACTTCAACTTCTATAAATGTTGTAAATTTATCTTTTAATGGGAATCACGGTTTTCAAATCTTGGATTTAGGACTAAAGAGAGGACTCATCCCTAACAAAGCCTCCTAAAACTTGAATAAATGCTAGATTTCAGTAGTAAAAATTTGAAAGATTTGAATGTTTTTTTGCTTACTAAGTATTTGAAATAAACAAAAGTTTAGCTTATTATTTAAACCCTAATAAAGAGTATACACAAGCATGCAGTAAAAGTGTTTTTTATTACTTTTTTTGTGTGCAAGATCTTTATCCTCCATCAGAATTATCGTTTGTGTTCTATCAATTTTCTTAAGAATTTTTAAAATAATCTAATACCCTTTCTTATTATTGTAATTTAATGAGCTGTGATACCATGAATAAATTCCATTATCCTAAAATAAATTTTATACTCTTATTCTTTCTATTCTCAAAAAAAAAAAAAACGAAGTTTTCCGGATGAACCTAACTTCACTGCAAAATTAATATATATTTTTTAAAAATGGGTAAAAAGGGTAAATATGAAATTTCAGTACAAGAATTAAGTAAATTTGCGTCGGCCAAATAGAACGTAAATCGAAGGCAAATCCGACAAGATATTAGGTTTATCGTCGGATTGCATTCGATTTACGTTTGATTTTTTCTGCGGGTAAATCGGGGGTCGGTACTGTTAATTCCGTCAATTTTGCATTGAAATATTCTGATGCAAATAATTTGCATCATTTTTTGTATCGTATTAGCATTAGATTAGTTTAGTCTATACGTGCATCGACCTTTCTGTCGGAAAACATTGGACAATAAAGAATATCGTCGGATTACCATCGAATTTACTGTGGATAATATCGATAAACAACATAATATTATTGTCGATTTAGCGTCAGACATTTCGACGCAATACAGACACAAATTCGACACAAACCTGTAAAAAGAAAAAAAATTCAGAAGATAAATTACATTTCCTCAACCTGCACACAACATGTAATCCACATCACATACCACATTATATTCAGACATATCACGGATCAAAGCTCTAAAAAATATCATTAATGAAAAAGAAGATAACGTCACAAATCGTCTAAAAAAAGAATAGTAAAGTTAACAAAAAATTCTACAACAAAATTTTAAAATAATGCTTACAAATAAAAGAAAATATAAAATAAACTACTCATCATCTTTGTCCTTTTCCTCCTCTCCTTCATTCTCCTCCTCTACGGATGTCAATGACCGCTTGCCCCACCAATCCGCTAAAGTCTCTGCCATGCGTGCTATAGAGTCCTCAACCCTATGTTGGCTTTCTAGCATATGCTCGCGCAACTAACGGATATCTTCATTCATCGCGGTTACCTACCTAGCAAGAACCTTCTGGTCTGGTTGTGGGGAGCTCGGGGAACTTAGTATGGGGCCACGTGAGAGCTCATACATGAAGGCTATGCCCTCTCCTTTTCTTCCCCACTACCTAGGTCCAAAGATTGCACTCGGACTGCATAGTGGTAGACTGACTATCACTGCTACTGGTGCCAAGTGTCTCTCCCGGAGCTGCTCGAACTCTTCCTGCATAATTAAAACCAATACATTATTGCCACTTTCAACAGTTAGAGTCAAAATAAACTTTTAATTTAAGTTTTTTTAACTTACAACAACCCACCGAGAATGTTCCGAGACACACTGCTTGGCCTATGTAGCACATAAAATTGGTTAGCGTTAAAATTACTTTAAAGATTGAATTACTTTATAAATATATAAAAGAAGATTACTAGTTTTCCATAGTGCTCCATATGGGGGATTGATCCACCAATATGGAGCATAACACCCCTGTCCCCCTCCGTCGCCTGATTTGCTCAGTTCGTTTGCCTCTTCCTCTCATAATCAGGAGAGGCCCAGGCTGCGATCAAATGACTCTAAAGCTCCTCACTGAATTAGGCAGGCCGCTTGCGCCTCTAGTGAGCTATTGTGAATATGTCTCCAAGGTGATGCCTGCCTTAAATTTTAAAAGATTTGGTAGATCTGATGGTGGTGCTCTGGGATCTAGATGAATGACAGTTGCAACGTAAAAAATAATCCATGCGTTAGTAAAAAAAATTAAATCAAATTTACAAATGTAATTCAAATTACATGATCATACCTCAAAATCTCTGAATCACAAGCCTCGAGTGGTTACAGGGATCTGCTTTCATGAGAGATAGAGTTAATCGTACCTGCTCCTAATAATCTATGTGATGCAGGTGATGGGCATCTTGTAGGGAATGAATCTATTTAAGAAATAAATTAGTTACAAAAAACATACAACATGAAGAATAAAGATAATATAATGTTAGAAATAACTTACAAGTCCCACTCTAGTAGTAATTGTATCATCAGGGTTTAGGCAGGAGCCGACAAGCCAAGATCAAGAGCTGTTTGTGCAGGAGTCAACGAGCCAGGATCAAGAGGTTTGCCAATAGCAGGTGCAGGAGTGGGTGCGGAAGCAACATGCCTCACAAGAGATGGGGCAGCAGTGCTTGTAGGAGCATGTGTCATAGGAGGGGCAGCAGCAATAGGTGCTAGAGTTGGTTTCTTTGGAGGGGTTGCAGCAGTGGGTGCATAAGTAGGTGCAACAGGAGGTGCAGCCATAGAAGGTGGGGGAGTAGTAATGAAAGCAGTGGCAGAAGTAGTCGACCTCTTCTTCCTGCTATGGTACGTGGTTTCAAGTTTCCCTAGAACACGACGACTCTGAGGTTGTTGACCACCGGTGACCATCTACAAATAAAGAAATGACATTAATAAGATTAGTACTGGTAGAAAAAATAATCATAAGCAGAATGAAATAGTGCAGTAAAGGTAAGCACAAGTGGTTATGTCTAAAAATAGGAAAAGTAAGAGTAAAGAACTATGCCTTAATACAATAAAAGCAAAAGATAAAAGCAATAGTAGTAACCACTAATCTAAAATTGCATACCTTTTTTATTAAGTTTCATTAGAGGAACCCATCATCGAAGATGAGCCTAAAATTTATTCTACACCCTCATTATTATTATCATTCATACCATGAGCAGCCTCTTCAAAAGTCCTCATGGTATCCTATAGCACAGACATTTCATCGCTTATGCTGCCCTAAATAAGAAAATCTAACATACCTTCCTTCAGTGAATTGGTTCTATAGTACTATGCAGCTTGATAATTTTCCTTGGTTATCCATGACTCTTTCGTGGTATTAAAGGTAATAAACCTGTGTAGCTTCGCGTGCCAAAACAAATGGTTCAAACTTTGCATATCATCTATTCAATTTGGCTTCAGTTATATCATAAGAAGTGAATGTTTGAGTTCCTTGGTTTGAAACATGATAGAACCACTAACAGTTGAACAAGTATACAATGTAGCTGGAATTACCTGGACATTACAATTGAATGACTTCATCTAGTATGTCATAATAGCTAATCTTGCTATCTATGTGTGTGTTTCCTACCATAGTTATATGTCTTTTTCCCTCCACACTGTAACTCATATGGAATCTATATCCATTTACGTGCAATATAGGGCAAGTAGTAACACTGCAATTAGGCCAACCCTAGTCAATATTTAACACTGCAATATATGGCACGTAGTAACATTACAAATTTGATCAGACTGGTAAATATTTAACAAAAAAAATCAATCCATGACTTAATGACCTCCTTATTGACTCAGTATTTACCACATTGACCATTAAAACATCTCAGGTATTAAACTGATCAAATATAACTCATTTTATCAATTAACAATACCAAATTGACCCAACATTACCAACCTTAGTCAAATCTAGGTATGGTTACTAAAATTAATAACTCTGTGATTAAATTAACCATGAAAAGGTTAAATAAATCATCTAGGTCAACTTTGAACAGAAATTGATCAATCATGATCAACTCAGATCAATAATGATCAACCCTTGACATAAACAAGAAAAAAATGGTCAAACCTATAACCTAAACACCACTATATTGATCTCATTGGTTATCTTATAACCTAAAATGACAAATTAGATTAGGATGATCAAACCATGACCCAAAGAATATTGCATTGACTTCATCACTCAATTTTTGACTAAGAAATTAAAATTTAGTCAAAACAATCCATACATAATATAAAGACAACTACATTAACCCCATTGGTCAATTCTTGACCTAAAAGGGATAAATTGGTCAAAATGGCTAACCCATGCCCCCTTGACCACAAAATTGACTTCAAGAATAGAAATTGATATGATCAACTTGATAATGATCAAAATGACCAAAAATTAATCCAAAAATCACTACATTAACCATTGGATTGATCTAAACCCTAAAATTGGCCAACCCTAGTCAATATTTATCAAATTTGGTCAAAATACCCAATTTTCAACAAAAAATGATAAAATTAATTAAATAATTAATTCCAAAATTATTTTGATTAATTTATTGGCTAAAATATATTTTCCAATATTTTTAATTAATGACATAATTAATTAAAAAGGGAAATATAATTAAAAGCCATAAAATAAGACCATACTTAATTTTGAATTAAAATGATATAAATTAATAAAAAAATTAATTTAAAAATTATTTTAAATTTATTGACCAATAATATAATTTTCAATATTTTTTTATTAAAGACATAATTAATTATGAATGAAATTGTATTCAAAAAGCCAGGAAAAGAAATTTTGACCCATGACACCATTTATGACATAATAAATGGTTTTCAAAATTTTAAGCTCATTAATGATATCATGGATGACCTCATATAGGTTAGACATAACCCATATGACCCATCAAAAATGAGTTGACCCATTAAGATTTTATAATATAATATTTTTAACCATGGTTAAACCCATGATGATATTTTAATCATAAGAAGAAATGAGGTGTCATCCTCTCCCAAACTCAAATTATGAATAACTCCTTTGCATGAGATGATATGGCTTGTCATTTTAAGTGTGCCATAAACAAACCAATAAGGATGAAACACCACTTAACCTCACCTTTATTCCATGGTTACATCACATTATACCTCATCATGACAAATTTATAAAAATAGAAAAATGGAACAATTACATGGCTTCTTCTCATTGAAGTTTAAATGACATGTTGAATGGAATATAGCTTGCCCTCCTTGAGTCACCATGCACCTCTCTCTCATCCAATGGAGAGAAGACATAATTTGAGTTTGCCATTTATCATAGTTAGATCTAATGATGAAAGTGGATGAGTATGAAGCATATGTGTCATCCTCCCCTCACCAACATTGAATGACTATATGGGAAGGCTGATTCCTGATATTTGAACCAATCCATACATCTTCTAATCAAACCAAAAGAAGAAAGCCAAATCATGGAGTTAATCTCACACCATGGGTAAACCACACATGGTTTACCCTTGGATATTGTAAATCCCATCATGCCAACAGCTGAAATCCTATCTTTAAGAATTAATGAACAAGTTGGCAACTCCCCTAGAAAAGCCTAGATCAGCTCAAGCTCACCCAAGCTTCCCCATGGCTATAAATAGAGCTAAACATTAACACATGAGGGAGGGAGGAGAAAATCAGGAAATCCTTCCCCACTGCCTAAATCCAAAAAGTTTGAACACCAAAATCTTCCCTTAGGACTTAAGCAATGAAGCCCCACTTAAATTAGCCCCTCTAGCCCGCTCATCTTTCCCAATTGAGCCAGCCCGAGAAGCCTAAAACCAGGAAAAAATGGAAGTGTGAAAACAAAATCCTCAAACCTTCAAATTAACCATCCTAAATCCATCTAGGGATTGTGTGAGGACAAGCCCAATAAAAATTGCCATCCCCATAGCCTCTAAGCCACTGTTTGAACTTCTTCCCTCAAATCGAGCCCCTTTTAGTAGAAATCATATAGGCACCCAATTTGACATAAAATTGAGCTGACAGAGAGTCTTCGTAGGAACACATAAAGCATTCAAACCAATCAATTTGAATCCATACTCACTGAGGCTAAGGTAACCCGAGCTCGGGCTTGGTCTAGAGTAGGGTTAGCCTATTCAAAACCCATACAAATCCGTATGTATATGTTCGACTCCTCCAGATGAAGCTCTAGAAACAAAAATCACTCGATTCCATCAAGAATCGAGTGAGATCTTGTCTCTAGAATATAGACAGTGTTCAGGTATAGAACAGATGAAGACGATGAACGGATGCTGTCCATTTCTGTGTTTTGGAAATGAACGGTTATGATTCGTTCTAGCTTGATCTGCTATTCAGATCCCCGCAATGGATCACCCGCATTTCGACCCGTCCGAGGACACGCGGTGGTCTAAGATTTATTTAGATTTAATAAAATCCAGATATACCTTAAAAACTTCAAAAATACATATCTTTGCACACAAAAATCACAAAAATAAAATAAAAATACCTCTGAATTCAGGATAGTAAGCACTACAATGTGGAATTGGAATTTTTAATTTTTGATTTATATTTAATTTTTAATTAATTAAATACTCTATGAAGTATTTTAATTATTAAAAAATATTTATAAATTAGAAAAATATGAAAATTTGAGGGAATAATTCCTAGCACCTTAGGAACAATATTTGATTTTTCCAAAGACAAAAAAAATCGTTAGGATAAAATTTCTTAATTTTCATGAGATTTAGTAATTATTTTCAATAATAAATTCTAAAAATCATAAAATAGAAAGATTAAATTGGAAATTGCCTAAGAATTTAGGGGAACAAATTTAAACCCTAAAATGACAGATTCTAACCTTTCAAAAATTTTAAAATGACATTTCTTTTGGGTTAAAAATTTCAAAATTTAAACCCTAAAAATAACTTTAAAATTTAATATCCACTTCACTTAACTCATCCACCATGAGTTAGGTCAAATTTGAGTTCAAATATCAAATAAACTCAAATGAGAATATAATTAGGATTAATTTAACATTAACCCTAATTAACCCTATTAATCTTTAATTAAATTAGGGTAAAACAAAATTAAAACCTAATTAGGTTTAACCATATATTAAACCTAATTAATTATCCTTTAGCCCTCATTACGTTAGTCTTAGGATAAAATCAAACCCTAATTAAGTCTATGACATAAAATTAGACTTAACTAATTAATTAAACCTTAATTACATTAGGTTTAATATAAAAATTAAATTATGTTTAAGTACATATTAAACTTAATTAATTAAACCTTAATTATATTAGGTTTAATATAAAAATTAAATTATTAATGAAGTTTAAAAGATATATTAAACTTTAATATAAATTTTAATTAAGTTTAAAGATATATTAAACTTAATTAATTAAACCTTAATATAAAAATTAAATCTTTAATTAAGTTTAAGGATATATTAAACTTAATTAATAAAATCTTAATATAAAAATTAAACTTTAATTAAGTTTAAGGACATATTAAATTTATTTAATTAAATTTTAATATAAAAATTTAAACTTTAATTAAGTTTAAGGACATATTAAACTTAATTAATTAAAAATTAATATAAAAATTAAATTTTAATTAAGTTTAATGACATAATAAACCTAATTAATTAAATCTTAATATAAAAATTTAAACTTTAATTAAGTGTAAAAACATATTAAACTTAATTAATTAAACGTTAATATAAAAACTAAATTTTAATTAAGTTTAAGGACATATTAAACTTAATTAGTTAAACTTAATATAAAAATTTAAACTTTAATTAAGTTTAAGGACATATTAAACTTAATTAATTAAACATTAATATAAAAATTAAATTTTAATTAAGTTTAAGGACATATTAAACATAATTAATTAAACCTTAATATAAAAATTAAATTTTAGATAAGTTTAAGGACATATTAAACTTAATTAATTAAAATATAAAAAAATTAAACTTTAATTAAGTTTAAAGACATATTAAATTAACCTAAACTCTAATTAGGTCTAACCCATTAGATATAATTAATCCATTAAGTCTTAACTAAATTAGACTTAATCAATCTTAAAACCTAATCAGGTTAACCCATTAGACCTAATTAATCTATTAAGTCTTAATTAAATTAGACTGAATCAAACCTTAAACCAATTAGGGTTAACCCTAATTAAGTCTAATTAATCAATTAAACCTTACCTAAATTAGGTTTAATTAATCTTAAACCAATTAGACTTAAACTTAACAAAGTCTAATTAATCAATTAAACGTTACTCAAATTAGGTTTAATTAACCTTGAACCAATTAAACTTAACCCTAATTAGGTTCAATTAACCAAAAACCCCTATCAAACAAAACTTATAACTTAGGTTCAACCTAACTTGAACCCAAGTTAAATCAAGCTTAAGTTCAACCCTCATTGAACTTAAGTTAACCTTAAGTCTAGGTTCAACCTAACTGGAACCTAACTTAACTCAAACTTAAACCTTACTTACATTATGTTTAAGTAATCATTAAACCCTAATTAGGTTTAACCTACATTAAACCTAATTAATCAACTTAAACCTTACTCACATTAGGTTTAAGTAACCTTTAAACTCTAATTAGATGTAACCCACATTAAACCTAAATTAATCAACTTAAACTTTACCTAAATAAGATTTAATTAACCTTAAAACCAGATAATTTAACATAATCTCAAACACAACTTCAGTCTAAAATAAACTAAACCCAAACTTAAGTCAAACCTAACTTAAGTCCAATTCACATCAGACTTAAGTTAAAACTAAACATAGGTTCAATAAGACATGAACCCAAGTCAACCCAAACCTAACTTAAGTCCAATTCACATCGACTTAAGCCCAAAACTAAACTTAGGTTTAATATGACATGAACCCAAGTTAACCTAAACCTAACTTAAGTTCAACCCATATTGAACTTAAGTCAAAACATATAACGTAGGCTTAACCTAACTTGAACCCAAAGTTGACCTAAAACTAAACTTAACTCTAACTTAAACATAATATAAGGTTAACTTAGATTTAACCTAAGTTAAGTTTAAATTAATATAAATCTTATAGAGTTCATATAACATAAAGCGACAAAAATTTTAAGTTTAAACCAAATTGAATTTAATTGAACTAAAGTTAGATCAAACTTAACATAAAAATCAACCTATAATCAAACACAGAATGACATTTAAAATCAACATTAAAACATAAATAAGTAAATGAAACTTAACTAAATTTGGACATCTGTCAAAGACGACCGACTATTGTTTTCTGACACTATTTGCTTTGTAGGGTTGAAAACAAAACCACGTTTAAATTTTCTTTGCATGTTATAGTGCGTGTTAACTCTGTTTTGCAGGACGATGACGACGAGATGATGACATTAAAACAAAATAAATAAAATGACATGATATAAATCAAACAAAAATAATTTGACCCAAAAACCTCGCTTAGATTTTATTTGCATGTTATAGGGTGTGCTAGCTCTATTTTGTAGGACGTCGATGACAAAAAAATAATAAAAGACATTAAAAGTAATCAAAAACAAAAAAATGACATCAAAATAATATTAAGTAAAACAAAAAGATATGACAAAATAAAATAAACAAAAAAAAGCCATGAAACAGTGACATGACAAGTGACAAACAATTTTAACGTTACAAAACAATTATAAACAAAATAACAAATATCTTATTAATATTATAGAAGATACCTCATGACATAAATAATTGACACGATATCTCATGACCAAACGAGATAAACATTAGGAATAAAACATTTATGTATTTATTATCCTAAAAAGCATTCAGACAATGAGTTTTTAACATTAATAAAGAGTTTTCTTAGGCAAAATTAGAATTGCCTAGGATATAATTAACTATTGAAGCTTGCTTCTATAGAAGAAGTAAAAAGAACTCAGAATAGGTTAGATACCTAAAAATCTCTGGTTATTAGACTTGTGATTTTCCTAATAGGATAAGAACATTCTAGAGTTCTCCCTATAAAGAAATCACATCACCTTTCCTTTAGTTGTTTATTTTGCTCTTTTTTCCTTTTCTTTTACCCTTTACAAAAAGGGAATTAAAGATTGGGGCAATATAAATAGACTGGCGACTCCTTGACATTTGACACGACACCCTGGAATTGGTGATGATCGGAATCCCGACGAGTTTCCATCGCCGACAATATCGTGTACCATGCCTCCGAGATTGCTCACATGATATTTAATATAGAGTTAATAATGGCGGTAAAAGCATGTCACCTACAATATGAACTCTTTGGCAGCCTTGCTCAAACTAATATGAGCAAAAGTTAACATCTCCTGCAACAAACATACTTTGTAGATTGATCCCTTAGGATGTTTTTATTCTTAACAATTATTTTAATTTATTTGAAAATCTATAGCATAGATATTTTACATTGAATATGGCAGTCATTTAGTATGAAATAAAATGCTACTTTCAATGTATGCATCGAGAAGGCATACTTCTAGAGGAGATACATCCATCTGTATTACACCAGACCCCAGTATAACCTCATTATATAGATGTATAGGTAGATTTTCCATAGAGTCAAAGAAACTAAGAGGTAATATCTGCTCAAGCTTACGTAGTAATAGGGGAATACTCACATCAAGGTGTCTAAATGATTCAACATTCAGTGTCCATGCATAAAACTCTTTGAAGAATATACTGGCTTCTATCAAGGGATTAAGCACCGGCTTCGGTGGAGCATGAAATGTAATGGTTAATAAGCACTATGGAAATATATGGCAGTCGTGAATCTTCATGCCAAATACCTTACCTGTTCCCCCGTCAAAATAGATGTTCAAATTTGACACACATCCACTAGGAAACTTCAAAGAATTTTACCCACTAAAAAATATCGTTTGTTGATCCGGTGTAAGCTGGTATGCAGCTTTGGGCTTTATTATCTTACCTTCATTGGTTTCTTGAAGTTCTAAAGTCCCCCTTTGGCAACACTCTTTCAGGTCCATTTTAGCATTCATTCTATCTTTTGTCTTAACCTTGATATTCATCAATGTGTTGAAGATGTTATCGAAAAAATTCTTTTCAATGTGCATAACATTAAGATTATGTTTAATCGTATTAGTCTTCTAGTAAGGAAGATCTTAGAATATATCGTGCATAATCTAGCATGCCACCAAAATCAGGAAGACGAGTTGAAGCTAATTTTGATTTCTCAATGATCTTTGGTACTTCACTGATGATCTGTAATATTTCAAATTTAGTAATCCTAGAGGGTTGATACACCTAAAATATAAAGTGTTTTTATGCACATTTTTATACCTATTTTTGATGATATTGCACTTTAATGGAAGGTATTTTTGTGTTTTTTTTGTAGGCATGATTAAAATGACTGATTATAATGAAAGGAGCAAAAAAGAATCAAATTTGAAGCAAAAATATGAAGTGTGAAAATTTGGCCTCTAGTGGCTAAGCGCCAAGGGCTGGCGCATAGCCGCCACAGTTAAAAAATACGATTTAACTCAAACTTGGTACCATTTTTAAGGGGTGTTTGAAGCAACTTTTGGTTTAAACTTTCTTAACTTCTTATGGCCGACAAATTTGAATGAAGAGGTGCATCCTTTGGTAGATACATTGAATCTGGACATACTTTGAAGAGATACCAAAATACCTTTTGAAGAATTATTAAAATGAAGACTTAAGATCAGAAAAAGAGAAGAGTTTTGAAGGGAAGTATTGGTGGGAGAAGTGGGAGAAAAGCTTGAAGTGGTTGAAGGGAAAGAGAAAGAAAGAGAGTCTTCTTCTTGCCATATTTTCTTTACTTTTCCACTTTATTTTATCATAGTTTGTATTAAAATTTAGGAGAGTCAATCCTTAGAGTTGGACGCCATCATCTAAGGAGTTATCTAGTGGAAAGCAAAAGTTTCAGAGGAACTTCAAGAGTCTTGTGGAGAGGATTTTCAGATAAGTCTTTATCTTTGTTTTTACATTTGGTTTTTAAGTAAGACTTGTTGTGTTTTCACTATGATTTCTACTTTCAAATCAAATTGTGCTTGTATTTTCTCCATGAGTTCTAAATAGCTTTTTTATCTTTTTCTTTTTAAATGAAGAAGTAATTAACTTATGGAAAGAAGTTGTGTGAACTATAAATGTTTAATGTTGGAAGAAGTTGTGATGATTCACTACCTTGCACTTCATTTACTTCTTGATTTGGCCAATTGAGATGTTAAAATTTATTGTGAGAACATGTAAGAACCAATGCGGTACTATCTCAATCAATAATTGGATAGAATCACATGAAATTATATGGGTGAAAATTATAGTCCATATGGTTGAGTGCAAATAAATAAGGAGATATATTTTTTAATGGGGAGTAAAATTAGAGGAATTTAGAGTGACAAGCTAAAGCCCTCAATTTGGTTTGATGTTTTAAATTTTGTTATGAGATGTTAGCCCCCAGGTGGAGGGAGAAAAGGGAACTCTAGAGTGAGAGCTAGTATCTTTCCTGCCTAACCCATCTACAAGATTTCAAAACTTCAAATTAACCAATGTTCTTTATAGAACCAAGTAAGGGTAAAGAATCTATTTGCTCCTATTTGGCACAACACATTTAGATACTTCCACAATAAAATTTCATGATTATTACTGATTCATTGAAGGAGGAAAAAAATATTTCATTCTCATTTTCTTTCATATATCATTTTATAGTCTTGTTAATTTTAGTTGCTTATTATACATTTTCTTAAAAGAAAATATCAAAAACAAACTTAAAACTTTCTATCTTAAAACATACTTTACAAAATCATTTTAAAAAGTAAAAAGTTATTTTTCTGATTCTTTAAAATTTTAGACATTTCTATGTGGGTTCGATATCTCGGAGCTTAATCAGAAAGTCCTATATTACTTGATAAATGATAAGTATACTTACGTAGAATCCCAGATTATAAAATAATTAAAATATATTTCTTATTTTCTTCCGAATCAAGTTTTTGGCGTCATTGCAAAGAAAGAGATATTATCATTGAAAAGAAATATAAAGTGTAAAATGTAAGATGAAATATTCGAGGATCAAGTTTGTGGAGCCATTACCGGTGAAATTAATTAAAATATCATTTAAAAAAAGTTTAAGAAAAAACAAAATTTTTAGTTTTCCTTATTTTAGTTAGTGTATTTTATTTTATTTTATTTTTGTGTATGCGTAGTTCAGGTTCCGAAGGACTTGTGCCTTACGATTCTGAATTGGAGGGAACTATCAGAAAATTTAAAAATTTAAAAATACAGACAAAGATAAAAATATTCAAGAAACGGTGAATCAAGAAAATTAGAATGTTGAAATCCATCAAGAATTTAGACCTTTAAGAGATTAAGCTAACCCTACAGTGGATGAACTTCATGGTAGTATTCAAAACCTTGTTGTAGCTGCTAATTCATTTGAACTTAAACCTGCTATTATCCAAATGGTATATAATAATCAGTTTGGGGAAGCACCAACTGAAGATCCTAATTTACATCTTGCCAATTTTCTAGAGTTGTGTGCTACTTTTAAATATAATGGTGTTTCAGACGATGCTATCAGACTTGAACTTTTTCCTTTCTCACTAAGGGATAAGGCTAAGATATGGTTAAATTCATTAACACCTGGATCTATCAAAACTTGTGGTTATTTAACGCAAAAATTCCTTGCTAAATATTTTTCACCATTAAAAACTGCGAAGCTTAGAAATGATGTTATATCTTTTTGTCAGTTTGAAGGTGAATCTATATATGAAGCATGGAAATAATTTAAAGACCTCCTGAGTAAGTGTCTACATCATTTGATTCTAGATTGGTTAATAATTCAGACTTTTTATAATAGATTAATTGGATATCTTAGATCTATTATCGATGCCGCTGCTGGTGGTTCATTGATATCTAAACAGTTTGTTGATGCTTATGCTTTAATTGAAGAAATGACTACTAATAATTTTCAATGACCTTTTGAAAGGTTAAATCCTAAAAAGGTAGCCAACATTCATGATAATGATGCTTTTGTGATGCTAGCAAGCAAGGAAGATAGACATATTTGGAATAAATTTTTCTGAGCCAATTTTCATGATTGAAGAAAATTCATTAAGCCAAATGGTTGATTCTCAAACTTCATTAGAAACTTTGAATGTCATAGGTAAACCTAATAACCCATATTCCAATTATTATAACCCAGGTTGGAAAAACCATCCAAAATTTAACTGGAATACCAATAATCAGGGTTGCAGTAATCAACAATGGGCGAACAACCAAGTAAACCCATTGGGGAACTGGAACAACCAAGGGAATAATAATTATAGACCAACATATCCTGCATGTTTTAACAATACTTCAAAATTTAAGGAGAAGAAGTTGTCTAGTGAAGAAGTGGTGTTACAAATGGGAAAACAATTGCAAAGTCAAGGAGCTACAATCAGAAATATTGAAAATCAATTGGGACAAATTGCCAATTCATTAAGTAATAGATCCCAAGGAACACAAATCCAAGAGACAAGAATAAAGAGCAAGTAAAAGTTGTTCAATTGAGAAGTGGAAGAGAGTGGAAGGTAGAGTTCAAAAAGAGATTGAAGTAGATAAAGAAGAAATTGAAGAACCAAAAGAGGATACTCCCAAAGGTTTGGAAAGACCTATTTCTCAACTTAAGATTGATTTAGAAAAGCCACCACCTCCATTTCCTCAGAGACTTTGACAACAAAAATTGGATAAGCAATTTTCAAAGTTCTTGGAAATTTTTAAGCAGCTTACAATTAATATTCCATTTGTTGAAGCCTTAGAACAAATGTCAACTATGTGAAATTTATGAAGGATATTCTCAACAGAAAAATGAATTTTGAAGATAATGAGACAGTTGCACTTAGTGACGAGTGCAGTGCAATAATTCAAAAAAAGCTTCCTAAAAAGCTTAAAGATCCTGGTAGTTTCACAATTCCATGTACAATCAGAGACAGATTTTATGGGAAAGCTTTATTTGATTTAGGTGCAAGCATTAAATTTATGCCATAATCTATATTCAAAAGACTGGGATTAGGATAAATAACTCTGACTAATGTAACTCTAAAATTAGCGGATCGTTCGATCGCCTATCCTAAAGGAGTTATAAAAGATGTTTTAGTGAAAGTGGATCAATTTATCTTTCGTGTTGATTTCATTGTGTTGGATATAGACGAAGATAAAGAGATACCCATAATTTTAGAGAGACCTTTCCTAGCCATAGGTAGAGTGACGATAGATGTGCAAAAAAGAGAATTAACGATGAGAGTCAATGATCAAACTGTTACATTCAATATTTCAAAATCAATGAAATATCTTGCAAGAGGTAAAGATGATGAATGTTATAGGATGGATGTTATCAGATATTTGAGTGAATGTCATTTCAAGTCAACTTATGAAGGGAAATCTGAAAGTGAAAAATTGAAACACGAGCAAGAAGAGGAATTACAATATTCTGAAGATTTTCATGAAGAAGATTTAATTTATGTTCATGAAAATTTTGAATTATTGGACAGTACTAAAAAAGATGAATCTTTTAGTCCATTAATTGAAAAACCTCCTGAACTTGATTTAAAGTTGCTTCCTACCCATTTAAAGTATGCCTTTTTAGGTGATTCTTCAACTTTGTCAGTTATAATTTCCTCTCAATTGACTGAAAAAGAAGAAGAGAGTTTGCTTAAAATTTTAAAAAAATGTAAGAAAGCCTTTGGATCGACAATAACTTATATTAAAGGAATCAGTCCTTCAATTTGTATGCATAGAATTCTTATGGAAGGTAACTGCAAACGCGGGCTGATCCTCAAAGGAGGTTAAATCGTATCATGAAAGAAGTTGTTAAGAATGAAATTTTAAAGTGGTTGGATGCTGGAATTATCTACCCTATTTCAGATAGTGCTTGGATTAGTCCTATTCACTGTGTCCTAAGAAAGGAGGAGTTACTATGACTGTTAATGAAAAGAATGAAATTATACCATCAAGACAAGTTACAGGGTGGCAAATATGAATTGATTATAAAAAATTAAACCTTGCTACAAGGAAAGACCATTTTCCACTACCCTTTTTAGATCAGATGTTGGATAGACTGGCTGGACATAAATACATTTATTTTCTGGATGGATATACTGGTTACCACCACATACAAATTGCTCCTGAGGATCAAGAGAAAATAATGTTTACCAGTCCTTATGGTACATTTGCTTTTAGAAGAATGTCATTTAGTTTATGTAATGCCTCTGCTACATTTCAGAGATGTATGATGACACTTTTTTGTGATTTAATTGAAAAAGAGATTGAAGTTTTTATGGATGACTTTTTAGTATTTGGAATTTCATTTGAATCATGTTTAGAACATTTATCAAGAGTTCTGAAACACTGCGAAGAAACTAATTTGGTCCTTAACTGGAAAAAATGTCAAATTATGGTAACAGGAGGAATTATTTTAGGACATCGTATATCAAAAAATGATATGAAGGTAGAACCTGCAAAAATTCAAGTTATCTCTAAATTACCTTGCCCAACAAATGTAAGGGAAATTAAAAGTTTTCTGGGACATGCTGGATTCTACAGGTACTATATTAAAGACTTTTCAAAATTTTCAATGCCTTTATGTCGTTTACTGGAAAAGATGTCAATTTTGATTTTGATGATGATTGCGTAAAACCTTTTGAGACATTAAAAGAAAAATTAATTACTTCACCTGTTATAGTTTCACCAAACTGTGAAAAACCTTTTGAACTAATGTATGATGCAAGTGATTATGCTATTGGAGTTATTTTAGGTCAGAGATATGATAACATTTTCATAGTGATTTACTATGCTAGTAAAACTCTCAATGAAGCTCAAATTAATTATACCACAACTGAGAAAGAGTTATTAGCAATAGTATTTACCTTTAATAAATTCAGATCATATTTAATTTGAATAAAATGTGTGGTGCATACTGATTATTTTGTTATTATATATTTAATCAAGAAGAAGGATGCAAAATGGAGACTTATAAGATGGATTCTTTTTTTGTAAGAAATTGATTTTGAATTAGTAGATAAGAAGGGTGCTGATAATCAAATTGTTGATCATCTGTCCAGGCTTGAAACTGAAAAATCTCTCTGTGATGTTGAAGAAATTAATGAACATTTTCCTGATAAAAAATTGTTCACTATTAATGAGTGGCGTGTTCCATGGTATACCGACATTGTAAACTTTATTATCCGTGATATTATACCCTATGGTTTGACATACCAAGACAGGACGAAATTTTTATCTGAAGCCTAAACTTATTTCTTGGGATGATCCGTTTTTTATATAAATAAGGAAAGGATCTGATCATTAGAAGATGTGTGCCTTTTGAAAAAACTTATGAAATTATTTAAAAATGTCATAATTCTAATAATGGGGGACATTTTGTTGTTGATAAAACTGTATATAAAATCTTACAATCTGATTTTATTGGCCTACAATTTTTAAGGATGTTAATTCTTATATTAAAAATTGTGATCGATGTCAACGTGTAGGCAATATTTCTAAAAGAAATGAGATGCCCCTCAATTATATGTTGGAAGTTGAAATATTTGATGTTTAGGGATTAGATTTCATGGGACCATTTATACCATCTTTTCGACATACATACATTTTGATAGCAGTAGACTATATCTAAATGGATAGAAGCTGTTGTTTTACCTTGATGTGATGCTAGAAGTGTTGTAAAGTTTTGAAGAAAGAATATATTTTACAGATTTGGAATACCAAGTGTGATCATAACTGATGGAGGAAGTCATTTTAGAAATGCGATTATGAAAAAGCTAGCAAAAAAAATATCATATTAGCCATCGCATTGTTACTGCTTATCATCCGCAGACAAGTGGTTTGGTTGAATTATCGAATCGTGAAATTAAAAGATTTTTGGAAATGACTGTTAATCCAAACATAAAGGATTGATCAATCAAACTGGATTATGCTTTGTGGGCCTATAGGACTACCTACAGAACTCCTATAGGAATGTCCCCATATAGGCTAATTTTTAGAAAAGCTTGTCATTTACTAGTTGAACTTGAGCATAAAGCATATTGGGCTATTAAAGAGTTTAATTATAAATTGTAAGATGCCAGTGAAAAGAGATTATTGCAATTAATGAGCTTGAAGAGATAAAGAATGAATCTTATGAAAATGCTAAGATTTATAAAGAAAAGATGAAGTTATGACATGATTGGAAGATTCTTACTAAAAATCTTGAGCCAGGACAATAAGTTTTGTTATATAATGCTGGATTGAAAATATTTGCTGGAAAACTTAAGTCTAGTGGATGGCTCCATTTATTGTAATGAAAGTTTATTCCTATGAAGCTGTAGATACTAAATATCCGAAGATTGGACAAATATTTAAAGTTAATGGTGATAGAGTTAAACCTTATTTTTTAGTTGATCAATTTAAACATGATGAGAATCTGATGTTGGGTCACTCAGAATAAGCTTGAGGTATGTCAGGCTGAAGACGTTGAACCAAACACATTGTGGGAGGCAACCCATAGTTATCGGTGTGCTTTTCTTTATGTTTGCTTTGTGTGTTTTGTTTGGTTTAATTTGAGATTATGTGGTAGAATTTTGGAGTTTTTTATGTTATAGTGGTGTTTATTTGACCTTATTTGTTGACTTGAATGAGTCAGAATGAAGATTTGGACATTTAGCAGACCTATACTAAAATGAGCACTGGAGGCTATGCGTAACAAGTTGGCTCTTATGCGCCGAAGTTATAAAAATGAGAAAAATGAGGATTCTATAAGTCTAAATCGTGGGTAAGTGGTTTTAGGAGTAATTAGACAGTTTTAACACATCTAGGGTCGGTTCTAAGACTTCTCAAGTCTATAAAAAGGCCAAGAATTAAAGAGATACTTGTCTTAATTCTTATTTTCATTCTTCAGTCTTAAGAAAAGTATTTTGAGTGCAAAAATGTCTCTTGGGAGAGCGAAGTTAAGAAGAATGAGGAAGCCAACAAGAAGAAGTTCATTAGTGAAAGTGCGCAAGAGTTATTCAACGGATATCTGGTTGTTAATATGCAAGGAATTTCAAAAAACCTTTCGAAGAACGAGACTGACGTGAAATAAATCGAAGCAAAGGTAAATGAAACTAATGCACATTTAGCGCACATAGGATGCCAACTCAAAATGCAATTCAGTCACACAAGTCATGTGGAAGAAGAGGATAAAACGATGTCTATGAAGAACAAATGGATAGAAGAAGAAGAAGAAGATGTGAGAGTTTTTAACCATCGCCCATTTTATCAGATTTATATTCCAGATGGTTCAAATGGAACTAATGGTGATTCTGGATATATTCAACCTACTGGAGATTGGAATAAAATTAAGTGTGGTCTAGCGGTTTAGTTATCTGTGTTTAGTGTTTAGTGTTTGTGATTATTATAATGTTTATGTTTTGTTGCATTTTAATTTGTGTTTATTACATCTTAATGATGTAAATTTGTGTTTAAGATATGTGTTGTGAACCTATGTATTGGAAAATTTCATCCAAGATGTTTGGATAAAAATTTATAGTTTGTATTAAGTGTTTTGTTATTAATGAAATATAAGTTTCTGTTTGTGTGAAATTTGTGTTGAATCGATGGAAATTATAGTGTAATTTTGGAGTATTTGAAGTGTTATGGGGTAAAATTAATTATTTGAAGTGATTAAGGGTGATTAACAATGTTTTAGTGACATTAACATAAATTGTCAAAATCAGAGCAACGGCGGCTAAGCGCCCAACCTTCGGCGCTTAAGCGCCAAATTTCGCGGCTATGCACTATCACTTCGCGCATAAGCTCCGGTTCGTGAAAATCGGTTTTTAGACGTTAAAACCTGAAATTTGCAAATTTTAATTCCATCATCACCTTTAACATCTCAAATTCGTGAGAAAAGAGCTTAGGGCATCACTAAATTGGATCAATTTAGAGCTAATTTCGATAAAATTTGTTAGATTTAAACTCTTTAAGGTATGAGCACTTCTCCTAAGCAAAATTTTTTTATTTTCACCATTTATTTTGAGTACATTATTGAGAAATCTGAAAATCACTATTCATAGTGAAAATTTTGAGGAAAAGCAAGAGAAATTGCTTGGATTTAGTGGATTTTGCCTTTAGAAGTTATGTTAGCAATTTTAGTTTGATTTTAGAATTTATGGTGAATTTTTTGTGAATTTTAGAAATGGCTTCAGTCGAAGTGCTTGAAAGAGAAGGCTAGATTTGATTCAGACAAATTTGTCAGTTCTAGAGCAGAGGATCGTTACGTTGAAGCACTATCATCACGTAAGTTGATTCTAGAACAAGTTTTTAGTAAACCAGGAGGAGATATTGAAGAAATGATTGTTCGAAGAAATTGGAAAAAGTATTGTTGCTTCTCCACTGTTACTGTTGTTTCTATGGTAAGAGAGTTTTATGCTAACTTGCCAGCACAGAGGAAAACATAGTGATGGTTCGAAGACAACAAGTAAATTTTTCATTTGCGGTAATCAATACCTTTTACCGATTACCTCCTGAATTGTTTTGTTATTATGCTAATTATCATTCTTCGGAAGGAGAGTTAGATGAGATTATGTCTTTTCTTACTGATGGAAGAGGTCTATGAAAAATTACAAATGAGAGAAGAGTAAATTTTCCAGCCTCAAAGATGAATGCCACTTCTAAGGCATGACATTACTTCATCTCATCTAAGCTGTTGCCTTCAGGTCATGTTAGTGATGTTACGAGGGAGAGAGATGTTTTGAACTATTGTATTCAGCAGGGAAAGCCGATTGACATAGGACCTATCATTTTTTATTATATTTTAAACTGTGTCAGAGCTGTCACTACTGCAAGTATGGGATTTCCTACCCTGATTCATACACTTTGTGAGCAGTCTAGCGTAAAGTTTGAAACTTGGGAAGAAGTTCTTCAGCAACTTAGACCTATCACCAGTGTAAATGTGAACACTTACACTGTACATTCGGAGTTTGGCTGGAGAGGAGGATTTGTTAGAGCTTCTGGTGCTTTTGCTTCTGCTGCATCAACTTCTCTTGCTTCTACTTCACAAGCATCATCATCTAGAGATTCATAGACTAAATTATTAAATATGATTTTAAAGAAGGTCATTCTGACTAGATAGCATGTTAGACATATGGATGGAAAGGTAGAAAATATTGAAAGATATATAAATAAACATGAAGAGTACGAGGAGAATTGTCAGCAGTACATGGACAGACTGATTAGAGGACATCACAGTGCTGAGAAGCTTCCTCATCCTTATTTTATACCTTATATTTCATCCAGAGATTGGAATGAGAAAGATGATGATGATGAGGACGATGAGTAGGATTTTATTTTTATTATTGAGTTTGTGATGTTGTACTTGTGATGTTTTTATTTGTGTTGTGGTGTTTGGATTTTTATTATTTGTGTTTTTATGCTTTGAAAACTAATATGTGAGAGCTATAGTAGGATCATTTCTATTATGTATATTCAGTTATATATGTTTTGGATTTATGTTTTATGTTGTAATGTGTGATATGTTTGTGGGAGTAAATGTTGTAATGTAAAGTTTATGTTTTTAGTAGTGTATAATTTAATTCCAAAACTGTTAGGAAAATTTAGAACACTATTAGAAATCATTATTTAAATTACATATTTAAACTTTTCAAAATTTGCTACCATATCTTTTCTAGTATTGATGTGATTTTAGTTATGTTAAGTTGGTGTGTATTTGCTTTGAAAACTTCCACTACTTTAGAAGTCCTTTAAAAAATTTTATTTACAAAAAAAACTGAAAAAACTTAATTTGATTTATTTTTACTCCTGTTTTTAATAAGTTATACTTGCATACTTTGGATATGAAAATTCCTGCAAGCATGTTATTTTAGTTTTTAATTCTTACCCATGTATCATGTCTTATGCTTAAATGTTTTATCCTACTAAAAATTTAAAGTTTGGGGGGAATTTAAAAACAAATTTTCAAAAACTAAAATTTTATTTGTTCTCAAGGATGCTTAAAATAAATTCCATTTTTGATTGAAAATAATTATGTATATAAAGTTATATTAGGGGAGCAAAATTTTGAATATAGAAATGAGTAAGAGAATTTAGTTAAAATTTATAGCAATAATGAAAAAATTAAAATTAAAATTTTCCTTAGTAAAGAAATGTTAAATATAATTAAACTATCTTTAGTAGTAAGTGTTGTTTTTTTGTAAAAATAAAATATTTGACTTTTATTTTTCAAAGCTTAAATTTTTTTATTAAAGAATAATTTTCAACACTGTTATTATGATTAAGTGAAAGATATATAGCAGACCTTTATTTTAAATGGAAGGGTGGAATTCAAAATCATTAAAGACCTATCCAAATATAGTAATCGTTGTCTTATATAAAAAAAAAGAAGAAAGAAAAAGAAAAAGAAAAAAAATAAAAACAAAAAGAAAAAGTGAAAAATAGTATGTGATAAGGAAGGAGAAGCTTGAGGATTTAAGGGCATAATCAAAAATTGGTTCCATACCTAAAGTTTAAAATACAAGTTTTGAGAAAATCTAAAGCTTAAGATTATAATATAGTAAGTATAACTATTTTCAAATAAAAATTTTTAAGAGAGAAAAATAAAATGTTTAAATCCTATATTTGTAAAAATCTACAAATATTTGTGAATAAGATAAGAACTCATATTTTTCATTATCCTTTACTTAAGAACTTTCTAAACTTTAAGTTGATCTTATTTACTAATTTTTTTTTTAAATTGGACTATTTCATTTCTAGAACAAAATTTTAAAACCTTCCTAAATAAACTCATTTACATAATTTGCGTGTTAAAATTTTTTATGTGATTAAGCATCACTTGAGGACAAGTAACATTTTATGTTTGGGAGATTTTGATACACCTAAAATATATAGTGTTTTTATGTTGTTATACCTATTTTTGATGATATTGCAATTTAATGAAAGTTTTTTTTTATTTTTCTTGCAGGTATGATTAAAATAACTGATTATGATAAAAGGAGCAAAAAAGGATCAAATTTGGAGCAAAAATATGAAGTGTGAAAATTTGGCCTCTGGCGGCTAAGCGCCAAGGGGTTGCGCATAGCAACCACCTTTAAAAAATACGAATTAACTCAAATTTGGCACCATTTTCAATGGGTGTTTGAGGCAACATTTGGTTTAAACTTCCTTAACTTCTTATGGGAGGAAAATTTGAATGAAGAGGCGCATCCTTTGGTAGATACATTGAATTTGGACATAACTTGAAGAGACACCAAAACATATTTTGAAGAATTATCACAATGAAGACTTAAGATTAAAAAAAGAGAAGAGTTTTAAAGAGA
This sequence comes from Papilionanthe hookeriana x Papilionanthe teres, assembly GCA_022702705.1. NCBI lineage: Eukaryota > Viridiplantae > Streptophyta > Magnoliopsida > Asparagales > Orchidaceae > Papilionanthe > Papilionanthe hookeriana x Papilionanthe teres. Next base: position 32,292,485 of record CM040424.1, on the reverse strand, counting down.
CGTATTGGCGGGAGAAGTGGGAGAAAAACTTGAAGCGGTTGAAGGGAAAGAAGAAAGAGAGTCTTCTTCCTGCCATAGTTTATTTACTTTTCCACTTTATATTATCGCAGTTTGTATTAGAATTTAGGAGAGTCAATCGTTAGAGTTCGGCGCCAACTACTAAGGAGTTATCTAGTGGAAAGCAAAAGTTTTAGAGGAACTTCAAGAGTCTCGTGGAGAGGATTTTCAGATAAGTCTTTATCTTTGTTTTTACATTTGGTTTTTAAGTAGGAGTTGTGTTTTCACTATGATTTCTACTTTCAAATCAAATTGTTCTTGTGTTTTCTCTATGAGTTCTGAATAGTTTTCTTTATCTTTTTCCTTTAAAATGAAGAAACAATTAACTTATGGAAGGAAGTTGTGTGAAGTATAAATGTTTAATGTTGGAAGAAGTTGTGATGATTCACTACCTTGCACTTCATTTACTTCTTGATTTGGCCAATTGAGATGTTAAAATTTGTTGTGAGAACATGTAAGAACCAATACAGTATTGTCTCAATCAACAATTGGAGAGAATCACATGAAATTATATGGGTGAGAATTGTAGTCCATATGGTTGAGTGCAAATAAATATGGAGATATGCTTTTTAACGGGGAGTAAAATTAGAGCACTTTAGAGTGACAGACTATAGCCCCCATTTTGGTTTGATGTTTTAAATTTTGTTATGAGATGTTAGCCCCTAGGTGGAGGGAGAAGAGGGAACTCTAGAGTGAGAGCTAGTATCTTTCCTACCTAACCCATCTACAAGATTCAAATCTTCAAATTAACCAATGTTCTTTATAGAACCAAGTAAGGGTAAAGAATATATTTTCTCCTATTTGGCACAACACATTTAGATACTCCACAAATAAATTCCATAATTATTACTGATTCATTGAAAAAGGAAAAATATATTTCATCCTCATTTTCATTCATATATCATTTTATAGTCTTGTTAATTTTAGTTGCTTACTTTACATTTTCTTAAAAGAAAAATATCAAAAATAAATTTAAAACTTTCTATCTTAAAACATACTTTATAAAATCATTTTAAAAAGTAAAAAGTTATTTTTCTGATTTCTTTAAAATTTTAGACATTTCCATGTGGGTTCAAAATCTCTGGGCTTAATCAGAAAGTCCTATATTACTTGATAAACAATACAAATACTTACGTAGAATCCCATTTTATAAAATAATTAAAATATATTTCTTATTTGCTTTGGAATCAAGTTTTTTGCGCCGTTGCAAAGAAAGAGAAATTATAATTGAAAAGAAATATAAAGTGTAAAATGTAAGCATAAATATTTGAGGATCAAGGCTGGACTTAGTCTCTCAACTTGTTTTTTAATAGTGCGTCAATGTTCCTTATAAATGAGTGATCCTCGTAAATAAATCTTCGAAGATGGTTGAACCATCTATTTTTCCTACCATTTTTTAGAGTAATTGCCTTTAAAATACCCATGCAGTAAGGAAAAACTAATTTTCTTGTTGTGCATCAACTAGCTAGCAACCTATAGGCTGGGAAATCATTAATCATCATCATAAGAGCCTCTCTCAGTTTAAAATTCGCCCTCATCTCCCATAATGTTTGATGCTCTTCAATCAAAATTTGTAAGTATACATCAATCTTTTCCTTTGAGCAAAGTAGACCTGGTACAGAAATAAGAATGACATGGTAATGCACATATTAGGGAAGGTGAGGGGGGGGGGGGTAAATTGTACAGCTTAATGATCACTGACAATCACGAGAACCATGTTGCAATGTGACTGTACTGGGTGAAATCTTCTGCTTATAACCCAAGTCTAACATTGCATGCTTCAGTTGCGAAGTTCAGATAAGCATAATCAAAATGTCTCTAGGTCTCACCATGTGATGGATGGCTCATCAAGTTAGCATCAACAGATCCAGCACTGTGTCAAGTCATGTGAGAGACTATACACATGGAAAAAAACAATCTCTGAAGTTGGTGTGTGAGTAGAAAATAAAAGAGATGCTTGTATGGAATATTTTTTTGATTTTTACTCTTTTGCCTCCTTTCTTTGAATTTATATGCACCACAAAATAAACAAGTTCTCTCAACTGCATTGGCCTTGTAATATATTATGTAGCCATTACAACAACAATCAATCTTCTGACATTGTAAAATTAACTTTGAAACCAATTTTTTAGTTATGTACAGGCCATCCAACACTAAATTCCCTATAGGGTTCATTTCTTTTAATAATGTTGATACTTGAATACTTCTCTAGGCATGTTAAAATCAAATTTGATGGTCAACATTCTCAGCACCAATAATAACTTTGTATGTGTTGTGCAACTATCCCATAAAGGTTGTTGTGCAGCGTTCAGTAAGTCATAAAACTGTGGCGATTCATTGTTCAGTATTTTAGGTTCGTGTCGAACACTCTAAAAGAATTGAGCTTTTTGAACATCATGAATCATTTCTTCATATGAGTCAACATCAAATTCCTCTATAGGAGGGACATAACTTATCGAGGCGCCTCCTAGATCTAACTAAACTTCACGTTGTTGCTAACCATGTGAAGTCCAGTAGAAATAATTAGGTTTGAATCTCTTGTGGTAAAGATCCAACTTAAATTCTTTGGGTGGCAGAAATCTTTGATATTTGGGTTTCGCACAAAGACACCAAAACTTAACCTCTGAATGATAAATAGGCATCTGTGATGTAACCTGCATGAATTCCTCCACCATTCAAGAACTTATTAGTTAGTCTTTTCCTTATTGGATATAATATGTAGTACATCCAAGCTCTTAAAATAAAAATATTCATCTGCAACACGGATATATCTTTACATATCAGTAAAATTAATATGCGACATAAAAATTAGTCGATACTTAAAGTAATAAATCAACAGTACTTGGTTAATCTTATTTAAGACACCTATTTGAAGTGGTTTATTCTTTAAATAATATACTTGATGCATTCCACCACTTCAAACAACCTACATGAATTCTATTAATAACATCCCCATATATAACACCATCACTTTAAACAAGACCTGATGCACTTCTCTCTTCAACTAATTGTCGGCATATTTTTAGGTTGTGTGTTTGTATTTTGAAAAGGGGTTGCCTACAGAAATTGTCGGCGAATTTTAGATTTTAAATTTAATTTTAAATATATATATATATATATATATATATATATATATAATTTAGAAAGTAGCATTTGATTTTGAAAATAATTTTAAGTTTGAAAATTTTAAGATATGAAATCAAACCGATCTCACATCCCAAATAGTTTATATAAACGAGCACCGCATCACAAACCGTGTATCTATCCCGAAGAATAGACACACTGCTTGATGATGCAGCTTGATTAAATAAACTAGAAGATTTGTGACATCCGTTTGGTCTACGAACCAATTTTATAAGCCGACAAGTTTCCTCGCTTAATATAAAGGAATTAAGCGGGGTTTATATTACTCAGGTTCTTAAAGTTTCCTATAAGGGCAAGCCCCTATAGTTAATTACATCTTAAATGAAGGGAATCATTTAAGAAAACTCTCGATAATGATCAGTGGTTTTGCTCTCAAGAATTTCAAAGTTTAAAGTTTTCAAAGGATTGAATTTTGGAGATTTCAATAGGGAATGGATCAAATTTGGAACAGTTATTTTCAGGAGTCCGAAGAAAGAGAAGTAGGAGAAGTTGAGGATCCAAGAAGAATCTTGGCAACTTCCCAAACTATCATATTGTTTGGCTTCAATTTAAGAGAATGTTTAATGTTGTAATCCTGCCAATTTTAGTTAATTAGGACTTTGTTGACCTCATTTTTTATGAGGTCTTCTCTTCTTCTCTTTAGTACTTAGGATCTAGCCTTAGGCTTTTCCTTTGACTATCCTAGAGGATTAGAATTGGGACCCACCACTTAGAAATTCAAATCACTTCTTAACTCCCTGCAAACTCCACAAACTTGATTGTAGACCCCTAATCACCTAGAGGGTTGAAATCAAATGTGGAAGTTTAAAGGATGAGTTCCTATAGGACTCTTTGGCCTTAGGATCCTCCAGGTGGCATGGTCCAGTGAAGGGCTGACTTACACACACACTACACCTATACACTACACTTTCACACACCTCCTAAAAACACACCCATACCTAACTCGACCTCCCGACTCATGGAGGTGATTCACATGGATGGTCCTTAACCCCTAAGCCCTTGGCTAAGAGGGTTAGGAACAACATAGTGGATGCCTCAAATGAGTCCCTTCATGGCTCATGTGGGCTTGATATGGCTTCATGGCTCAACCAAAATGATTTCATTCCACTTACACCCTACACCCGTCTAGCCTACCCAAAACCCTTGAAATTACCCAAATCCTCCAAAATTTCCAAATCGCCCAAAATTCCCCAAAACCATTCCTAAATATTTCCTCACCAATCAAATTGATCATCCATAGCCAAAGATACCAAAAATTCCAAAAATACCCCCAATACCCTCCAAATACCCAAAATACCCCTCTTAGCCAAAAAATCCAAAAATTCAACAAATTCCCAGAAAATTCCAGAAAATCCCAAATATTCCCAATTTCATTTTGTCTAACTACACCATGGGCCAATTTTGTCAATTTACCCCACTTTTATCAAAATCCCCAATTCGACTCCATTTTTAACCCAAAGTGAACCCAATGTCAAACCAAACCTACCCAATTGACCCAAATTCTGGTCCAATTCAATTCTAAACTTCAATTCAACATCCCCAACACTAATCTAGACCAAATACAAGCCCAATTTGATTGACATTTAAATCCAATTTCACTTTTGACCTTAAAGCCCAATTTGAACCCATGACCCAAACTTAGCTCAAACTCACCCAATTCAACTCCAATTAACCCCAAACCTTTTCTAAACCTTCCTTAACATCCCCACAAATAAAACACTAACATAATTTGCCCAAAATTTAGACCCAAACCCCACTCAAATTCAACCCAAAGCTAAAAGACCCAATCTTGACCTAAACCCAAACCTAACCCAAATAAGCCCAAACCCCAAAATCAAAACCCAACCAAAGTCAAAACCTCTTTGAAACACTCCCATAAACATTTCCCAACATTAATTTTACAACAATTTCAACCCTAGCCCAACATTGGCCCAAGTTAGCCCAATTCGACCTACATTAACCCCTTTACCAAAGAAGCCCAAATCCAACCCAATTCAAACCCAAATCACTCCAAACTTGTTTCAAATCAATCATGACACATCCTTAGACAAAACTCAACATTTATTTGGCATGGCCCATTGCAAATTTTTCTATTCAAAAGCCCATTATCTAACCTAAAAGCCCACTCCCTTAAACCTTCCTAAAAGCCCACCTTTACCAAATTTTAAAAGCCCAAAGTCCATTTCCAAGCCCACATGAAACCTTTTCTTCATCATTCCTTTGATAACCCTATTTGACCAAAGTCTTAAACCATCATGAAATCAACCCATTTGTAGCATCATGACAAATCCCATCAATGGAATCCAAAGTTTTCAAAATTCCAAATAACCATTTTCCATGCAAGTGAGCCAACCTTTTCCCCAAGCCATGAGCAAGCCAAATGAAGTCATGGAGCCATGCATAAGCCATATGCAAGCCATGGGGAGCCCTTTCCACCTCACCATGCCACTTATGGCAAGGAGAGGGGAGCCTTTCTTAAGCCTTCACTAAACCTTTTTTAACCCCATTCATGATACACTTTAACCAAAATTGGCCACCTCACCTTGGATGGGGACTTCACCACATATGTGAGGCTGACCCAAATGATCTCACATCAGCCCAAATCAAGCCTTGGTGAGTGAACCAAGCCAAAACCATGAATCGACCCAAATTGGACCAAAAATGCTCCTTACACCCATGCCATTTAAATCCTTGACTTTACACATGGCATAACCCAATTGATTGCACCAAGATCAAGCTCGATCATGTGAGTTTTCCTCAGCCGAAAAACCTTGATGAATGAACCAAGCCAACCCTCATGGCCACCCAAAGCTCCACCATAACCTTCCTTATTTAAACCCCACCTCCATGACCAAGTGGAAGAGATGCAAAGATTACCTTGGGTAAACTCTGCCAAATTGTTCCCAAAGCTTCTCCAAGCACTCCTAAGCTCAATCCAATCATTTCCAATCGAGGCCTCACCTCTTGGACAAAGGTATCAAATTTTTTCTCCTCCAACCGAGCATGTTTTAATTTTCTGTAATTATTCACATGTTTTAAGTATATCATCACCATATAGATGTGTGCTACTCGATTAGACCATCATTTTAAAAAAAAATTCATTCAATTTCATTTAGAATCGAGGGAGATATCAAGGTTTGAAGTTAGACGGTTTTGGGTGAATAGAACTAGGGGAGAGAAGCAGCAGCCGTCCGATCAGGCGTGTATCCAACGGACGGTGCTGATGGAGTTGGACGGTAGCTTCATCCATGAATAGAACCGCGCCAGCCAATCAGGGAGCGACACGTGGCGATTGAGCGGGAAAATGAAATATTTTATTTATTTTTGACCCTAAACTTCAAAAATGCATAACTTTGTGTAGAAAAATCATAAAAATAAAATAAAAATACCCTCTTGCTCAGTGAATAGAGGAGAATAATGTGGAAAAGAAATCATTTAATTTCATTGAGTATTTGATTTTTAATAATTTATTTACTCTCTGCACATTTTCAATTCTCCATGCATGTATACAATTCACCATGGCATGAGACCATAGAGGGCTTTTGAAGCCTCTGAATTTGGGAACATTCCCTGAATTTTCCAAAGTCAGAGGCCATCCCTATGAAGAGTTATTGATTTTTCAACTCTAGGTTGCTAGTTTGAGTATTTTAATTCCAATAATTAGCATATTGTGAAATAAATTCTATGAAAATTTGGTGATGTTTATTATGACCAGAGGACCTTAGGAAAAATAGGTTTTGAGTTAACTCACTTGGAATAACCCTAATTGGCTTAAACACCCAAAATGGAGTTTTAATTAATTAGAGCTAATCATACATCAAATTGACTTGAAATCAATCCTCCACTGACCTTTAGGATTAGAGGAACTCACCATAAAAGTTTGAAGTCAATTGGACTTGGTTAGCCCTATCAAATGGGTTGATTAAGCCATTTAGCCAAAATTAAATTTAAAAAATTCATAACTTTCAAAATGCTTTTCAAAAATTCACCAAATTGGTTTTGGAGCCTCTCTGATATCAGGGAATTTAAGAAAATTAAAATTGCAATTTTCTAAAAAAAGTTGATTTTTTGCATTATTTTAATATTTTTAATAATTAAAAAATAATAAAAATCACAAAAATAATAAAATTCACCAAAATGTTACATTTTGAATTTTAATCACTTACGAACAAACCCCATATTTTTATTAGGTCTCTAGGATGAGATATTAAATTTTAAAGCCCTAGGGTAATTTTAAAATTAAAAAAAAATGTATTTTCTAGCATTTCCACTAAAATAATTCTAATAAATCAAAGAAAAATCAGAAAATTGTAAAAATTAGTTCTCTGATTTCCTTGATATCAGAGAGATTTTTTGAAAAATATAAAATTCATTTTTCAATCTTTATTTTATTTTTAAATTAATTAATACTCCAAAACTCAAAATAATTATAATAAAAAGAATGTAATTCAAAAAATCACCAAAATTGGTCCAAGTGGTTCTCTGGTCATTAGGAATGTCCCATAATTTTCTTAAGGACTGAAAAATTCCCTTGGTCATCTTATCGAATTTTCCTTGGAAATCCCTATTTTATACAAAAAATAATTATATAAATAAATTAAATACAGTAAAAATCACATTTTCTCCTCTAATGTCTTAATTGACATGTGAGTGAAGCCACATAAAAATTTCAAATTCATTTAAGCTCAATTTAGTGAGTTATGAAATTATTAAGCTTGAAGGGCAAAATGGTAATTAAAATTTTAACCCTTAATTAAAACTTTAGGCTTAATAAAATGAAAGAGTAAAATATTTGATCCTAATCTAATTTGGATGATTGAAATTTAAATAATTAAAGAGTAGAAACCTACTAAAAAATTTAAAAATAATTAAAATAAACCTTAATCAAATAATTAATTAAATTTGGAAGAATAATAAAATTGGAATTATTAAAAATAGCGATATTATTAGGAAGAGATTTGTTCTTTAATTTAAGAATCCCTAAATTAATCATCTCGAATAATATTTAATTCCTAATTAAAATGATAATCCAAATTTAAAATTTAAAATGCTAAAAGACTTAATCATTAAATTAAATTAAAGTTAAATTATTTAAATTAAATCCTTTTAAAATTTCAATTAAATTAATACTTTAACAATTAAAATTAAATCATCTTTAAAACATAAAAAAATAAAATATTAGATTAAAATTAAAAATAAAATTAAATTAAAATTTAAATTAAATTAAAATCTAAAATAAAATTAAATTAAAATTTAATTAAAGTTTAAATTAAATTAAATTAAATTAAATTAAATAAAATTAAATTAAAACATATTAAATTAAATTAAATTAAATTAAATTAAAATAAAACCAAGTTAAAATTAAAATTAAATTAAATTAAATAAATCAAATTAAATTAAAATTGAAACTAAACCAAATTAAATTAAATTAAAGTTAAATTAAATTGAATTAAAAATAACATCACCTAAGACATAAAGAATTCAAAAATAAATCTAAAACAACTTGAACACTATTCCAAACTTAAATCCATTAACTGAAATTAAATTAAATCATAAATCACTTGAACATCAATTTACCCTCGAGAGCTTTTGTTGTCACAACTCCTAAATGGAGTATTAAGTGAAGTGTTACTTCACTCATAGGATATTCAAATGTCCTAGTTCACTGAGTAGGATAACAACAAAACTTGAACTCCCGGACGATTAATTCATTTGTATAATTAAATTCTCTTGGACTTAAAATAATCCTAGAAATATTGAAAAGATGTTTAAGATTCGTCTTAAGCACTTCCTCGATATGATAAGATGTTTATAAGAACAATTGAACTTAATTGTTCTTTGATGAAGGAAATCGTCCTCAAACCAAAATACCGACACCTAGACGTCATAGGAGATGACTAGCTATAGGAGTAGGACCTTGGTAGAAAACCATAACCCTTCCCTTAGCTTTACCTAGGAACTTGCTTTAAATGCTTAAATATTCTAATTGTGTTTTAAGTGCAGCTTGGGATGACGGGAAGACCCTCCAGGTACGCTTTTATTTTATTACAATTTACCTTATTGAAATTTATTTAATCGCATCACACTTACTTTTCTTGCATGATAAACAACTGTTGCATGAAAACCCACACCTTTAGGATAGTCCCTAAAACCGAAACCAAAACTAAATTAAAAGTCATTACAAGATAAAATTCACCGCCACAACATTTCAAAATATAAAACAACTCAAAATTTAATCACAAACAGAACAACAAAACTACAACTACAACTAAATTAAAACGTTTTGTTGGATGATCGGGAATACCTCGGATGATGTAACCTACGTGTTGCTAACGGGATTTCCCACGGTCTAAATGAAAGTGTGGAACTCATTCAGTTGAGTTTAGCAAATTCATCTGGACTAAGTGAATCCGATAAAGATAACGATGCCGGAAGGATGGAACCGTGGGATCTTAACCGGTGTTGTTATAATCAACTTTAAGATTTGTTTAATTAAAATATTAAAAAACACCCGGATTTTAAGACCTTCTCTAAACCGAACACTTCTCTCATCTTCCGATTTATAACTTCTAAAACTAAACCTCGCAACAACAAGGAGCTCGGAGCATGGTGGGCAAGCACGGCCATCGTCATCGCGAAAACCCGAGTCTACTTCAAAGCAAAACCATTCTTAGAATTAAATAACCAATCCATAGGATTTCGAGGTAGCTTGCCTAGTGCAACATAAATCCTCAACTTTTCGTTAGGCATTTGCATAATCATGTTATGTAAATTAAGCCCTAACCGGTCTTAGCACTCCGAGGTAGTCGTTTGGTTCTACATAAACCCTCACATCTTCGAGGCTATTTTGCATGACTGCGTCATACAAATATAAGTCCTAATTAATTAAAATTGGCAGGATCAAAACTTTAAATAAACTCCCAAATTGAAGCCAAACAATAGGATAGTTTGGGAAGTTGCCAAGATTCTTCTTGGATCCTCAGCTTCTCCTACTTCTCTCCCTTTAGATTCTTAAAATAAGCTGTTCCAAATTTGATCCATTCCCTATTGAAATTTCCAAAATTCAATCCTTTGAAAACCTTAAACTTTGAAATTTCTTGAGAGCAAAACCACTGATCATTATCGAGAGTTTTCTTAAGTGATTCACTTCATTTAAGATGTAATTAACTATAGGGGCTTGCCCCTATAGGGAACTTTAAGAACCCAGGTAATATAAACCCTGCTTAATTCACTTATATTAAGCAGGGGAACTTGTCGGCTTATAAAATTGGTTCGCAGACCAAACGGATGTCACAAATCTCCTAGTTTATTTAATCGAGCTTCATCATCAAGCAGTGTGTCTATTCTTCGGGATTGATACACGGTTTGTGGTGCGGTGCTCGTTTATATAAACTATTTGGGATGTGAGATCGGTTTGATTTCATATCTTAAAATTTTTAAACTTAAAATTACTTTCAAAATCAAATGTTATCTTTTAAACTATATATTTAAATTAAATTTAAAATCTAAAATTCACCGACAATTTCTGTTAGGTGACCCCTTTTCAAAATAAAACACCTAACCTAAAAATATGCCGACAGACTTATATTCATATGACACAATCATACAAATAGCCTTGGAGATGTGAGGGCTTATGTCGTACCAAACAACTACCTCTGAGTCCTAAGACCGTTAGGACTTAATTTGCATAAAATGATTATGCAAGTGCCTAACGAAAAGGTTGAGGATTTATGTTGCACTAGGCAAACTACCTCGAAATCCTATGGCTTGGTTATTTAATTCTAAGAATGGTTTTGTTGATGCAGATTTGAATTTTGCTGACGAAGATGGTCGTGCTGCCCTCTATGCTCCAAGCTCCTTGTCGTTGCAGAGGTTTAGTTTTAGAAAATGATAATCAAGAGATGACAGAAGTGTTTTGGTTTAGAGAAATCTTAAAGTCCAAATGTCTTTAATGTTTTATTAGGGGAATCTTAAAGTTGATTATAACAACACCGATTAAGATCCCACGGTTCCATCATTCCAAAGATCGTTATTTTTATCGGATTCACATAGTCCAGATGAATTTGCTAAACTCAACTGAATGAGTTCCACACTTTCATTTAGACCGTGGGAAATCCCGTTAGCAACACGTAGGTTACATCATCCGAGTTATTCCTGATCATCCAACAAGATATTTTAATTTAGTTGTAATTGCAGTTTTGTTGTTCTGTTTGTGATTAAATTTTGAGTTGTTTTATCTTTTGAAATGTTGTGGTGGTGGATTTTTATCTTGTTGTGACTTTAAATTTAGTTTTGGGTTTCAGTTTTGTGGCTATCCTAAATGTTTCAGTTTTCATGCAACAATCTTTTTTAACATGCAAGAAAAGTAAAGCGCAGTACATGTAAGTAACTTGCATTAAAATAAAAGCGTACCTGGAGGGTCTTCCCGTCATTCCAAGCTACACTTAAAGCACATGTTAAGGCATTTAAATGTTTATAATAAGTACCTAGTTAAAGCTAAGGAAAGGTTCTGGATGTCTATCAAGATCCTAATCCTATTGCTAGTCATCTCCTATGACGTCTAGGCTCTTATATTTTGTTTAAGGATGATTTTCTTCATCAAAGAACAATCAAGTCTCACTATTCTTTTAAAACATCCCATCAAGTTAGAGAAGTGCTCGGAATTGAATTCTGAACATCTTCTAAAACATTGTAGAGATTATTTTAAGTTCAGTTAGTTTCATTATGGTGATGAATCAATCACCCAGGTTACTTTAATGTTCTAATTTTATTTGACTCTTGCTCTGTGAACTAGGCTGTTTGATTATCCTATAAGTAAAGTGACATTTCACTTGATGGTTTACTTAAGAGTTATAATAATGAAAAACTTTAAGGGCAAATTAATTTATTAAAGATTTTAATGATTTAAAATTGGAATTGGTGATTTAAAGTGGTTTAATTTAGTTATAAAATTTTAATAAATTTAAGTTTAGAATAGTGTTCAAGTTGTTTTATTTTTAAGTGTTTTAAATCATTTGAATTGAAATAGGAGTTTGAATTATTTAATTTAGACTTTAATGATTTAATTTTAATTTAATTGCAATATTCTAGATTAATTTTTAATTGGTTTGATTTTTTTTAATTAAAAATTATTTTTGTGAAATTGATTTTTAATGTTTCAAATTTGCTTTAAATTTGCTTTCAAGTGATTTTTGAAATTAATAATTTTTTTTTTAAAATTTATTTCAATTTAATTATCAAATTATTTAATGTTTTAAGTTTTAATTTAATTAAGGTTCACTTTCCTTTTAATTATTTAATTATTAATTTCAATTATCACTTTAAATTTAATTAAAAGTTAAATATTATTAAAGTGATTCATTTAGGGATTTTAGTTTAAGTTATTATAGTCTCTCTAAATTATATCCCCATTTTAATAATCCAAATTTTAATTTATTCTTCGAAAATTCAAATTGTTTAATTAATTAAAATTTACTTTAAATATTCTCAAGATGATTAATGGGTTTCTACCCCTTAATTCTCTAGGTTTCAATCTTCTAATGAAAATTTTAAAATCAGACATTTTACCCCCCTCGTTTTGATTAGACCTAAATGTTAATTAGGGTTAAAATCCTTTAATTATCTTTATGCCCCTTTAGGCTTATTTGTTTCATAACTCACTATATTGAGCTCAAATGAACTTGAAATTTTTATGTCACTTTACTCATATGTCAATTAAGACATTAGAGGAGAATATGTGATTTTTCTGAATTTAATTTAATTTATATAATTATTTTAATGAAAAATAGGAATTTTCAATGGAAATTCAACAACATGACCAATGAAAGGTTTCTGTCCTTAAGAAAATTATGAGATGTTCCTAATGACTAGAGGACCACTTGGACCAAATTTGGTGATATTTTGAAATGTATTTTATTTATTATAATTATTTTGATTTTTGGAGTGTTAATTAATTATAAAATAAAATAAAGGTTAAAAATTAAGTTTTATATTTTTCTTAAATCTCTCTAACCTCAAGGAGTTCAGAGAAACAAATTTTATAATTGTCTGATTTTTCTTTGATTTATTAGAATTAATTTAGTGAAAAGGTTGGAAAATTCATTTTTTAATTCAAAAATTGTTTTAAGCATTTAAAATTCAATATCTTTACTTTGAGACTTGGGAAAAATATTTGGTTTGTTCCTAAGTGATTAGGAGTCAAAATATGACATTTTTATGATTTTTATTATTTTTTAATTATTTAAAATATTAAAATATGGTGGAAAATGAAGATTTTTAGAAATTTTTAATTTTAATTTTCTTAGACTCCTCTAATAGCATAGAAGCCCCAAAACCAATTTGGTGAATTTTTAAACTGTATTTTTGGAGTTATAAATTTTTAAAGTTTAATTTTACTCATGTGACTTAATTAATCCATTTAGTGGGGTTAAACATTTCCAATTGATTCCAAATTGTTATGTGAGGTCCCTCTAATCCTAAAGATCAGTGAAGAATTATTTTCAAGTTCTTTTGATGTGTGGTTAAACCTAATTAATTAAAGTTTAGTTTTGAGTAATTAGGCCAATTAGGGTTATTCTTAATGAATTAACTCAAATTATAATTATCCTAGAGTCCTCTGGTCCTAAGAAACTTCCCCAAATTTTCCTAGAATTTTATAAACAATATGCTAATTAATAGAATTAAAATACCAACAACAGTGAAATAAACTTGAAAAATACATAACTTTCCATAAGATGGCCTCTGACCTTGAAAAAAACAGGGAATGTTCCAAAGATCAGAGGCTTCAAAAGCCCTATGTTCTCATGTCATGGTGAATTGTCTATGCAAATGGAGAATCAAAATACTGAAATGAGTAAATAATTAATTAAAAATAAAATACTCATCAAATTGACTCAATTCTTTTTCCACATTATTCTCCTCTGTTCACTGAGCAAGAGGGTATTTTTATTTTATTTTTGTGATTTTTCTACACAAAGATATGGATTTTCTAAGTTCTGGGTATTTAAATAAATCAAAAAATCCATATTTTTCTACTTATCCACGCGGCGTCGACTCATCCTCGGCAGCTCCGAAAGCCCACGCGTCGCGCTCCCATTCGACGCCGCAATCTGACTCAGCGCTCCAGGGGCCAGCGGTAAATGTACCGTTCTCTAGTCCAGCGCAATCTGGATCGTCCACTCGATACACGCTCGATCGGACGGCGCCTGGTCATCGTCTACGACTGCTGTGCACCCGTGACCGTCCACACTAAAACCCTAAGAACTCTCTCATTTCTCAACGGATTTTCGTGTTCTTATGCTCGATGGATTCATCTTGAGGAGAAGAACACATCCATATGGTTTACATGCTATGAAATTAAGTAAATTAAAATAGAGAATCACTGGAAGCTCGGGAGAAAGGAGAGATCTATACCTTTGCTCTGAGAAGTGAAGCTTCAATCACAGAGTTGTGGCACCTTCGATTGCACCCAAGGAGGCTCCGCATGAAGTCTCCGGCTCGGGAATTGCTCAGTACAACTTCCACCAAGCCCGATTTCAAAGCTTGGTCGATAGAGAGAATGGCCGGCCTCGGTGAGGGGGCTTCCACCTGGGAACTCCTTCTCTTGGTCCTGTGCAGGTGTGGGTGAGTTTAATTTGATTTTGGTGGAGCTTTCAGAGTTGTCCTGATTTTTGGGTGGATTTTTAACTGAGAAATTGAGCTCTGTTAATGGGGATTGGGGTAAAGGGACACTGGAGATCAATTGCTCTAGTTTAGGAGAAGGTCCTGGAGCAATTTTGGCAGAGTTTTATTAAGCTCTGGTCATCACCTTGTTTGGCCGAGAAGGTGGTGGGTTTAAATAGACATGGCTGGAGGGCCTCCCAGGGGGAGTTAGGGCTTGGGATCAGCTGCTCTATGCAAGGGAAGAACAGCCATGGAGTCCAATTGAGTTGGGACAGCTCAGCTAGTGAGTTTGAATTTTTTGAATCAAATGGGTGCTCTTAGCCATGGTGTTTTCCTGCGACTGTGGTGGCTGGTCGGCCAGGCATGGGTCACCTTCAGGGTCAGGGAGGTCAGGGCTTGAATTTGGTGCA
Organism: Papilionanthe hookeriana x Papilionanthe teres; assembly: GCA_022702705.1. Lineage (NCBI taxonomy): Eukaryota > Viridiplantae > Streptophyta > Magnoliopsida > Asparagales > Orchidaceae > Papilionanthe > Papilionanthe hookeriana x Papilionanthe teres. Next base: position 32,277,213 of record CM040424.1, on the reverse strand, counting down.
AGCAATGGAGGTTGGCCATGTGTAAAGAGCTTGGCTTTAAGTGGTATGGTGAGGGGGTCATTTTAGGTTCAATTTGGTCAAGTCATGAGTTTGGGTTGAGTGCACCACCCAAGGCTGGTTTGGGTCGAAGAGAAAGTCACTTGGGTCAGCTTGATTAGTGGGGTCAAGTCACAATCCAAGTACAATTAAGTTTAAGCATAGGTTAAGGGAAGCATAGGAATGTTTAATCAACTTTAAGGGAATCATTAAAGGGCTCCCCTCTCTTGCCATAAATGGATCGAAGACAAGGCCAAGCTATCATGGCTTCATATGGCTTGTGAATAACTCCATTGTGGCTTCATTTGGCTTTGGAAAAGTCAAGTCATTTGCTTGAAGAAGGATATTGGCATTTTTGATGATTTTAAAGGAGATTGTCATGAGGCCAAGATTGGAATAATTTGATGATCAATTAGAACTTTAGAGATTGATTTAAATCAAAGGGGTGATGAGGGGAAATTTCATGTGGGCTTTGGAATGGGTTTTGTGCTTTAAGGATTTGGTGGAAGTGGGCTTCTAAATGCTTTAAGGGAGTGGGCTTTTAGATTTTGAAATGAACTTTTGGTTGAAAATTTGGTAAGGGGTTGGGCCAAATACATGTTGGGTTTAGTTTAGGGATGTGTCATGAACATTTTAGAAAAGATTTGGTATCATTTAGAGTGGAATTGGATTTAATTTGGGCTTTTTTAGTAAAGGGGCAAAAGTGGGTCAAATTGGGCTAACTTGGGCTAAGGTTGGGCTAATGTTAGATTTGATGTAAAATTAATGTTGAGAAATGTTTATGGGAGTGTCACAAAGAGTTTTCAACTTTGGTTGGGCTTTGATTTTGAGATTTAGGCCCATTTGGGTTTATGGTGGGTTTAGGCCAAAAATGGGGATTTTGGTTTTGGGTTAGGTTTGGATGGAGTTTAGGTTCAAATTCGGGGCAAATCTAGTTAGTGTTTTGTTTGTGGGGATATTGAGAAGGTTTTAGAAAAGATTTGGGGCCAATTGGAGTTGAATTGGGTTGGTTTGGGCTAGGTTTAGGTCATGGGCCAAAATTGGGCTTTAAGCTTCAAACTGGAATTGGATCCAAATGTTAATCAAATTGGGATTGGATTTGGTCTAAATTGATATTGGGGATATTGAATTGAAGTTTAGAATTGAATTGGATCAAAATTGAGGTCAATTGGGTTGATTTGGTTTGACATTGGGTCCATTTAGGTTAAAAATAGGTCAAATTGGGGTTTTGGTAAAAGTGGGTTAAATTGACAAAATTGGCCTATGGTGTAGTTGAACAAAATGAAATTGAGAATATTTGGGATTTGTTGGAATTTTCTGGGAATTTTCTGAATTTTTGGAATTTTTGGGTTAAAAGGGTATTTTGGGTATTTGAAGGGTATTGAGGGGTATTTTTGGAATTTTTGGTATATTTGGCCATGGGTGATCAATTTTAATGGTGGTAAATGTTTAGGATTGATTTTGGTAAATTTTGGGTAATTTAGGCAATTTTGCAAATTTTGTGTAGCTTCAAAGACATTTGGTAGGTTTAGTGTGTGTAGGGCCCCGTGGGTCAAAAATTGAAATTTTAAAAAAACGAAGATTGATTAAGTTTGAGTAGAATGGAATCACTTTGGTTGAGCCATGAAGCCATATCAAGCCCATAAGAGCCATGAGATGACTCATTTGAGGCATTCACTATGTTGTTCCTAACCCTCTTAGCCAAGGGCCTAGGGGTTAAGGTACATCCATATGAATTACCTACATGAGTCAGGAAGCCGAGTTGGGTATGAATGGTTTTAGGATTTGGAATGTGTGTGAAAGTGTAATGTGTGCAGGTCAACCCTCACCAGACCAGGCCACCCAGGGTATTCCTAAGGCCAAAGAGTCCTATAGGGAACTCATCCTTTAAACCTCCACATTTGATCTTAACCCTCCAAGTGACCTGGGGGTTTACAATCAAACTTATGGGGTTTGCAGAGAGTTGAGAGGTGTTTGAATTTCTAAGTGGTGGGTCCTATTTCTAGTCCTCTAAGATAGTCAAAGGGAAAGCCTAAGGCTAGATCCTAAGTACTAAGGAGAGAGAAGAGAAAAGACCTCATCAAAAATGAGATCAACAAATGGACCCCCAATAGGTGTGGTATGCTATCCAAGCACACCGCGCGTATTGGAGTTGACCAAAGAGATTAACAAAACCAACAAAGACGTCTAAGTGACACACTTAGAACAGAGTAGAAACAAATTTCCGCTGGGGAGTATCGAGTATATCTCCAAGACTGGAGATCCCTGAACTCTCGCTGGGGAAAAGAAAAGGAGGTGAATTCCAGATCATAAGATTTGGGGAAATTTGATTTAGATTTCATTTCATTTTCTATTTCGAGTTTTTTAATGTGTGAGTTTAGATTTCGATTTGTTCTGAGTTTCAATTTCGGTTGAGGTTTAATTTAAAATCAATTCAAGGAAATCTGGATTTGAAATGAGAATTGAAACCTAGGTTCCAACCTCGGGACTCCGAAGAGAACTGGAATTTAGGTACCAGCCTTGGAGTGAGAATCAGAGTTTAAGAATCGATTGAAAAGGATGAGAATCAGAATTTAGGTACGGATCTCGAAAGTTTAAAGAGAACTGGAATCGGGTTCCAGTCTCGAAGGTTTAAAGAGAACTGGGATCTGGTTCCAGTCTCGAAGGTTCAAAGAGAACTGGAATCTGATTCCAGTCTTGAAGGTTTAAAGAGAACTGGAATCTGGTTCCAAATCTGGTTCCAGTCTCGAAGGTTCCAGCCTCGAAGGTTTAAAGAGAACTGGAATCTGGTTCCAGTCTTGAAGGTTTAAAGAGAACTGGAATCTGGTTCCAGACTCGAAGGTTTAAAGAGAACTGGAATCTGGTTCCAGTCTCGAAGGTTTAAAGAGAACTGAAATCTGGTTCCAGTCTTGAAGGTTTAAAGGGTTGAAATTTGCTATGGAGATTTGAGTTTAGCGGAAGATTTGGAATGAGACGTGAAAGTGTTTCACGTCCCACGAGGATCGATCAAAGTCTAATTATTTGGCGAAGGATATGAATCCATGCCATCAGAACCAAATCAAAAATTTTCGTGACTCTGTGTCAGTAGATTCAGTCGACCTTCTCAAAAGATGGAAGAAAATATGGAGAGTCAAAAAGAGATTTGAGAATAGCCGAAGGCTGGGGATTTCAGATTCAGGAATTTATTTAGTCGCTTGTTGTAATTTGATTTTAGCTTGATTTTCAATTTAGAGTTCATTTTTATTTAGAGTTCGTGTTTATTTGTAGTTTGTTTTAACATTCAGATTTTTTTAAAAAAAGAGAGTTTTCATTTATTTTTATTTTTTCATTGTTTTTTGTTCGAAGTTCTTTTAATTTAATGGAGTTTCCCAGTCAATTTGCACAAAAAGAGGTGAAGGCAAAACATGACATGGTCACTTTCATTCAAATCTTGTTGAAAATACATCATAAAACTTGATCCAAAACATGATGATATTTTCTTTGAGAGTTTAATATCTCATACAATCCATATAAATCTAAAACGGATTGTGTAAGATTCTTCAAGTTTCTTCTAAAAGCATCTGCGAAAATCCATGTCTGAATAGTGAGATACATGGACAATAACATCACCTTCCAAGTCATCATTGGTAGGAATGCCGTATGGATGTGCATTGGAGGTGTGCTATCTCCCATTTAACTCACAGCTCGTAAGGCCGGAGACTCTCTAACTCTGGATCTGGCTGAAAGTGAAAAGGAATCTTTATGTCATCCATTCTCCTGAAGGTAACAGAGATCCGCTCAACAGGCACTCCTGGAATGCAATGCTTTGCGATGTCCGCTCCATTCCCTTTTAACACCATGACGAAACCTACCGGTAGTGGTATCTCCACCGGCCCTCGGAACTCACCGGGGCTTCAGATCCGAACATGATATTGCATTGGTTGACAAAAGACACTGTGCAGAAAGGTCTAACAAAATCATGTTGATCTATGTGTGGAGGTATGCAGTCGCCCTCCTTGTAGATGTTAATGATGCAGCTGTTGGGTATGCAATCTGCAGGCAATACCCTCCATGTTATCATCCTCTTTACCATTCTTTTAATAATATTCGGCATCGGATCCACCTCACTGCGACGGAGTATCCCTGGTGGATTTCCTTTTCTGTCTACCGCGAAGTTGTAGCAACATCCGCACTGGATCGTAACTCTTCCTTTCCCTGGCATCCATCTTCGGGGTTCTGAATAGGTCTTTTCCCTCAGACGACCAGCTCGGCCCATTTTTTGGAGTTCAACAATGCAGTCTACAATTTGCTGTTGTTTGTAATCTGAGAACACATCTATATGCAGCTCGAGGCCTTCCAAGATATTGATCCTCTTGCCTCCAATTCTCTCAAAGTATTTAAAAGTTTCCTTTTCATGCATTCTTTCCAACTCATATTCTGGAATTATCTGCAATCGGCGAGGTCTAGTAATGTACTGTGGGATGTATGGTTCAACCCCAGCATGTTCTCCTGCATGTCTCGGCTCCTAGGAGATAATCTCTGTCGGGACCTCCTTCGGGTTTGCTTTCGCAACAAGACTCTTTAAAACTGGTGCATTCATCTGGCGTCGTGGCACATATTTTGTTTCTGCTTTCCTTGGAATTTCCTTTATCTGTTCTGCTTTCCTTGGAGTTGATCTCCTCCTTTTTGGTTCCTAACGAACCAATTTCTTCAGAGTATTTGCATTGACGATATCAACTGTCTCTTTATGTTGATCTGCCGCTAGCTGGGTTAGCATCTTGCGGATGCGTTGGTTCTTGTTTCTTCGCTGGGTGGCAGTGAGAGTAGCTCTCCTTACCCCTTGGATTTCTGCAGGCATTGCGCTGACGAGCCTGCCTTCTGCTATAGCAACCACGGACCTAACTTTCTTGTCCTCTCCCATTGCATGAGCGGTATTTACTTTTCTCTTCTTGCTGGTAGATGGTTGACTTGAGCCACCCAATTTCATCACTGTATGGCTGCGGAGCTCTTCCCGATCAATCGGGGTCCAATCATTTTCTTCGTACTGTAGCCCGGCTGGTGTGAAGTCAGAGTCGATCTCAATCACGGCTCCATCATTCATCCTCTTTTTATCGAGTCCTAGACTCACGCCATTCTTAATGTTCAGAACTAACTGCCCGTTCGACATTTCCCTGCGAAAAACAAGGAAAGGATCAGGGGCTGTACTAAGAACAAGAACAGTAGAAAAAATATGTTTATTAATGAAGAGTTTTTATTCGTTTATTTCAAATTTAAATAGGAGTAGGAAAAGATGATGAAAGATCAAGAGTGAGACTCGATTTGAAAGGAAGGATAAAAACTTTATTATCATGATTTCACATGTTTTCTTTTTAACATTTTTTTAAACGATTTTCTTTATCATCCACTTTTATATTTTTGGGTTCGGACCCAGTCATAAGTAATTGTTGTGCCCGTGCTTCTAGGAATGAGGATTCATCCTTCAAAACATCAGGTTGCGTAATACTTCTTTAGATATCGTCCATTAATTGGAAGCATAGGTCATTTTCCACAACAATTTACAAGCTGGTAGGAACCTCCTGAGTAAACTGTCTCGACCACGAATGGCCCTTCCCAAGTCGGTTCAAATTTACCACCTATCTTGTGATGTGCAAGAATAGGTCTTCTGAGAACCAAAACCAAGTCACCGACTTTGAATGTCCTTGGACGGACTAATTTATCATGGGCCCGGATCATCTTGGCTTCGATACGGTTCCAAATTCTCGCCGTGCTGAAAGTCTTTTCCTTCCAAGCTTTCCAACTCTTCTAGTCGTAGTCCGGCATTTTCTTCGTAGTGACCTTGTTTGCAACTGCAATTCTGAGAGACGGAAGCTGAACCTCTGAAGGTAGAACGGCCTCGGACCCGTACACTAAGGCGTAAGGCGTAGACTGGGTGGGAGTTCTGAAAATCGTCCTGTAGGCTCATAAGGCTTCTAACAACTTCTCGTGCCAATTTCTTTTTTTATCGTCCAAAGTTTTCTTTAAAATTTGGACGAGAGTTTTATTAAAAGCCTCAACCAAGCCGTTCGTTCTTGGGTAGTAGATTGTCGAATAACGCCAATCAATCCCGTGTCTTCTGACAAAATTGTTGATCTTCGTGCTTCTGAATGTGAACCCGTTATCTGAGATAATTCTGTGTGGTACCCCAAAACGGTAGACAACTTGATTCTTGAAGAACTGTAGCACGTGATGTGCTTTCACTTCTCTGAGCGGTACTGCTTCTGCCCACTTAGAAAAGTAATATGTAGCTGCAAGAATGAAGCGATGTCCTCTTAAAGAAGGCGGTTCTATCGGACCCACAATATCTGTGCCCCAACACTCAAACAGCCACGATGTGATTGTCGGATGTAGGACATTTGGAGGTTGATGTAGAACCACTCCTTGCACTTGGCATTGGTGACAACTTTTGGCAATCTTCATGCAATCGGTCATCATCGAGGGCTAGTAGTACCCTAGTCTTTTAATCTTCATTTTCATTTTCGGACCCGACTGATGAGCGCCACAAAGTCCTAAGTGTACTTCTTTAACAATTTCACGAGCCTCGGACCCGCTCAGGCATCTTAGCCACATCTGATCAAAAGACCTTCTGTATAACGTGTTGTTTATTAATGCGTAAGATAGAGTTCTTTTCTTGATTTGATGGGCTATCAACTTGTCGTCCGGTAGGTTTCCTGTTTGCAAGTAGTCTATTAGTGGCTGCCCCCAATCTTCTGTATTTTCTATCACTGCTGCAATTGTTTCTTCTTCCTTTCCTTCTGATTTGTGTATTGTATTCATGTCGAGCTGTGAGAGAACCTGACGTCCCTGAACTGACACTTCAACTGACTCATCCTATAAGCAGGCAAATTATTTTGCAAGTCGAGCTAACGCATCTGCGAGAGAATTTTCTCTTCTGGGAATCTTGTAGATCGTTACATTCGGAATCTGCTCCAACAATTTCACGACATACTGAAAGTACTCTTCGAGTCTTGGCTTTAGAATTCTGTATTGTCCTGCGACCTGTTGAATAATCAACTGGGAATCTCCGTAGATGTTGATGTCTGTTATCCCCATCTAAATGGTTAATTCCAGTCCGGTTATAAGGGCTTCGTATTCTGCCTCGTTGTTTGTACACGATTCTGTTAGACGGTAGGAATACCTTAACATCCCCCGCTCCGGTGTTATAAAGATTAGACCGATTCCTGCCTTACCGGGCACTATCGTTTGCAATTCTTTGTCTTTCTATGCTGAAGATGCTCCATCGAAGTACAGTTCCCAACACTGATCATCGGGGTCTTCTAGGCTCATTATCTGCTCGTCTGGCAAGTTGTCGTTGAGAGGCGATTCTGCCAGTAAAGGGTGTGATGCAAGGAAGTCTGTCAGGACTTGTCCCTTTACGGCACGAAGAGGAATGAAAGTTATATCGAATTGCAATAGTATCATTGACCACCTGGCAAGTCTGTAGGAAAGTGTCGGTCGGGTCATCAAATATTGCAACGGATTAAATTTCGAAATAAGGTTGACCTTATGAGAAAACATGTAGTGCATGAGTTTCTGTGCGGCGAAGATCAGGGCCAAACAGTGTTTCTCAATAGGAGGATACTTTACTTCCGTCGGAATTAGACGACGACTTAAGTAGTAGAGAGCATTTTCTTTTCCCTCGTCCTTGACCTGGGCTAGCAGGGCTCCGAGAGAGTCGTCTAACGCTGCGGTATAAAGTATCAACTATCTACCCGAGACTGGGGCTGCTAAAACAGGAGGTGTCACTAAATACTGTTTAATGTCATCGAAGACATGTTGACATTTGGAGTCCCAAGTAAACTTGGCATCCTTCTTGACCAAAGAAGAAAAAGGCTGACACCTTCCTGACAAATTCGAGATAAAGCGTCGAAGATATGTCAATTTTCCTTGAAAGGATCGTAGTTGTTTCAAGGTTTTGGGAGGCGGCATTTCTAAGATAGCTTTAATCTTCTCCGGATCGATTTCAATTCCACGATGTCGAACAACAAATCCTAAGAATTTTCCAGAGGTGACGCCGAAGGTGTATTTCAGGGGATTCATCTTAAGGTTAAATTGTCTTAATCACTCGAAAACAATTCTCAAATCATACAAGCGATCTTCTTTTAGTTTGTTTTTGATGACGACATCATCCACGTATCACTCGACTTGGTTGTGAATGAGATCATCAAAAATCCTTGTCATTGCTCTTTAATAGGTTGCTCCTGCGTTCTTTAATCCAAACGGCATCACTTTGTAAAAGTATACCCCGATCGGCGTTCTGAAGGCTGTAAGCTTTTCATCTTCTGGTGTCATCTTTATCTGGTTGTACCCTGATGATCTATCCATGAATGAGAAGACTTCATGTGTTGAAGCGATGTCGATCATCAATTCTGGAATGGGTAGCGGGAATTCGTCCTTTGGACATGCTTTGTTCAAATCTCTGAAATCCACGCAGATTCTGATCTGACCATTCTTCTTTCTGACTGGTACCACATTGGCTAACCAAGTTTGTTATTGTTCCTCACGGACAAATTTAGCATCTATTAGCTTCTTAACATCAGCTATAACTTGTTGTTCAATATCCATACATATTCTTCTTGGAGCTTGTCTGACTGGAACTGCAGTGGGATCTACTCCTAACTTGTGAACTGCGACTTCTGGAGCTAATCCTGGCATTTCATCATAACTCCAAGAAAAACAGTCTTTGAATTCCATCAATAGCTTGATTATCTCTTCGGAGTCTTCTTTATTGAGTAAGGAGCTAACAAAGGTCGGCCTAGGCTCTTCGCTAGTACCTAAGTTAACTTCCATTAACTCGTCTATTATAGATTTAATTTCTTCTTCGAATTCTGGCGGAGCATCTCCAATTGGTAGATCTTCGAGATCTTCTGAAGCTTTCAAGCAGTCTTCATTAGGCTCGCAAGTGACAACCAAGCAAAATCTCGAATCATCAACAGACCCTACTGTGCCAAATCCGAGACCATGTTTTGAATTGGGAGGCCGACTGACATTATTCCATAATTTTTCAAAGTGTTGTGATCGACCTTTTGTCCATTGTTTAGGTAAGACACCACGTTGAATTAAATTTTGAACACAGGGAGAGTACCACTCAAAAGGCAGTTCCATTAATTCAGATGAAGTAACATCTTCAAATTGCACATCTTTTTCAGTATTGGAAGAAGAAGCACCACGGTAGAATTTGATCGGTTTAGTACCACCACGTACTTCCTTGACCACCATACCCTCGATCTTATTAGAATGGATCGGGGTCGTGGTCATAGTATGTACATAATGGTTAATCTTCTCGTACATTGATTTATATTCTTCATTCTTTTCATCTTCGAGAGAGACCTTGAACTCGGGGTTTCTTTTGATTTCATCGTTGTTGCTTCTTTCTTGATTTCTTCTTCTTCGGAACTGGCCTCCCAATCAACGTTGATGACTGGTTTCTTCTGTCCAACTGTTCTAACGTATCTTCCACGTCCCCGTCCCGGCCTCGACCTCGAGTGCGAGTTCTGGAGAAACCTTCACCATCTCGCCGTAAGGGAGTGGTGAGTAATTGTTGGACTAGAATTTCCAGCTCTTTATCGTCTTGTACTTCTTTTGCTTCATTTGGCACGGTGTTTCTGGAAAAGATTGTTTTCTTTGGAGGTACGTAGTAGGCTGCAACTTCGTGAATTCCGATTTCATGCACAGAGAATGGTTGCAAATCACCTTTGATACACTGTTCTCCTCCTTCATAATATTTTATGCACTGGTGCAGAGACGACGGTACCATCCAGTTTTCATGAATCCATGGCCGACCCAGTAGAGCGTTGAATGATGTTTCAGAATCTATTATGTGGAATTTTGCGGTTGTCTTTGTTAAGTCACCGGTCTTCATTAACAGTGTTATTGATCCGAGTGCTCTTTCTCCTTTCTGATTGAACCCTCTTCATAACATTTTGTCCGCTTCAAGTTCGCGAGCATTAATTTCCAAATATGCTAACGTTCAAAGGCTCATTATGTTGATTGATGCTCCCGGATCAACCAACACCCTGGAGAGCGTAAACTTTCCAATGGTGACTGAAATGTACAACGGTCGGTTGTGATCTGCTGTTCCCAGTAGTAGATCATTGTCCGTGAAGGTAACACTTCGCAGTTCTTTTAACGAGCAAACCTCGTCTAAAGAAGTACCGGCCATTTGAGCTAAACAAATTTCTGGATCAAGTAAAGCCTTGATCAGAGTTTCTCTCATCTCCTTTGACAGGATCAAAGCGTCGTATATGCTTAGTTTGGCTGGTAGCTTCCTAAGATGGGCTAGCACATTGTAGTCTACTTTATTACCATGTTCCTCGGTTTCTTCGCGAATTGGCAATTCCTCTGCTGGGGTTGGCTCCTCCTGAGCAACCACCTGCTTTCCGTTATCTTTTGGACCCATTCTCGGGGGTAGAACTTTTCCACTTCTTAAATTGACTTCATTTATTTCTTCTAAATCTGGTGTTGAATCTGCCGCTGTCTCCCCTTGAATTGGAATGACTGGCTCTTCTGGCGTTGCTTCGAAATCTGATGACTCTAATTCTATTGCAATCGGAGCTCCTCGAAATTCACAAATAGACTCGTCGCTTGTTGAGCTTTCATAGCCATCCTTTTGAACGTCTTCTCCTTCGTCGTGGTCATTGAGGTTTAGTATGATTTGAGAATCGTTATTTATATCGGAATCGAGATCCGGATTAGGTGGGTTATCATTAGTTACGTAATCGTTAGAAACAATCAAAACGTAGCTAACGCCATAACTCTTATCATTATAAGATCCCGCCGGGGCGAGCAAATAATCATACAGAGTCAGAGGTTCGAGGGATTTCTCCCCTGAATCGGAAACAACTATCCTAGGATAAGCAGCCCCTAGTCTACTCTGTGGAGCCTCGGTTTTCTTCTCTTCTACGGTTTTCTCTTCCTTCTGGGGCAGTTCTTCGATCGCAAGCGATAGTGCCGGCTCGGCAGGTTTCAAACTTTGAGTTGAAGCGTGCACCGAAGCGTTCTGGATATGATCTAATATTTTCTTTGAAGACTTTGTCCAGACGGTGCTCCATCCATCATCGATCGTATACGTGTTTATCGGAACAATATGATCCGTCGAGATAACATTGACAGAACCTCCTTTTTGGGGTTCCTTCATGTATTCCTTCGGGATCGTTATGTTCCCTTTCCGGAGATTGTCGTCAAGCCAAATCTTGAAAGTGATGCAATCCTCTATCTTATGCCCGAGCATCCGGTGGTAAGGGAAATAGTTAGGATGATCTTTCTTATTGACTTCTTTCGGCCTCTTGGGCTCTGGTAGCTGAAAATCGGGTGTCTTCATTAAACTACGGAACATCTTCGCCACTGCTTCAGTTTTGAATGGATATTCCTTGTTCAGAAAATCTTTCATGGTACGCCGTGGACGAGGTGGTTGTTCATAATGCCGAGGCGACCGATAGCTCGGCTGAGGCCGTCGATAACCCCGCCGAGGTTGTTGGTAAGTACGTTGCGGTGGTTGATAGCTTGGCTGTGGCCGCTCTGGCTGTATCTGCACTGGCTGCTTGCCCTTATCTATTACCGCGACGATTCCGGACTTCTTTTCGAATGTTTTCACCGGTTTATGTTTATCGATCTAATCCACAAAAATTAGCTGCTTGGCTTCCTCTTGTAAGCTTCCAGCCTTGCTAAGGAGCTTCTCGAAAGTCTTGATTGTAAATCCTTTAAGGAGAAGTGCTATCGGGCCGTGGATGCTTTTCAGCAAAATACCGATCGCATGCTGTTCTTGTAGCTGTGGCTCACACTTCATACTTAATTTCTCCATCGAAGTATGTAATCCACTAGAGTTTCGTTCGGTTTCTGGTGCTCCACCACTAGATCACCGATAGTGAAGTGATGCCGAGCCTCGGCAAACCGCTTAACGAAGAGGTTTTCCAATTCTGCAAAGGTCTTAACTCAACCATTTGGCAATTCTGCGTACCAGTCGAAGCTAATCCTTGACAAACTGATGACGAACTGACGGAAGAGTAAAGCGTCACTCCCACCGGCATTGCAGCAACTAGCACCAAAATGTGCGACATGCTGTCGGGGGTTTTCCGTGCCATCAAAAGTCTTAAACAGAGGTGGTACGAAGCCTTTCGGGTATTGGACTGCATCGGACTCTTCGGGGTAAGGTCGACCCATATGAATAGATGCTCCGTTCTTAGATTGTGCTAAGGCTTCTCGCACCTGCTGTTCTACCATGTTTTTAATGTCCTTTTCAGGAATCATATTAAGTATAGAATCCTTCTTTGGTGGCTCATCTCCGTTGACGGATGTGATCTCTTTTCCTCCATCTGCAATATGGATGATCTCTTGGGGTGTTTCTTTCTGAGGTTATACCTGACTCTAGAGAGTGGCTAAAGCAGCAGCCATCTCTTCCATCCTCTTTGCCATCTGGAAAATTGTGTCATCTTTTTCCCGAAGCTATGCTCTCATCACTTCCATTTCATCTCTTTTCGCAGCTGCCGAAGCACCTTGCGAAGCTGATGATGCTCGTGTCTCAACCATATTGATCTCGACATACTCCTCATCCATGAACTCTGATGAATCAATCTCATTTTCCAACTTTTCTCCTCTTTCATTCGCCAACCGTTGGATATCCGTCCTTAGCTTTCCTATAGCATCCTCGAGGGGTCTCTTCCAGACGGTCTCGCGGTTGTCGTGTGATGGCCGTTGAACTTCTTCTTCGGGAGTTTCTTTTATTGCAGTAGCACTTTCTTCTGATTCAGGCTCTTTGACGAGACTTTTCTTCTCAGGACGTTGTGTTGGTCTCGGCTCGGTAATAATAGATCGCCACACCATCCTTCTTGCAGCAGAAGGCCTAGGACCGGACGGTCTGTCGGCTATATCGTCGGTAGGTGGTGTCCTCCCTAATTTGATGGCCCGATACAACAACAGGTGAACTAGCTCTCATTTTCTTCCTTGGTTTCTCTATGGTAGTGACAGGCTCTACTCGCGGTCCGAGGCGGGATCTAGCTGGCACTTGTCCCATTTTTCTTAGGATTTCTGACACGACATCTTTCTTTCTTTGCCAATTTTTTCTATCACAGCTTGTAGCCGAGCAAATGGCGTAGTCTTAACCCTTTTTCTTTTGTAGTTACTATAATATGCAGGTCGGGGTAATGTAGCGGCAATCCTTCAGACGTCTTCTTCATCCGGTGTAGCAGAGAGGGGGTGAAACCTACTCCCTTCCAACAGAGGTATATACTCGGGCAGCTTCGGGGTTCTCTTCCAGGAAAGCAACTTCGGCGGCCACGGCTTTCTCAATCCCGGCTATCTTTCCGCTTCTATTTCTCCTTTCGAGTCCGAGTTAGGGGTGCAACTCTTGAACCGGACCCAATCTAAAAACAGATGGTATTGTAGCAAAATCTGTACCTTCCACGGTAACAGGCTCATCACAGACTTGGATTTCCTTCCCCTTCAGTTTGGCAGAAGCCGGGGTAGGTGCAGGGATGACTAGACCAGTGGGGGTAGAGACAACAGTCCTCCTACGAATAACAGTACTTCTTTCAACTAGAATCCTTTGCAAGGGAGGGAATTCTTGAGTCGACTTCAGGTTGAACTCTATCGGGGTTTCTCAGTTTCTGGCACTTTGTCCATTAGTGCGAAGAGAGTGAGGTCAACGAACTTGATTTCTGTATTGTTAAATCCTTGTCCGAAACGGATGATCCCATTGTCAGGCAGCTCATCCTTGTAAACGGCGAAGTCTATTCCGTTGCTGAAGGAGAAGATAAACTTTGGGGCAGACATTTTCTGCAGGATAGATTCTGAGTATTAGTCCCGAATTATGCTTCCTTTTGTCACAAAATTTAGGATGAAAGAAAAAAAGAAAGAGTTCGAACACATTTTCGTTTATCTTAATGTATTTGCGATCTAAAAGAGTTTGTTTATTAAAGGGTTGTTTATTAGAAGATTTGTTTGTTAGGAACGAAATGTTTAAAGGTATAGAAAAGGTAAAGGACCCGATTCAGAATTGGAAAGGAAGAGAAAGTCTCGTAAGACTTCTCAACCCAAAGTACTGCTCCTAAGATAACACCTATTGGGGGTCCACCCCACCTCAGAAAAGAGGTAAAAGGATTTCAGAACCTCTCTGTTTAGGGGTGTCTAAACAATGGCTCCTAAATCCAAAAGGGAGTCGACTATACTTTCTCAAGACAGAAAAGAGCGAGGTATGCCAACATAAGAATGATAGTTTGGTCCACTAGGGATATGGACTCACTATCGATTTATGAAAGCAAAACCATCTGATCAGGATGTAGAGAAGAACTAGTCTTCAGCGGAGTCACCAGAAGTTGTCGACATATTTTTAGGTTGTGTGTTTGTATTTTGAAAAGGGGTTGCCTACAGAAATTATCGGCGAATTTTAGATTTTAAATTTAGTTTTAAATATATATATATATATATATATATATATATATAATTTAGAAAGTACCATTTGATTTTGAAAATAATTTTAAGTTTGAAAATTTTAAGATATGAAATCAAACCGATCTCACATCCCAAATAGTTTATATAAATGAGCACCGCATCACAAACCGTGTATCTATCCCGAAGAATAGACACACTGCTTGATGATGGGGCTCGATTAAATAAACTAAAAGATTTGTGACATTCGTTTGGTCTACGAACCAATTTTATAAGCCGACAAGTTCCCCTGCTTAATATAAAGGAATTAAACAGGGTTTATATTACCTGGGTTCTTAAAGTTCCCTATAAGGGCAAGCCCCTATTGTTAATTACATCTTAAATGACGGGAATCATTTAAGAAAACTCTCGAAAATAATCAGTGGTTTTGCTCTCAAGAATTTCAAAGTTTAAAGTTTTCAAAGGATTGAATTTTGGAGATTTCAATAGGGAATGGATCAAATTTGGAACAGTTATTTTCAAGAGTCCGAAGGAAGAGAAGTAGGAGAAGTTGAGGATCCAAGAAGAATCTTGGCAACTTCCCAAACTATCATATTGTTTGGCTTCAATTTAAGAGTATGTTTAATGTTGTAATCCTGCCAATTTTAGTTAATTAGGACTTATTTTCTTATGACACAATCATACAAATAGCCTTGGAGATGTGAGGGCTTATGTCGTACCAAACAACTACCTCGGAATCCTAAGACCGGTTAGGACTTAATTTGCATAAAATGATTATGCAAGTGCCTAACGAAAAGGTTGAGGATTTATGTTGCACTAGGAAAACTACCTCGAAATCCTATGGCTTGGTTATTTAATTCTAAGAATGGTTTTGTTGATGTAGATTCCAGTTTTGCTGACGAAGATGGCCGTGCTGCTCTCTATGCTCCAAGCTCCTTGTTGTTGCAGAGGTTTAGTTTTAGAAAATGATAATCAAGAGATGAGAGAAGTGTTTTGGTTTAGAGAAATCTTAAAGCCCAAATGTCTTTAATGTTTTATTAGAGGAATCTTAAAGTTGATTATAACAACACCGGTTAAGATCCCACGGTTCCATCATTCCAGCACCGTTATTTTTATCGGATTCACTTAGTCCGTATGAATTTGCTAAACTCAACTGAATGAGTTCCACACTTTCATTTAGACCGTGGGAAATCACTTTAGCAACACGTAGGTTACATCATCCGAGGTATTCCCGATCATCCAACAAGATGTTTTAATTTAGTTATAATTGCAGTTTTGTTGTTCTGTTTGTGATTAAATTTTGAGTTGTTTTATCTTTTGAAATGTTGTGGCGGTGGATTTTTATCTTGTTGTGACTTTTAATTTAGTTTTGGGTTTCAGTTTTGTGGCTATCCTAAAGGTTTCAGTTTTCATGCAACAATCTTGTTTAACATGCAAGAAAAGTAAAGCGCAGTACATGTAAGTAACTTGCAATAAAATAAAAGCGTACCTGAAGGGTCTTCCCGTCATTCCAAGCTACACTTAAAGCACATGTTAAGGCATTTAAATTTTTATAACAAGTACCTAGTTAAAGCTAAGGAAAGGTTCTGGTTGTCTATCAAGATCCTAATCCTATTGCTAGTCATCTCCTATGACGTCTAGGCTCTTATATTTTGTTTAAGGATGATTTTCTTCATCAAAGAACAATCAAGTCTCACTATTCTTTTAAAACATCCCATCAAGTTAGAGAAGTGCTCGGAATTGAATTCTGAACATCTTCTAAAACATTGTAGAGATTATTTTAAGTTCAGTTAGTTTCATTATGGTGATGAATCAATCACCCAGGTTACTTTAATGTTCTAATTTTATTTGACTCTTGCTCAGTGAACTAGGATGTTTGATTATCCTATAAGTAAAGTGACAATTCACTTGATGGTTTACTTAAGAGTTATAATAATGAAAACCTTTAAGCGCAAATTAATTTATTAAAGATTTTAATGATTTAAAATTGGAATTGGTGATTTAAAGTGGTTTAATTTAGTTATAAAATTTTAATAAATTTAAGTTTGGAATAGTGTTCAAGTTGTTTTATTCTTAAGTGTTTTAAACCATTTGAATTGAAAGAGGGGTTTAAATTATTTAATTTAGACTTTAATGATTTAATTTTAATTTAATTGCAATATTCTAGATTAACTTTTAATTGGTTTGATTTTTTTTAATTAAAAATTATTTTTGTAAAATTGATTTTTAAAGTTTCAAATTTGCTTTAAATTTGCTTTCAAGTGATTTTTGAAATTAATAATTTTTTTGTTTTAAATTTATTTCAATTTAATTATCAAATTATTTAATGTTTTAAGTTTTAAATTAATTAAGATTCACTTTCCTTTTAATTATTTAATTATTAATTTCAATTATCACTTTAAATTTAATTAAAAGTTAAATATTATTAAAGTGATTCATTTAGGGATTTTAGTTTAAGTTATTATAGTCTCTCTAAATTATATCCCCAATTTAATAATCCAAATTTTAATTTATTCTTCCAAAATTCAAATTGTTTAATTAATTAAAATTTACTTTAAATATTCTCAAGATGATTAATGGGTTCCTACCCCTTAATTCTCTAGGTTTCAATCTACTAATGAAAATTTTAAAATCAGACATTTTACCCCCCCCCGCCCCCCCTCGCGTTTTGATTAGACCTAAATGTTAATTAGGGTTAAAATCCTTTAATTATCTTTATGCCCCTTTAGGCTTATTTGTTTCATAACTCACTAAATTGAGCTCAAATGAACTTGAAATTTTTTAGTCACTTCACTCATATGTCAATTAAGACATTAGAGGAGAAAAATATGATTTTTCTGAATTTAATTTAATTTATATAATTATTTTAATGAAAAATAGGGATTTTCAATGGAAATTCAACAACATGACCAAGGAAAGGTTTCTGTCCTTAAGAAAATTATGAGATGTTCCTAATGACCAGAGGACCACTTGGACCAATTTTGGTGATTTTGTGAATTATATTTTATTTATTATAATTATATTGAGTTTTAGAGTGTTAATTAATTATAAAATAAAATAAAGGTTAAAAATTAAGTTTTATATTTTTCTTAAATCTCTCTAATCTCAAGGAGTTCAGAGAAACAAATTTTATAATTTTCTGATTTTTCTTTGATTTATTAGAATTAATTTAGTGAAACGGTTGGAAAATTCATTTTTTAATTCAAAAATTGTTTTAAGCATTTAAAATTCAATATCTTTACTTTGATACTTGGGAAAAATATTTGGTTTGTTCCTAAGTGATTATGAGTCAAAATATGACATTTTTATGATTTTTAATATTTTTTAATTATTTAAAATATTATAATATGGTGGAAAATGAAGATTTTTAGAAAATTTTAATTTTAATTTTCTTAGACTCCTCTAATAGCATAGAAGCCCCAAAACCAATTTGGTGAATTTTTAAACTGTATTTTTGGAGTTATGAATTTTTAAAGTTTAATTTTACTCATGTGACTTAATTAATCCATTTAGTGGGGTTAAACATTTCCAAGAATTTTCTAAATAATATGTTCTCTAGAATTTTCCCTAAATTAATTAATCCTCTGGTCCTAAGAAACTTCCCTAAATTTTCTTAGAATTTTCTAAATAATATGCTAATTAATGGAATTAAAATACCAAAAATAGTGACATAAACTTGAAAAATACATAACTTTCCATAGAGATGGCCTCTGACCTTGAAAAATTCAGGGAATGTTCCCAAGATCAGAGGCTTCAAAAGCCCTATGGTCTCATGCCATGGTGAATTGTCTATGCAAATGGAGAATCAAAATACTAAAATGAGTAAATAATTAATTAAAAATAAAATACTCATCAAATTGACTCAATTCTTTTTCCACATTATTCTCCTCTGTTCACTGAGCAAGAGGGTATTTTTATTTTATTTTTGTGATTTTTCCACACAAAGATATGGATTTTCTAAGTTCTGGGTATTTAAATAAATCAAAAAATCCATATTTTTCTACTTATCCACGCGGCGCCGACTCATCCTCGGTAGCTCTGAAAGCTCACGCGTCGCACTCCCATTCGACGCCACCATCTGACTCAGCGCTCCAGGGGCCCGCGGTTCATGTAGCGTTCTCTGGTCCGGCGCAATCTGGACCGTCCACTCGATATACGCTAGATCGAACGGCGCCTGGTCATCGTCTACGACTGCTGTGCACCCGTGACCGTCCACACTAAAACCCTAAGAACTCTCTCATTTCTCAACGGATTTTCGTGTTCTTATGCTTTATGGATTCGTCTTGAGGAGACGAACACATCCATATGGTTTACATGCTATGAACTTAAGTAAATCAAAATAGAGAATCACTGGAAGCTCAGGAGAAAGGAGAGGTCTATACCTTGGCTCTGAGAAGTGAAGCTTCAATCAGAGAGTTGTGGAACCTTCGATTGCACCCAAGGAGCTCCAAATGAAGTCTCTAGCTCTGGGGAATTGCCTAGGTACAACTTCCACCAAGCCCGATTTCAAAACTTGGTCGATAGAGAGAATGGCTGGCCTGGTGAGGGGGCTTCCACTGGGGAACTCCTTCTCTTGGTTTTGTGCAGGTGTGGGTGAGTTTAATTTGATTTTGGTGGAGGTTTCAGAGTTGTCCTGGTTTTTGGGTGGATTTTTTACTGAGAAATTGAGCTTTGTTAGTGGGGATTAGGGCAAAGGGACACTGGGGATCAATTGCTCTAAGTTAGGAGAAGGTCTTGGAGCAATTTTGGCAGAGTTTTATTAAGCTCTGGTTCATCACCTTGTTTGGCCGAGAAGGTGGTGGGTTTAAATAGGCATGGCTGGAGGGCCTCCCAGGGGGAGTTAGGGCTTGGGATCAGCTGCTCTATGCAAGGGAAGAACAACCATGGAGTCCTATTGAGTTGGGACAGCTTAGATAGTGAGTTTGAATTTTTTTAATCAAATGGGTGCTCTCGGCCATGGTGTTTTCCGACGACTATGGTGGCTGGTCAGCCAGGCATGGGTCACCTTCAGGGTCAGGGAGGTCAGGGCTTGAATTTGGTGCAAGCAATGGAGGTTGGCCATGTGTAAAGAGCTTGACTTTAAGTGGTATGGTGAGGGGGTTATTTTAGGTTCAATTTGGTCAAGTCATGAGTTTGGGTTGAGTGCACCACCCAAGGCTGGTTTGGGCTGAAGAGAAAGTCACTTGGGTCAGCTTGATTAGTGGGGTCAAGTCACAATCCAAGTACAATTAAGTTTAAGCATAGGTTAAGGGAAGCATAGGAATGTTTAATCAACTTTAAGGGAATCATTAAAGGGCTCCCTCTCTTGCCATAAATGGATCGATGACAAGGCCAAGCTATCATGGCTTCATATGGCTTGTGAATAACTCCCTTGTGGCTTCATTTGGCTTTGGAAAAGTCAAGTCATTTGCATGAAGAAGGATATTGGCATTTTTGATGATTTTAAGGGAGATTGTCATAAGGCCAAGATTAGAATAATTTGATGATCAATTAGAACTTTAGGGATTGATTTAAATCAAAGGGGTGATGAGGGGAAATTTCATGTGGGCTTTGGAATGGGTTTTTGTGCTTTTAAGGATTTGGTGGAAGTGGGCTTTTAAATGCTTTAAGGGAGTGGGCTTTTAGATTTTGAAATGAACTTTTGGTTGAAAATTTGGTAAGGGGTTGGGCCAAATACATGTTGGGTTTAGTTTAGGGATGTGTCATGAACATTTTAGAAAAGATTTGGTATCATTTATAGTGGAATTGGATTTAATTTGGGCTTTTTTGGTAAAGGGGCCAAAGTGGGTCAAATTGGGCTAACTTGGGCTAAGGTTGAGCTAATGTTAGATTTGATGTAAAATTAATGTTGAGAAATGTTTATAGGAGTGTCACAAAGAGTTTTCAACTTTGGTTGGGCTTTGATTTTGAGATTTGGGCCCATTTGGGTTTATGGTGGGTTTAGGCCAAAAATGGGGATTTTGGTTTTGGGTTAGGTTTGGGTGGAGTTTAGGTTCAAATTTGGGGCAAATAAAGTTAGTTTTTTGTTTGTGGGGATATTGGGAAGGTTTTAGAAAAGATTTGGGGCCAATTGGAGTTGAATTGGGTTGGCTTGGGCTAGGTTTAGGTCATGGGCCAAAATTGGGCTTTAAGCTTCCAATTGGAATTGGATCCAAATGTTAATCAAATTGGGCTTATATTTGGTCTAAATTGATATTGGAGATATTGAATTGAAGTTTAGAATTGAATTGGATCAAAATTGAGGTCAAGTGGGTTGATTTGATTTGACATTGGGGTCCATTTGGGTTAAAAATGGGTCAAATTGGGGGTTTTGGTAAAAGTGGGTTAAATTGACAAAATTGGCTTATGGTGTAGTTGAACAAAATGAAATTGAGAATATTTGGGATTTTTTGGAATTTTCAGGGAATTTTCTGAATTTTTGGAATTTTGGGTTAAAAGGGTATTTTGGGTATTTGGAGGGTATTGAGGGGTATTTTTAGAATTTTTGGTATATTTGGCCATGGGTGATCAATTTGAATGGTGGGAAATGTTTTTAATTGATTTTGATGAATTTTGGGTAATTTAGGCAATTTTGCAAATTTTGGGTATCTTCAAGGACATTTGGTAGGTTTAGTGGGTGTAGGGCCCCGGGGGTCAAAATTTGAAATTTTAAAAAAACGAAGATTGATCAAGTTTGAGTAGAATGGAATCACTTTGGTTGAGCCACGTAGCCATATGAAGCCCATAAGTGCCATGAGAGGACTCATTTGAGGCATTCACTATGTTGTTCCTAACCCTCTTAGCCAAGGGCCTAGAGGTTAAGGTCCATCCATATGAATTACCTACATGAGTCAGGAAGCCAAGTTGGGTATGAATGGTTTTAGGATTTGGAATGTGTGTGAAAGTGTAATGTGTACAGGTCAACTCTCACCAGACCAGGCCACACAGGGTAGTCCTAAGGCCAAAGAGTCCCATAGGGAACTCATCCTTTAAACCTCCACATTTGATCTTAACCCTCCAGTGACTTGGGGTTTACAATCAAACTTATGGGGTTTGCAGGGAGTTAAGAGGTGTTTGAATTTCTAAGTGGTGGGTCCTATTTCTAGTCCTCTAAGATAGTCAAAGGGAAAGCCTAAGGCTAGACCCTAAGTACTGAGGAGAGAGAAGAGAAAAGACCTCATAAAAAATGAGGTCAACACTAACTAGCTTGAATTTTACTAATAACATCCTCATTTATATCACCATCACTTAGAACATTTGTTGATCAATGCATTCCTCCAATTCAACAAACCAACTTCAATTCTAATAATAGCATCTCCATCTATATCACCATCATTTTGAACAATAGACCAGATCGATGCATTCCACCAAGTCAACCAACCAACATGAATTTTAGTGATAGCATCCTCATTTATGTCAACATAAATTCGAAAAAGACCCAATGCATTTATTGCATCACTTCAACAACCAACTTGAACTCTACTAATAAGTAAATATATACCACTCAATACTTATATATATATACATAG
The DNA here is from genome assembly GCA_022702705.1 of Papilionanthe hookeriana x Papilionanthe teres. Lineage (NCBI taxonomy): Eukaryota > Viridiplantae > Streptophyta > Magnoliopsida > Asparagales > Orchidaceae > Papilionanthe > Papilionanthe hookeriana x Papilionanthe teres. Next base: position 32,255,272 of record CM040424.1, on the reverse strand, counting down.
CTAACACCTAAGCTTCAATTTTTATGAAGATTTTGCATACCACTCAATTCTTATGTATACACATACCTAACTCATAAACTTCAAATTTTACGCAGATATGCATACATACCACTCAATTCTTATATATGTACATACCTAACACCTAAACTTTAATTTTTACATACATACCACATTACCTATCCATGAATATTTTCATACATACCACTTAATTCTTATATATATATATATATATATATATATATAGAAGACTACAGTAATGGCAGATCCGAATTTTCAGGAAGGAGTCTTGAGGCGATTTTCAAATCCTTCTTGTGTTCTTGAATCTTCTTGCTACTGTTTTTGATTTTCCTTCTGAATTGATCTTTTGGGTTAATTGTTTAACTGGTTCTAGATTCTGATTCTTGCATTCCCTCTCATGTTTCTTTCTTTGTGTTTGATGTTCCCAGGTTCTGAATTTTTTAATTCTGTGAATTGAGTTTCTTGGTTCTTCAGTTCTACTTGTGGCTGTTTAATTTTTTTGGTTGTCTTCCTGGTTCGTGGTGTGGTGGTAATCTTTTTTGAGTCATGGCTGGTATTACTCCTGATGCAATTCCTGGCAAGTCTTCCTTTGTGGAAGTGGTGGGTGCTGGTAATGTGGATCTGTCGGATAAGCTGGTTTTCCCTCAGTGTTATCATGATGCAGCTGCTGGAAGGGGAAATTGTTCTTTTATCAAGCAAGTAATCAAGAAGGGTGGAAAGCCTGCTATGATTTTTTCTGAATCTGAACTTGCTTCAATGGTAGAAGTGCATAAGTTTACTCTTGTGGGGAAATTTCAATATGGGCATCCAAAGATGGAAAGAATTAGGAAATGCTTTGAAGATCTGAAATTGGTTGGATTGTGGAAGGTTGGGTTGTTTGATGGAAGGCATATAATGATTAAGCTTTCCAAAGAGGAGGATTATGTTAATTTATTTTCTAAAAGGTTCTTATTAATGGATGGGAAATATATGAAAATTCTGAAGTGGTCTCCAGACTTTGATTCTAATTAAGAAGCACCTATTATTCCTGTTTGGTATAGAATTCCTAATCTGAAATTACAATATTTCAATCACCAGGTTATTTATGCAATTGGCACTGCCTTGGGAAGACCTTTGAAATTAGACATTTCTACTTTTAATTTGACAAGACCTTCTTTAGCAAGGATTCTTATTGAAAGAGACATCACTCTTCCTGATGTTGAGGAAATTTGGCTTGGATCCCCACATAATGGTTATTGGCAGCCATTAGTTATGGAATAAAGGCCCTCCTATTGCAATAATTGTAAAATGTTTGGACATTTTAAGGAGAATTGTTACAGAATTCATCCTAATCTCAGGCCTGTTAACACTAGGGTTGAGAAGTCTGTTGGAGTTCAAAACTTATCCGATAAAGTTCTTCGATTCACCTTCGCAGGCTTGTTGTTGCTGAGATTGGGAGGAAAGATACTATTTCTTCTGTTGTTAATCAGTTAGGTCCTATTGTTCCTGCTATTGAATCTTCTATTCCTATTGATGTTTCTGAACTCAATCAACATGTATCTGAAATGTTTCCTATTTCTGTTGAACCTGAAATAACTCATGTTCAATCTGACGATAGAGTTATCATTACTGAAGTAGAGCTTTCTAAAAAATCCTCTGAATTAGTAGAGCTGGATCCTGTTGCTACTACAGAAGTTATTATTCAGAAAGAAGTTAATGGTTCTACTATTTTTGGTTTTCAATCTGCTAATAACTCTGATAATTCTATAGATATTAATCTTCCTGTTAGGGAAGGTATTGCTGTTGGACCTGATAGAAGGGATATGGATTTAGAGAACACAACACATTATAATTCTGTTGCAACTCTTCCCAAGCCTACTGAATATCCTATATTTCAAAATGCTTCACAGGATGGTATAATCTCTTCCTTGGACAATCTGGATGCTGCTGCTAATGACCTTAAGGATGATTGGCTGATTCAGAAATCTAAAAAGAAAAAGAAGACTTTAGAATTGACACATTTATCTGAAACTAACATTATTCCATCTTCTTCTTCTATGCTTACTAGAAGTGGAAGATTAGCAAATCATGATTAAGTTTTTGTGCTGGAATATTAGGGGAGTGGCTAATCCTGGCTCCCTTAATAGAATTTTGAGCTTAAACAGGATCCATAAGTTCTGGGTTATTGTGATTTTGGAACCTTTGGTGAAATCTAATTTAGATAGATTCACTAAAAAGTTTCCTGGTTTTAATTTTTTAGCAAATTGTTCTAATAAGATTTGGCTTCTATATAGAAAAGAATTGATGGTGAATATTCTTCTTGATCACTCCCAACTATTACATTTTAAGTTTCAGCTAGACCAATTTCAGGGATTTGCTTCTTTTGTGTATGCTGCTTCCAATCCTACTGACAGGATTGATCTTTGGAATAACCTTCAGTAGATTAGCTTATTAATGTCTGAAGGTTGGATGGTGGGTGTTGATTTTAATTGTATTGCACATCCAAGTGAAAAAAAGGGGGGCAGGAATCCCAATCTTTAGGAGATGCTGAAGTTTTGTCATGATATCTCTGCCAAGCTTTTTGATATTGGATTTGATGGATCTCCTTATACTTGGAAGAGAGGCTCTATATATGAAAGACTTGATAGAATTTTAATTAATCAATCCTGGATTAACATGTTTCCTATCTCTAAAGTTAAGCACTTGGCTAGAATGGGGTCTGACCATACACCTTTACTAGTTTGTTTTTCTCCCTTTTCCATTGTGAAAAATACTTCTTTCAAATATCTTAATGTATGGTCAACTCATCCTGATTTTAGTAAAGTAATGGAAAGTAATTGGTGTGCTCCTTCAAATGATTCTTTAAATCCGATTGTCAAGTTGTGGATTTTGCAAAAAAGACTTGCTAAAGAACTAAAGTCATGGAACTGGAATGTTTTTGGTAATGTCCACCAAAATGTTATTTCTGCTGAAGCTTTAGTTACTGCTGTTGAAAAAGATGTTGATGCTGGGATTGAATCGAGCGGAGGTCTAGCTGTTGCTTATGAAAAATTGCAAACTGCCATATCTCAGGAGGAATTGTTTCTTCAGCAAAAAGCTGCAGCTAATTGGTTTCATCATGGGGATAGGAATTCCAAATTTTTCCATGCTATTATTAGATATAAAAGAGCTGTTAATGCTATTCTTCAAATTAAAACAGCTGACAACAGATGTTTGGTAAATCTTAATGATATTGCCGATATGCTGTTAATCATTTCAGGGATTTGTTCTCTTTTCATCCCACGAATCCTACTCTTTTTTCTGCTTCATTGCTTCCTTCTGATATGAACACTGAGCATGCAAATGAATTAGTGGCTGTTCCTAATGAGCATGAGATATATACTACAATTCACTCTATGGACAGTGCTAAGATATATACTGCAATTCACTCTATGGACAGTGCTAAGGCAGCTGAACCATATGGGTTCACTTCAGATTTCTATAAAAAATTTTGGCACTTTATTAAAACTGATGTTATCGCAATTCGTGAAAAGTTTTTTCCAAGGGATTCAATTTCCTAAATACTTTGCTTCTTCCACTATTATTCTGATTCCTAAAGATAGAAATAAAGCTACTTGGCAAGACTTTAGGCCTATTAGCTTAACTTCTACATTTTCCAAGATCATTAGTAAGATTATTGTGGCCAGACTACAGCCTTTGCTGAGTGAGTTAATTTCTGAGAATCAAACAACATTCATTAAAGGAAGGTGCATTAGTGACAATGTGCTCTTGGCTGAAGAACTCTTAACGATATATTGATAAGAACTGTAGAGGCTCTAATATCATTTTTAAATTGGACTTATCAAAGGCTTTTGATACAATCAGTTGGACCTTCATTCTGGATGTGCTGGCTGCAAGGGGATTTAATGCTGCATTTTGTAATCTCATTTATAGATGACTTAGCAATAACTATTATAGTGTTATGATCAATGGAGAGAGCCATGGGTTTTTATCTTCTGGAAGAGGCATTAAATAGGGTGACCCACTGTCACCTTATATTTTCATTCTTGCTTTTGATTATCTGTCTAGGATGTTAAATCATGATCAGATTTCTCATTCTTATACTCAATTTCAGCATAGATCTTCACATCTGGTTACCCATCTTGCTTATGCAGATGATGTGATTGTGTTCTCTAAAGGCAGCAAGCAATCTATCAAATGCATGATGAAAACATTGGCTAATTTTGAAAGCATTTCTGGTATGGTTTTCAATAAATCCAAATGCCAATTCCTGGCATGTTCCAAAATCAGCACAAAGATTAAAAATTGGATAACTAATTTTTCTGGTTTTAAAGAGGCTCACTTCCCTCTTTTGTATCTGGGCTTCCCATTAATTAAGGGAAGAAGGAAGTTATCTCACTTTGATGATATTGTTGCTAAGATTTCTTCTCAAACTAATTGTTGGTCTAATACTTTCTTATCAAATGGGGGAAGAATAACTCTTCTTAAGAGTGTGTTAACATCTTTTCCACTTTATATCCTTCAAATGATCAGAATGAAGAAGAGTACCCAGAAATTAATTTCTGTTATGTTTAACAAGTTTTTATGGGAAGGTAATCATAAACAAATGCACTGTACCAATTGGGATAAAGTGTGTAAGCCTATTGATTGTGGAGGTCGTGGTTTTAAAAGCTTTCAACACCTAAGTTTTTCCTTCTATTGTAAATAGTGGATTAAATTTAGAGCCAAGGATTCTATTTGGGCTAAATTCATGCATGGTAAATATTGTCATAATGTTCATCCTACTCAAGTTATTTATAAATTGGGTGATTCAAGGACTTGGAAGGAGCTACTTAAAGTCAGAATGAGGGCTGAAGATTTATTTACTTGGGAAATTGGCAATGGTCAAATTAATTTTTGGTTTGATAAATGGATGTATGATGAGTCCTTAGCAAATTATTATAATCCATCATCTAATATTAAACTTGTGGCTGATTTTTGGAAAGACCTTAAGTGGAATTCTGATATGCTTCAACCTTATCTAAGTTCTGAAAATATTAACAAGATATTGTCTATTCCAATTCAGAATGCTGGCAAGGATAGAATCATCACCAAGAATTCTTCTAATCAGAGTTTATCTAAGTTCATCTTTCTTTCTTGTTTCAGCTGGCAAAAGAATGATTGGGGTGCTAAATTATGGAATAAATATATAACTCCCTCTATGTCCTTTTTTTGCTGGAAATTATTTAAGAAACTTCTTCCTACAGATGATATCCTGAAACTTAAGGGTATTAGGGGTCCTTCTATTTGTCCTTTCTGTCATTGTGATGAGGAATCTTTGCATCATATTTTTCTCAATTGTAACTGGATACAACAGGTTAGGAAAGGGATACTATCTTCAATAGGACAGATCGATAAATTATTTGGGTGAACTTCTATGGAGGCATGTTGGCAGGATTGGAAGGATGCTTCTTCCTACTATATTCCTTTGATTATATTCTGGTTCACTTAGATGGCTCGAAATGATATTGTTCATAATAATATGCCAATCTCTTATCAAACTATTATTAAGAACTGCTTGTCTTTTCTTAACAAGTTGAAGAAGTTTATTGCTCCATCACATTTCCAGCAGAAAAGCAAAACTGTTTTTGGTAATTTGGAGGGCACCTAAGCATCCTTGGTTGAAAATCAATACTGATGGTAGGTTTAAGTCATGTTCTGCTAGAATTGGAGGACTCTGCAGGGACTTTAGAGGACACTGTTTATGGTTTTTTTCAGTTCCTATTATTGCTAGTTCTACACTTGAAGCTGAAGTAATTGCAGTCTTTTGGGGTCTGAAAATTGCTGAGATGCAGCAAATTAATTTGCTACATATAGAACTTGACTCCTTGCTTCTTTTACAGATTTTGACACAAAGGGCTGCTATACCATGGTTCCTTCATATTTGGTTAAAGAAGATTAATATCATTGCTTCTTCTAGGCATATTATTTGGTCTCACATCTATAGAGAGGGAATCGGCTCGCAAAGCGGCTTGCAACTAATGCTTCTACATCCTTTAATGTAGTTTGTAGTTCTTACATCTCTTCTTTTCCTTTTTTTAGTTCTCTTTTACATGGGGATTTAATTAAGATCCCACATGTTAGATGTATTAACTCTTCGAGTTTAATATATTTCACTTTTTGAATATATATATATATATATATATATATATATATATATATATATATATATATATATATATATATATATATAGACACACACACACACACACACACACACACACGGACCACAACAACAACAACAAAGCCTTAATCCCACTACGTGTAGTCGGCTACATGAATCCTTTTTCTCCATTGTGTCCTATTTAGAGTCATATTCTCAGTTAGTTCTAATATATTAAGATCATTTTTTTATACAAATAACCAAGTCTTCCTTGGTCTACCTCTGCCTTTCTTAATATAAGTCGACTCTAAAACATCTAGTCTCCTAATCAGATGGTCAGATGGTCGACGTTGAATGTGACCAAATCATCTAAGACGACTCTCTCTAATTTTATCTGCCACAGGAGCTACACCAACCCTATTACGAATAAAATCATTTCGAATTTTGTCTCTGTTGACCTCATTTTTGATGAGGACTTTTCTCTTCTCTCTCCTTAGTACTTAGGATCTAGCCTTAGGCTTTCCCTTTGACTATCTTAGAAGACTAGAAATGGAACCCACCACTTAGAAATTTAAACACCTCTTAAACTCCCTTCAAACCCCACAAGTTTGATTGTAAACCCCCAAGTCACTTGGAGGGTTAAGATTAAATGTGAAGGTTTAAAGGATGAGTTCCCTATAGGACTCTTTGGCCTAGGACTACCACAGGTGGCTCTAGTGCAGTGAGGGTTGACCTGCACAGTTTACACTTTCACACACATCCCAAATCCTAAAACCATTCATACCTAGTTTGACTTCCTGACTCATGTAGGTAATTCATATAGATGGACCTTAACCCCTAGGCCCTTGGCTAATAGGGTTAGGAACAACATAGTGAATGCCTCAAATGAGTCCTCTCATAGCTCTTATGGGCTTGATATGGCTTCATGGCTCAACCAAAGTGATTCCATTCTACTCAAACTTGATCAATCTTCATTTTTCCAAAATTTCAATTTTTGACCTCCATGGCCCTACACCCACCAGACCTACCAAATGCCCTTGAAACTACCCAAAATTTGCAAAATTGCCTAAATTATCAAAAATTCATCAAAATCAGTCCTAAACATTTCTCTCCATCCAAATTGATCATCCTTAGCCAAATATACCAAAATTTCCAAAAATACCCCCAATACCCTCCAAATACCCAAAATGCCCTTTTTAACCAAAAAATCCATAAATTCCAAAAATTCCCAGAAAATTCCAGAAAATCCAAAAATTCCCAATTTCATTTTGTTCAACTAAACCATAAGCCAATTTTGTCAATTTAACCTACTTTTACCAAAACCCCCAATTTGACCCATTCTTAACCCAAGTAAACCCAATGTCAAACCAAATCAATCCAATTGACCTCAGTTTTGATCCAATTCAATTCTAAACTTCAATTCAATATCCCCAATATCAATTTAGTCCAAATCCAAGCCCAATTTGATTGACATTTGGATCTAATTCCAATTTGAAGCCTAAGGCCCAATTTTGGCCCATGACCTAAACTTAGCCCAAACCAACCCAATTCAACTCCAATTAGCCCCAAATCTTTTCCTAAACCTTCCTAATATCCCCACAAACAAAATACTAACAAGATTTGCCCCAAATTTGAACCTAAACTCCACCCAAGCCTAACCCAAAACCAAAATCCCCATTTTTGGCTAAACCCAAACCTAACCCAAATGGGCCCAAATCCCAAAATCAAAGCCCAACCAAAGTTGAAAACTCTTTGTAGCACCCCATAAACATTTCTCAACATTAATTTTACATCAAATCCAACAGTAGCCCAACCTTAGCCCAAGTTAGCCCAATTTGATCCACTTTGGCCCCTTTACCAAAAAATCCCAAATTAAACCCAGTTCAACTCCAAATTATTTCAAACCTATTCTAGATCACTCATGATACATCCCTAAACTAAACCCAACATTTTTTTGGCCCAATATTTTACAAAACTTCCATTTACCAATTTGTTTTCAAACCTAAAAGCCCACCTCCTTAAACCTTTCTAAAGGCCCATCTAAAATAAATCTAAAAGCCCAAAATCTATCCTAAAGCCCACATGAAATTTCCCCTCATCATCCCCTTTGATTTAAATCACTCCCTAATTTTCAAATTCATCATTAAACTTTTCTAAACTAAACCATGTGCCAAATTACCCCTAAATATCCTAAATCCTTAAAATCCACTTTCATGAAACCAAGCCAAGCCATCCCTAAGCCATATGGAGCCATGAAGCCATGCACAAGCCATATGCAAGCCTTGGGAACCCCTTTTCACCTCACCAAGCCATTAATGGCAAGAAGAGGGGCCCATTTCTTAAGCCTTCCTTAAGCACTTTTAAACCCATTCATGCTACACACTAAACCAAGTTTAGCCACCTCACCATGGATGGAGACCACACCATTTTCTCTTGGGCGACCCAAGTGATTCTTTTCAGCCCAAAACCAGGCCTTGGGTGGTGAACCTAGCCCAAAACCAGGCCTTGGGTGGTGAACCTAGCCCAAAACCATGGGTTGACCCATTTGGACCCAAAATAGCCTTCCCCCCATTCCATTTCAATTCAACTCCTTTACACATGTCCATGGCCGATTGATCGCACTAAACCCCGACCACGACCTCCACGACCTTGAGGGTGACTCGAGCCTAATGGCCACCATGGTCGTTCTTCTCCTCACCAGAGCAGTTGATCCAAGCCATTAAACCCCCCTGGGAAGCCCTCCAGCCACCTCTATTTAAACCACACCACCTCTCGGCCAAAAAAGGTGCTGAACAAAATCCTACTGAAACTCTGTCAAAATTGCTCCAGACCACTCTCCACACATAGAGCACTTGATCCCCATTGGATTCCGACCCCAATTTCCCAGTCGAGCTCAATTTCGAGTTAAAATTCAAGCCCAAAACCGGGACATCTCCCAAACCTCCACCAAATCCAAATTAAACTCACCCACACCCGCACAGGACCAAGAGAAGGAGTTCCCCAGGTGAAAGCCCCCTCTCCGGGCCACCCGAGTTGCTCTAGCCTCCAAGCTTTGAAATCGAGTCGTTGACACTTTCATACCTAGACAATTCCCCAGAGCTAGAGACTTCATCTGGAGCTTCCTTGGGTGCAATCAAAGGTGACACAACTCTCTGATTGAAGCTACACTTCTCAGAGCAAAGGTGTGGATCATTCCTTCCTCCCGAGCTTCCAGCAATTCTCCATTTCATTTCAGTTAATTTCATGTAAACCATATGGATGTGTTCGTCTCCTCAAGACGAATCCATAGAGCATAAGAACACGAAAATCCATTGAGAAATGAGAGAGTTCTTAGGGTTTTAGTGTGGACGGTCACGGGTGCACACCAGTCGTAGACGATGACCAGGCGCCGTCCGATCGTGCGTGTATTAGTTGAACGACTCAGATTGTGTCGGATCAGAGGAAGGAGCGGAACAGCGGAACGCGTGGCGGCTGACTCAGATGGCGGCGTCAAATAGGACCACGCCGCGTGGTCTTTCGATCCGCCGTAGGTTGACGCGGCGTTGAGTCGGATAAGTAGATAAATAGGATTTTTTCTATTTATTTAAATACCTGAATCACGTGAAAATCCATATCTTTGTGTAGAAAAATCATAAAAATAAACTAAAAATACGCTCTTGCTCAGTGAACAGAGGAGAATAATGTGGAAAAGAAATCAAGTTATTTTGATGAGTATTTTATTTTTAATTAATTATTTACTTATTTCAGTATTTTGATTCTCTATTTGCATAGACAATTCACCATGGCATCAGACCATAGGGCTTTTGAAGCCTCTGATCTTGGGAACATTCCCTGAATTTTTCAAGGTCAGAGGCCATCTCTATAGAAAATTATGTATTTTTCAAGTTTATGTCACTGTTTTTGGTATTTTAATTCCATTAATTAGCATATTGCTTAGAAAATTCTAGGAAAATTTGGGGAAGTTTCTTAGGACCAGAGGAACCTAGGATAATTATATTTTGAGTTAATTCATTAAGAATAACCCTAATTGGCCTAATTACTCAAAACTGAACTTTAATTAATTAGGGTTAACCATACATTAAAATAACTTGAAATCAATTCTCCATTGATCTTTAGGATACACAGAACCTTGTATAAAAATTTGAAGTCAATTAGAAATGATTAGCCCCACTAAATGAATGAATTAAGCCACATGATGAAAATTAAACTTTAAAAATTCATAACTCCAAAAATACATTTCAAAAATTCACCAAATTGGTTTTGTGGGCTCTCGATATCGGAGAGTCTATAAAAATTAAAATTGGAATTTTCTAAAATTTTTCATTTTAATGATATTTTTGATATTTAAATAATTAAAAAATAGTAAAAATCATAAAAATATTAAAAATCATAAAAATGTCATTATTTGACTCCGAATCACTTAGAAATAAACCAAATATTTTTCCCAAGTCTCAAAGTAAAGATATTGAATTTTAAATGTTTAAAACAATTTTTAAATTAAAAAAATGAATTTTCCAACCTTTCCACTAAATTAATTCTAATAAATCAAAGACAAATCAGAAAATTATAAGATTTGTTTCCCTGAACTCCTTGAGGTCAGAGAGATTCAAGAAAAATATAAAATCTATTTTTCAACTTTTATTTTATTTTATAATTAATTAACACTCTAAAACTCAAAATAATTATAAGAAATAAAATATAATTCAAAAAATCACCAAAATTGGTCCAAGTGATCCTCTGGTCATTAGGAACATCTCATAATTTTATTAAGGACAGAAACCTTACTTTGGTCATGTTGTTGAATTTTCCTTGAAATCCCTTATTTTTCACTAAAAATAATTATATAAATAAATTAAATTCAGAAAAATCACATTTTCTCCTCTAATGTCTTAATTGACACGTGAGTGAGGTGAAATAAAAAATTTAAGTTCATTTAAACTCAATTTAGTGAGTTATGAAATAAATAAGCCTAAAAGGGCATAAGGGTAATTAAAGAATTTAAACCCCTTTATTAAAATTTTAGGTTTAATTAAAATGGAGGGTAAAATATTTGATTTTATCTTTCTTGGATGATTGAAACTTTGGGAAATTAAAAGGGTAGGACCCATTAATCACTTTTAATAAACCAAAAATGAAACTTTAATTATTTAAACAATTTAAATTTCGGAAGATTAATGAAAATTTGAATTATTAAAAATAGGGATATAACTTGAGACGATATTAATTCTTTAATAAAAAAAATCCCTAAATAAATCACTTCAATAATATTTAACTCTTAATTAAGATTAAAATGATAATGCAAGCTAAGTAAATTAAAAATTAAAAATTAAAAAAAAATAATAACCCTTAAATTAAAGGAAAGCTCAAAATATTAAGTGGTTTAACAATTAAATTAAATTAAATTAAATTAAATTAAATTAAATTAAGTAAAAATTAAATTAAAATTAAATTAAATTAACATTTTAACAATTAAATTAAATTAAATTTAAAATATTGAAATTAAATTAAATTAAATTAAGTTAAATTCAATTAAATTAAATTTAAATTATATTAAATTAACATCACTCAATAATAAAAGTAAAATAAATTTGAAATATTAAGACAATTCATAATTAAGAATATAAAAAATCAAACTAATCAGGATTAACCTAAAATATCATAATTAACCTAAACCAAATCATTAAGATATATGAATAATCTAAGTGAATTTGAAACACTAAAGATTAATTTAAAATATTAAGATCACTTAAAGTAAAAAGATTTAAACCAAAAATAATTTGAACACTATTCCAAACTTAAAATTATTAATTAAAACCTTATAATTAAACTAAATCACTTTAAATCATTAACTCAAACTTCAAATTAAGAATGATTAAATTTCTCAACAAACCAACTTGCCCCTAAAGGCTTTAATTATTATAACTCTTAAATGGAGTATTAAGTAAGATGTCACTTCATTCATCAGGTAATCAAATGCCCAAGTTCACTGAGCAAGAGACAAAGCTTAACTAAACTCCTGGATGATTAATTCACCTGTGCAACTAAATTTACTTGGACTCAAAATAATCTCGAAAGTATTGAAAAGATGTTTAGGACTCGTCCTAAGCACTTTCTCAATATGATGAGATGTTTTAGAAGAACAATTGAATTTAATTGTTCTTTTATGAAGAAAATCATCCTAAAATAAAAATACAAGAACCTAGACGTCATAGGAGATGACTAGCAATAGGATTAGGAATTTGGTAGACAACCAAAACCCTTCCCTTAATTTTACCTAGGTACTTGTTATAAATATTTAAATGCCTTAACATGTGTTTTAAGTGCAGCTTGTAATGATGAGAAGACCCTCCATGTACACTTTTATTTTATTGCAATTTACTTTATTGCAATTTACTTACTTGCACTGCACTTTACTTTTTCTTGCATGTTAAACAAGATTATTGCATGAAAACTGAAACCTTTAGGATAGTCACAAAACTGAAACCCAAAACTAAATTAAAAGTCACCACAAGATAAAATTCACCGCCACAACATTCCAAAATATAAAACAACTCAAAATTTAATCACAAACAGAACAACAAAACTACAATTGCAACTAAATTAAAACGTCTCGTTGAATGATCGGGAATACCTCGGATAATGTAACCCACGTGTTGCTAACGGGATTTCCACGCGTCTAAATGAAAGTGTGGAACTCATTCAGATTGAGTTTAGCAAATTCATATGGACTAAGTGAATTCGATGAAAATAACGAGTGCGGGATGACGGAACCGCGAGATCTTAATCGGTTACGTTTAAATAACTTTAAGATTTGTTTTAATTAAAATATTAAAAATATTTGGACTTTAAGATTCCTCTAAACCAAAACACTTTTCTCATCTACTAATTTTCACCTTCTAAAACTAAACCTCTGCAACAACAAGAAGCTTGGAGTACAGTGAGCAGCACGGCCATCGTCATCAGCAAAAATTGTGTCTACTTCAACAAAACATTTCTTAGAATTAAATAACAAAGCCATAGGATTTCGAGGTAGTTTGCCTAGTGCAACATAAATCCTCAACTCTTCGTTAGGCATTTGCATGATCATGTCATGTAAATTAAGCCCTAACTGGTCTTAGGACTCCGAGGTAGTCGTTCAGTACGACATAAACCCTCGCATCTTCGAGGCTATTTATATGATTATGTCATACTGATATAAGTCCTAATTAATTAAAATTGGCAGGATTGCAACATTAAATAATTTTCCTAAATTGAAGCCAAACCATAGGATAATTTGGGAAGTTGCCAAGATTCTTCTTGGATCCTCAGCTTCTCCTACTTTTCTTCCTTTGGACTCTTAAAATAAACTATTCCGAATTTGAGCTAATCCATATTGAAATTTCCAAAACTCAATCCTTTGAAACCTTAAACTTTGAAATTCTTGAGAGCAAAACCACTGATCATTATCGAGAGTTTTCTTAAATGATTCCCGTCATTTAAGATGTAATTAACTATAGGGGCTTGCCCTTATAGAGAACTTTAAGAACCCGGATAATATAAACCCCGTTTAATTCTTTTATATTAAACAGGGGAACTTGTCGGCTTATAAAATTGGTTCGCAGACCAAACGGATGTCACAAATCTTTTAGTTTATTTAATCGAGCCCCATCATCAAGAAGTGTGTTTATTCTTCGGGATAGATACACGGTTTGTGATGTGATGCTCGTTTACATAAACTATTTGGGATGTGAGATCTGTTTGATTTCATATCTTAAAATTTTCAAATTTTAAATTATTTTCAAATCAAATGCTACTTTCTAAATTATATATATATATATTTAAATTAAATTTAAAATCTAAAATTCGCCAACAATTTCTGTAGGCGACCCCTTTTCAAAATACAACACTCAACCTAAAAATATGCCGACAGTCTCTAAGTGTAAAACCACTCATCCACCTCATCATTCTCATCTCAGCAACAGTTAACTTAGCATTGCAGGTCTCACCACCGTCTTATAAAATTTTCCTTTCAGTCTAAGTGGTACTTTTCTATCGCACAAAAGACCTGAAGCATTCCTCCACTTCAGCTAACCAACTTGAATTCTACTATTAACATGCCCATCTATATACACAACACATTACATATGCTCTTAGATAAGATATACATCACAAATATTTTCATACATATATAACACCTAAACATTAGTTATGAAAGATCCATTTCATTTTTCAAAAAATTAAAATGAAAAGATAGGAACAAATAGAATTACCTTCCTCGATGTTTTCTGATTGGAGTGGAGTGGAGTGGAAGAATGAAAAATATGGGAGTTTCAGTGGTCTCTGTAACCCACATATCGTCATTGTCTTCCCATCTAGCTCTGACGGTGACTATATCGCAAAGGTTCATTGATGAAGGCGATGGTTTTATGCAAAATCTGGGGGGAGAGGGAATAGAGCGAGGGCTTTGGTAGAAGCATGTGGGTTTCAGAAATATAGAGAGGTACGGAAAGGAAGATAAGGATAGGTGCACGAGATTTGTATTTTAGATTTTTTGCATCGGATTTCCATCTCATTTGCATCAGACATTTTCAACACAATTAAGTAACCCAGAAGACGTGTAATTTGCATTGGATTATTCATCATATTTGTGTCTGATGCATTTTGATGCTTTTAAATAAAATTTTTGTGTCGCTTTATTTGACATAAATTTGACGCAAACTTTGTCGCAACTCCATTTTAAGTTTTGCTATTTTCAGAATACTTTTTTTGTCAAATCATTGGATGCAAAAACTGTCGCAAATAGCAAAATTTATTTTTTGCCACTATATTTCCGCAAATCCAATGCTAATATTTGCATCAGAAAAATCTGATGCAAATAACATATGCTAATTTTAGCATCTCCTCTAGTGATTTTCTTAGAATTTTTAGGGTCACTCCCAGCTTTTTATTAATAAAAGTTTAAATACAAGACAACACAGAAGTGAGAAGACTGAATGCATCGTATGCAACAAATAACTAAGAAAGTAAAAGGAAAAAAATAATAAAACATAAATGAAACCAAAAAAGAGCTTAGCTTTTTTTCCTAGTATCACAATAGGAGACACCGTCCAAGGTAATCAAATGGATGAAAATTAATGAAGTGCACCAAAATAATCTAGAAGCAAAAAATCTCGAAGAAGCAAAAACCACTAAGAGAGCAGTGAAATTTCTTTATCTTGGATTCGAAGTAAAAAATCCATGTTTCTCAGAGATAGAAACATTTGACTATAGTGAAGACATAAAAATATCCTTCCATTGAGAAGCACAACTCTCCAAACCAGCCGCCACAAAGCAGAAAGAAAAGTAAAATAATTCATTAAGTAAATCCAATAGAGAGAAAATCTACAAGGGACCCGTTATAGCATAAACAACTCTTTAATATAGGAGGGAGCGTCATCCCTCAATTTCCATATTCTACTTTTCTCCTTGACAACAAAACAAATTTTGAAAAAGAATATTTTCTTTGTGTTCAAAGTAATTGTTGAATAATCAAACATATCTTTCCAATCATATACAATATGAAGTGATGTGAGTAGAAAGTAGAAAGAATTTCTTAAAAAATTTGTAATTAATCGTTTCAGTAAAAATCATTAGGTGTGTTAAAGAACATCCTTGATAGAGAAAAAGGTCAAAAAGGATACTATGCTTTAATATATTAAAGGTAAATTTCATTCACAAAATATAGGAGAATGTCTCTTGGTAGCAATGACATAAACACATTAGGAAGAAACCAAAATGCCCCTAGAGGCAAGAACATCTATTGTATTGAGTCCCCTAATAAAACTTTTCCACACAAAGGCTGCAAATTTTAAAGAGTAGCCTTTAAACCATACATTTTTATGTTAAGATGCCAGAGGAAGATCATCATATAAATAAAAATAGGCTTTCTTATGAGAATAAAAATTCTTACCCATCCAAGAAAAAACAAAAAAAATCTAATATAGGGATTTAGAGGAAGGGAGCGATGCATTCTATTCGGTTGTTCTGCATAGTAGAGAGATTTTAGGAGTGATATCTAAAAAATTGAAGCAACAAAGCATCCCATGGACAACTAAACCAACTTAAAACTTGTTCCCCTAACCTTTCATAAAGAGAAGTGTCTTCTAATCAAGGGTAATAGAAAGAAAAAAAAAAGCCTGTCGTTTATCGTGACATAAAGTGAGAGGCCTCTTCTAAATGTAGTAATCAACTTCCTGTGATAATTCCGCATATTGGAATGCTTAATCTTCATTTAAAACTATAGAGAGGAAAATTTTGAAAGCACCAATTAAAAATAATAGAGTTGTAGTTATAAAGTCTTCAAATAATTTTGGCCTTATACAAAGAGTTGATAGTATAATGATTAGGTATCTCCAAACCACCAAGATGCTTAGGTTTGATGGTGGTACTCCAAGCGATGGAATGCATACGATTAATGGAATTATTAAAGTGAAGAAAATTATTCATTAAAGAAATAATTTTCTTCCTTATTCTTTTAGGGATAATTCTAGATCAGAACCAATAAAACAAATAATTCTATATGGTGTACCTTAGTAATTGAATCCCTCCAATAAATGATAAACTTTTTTGCTTCCAGCCACTAAGATAATGTTGAAGCTTTTCCGTAAGTCTATTACAAGTAAGAGAGGTAGGTTTAACAAAGTTAATGATAATGCCTGTGTTCCTAAGGTAAGGGTTTTTCCTGAAAGCCAATGATATCACAATACATCACATTTTTGCATTCAGTGACATATATAAAGAAGCATAGTGATGATTTGGATGTATTGGCTTTGAGATTAGAGAGCTCATAGAGAATTAAGAACCCAAGACAACTTAGTAATCTTTTTAGTATAATCTTTACAAAAAATCAAGTAAGTCATCAGCATAAAGAAGTGACTAATATTTCCCTCTGGTGTCTTCCAATTTAAATCTAACCATCTTGAAAAAGAATCCAAGGCGATGGTGAAAAGATAAGGAGATAAGTGGCATCTTTGCCTAAGACTAGAGGATGTGGTGAAGTTGCCCTTGAGCTCACTATTAACAATAATAGAGAAATGTACCATAGAATTAACGACAATTTTTAACCAAAGGAGGAAAGTTTATTTTCGGTAATATATCATAAATTAAGTTTCTATTAACACAAAAAGCTTTTTTGAGGACAATTTTTTTGCAAAAGCTATTGGGATGACTAGAAGAATTAAACCCATCAAGAAATTTATTGGCAAGCATGATGATATTTGTAAGGTCCTTGCCAGAAATAAATGGTGCTTGGAAGGATGAATAATGTTGGGAAGTATAAATTTGAGCCTTTGAGAAATCCATTTGTCCATTACTTTGTTAATAGTGCTACAAAGAGAAATAGGTATGAAATCATTCAGTTCTAAAGCATGGGGCCTCTAAGGGATGAGAGTAATGCTCGAATGTCAAATTATTTCAGGTAAAGTAAAAGAAGCAAAAAATTGTTTAAGTGCATTAATGCCAAGTAGATCTTGTAATTTTCTAGGTATCGTTGAAGAATTTTGCATTAATGCCATCCAAGCCAAGAGGCTTGAATGCACCGATCTGAAAATAAAGCTTTTTTAATATCTTCATCAGAAAATTTAGCAAGAAACAAAGAGCAATTTAACTATGAGAGCTTTCAGCCAATAGGTATAAGTGATGAAATAGTTGAAGATGTGGAAGCACAATTCATCAATGTTCAGAAATAGGAAATAACCTCATTGGATATAGCCTATTGAGAGGTTAAGAAACTGATACACCTAAAATATATAATATTTTTATATACATTTTTATACCTATTTTTTATGATCATGCACTTTAATGGAAGGTATTTTGTGTATTTTTCTTGCAGATATGATCAAATATATGAATATGATGAAAGGAGTGAAAAATTATCAAAATTGGAGCAAAAATGAAGAAAATTGAAGAAGAGATCTGTGTTGGCTAAGCGCCTGAACCCGCGCTTACGCACTAAGGCCCCGCGGCTATGCGCCCAGAGTTGGAGCTTACACGCTAGATGAACCGCGGCTAAGCGACGGAACCTCGCACTTAAGCGTGACAGTTTTAAAAGAAGAGTTAATTAATTTTTGGCACGATTTTGAAGAGGTTTTTGAGGCATCTCTTGGTAAGAACATGGGTAACTACCTATTGGTGTAAAATTCCATTCAAAACACTCTTGAATGGATGTATCTTTTGGAAGATACAATGAATCTAGACACAATTTGAAGAGATACGAATGCACCTGTTGAAGAAGTATTAAAAGAAGACTTGAAGAGCAGTTAAAGAGAGGGTAAAGTGTGTGTGTTTAGAGGTTTTAGAGAGTCTAGTTAGAGTGTTATAAGAGTTCTTCTAGTGTGGTTATTGTAGAGTTTGTAGTAGTGTAAGAGAGTTCTATCATTAACTACTACTCCACTTCACAAATTCTACTTAGATTTAGTTTGTATTAGGATTAGATTAGAGATTTGGAGTCATCAGAGGTGGGCGCCAACTTCTAAGGATTCTTGTAAGGAAAAGCAAAGTTTCAAAGAAACTTCAAGAGTGATTGTGGAGAAGATATACAGATAAGTCTTTATCTTGTTATTACATTTGGTTTTTAGTTAAAACTTTTTGTGTTTTCACTATGATTTCCTCTTTTAAACTAAGTTGTAATTGTATTTTCTCCGTGAAGTCTGAGTAGTTTTCTTTATCTTTTTTCTTAATATGATGAAGTACTAAAGATATGGAAGTATGTTGTGTAAAGTATAAGATTTTAATGTTGGAAGAGGTTGTGATGATTCAAAACCTTGCACTTCATTTACTTCCTGATTTGGCCAATTAAGATGTTAAAATATGTTGTGAGAACATGTAAGAACTGGTATGGTATTGTCTCAGTCAATAACTGGAAGGAATCACATGAGATTATATGGATGAGAATGTAATTCATATAATTGATTGCAAATAAATAGGGAGATATACTTTGATGGGTGTAGAATTTGAGGAATTTAGAGTGACAGGCTAAAGCCCCCAATTTGATTTATTGTTTTATGTTTTGATACGAGATGTTAGCCTCCAGGTGGAGGGAATTGAGGAAACTCTAAAGTGAGAGCTAGTATCTTTCCTGCCTAACCCGTCTTCAAGATTTATGAAACAATAGATTAACCTATATTCTTTATAGCATCTCTAGTAAGAGTAAAGAATATAATTGCTCCTATTTGGCACAACACATTTAGTATACTTCCACAACAAAATTTAATAAATTTTTACTAATTCATATGAAGGAAAAATATATTTTATTTTCATTTGCTTACATCTTATAAAAGTTAGTTAAAGTTGTTGTTTACTTTTATTTCAAATTATAAAAATTAACAAAAAGAATTGAATTTTATTTTATAAAATATTATCTTCAGTTTGAGTAAGATCTTTCTTAAAAAGTACAAAGTTAATTTTTTTGTTTTCATTGTTTATCACTGTCCTTGTGGGTTCGATATCTCGGGCTCAATCAGAAAGTCCTTTATTACTTGATAACAAATACTTGCGTAGAATCACATATTATAATATCATTTCATATATAAAACGATGCATAAATATTGCAAGGGATCAAGTTTTTTGCCTTGTTGCCGAGTATTTAAAAAAATAAAGAAAATTTTCAAAAGAAAAATTAATTTTAAGTCTTATTTAAACTTGTTAGATTTATTTTAGGAAGTTTTTTTATTTTAATTGTGTTTTATAATTGTGTATGCGTTGTTCAGGTTTTGAAAGACTTGTACCTTACAATTCTGAATTAGAAAGAACTAAAAAAAAATCAGAAAAATTAAAAATACAGAAAAAGATAAAAATATTCAAGAAATGACAAATCAAAATAATCATAATGCTGAAATCCATCAAGAATTTAGACCTTTAAGAGATTATGCTAACCCTACAGTAGATGTATTTCATGGTAGTATTTAAAACCTTGCTGTAGCTGCTAATTCATTTGAGCTTAAATCTGATATTATCTAAATGATATCTAATAATCAGTTTGGGGGAGCACCAACTGAGGATCCAAATTTACATCTTGCAAATTTTCCAAAATTGTGTGCTACATTTAAATATGATGGTGTTTCAAATGATGCTATTAGACTTAGACTTTTTCCTTTCTCATTAAAGTATAAAGCTAAGTTGTGGTTAAATTCATTAGCACTTGGATCTATCAGAATTTGGGGTGATTTAGCACAAAAGTTTCTTGCTGAATATTTTCCACCATCAAAGACTGCAAAGCTTAGAGATGATATTACATCTTTTTTTCAGTTTGAATGAGAATCTATTTATGAAGCACGAGAATATTTTAAAGATCTTTTAAGAAAGTGTCCACATCATTTGATACCAGATTGGTTAATAATTCAAACTTGTTATAATGGATTAGTTGGATCTCTTAGATTTATTATCGATGCTACAATTGGTGGTTCATTAATGCTAAATAGTTTAATGATGCTTACGTTTTAACTGAAGAAATAGCTACAAATAATTTTCGATAGCCTTCTGAGAGGGTAAATCATAAAAATATAACCAATATTCATGAATATGATGCTTTTGCAATATTAGCAAATCAAGTTGCTGCAATTTCAAGGAAGATAGAGCAATTTGGAATGATTCTCAACCGATTTCGATGATTGAAGAAAATTCGTCATGCCAAATGATATATTCTCAATCATCATTATAAACTTTGAATGCTCTAAACAAGTCTAATAACCCACATTCCAATTTTTATAACCCAGGTTGAAAGAACCATCAAAACTTTAACTGTAATAACAATAATCAGGGTGGTAATAATCAATAATGGGGGAACACTCAAGTAAAACTATTAGGGAATTAGAAAAACCAAGGGAATAATAATTATTGACCTATTTATCCTTCAGGTTTTAACAGTACTTCACAATTTAAGGAGAATAAGTTGTCTGTAGAAGAAGTGGTGTTACAGATGGGAAATCAATTGCAAAGTCAAGGAGCTACAATTAGAAATGTTGAGAATCAATTAGGACAGATAACAAATTTATTAAGTAATAGATCCCAAGGAACACTTCCTAGTAATACATAGATAAATCCAAGAGATAAAAATAAAAAGCATGTGAAGGCTATTTAATTAAGAAGTGGAAGAGAGTCGGAAGGTAGAGTTCAGAAAGAGATTGAAGTAGAGAAAGAAGAGATTGAAGAACCAACAGATGACGCTCAGAAAGGTTTGGAAAGACCTATTTCTCCACCAAGAATTAATTTTGAAAAACCCCCACCACCATTTCCTCAGAAACTTTAACAACAAAAGTTAGATAAGCAATTTTCAAAGTTCTTAGAAGTTTTTAAGAATACAATAAAAATTTCATTTGTTGAAGCCTTAGAATAAATGCCAAGCTATGTGAAGTTTATGAAGGATATTCTAAACATAAATAGGAAGTAGGAAGATAACGAGACTGTTGCACTTAATGAAGAAAGCAGTGCAATAATTCAAAAGAAGCTTCCTAAAAAGCTTAAAGATATTGGTAGCTTCATAATTCCATCTGCAATCGGAGACAGATTTTATGGGAAAGCTTTATGTGATTTAGGTGCAAGCATTAACCTTATGCCATTCTCTATATTTAAAAGATTGGGATTAGGAGAAATAACCCCAACCACTGTAACTCTGCAGTTAGCAGATCGTTCAATAACATATCATAAAGGAATTATAAAAGATGTTTAATTAAAAGTGGATCAATTTATCTTTCATGTTGATTTCATTATGCTAGATATGAAGGAAGATAAGGAGATACCCATTATTTTGGGGAGACCTTTCCTAGCTATAGAAAGAGCAATGATAGATGTGCAGAAAGGGGGATTAACTATGCGTGACAATGATCAAACTGTCATATTTAATATTTCAAAATCAATGAAATATCCTGCAAAAGGTAAAGATGATGAATGTTTCAGGATAGACATAATGTAGTATTTGAGTGAATGTCATTTCAAAGCAAATTATGAAGAAAAATTTGAAAGAGAAAAGTTGGAACACGAGCAAGAAGAGGAAACACAATATTCTCATGGAACTATTTTTACTGAATGTTTTAGGATGGATATTTCTCAGTAAATGGTCATAGACTGAAACTTTATTTCTCAGTTAATCAACTTAAACTTGATGAGAATTTGAAGTTGGGTCACCCAAATTAAGCATTGGGTATGTCGGGCTGACGACGTTAAACCAAGCGCTTTGTGGGAGACAACCCATAGTTATCAGTATGCTTTACTTTAAGTTTATTTTGTGTGCTTTGTTTGGTTTGAAGTAAGAATTATATGATAGTATTTTGATTATATTACGATAGTGGAAATTAATGAGACCTTAATTGATAATTTGGATGAGTTAAAACGAGTATTCAGACATTTAGCAGACCTGTGCTAAAATTGACACTGGCGGCTAAGTGTCAATATGTTGGTGCTTAGGCTCCAGAGTTATAAAAAACATGAAAAATATGTTTTTAGAAGCCATTATCATGGGAAGTTGCATGACACGTTTATGGAAGATTTGTGAACGTGGGAGGACAGTTTTAGGTCATCTAAACTCTATAAAAAGGGACCAAATTAAGGGAATTACTCTCATTCCAAATTCTTATCCTAAGAGATGTACATAAGAGATTAAATTAGATAAATGTCTTCTTGGGAGAGTGGAATGAAGGAGGAGGATACAAACAGGAAGAAATTTATTTCTGAAAGTGCGCAAGAGTTATATAACGGATTTCTGGCTGTTAGTATTCAAGGAATTTCAGAAATGATTGCAAAGATCAAGGTTGATGTTGCATAAATTGAAGTAAAGGTAAATGAGGCTAACACACACGACAATTAAAAATGCAATTTAGTCATACTAGTCATGTTGAAGAAGCAGATAAAGCGATGTCTCTGAAGAACAAGTTGATAGAAGAAGAATCATCAAGAGTTTTCAACCATCGCCCATTCTATTAAATCTATATATCAAATGGTTCATATGAAACTAACAGAGGGTATATTTCACCTAATGGAGCTTGGAATTAAATTCTATATTATGTTATACGTTAATTATGTGTGTATGTGTTAAATCATTCGTGTTAAGAGTTAGTGTTTAATGTTTTATGTTTGTTAAGTGTTATAAATGTGTTTGTATTTTTAGTTTGTATTTAGTGTTTTGTTTAGCTGTTCAAAATGAGTAGAAAAGATGACATCTTATCCAAGGATATTGGATTAAAGGCTTATAATTTTTATTTGTAATTTGTATGTGTTTTATTAAGAAAAAGTTTGTTTATTGTGTAAAACTTGTGTTGAATCGTTTTAATTCTATATAAGCGTAATTCTGGAGATAAGAAGATTATAAGGTGATAATTTACTTATTAAAAAAATTTTAGGGTTAATTAAGTGAGTGAAAATTGTATATTTAATGAAAAAATTAAATACTGCGAGTTAGCGGTTAAGTGCCAAACTCCCACACTTATGCGCCAGAGCTCCGCGGCTAAGCGTCGTACTTTCATGCTTAGGCGCCAGTTCGTGAAATTCGGTTTTTCAGGTTTTAAAAACCGAAAAAATCACAAAATTTTTCACCCTGTCATCTTCGACCTTGGACATTTGCGATATAGAAGGCTAGGGTATCACTAAGCTTTGCGATTCTTGAGTCGTTTCAAGTGTAAATTGTTAGATTTGATCTTCTTAAGGTAAGGGCAATACTCCTAAGAAAAAAATTTTATTTTCACTATATATTTTGAGTACATTTTTGAAAAATTCCAAAAACCACTATTTTTGGTGAAAATTTGAGAAAAAGCTTTGGAAATTACTTGGATTTAGTGATTTAAGTCTTTAGAAGTCAAGTTTAATAATTTTAAGTTTAATGTGGGATTTATAGTGATTTTTATAAAAAAATTAGAAATGGCACTGAAGAGGAGCAAGTCAAAAGTCACTTTCGATACTGACAAGTTCGTTATCTCCAAAGCTTAAGATCGTTATGTACAAGCGTTACAGTCACGAAAACTGATTCAAGAATGTGGATTTGATAAGCCCAGCGGAGTTATTGAAGATATGATAGTTGTCGCCTGTGGGACAGATTCTGTTGTTTTACTGTCGTAGTTGTTTCTTCTGTCGTACAGGAGTTCTATGCAAATCTCCCGGAATCAGAAGAAAACTTTGTTTTGTAGGACAGTTAGTACACCTTACTTCCAAGGCAATAAACAAATTTTATTTACTGCCGCCGAGTACATTTTGTTTTTATTCGAATTAAAATCTTACTAAGGAAGAACTAGATGAAATTATATCTGATTTGATTGACGGGAAGGAATTATAGAAAATCACTAATGAGAGAAGAGTAAATTTGCCCTCAAAGTTAAATGTCACCTCCAAGGCTTGGCATTATTTAATATCATCTAAGTTGCTTCCTACAAAATCATTTGAGTGAGATGACTAGAGAAAGGGCTACCTTAAATTACTGTATTCAGCAGAGGAAGGCTATAGATATTAGAAAGATCAGTTATGACTGTATTTGGATGTCTGCTAGAGCTGCCACAACTGCAAGTATGTGATTTGCTTCCCTTATATTTTCATTGTGTGAGTTAGATGGTGTGAAATCTGAGAATTGGGAAGAGGTACTTCAACCTCTGAAGCTTATTACCAGCAAAAATATTAAGACCTATGTTGAGAACTCATTGTTTGGTTGAAGAGGAGGATTTTCTAGAGCATTCACTGCATCTACTTCTCATGCTTCTACATCACAGGATTTTTCAGGTCAGTTTTGCGATTTACAGACAAAGTTTTTGAATAAGATAAAAAATAATGTAAATTACACTATGGATCGAGTTCACGATATAGAGGGGAAAGTAGATCATATGGGAAATTATGTTTAACAACATAGTGAGTATGAGATGAACTACCACATTTATATGGATAGATTGATCAGAGGTGATTTTAGTGCTTTCTTATCCACTCATCCATAGTTTACCCCATATGTTCCTACTCGTACCTGAAACGAAGGAGATGATGATGAGGAGGAGGATGATGGTTAAGATTTTATTTTCTGTCGTGTTATGATATTTGATATATGTGTGAACTTTTATGTTGTGGATTGTTTTATGTTATTTATGTTGGACTTTGTGGTTTGTGTTAGGTTGTGAACATTTTAGTATAGTTGCTATGTGGACTTTATTGATGTAATAGTTAGTAAGCAACTTTAGTTTGTTTTTATGTTTGTTATGGATGTTGAATGTTTATGATATGTGAATGTTTAGTAGATTTGTGGTAGTAATTATGTAATGGAGTTTATAGTGAATTTTATTTATTAGTTTAGAACTTATTCCAGAATCTCTTTAGGAAGTTTAAAACCTTATAAAATCCACTATATAAATTTCATACTTAACTTTTCAATTTACTACCATACATATGTTTTAGTAATGATTTCTATTTAAATGTGTGTGAATTTGCTTTTATGTCCTCCACTACTTTAGAAGACTTTTGAATTTTTATTAAAATGAGAAGTTGAAAATTTGATATAGTTATTTTCATTCTTGTTTTTAATTTTTATACCTGCATATTTAGCATATAAGAATTCCTGCAAGCATGATATTTATAGTTTTCAATTTCTACCCATGTATCTTTACTATGCTTAAGTGTTTCATCATAATGAAAATATTAAAGTTTGGGGGGATGAAAAACAGTTTTCAAAAACTTAAAATTTTATTTGTTCTCAAATGTGCTATAAATAAAATTTGGATTTTGATTGAAAAATAATTATGTGAATGAAGTTATATCAGAGAAGTAAAATTTTGAATATCGAAATGAGCAAGAAAATTTAGTTAAAATCTATAGTAATGATGAAATGTTTAAAGTTAAAAAGTTCTTAGTGAAGAAATGATGAATATTTTGTAACTATCATTAGTAAGAAAAGTTGTATTTTTTTAAAAAAAAGAAGGATTAGACTTTTGTTTTTAATACTTAAATTTCTTTTATTAAAAATAATTTTCAAGACTTTTATTATATTTATAAGTTAAAGATATATATCTACCTTATGTTTTAGGAAAGGAAGGGTGAAATTCAGAATCATTAAAGGCCTATCTAGATACAGTAATCCTTTATATAAAAAAACAAAAAAAAAAAAGAAGAAAAAGAAAAAGTGAAAAATAGTATAAAGGAAGGAGAAGCTTGAGGATTTAAGGGCCTAATCAAAAAATTGGTTCCACACTTGATCTTTTTAGAGTATAAGATTTGAGGAAAACTTGAAATATAAAACTATAATAAAGTTAGTATAATTTATTTTTTGTAAAGATTTTTAAATAAAGAAAATAAAATGTCTAAACCCTATATTTTGAAAAATCTACAAGTATTTATGAATAAGATATGAACTCATATCTTTCATAAACCTCTACATAAGAGATTTCTAAAACTTAAGTTAGTCACATTTACTAAAATTTTTTCTAAATTGCACTACTACATTTCTAGAACAAAATTTTAAAAACTTATAAACAAACTCATCCACATAATTTGAATGTTTGATTTTATATGATTGTAGTGTCACTTGAGGACAAGTAATATTTCAAGTTTGAGGGGATTTTGATACACCTAAAATATATAGTATTTTTATAGACATTTTTATACCTAATTTTGATGATATTGCACTTTAATGAAAGATATTTTGTGTATTTTTCTTGCAGGTATGATTAAATAGATGATTATGATGAAAGGAGTGAAAAGTATCAAAATTGGAGCAAAAATGAAGAAAATTGAAGAAGTGATCTGTGACGGCTAAGCGCCTCATCAAGGCCCCGCGGCTATGTTCCAGAGTTAGAGCTTACACGCCATATGAACCACGACTAAGCGCCGGAACCTCGTGCTTAAGCGCAAAAGTTACAAAAAAGGAGTTATTTCATTTTTTACGCGATTCTGAAGAAGTTATTTTGAGGCATCTCTTGGTAAGAACGTGAGTAACTATCAATTGGCGCTAAATTCCATTCGAAATACTCTTGAATAGATGCATATTTTGGAAGATACGTTGATTCTGGACATAATTTGAAGAGATACGAATGCACCTGTTGAAAAAGTATTAAAAGAAAACTTGAAGATTAGTTAAAGAGAGGGCCAAGTGTGTATGTTTAGAGGTTTTAGAGAGTCTAGTTAGAGTATTGTAAGAGTGTTTTTATTGTGGTTGTTGTAGAGTGTGTAAGTAGTGTAGAAGAGTTCTATCATTAACTACTACTCCACTTCACCACTTATACATAAACATAGTTTGTATTAGGATTACATTAGAGATTTGGTGTCTTCAAAGTTGGGCGCTAACCTCTAAGGAGTCTTGTAAAGAAAAGCAAAGTTTCAAAGGAACTTCAAGAGTGATTATGGAGAGGATTTACAGATAAGTCTTTATATTGTTATTACATTTAGTTTTTAGTTAAGACTTCTTCTGTTTTCACTATAATTTATTCTTTTAAACCAAGTTGTGATTGTATTTTTTCCATGAATTCTGAGTACTTTTCTTTATCATTTTCCTTAATATGATGAAGTAATAAACATATTGAAGTATGTTGTGTGAAGTATAGGAATTTCATTGTTGCAAGAAGTTGTGATGATTCAAAACCTTGCACTTCATTTACTTCTTAATTTGGCCAATTAAGATGTTAAAATATGTTATGAGAAAATGTAAGAACCAATATGGTATTGTCTTAGTCAACAATTGGAAGGAATCACATGAGATTATATGGATGAGAATGTAATTCATATAGTTGAGTGCAAATAAATAAGGAGATATACTTCAATAGGTGTAGAATTAGAGGACTTTAGAGTGACAGACTAAAACACCCAATTCGATTTATTGTTTTATGTTTTGATACGAGATGTTAGCCCCCAGGTAGAGGGAATCGAGGAAACTCTAGAGTGAGAGTTAGTATTTTTCCTGCCTAACCTGTTGATCAACCTAAAAATGTACTACTTTTTATGTTAAATTTTATAATGATATTGCACTTTAAAGGTATTTTTTCTTATTTTTTTTGTTGTAGGTACATCAAATTGAAGAATTTGGAGTGATTAGAGCAAAAGGAACAAAAATGGACCAAAATGAACCAGAGCAAAACGGGTCGAACCGGAGCATACTAGAGCAAAACGGGTCAAACCAGACATTTTTGTACATGTGTCTGGCGTCTAGACGCCACCAGTTGGCGCATAGTCGCCAGGCAGTGGCGCCTATGCGCCAAACCATCTGCGCATAGCCGTCAATTATGGTTTTTGCCATAACTTCTAGAAGAAACGTCAGATTTTGACGATTTTTAAAGCGTTGCGAAATGTGTTTTGTGGGGAATTCATTGGGAATGATAAAATAAACTTTCTAGAAGAGTTTGGGTCAGTTAGAAGGAATTATTATGGAAGAGATGTGTCTCTTGGAGTGAAAATAAACTTAAGGCACCCTTTGGAAGATTCATTGAATATGGACACTTTTGAAGAGACACTTAAGCATCTCTTGAGAAATTATAAACACTCTTTAACTCTTAGAGAAGAGAATAATTAGAGAGGAGGAGAAGATTAGAAGAGGAGAAGAAGGCTTGGAGAAAAAGTGAAGGCTTGGGCGTTAGCCCCAAGTGGGGTGACAAGGTGAGAGAGAAAGAGCGAGAGTGAGAGATTTTTTCTTTTCTTTGGAGAGGATTGGAAAGAGATTGCTTTTTTCTATACAAGGAGAGTTTGAATTCCATCAAAGATAAGTATTTTTATTTTTTTTTGGTTTAAATTTGGTACTTTGTTTGTATGGATTCAAAGTGTTGTTCAATGAAAAGTTGTTGTTGTTTCTCCATGTGTAGCGAGTAGTTTTCTTTACTTTTCCCTCTTACAATGAATTAGTATGCATGTGTAAGATATAAAATTGAGTAGAGTTAGAATATATTGTGATGATTTTACTTTGATCTTCATTTACATGTAAACTTGATCAACTTGCATGTTAAAATCTGTTGTGAGAACCAATGCGGTATTGTCTCAGTCAACTATTGGTAAAAATCACATGAGATTATATGGTTGAGAATGTAGTCCATATGGTTGAGTGCAAATAAATAGGGAGATATGCATGTTTAAGAGATGTAGAATTAGAGGACTTTAGGGTGACAGACTAAAGCCCCTAATTTGGTTTAATGTGAAAAGTTTTGTTATGAGATGTTAGCCCCCAGGTGGAGGGAGAAGAGAGAACTCCAGAGTGAGAGCTAGTATATTCCCTGCCTAACCCATCTACAAGATTTCAAATCATCAAATTAACCTATGTTTTTTATATAACCAAGTAAGGGTAAATAATATAATTGCTCCTATTTGTCACAATCTCTCTCGCTAATTGTTTTATTTTTACACATGTCACTAATTCCATTGCATGAGGAAGAGTACTTTTAATATATTAAACTCCACTTTTTGATTTTCACTTAGTATTTTAGTTTAGGATTAGAAGTAATATTGTAGTGATAATTGAAGGATATAATCAAAACCAAACTTTTATCGACCTTCCAAGCGAGGGCGTGTTATTGTAGACTAGAACTTCTCTTGAAAGCCACTGTGATTTACCGTGATCTCCGTGGGATCGATATTCGGTGCTTAATCAGAAAGCTCTATATTTACTTGATAACGATATGTATACTTGCGTAAAATACTTACTATTTAAAGATATAATTGAAATCTTACTTTGTTTTGGAGTCAAGTTTTTGGCACTGTTGTCAAGGAAGAAATTTAAACAAGAGAATTAAATGATTAAACTCACGTATATTAATCGGGGATCATCCGTCTTCAAGATTTATGAAACAATAGATTAACATATGTTCTTTATAACATCTCTAGTAAGGGTCATGAAAATAATTGCTCCTATTTGGCACAATACATTTAGTATACTTCCACAACAAAATTTAATAACTTGTTACTGATTCATAAGATGGAAAAATTTTTTTTATTTGCATTTGCTTACATATTATAAAAGTTAGTTAAAGTTGTTTACTTTAATTTCAAATTATAAAAATTAACAAAAAGAATCAAATTTTATTTTCTAAAATATTATATTTAGTTTGAGTAAGATCTTTCTTAAAAAATAAACAGTTAATTTTTCTGTTTTCATTGTTTATCATTGTTCCTGTGGGTTTGATATCTCAGAGCTTAATAAGAAAGTCCTTTATTACTTGATAACAATACGTATGCTTGCGTAGAATCCCATATTATAATATCATTTCATATATAAAACGTAAGCATAAATATTGCAAGGGATCAACAACCATTAGTAGAATTGAGCTCTCTTATGAAGTATTTATTAATTCTACATTTAATTTTTTTATACAAAAATTTTACATCATCTTCTCCCTTTCTCAACCAAGAGCACCTTGATCTTTGTTTAATCCAAGTGTGAAGCATAGAAGTAGCTCCACTAAGCTTATCATGAATCTTCATATTCTAAGATAAAAGATCCTTATTCAATTGATCAGCTTCAAGCAGTCGAATAATATGAATTTGAGCATTCATGAGGGTTTAATGGAATCTTCAATGAAGTCAGAAGAGTTCTACTTCACTTTAAAGAGAGGTTTTATAACATTCTTCATTCTATTACACAAATCAAAGAGAGGATCGTCATCCACTGAATAGTTCCAAGCAACATAGACAATGTTATGAAAATTTGGATAGTATTTCCAATGGTTCTTGTACATAAACTTGCAAATTAGATGATATTTAGAATCAACATAAATAAGAAAGTGAGAATGATCCAAAGTGGAGGCTTGCATGATTTTAAAAGGTGAAAGAGAGTGCCAATACAATTTTCATTACCCAAGGCTCTGTTCAATAAGCATCTGATAGGATTGCCCATTTGTCGGTTAAACCAACTAAAAGAAAGACCAATATTAGGTTATTCAGTGAGGTCTGAATCAATGATCCATGAATTGAAGTCCACCATTTTACATAGGAGGGGAGGAGTGCCTCCAATTTTATCCAATGATCTTCAATTGCAATTAAAGTCTCTAACAGTTAATCACAAAGATGGAATTTAAGTAGCCAGAGAAATAATAGAATTCCATAATCCTTTTCGTTGAGTTGCCCCATTTTCAACATAAATAAAAGTGATCATAAAAAAGATAGAGCTGGAGTATTTAATCATACCATGAATTTATTGAGTCTTGGAATCCAATGCAATGAAAGAGATATTAGCCGAATTCTATTTAATCCGTATACGTCGACCATTGGAGGTATGAAAATTGTGCACGTCACATTCATTATGAAAGAGATTGAACTGCTTTTAAGGATGTGATAGAGAGAAAGGGGGAAGTTTAGTCTCTAAGTGACAAATAAGGTTGAGGTTGTTGTCTTTGATAAAATTTCTACAATCAGTGATTTGAGTGCCACTATTAATCTATTTAACATTCCAAACCACAATGTTAGGATATAACATAATGAATTAATGATAAGGATGAGCAATGCTACGAGGCCTTCCTTTTTTGTTTTTAGAAGTATAGGGCATAGAATGTAAGCTTGTTTGGTTCTTGAGGTTGACAGGTGGGAAAGGTTCTTAAGAGGGGTTGTGACCCGAGGTTAAGCAGAAAGAATTATTAGGAAGGGGATCATCAGACATAGAAGTAGGTAAAGAAGAGGGAGGAATATAAGTAGAAAGAGAGGTAATTAAGATGTTTCCTTTGTACCAACTAGTCAAGGAGATAAGGAAGAGCAGCATGAATATTCATATCAGGAGTATGGGCCATCCCAAGCTGATGAGGGATATAATATTGCTTACTGGAATTATGAGGGGGAAGAGAAGCATCTTGTTTTCAAGTTTTGCTATGCCCCCGGTTAAGAGGAATAATGGGAGGAGGTTTGTAGCGGGGGGATTTTGGGCAAGTGTTTTGGTCATGAGCAAATGTATCACACACTTTGCAGGTGATCGACCTCCATTCGTAATGATATGTTGAAGGACATAATTCCCTTTTCACATTAATGGTGATAGAGTCCAGCAAGATAGACTCGATATTAATTTGTATATTTACTCTAGTAAATGTGAGGAGTGTTCCTTTGGCAGTAAGAGGATCCACTGATAGGGGTACACCAATGAAACTTGCAGTCTTAGGGTCTGTTTGGGGCAGCTTCAGCTTATCCAGCTTATCCAGATAAGCTGCTTATTCTGATAAGCTGCTGATAAGTAGCTGATCCGGATAAGCAGTTTGTACGTTTGGTTTAAGCTTTTGCGAAACGGATTATTTGCGAATTGTTTGGGAATAAATGACCGTTACACCCTCGAAATGAATAATACATTTAGTTGTTTGATTTATGCGGTTTGAAAACGAACTTATATGCAGCTGTTCGTAGAAAAATTAGTATTTTTGCTCCTGTTTAATAAAATTTTTTAGAATCTTATTTCAACTTAAAAAAAACTATTTATAATATAAAATTTTACTTTGAAATACAAAATCTTATTTTAAAAAATTACATATTATTTTCAAACAGATTATAAATGTATTTATTTCGTCTCTTTATTGTTGTATGTTCAACAAACTATTCACATCTCAACCATTCTGTAATTTAAAACCAGTCCAAACATATCAATGAAAATATTTCATAATTTAACAGCACACTTACATAACTAATAGTTATCCAAATCAAATACAAGTACATTATGAAACTTAGACAATGAGTTTCAAGAAACCTAAATACATTAAACATGGAGACCACACCTAATAGTAAGTTTCGCGAAACCTAAATAAAAAGAAAAAATAACAAGTTAAAAGTACGAGGAGAAAAATGACGAGCATTCATTTTATGATGTAAGAGCACGTCACGACGATCGTTATTTGGTTCGACGCCTACGAAGCTGATAGCAAAGTTGTTCGTATGGGAAGCAGATGAACTAGATGTAATTTCTTGAACTTTTGATACTGTGGATCTTTGAGCAACGGTGTTCGGCTTGCATAATGTAGTAACAGACGTATTGTCAACCCACCTGAAGAACTTGCAATCATCTGATCCTTGTCCCCACCGAGGGCATCTGTAGAACTGCCGCCCATAGCTATGTTCCTTGCGTGACGTGAGTATTAGGGTCGGCAATCCACAACGGCATAGTACTTGCTCAAACTTCAATGGAGACTTGCAGCTCATTTTTCTGCAAATATTTATGACAACATTGAATAGGTCATTCAGCACGTAACCATTATATGAAAAAGCACAACGAGCAAAACCAGTTATGAGATCCAACCAACTCAAAATGATCAACTATCCCCACATCCAAGCAAAACAATAGAGACATTAACAAAAAATTAAATGAACCAAAAAAGAGAGACAACAGATTACGTGGTTCGGTCGAAGTGACCTACATCCACGGGGAAAGAGTTCTACATTTTATTATTACTATCATAGAAAATGATTTACATGAAACTGTAAAACCGGCAACTACACCAAGTTTTAAAAACTTAGCAGTTGCAAGCCACAGTACGTAAAATACCCTCAAATTACAATTATTACAATTTCCATTTCTAATGAAGTAAAAACTCCACAATTCCATCAATTGCAATTTCGAATTTTGCTTGTCGGTGTTGCCCGTGAGCCCGATGCTTTCACAATTCCAGCATTTAAACATATGTAGCTGTGAAAAATAAAAGCAGAGCTACAAAAAAGGGAAATGAGCATCAATAATGAAATATGAATAAGGAAAGGGCGCTCAACATGCATAATTCAAGGCCAAAACTAAGGACAAAACTGAGCCATATCAAGGCCAAAAACGATCCAGCATGCATAATTTTTCAAACAATCCATTCAAATACAGGATTTGATTACAAGCATGTGAAAGCCGAGCCTAATGTCATGCTAAAAACGAGCCATATCAAGGCCAAAAACGAGTTACATATGCCCGAAATAGGACCCAGACAAGTCAAAAAAAATATAGGGTTGGTGTCAAGCAATAGCGTTGGTTTTTACAAACTTGTGTATTTGCAATACGCTTATATCTAACAAATTCCAAATACATTGAAAATAAACAAGAGAGTAAATTCCAAATATATTGAAATTTTACACTACATATTTTTCTTCGAGGACCAAATGCTTGAATTTTTAAAACCCTTGCAAAAGGAACAAGCACACCTTTTCATTAAATTCTTTTTCTTGTTGAACAAACAGCCCTTATTCCAATTATTTATTAAAACCCTTCTTTGTAGGAAGTTGCAACCCAAGGCAAGGATCCAATTCCAACATTATAACCACTTATTTCAGTAGCTAAGAAAAGCATTCAACAATTGTTTCTTTCCTTCATTGTGTTGGAAATAATGAACTTGCTCACTATTATTGTTGAATTGAGAGGAAACACACATAATAAAACAAGAGAGCATATGGAAGGAGCCATATGAAGGTAGCTATCAGCATCTACCTCACACAACTTTGAATGAGCGTCTTAAAAGAGATCTGCAGCATATCAAAGGCCAACTTGTTCTTAAAAGAGCACCACCTCTCAGATTCTTAAAAGAGCAACGCTATCTATGTTTTTAAACTTTTTTTATGGATAAAAAAGCATGTCATCATACCATAATTATAACTAAAAGAAAATCCAGCCGTAAAATGCATTTGTAGTAGCTTTTTTAGGGATAACTAAAAACCAGTATATGTGTAAGCCCAACCCCTATATTGAACAGCTGCACAGGTGCAACAGTATATGTGTAAGCCATCTAGGTTGCTTCAAAGCCCAACCCCTCTGTGAGTCAAAATATTAAAGCAACGGTTGCCATTGAACATAATTCTGTGGCCATCCAGGTTGCTTCAACCAATTTTTTCAATCTTCAGCAATGTTTCCATAAAATCCATTTCAACAAAGATAGCATTTGATAGCATATGATACCCATCTAATAACACAAATGATATGATACCCATCTAATAAGCAATGATACCCAGCTCATAAGCAATGTAAGCCCAACCAGCTCACCAGCTAATAAGATATGATACCCAGCTCATAAGCAATTATACCCACCTTAGCTGACCCCTCATAGGGTGTAGCTATTAGAATCGGGATCCCAAATAGCTGGAGACAAGAGATTCATATGAGAAAACATATGTAAACGAGCTTATGGCCAAATGATTTTTAAATTTGTGTGTTCCAGTTTATAAGAGACATAAGCAAGTACTGGACAAAAGATATGTGACTTGATGAAATCCATTAAGGCTTATTTTACTTTAATCGGTGCAACCCAAACTAATTTTGATGTCCAATTTTTATGTCCTCCATTTTACTTGCCTTTCAAAAGGCTTACTGGACAAAAGATATTGTGGAAAAAAATGAATTTCATTGTATCCCCGTCTCTATATAATCATGTCTATTTCAAATTTTACTAAGAAAACGAGCCCTTCGAAACAGACCCAGTAGCAAGAAATTAATAACACAAAAAAAAACACCCATAGTCCTCATCAATTTGCTCAGGAATGGCAAATACAATAAAGTCATGCTTTATATATCCAACACCTAAATTAATAGTCAAATGTAATGTGAAATGTTTTATATAAAGTAGCAAGTGTGCAGTGCATCAAGAACTACATATTGCATCTGTGATGGTTTCCCTCAATGAAATCATTTCGGCCACTCCTAATCTGTCTTGACTTTCAAATTCGTTATTTTCCTCCAAATTTTGAGCTTCAATTGAATCGGGAGGATTTTCAGATGGATGATCTTCTTCCTCGTCAGCCATATTGAAATCCACATCTAAACGAGATGGATGCCTTCAGATAAAGTTGTGAAGTGCCATTGTGGCAATGACAATATGGGCTTGCTTGCGAAATGGATATGACGACATATCCCGAAGAATCATCCATTTATTTTTCCAAACCCCGAAGGTTCTCTCTATAACATCGCGCAATGACGAGTGACGTTTGTTGAACATCTCCTTCCTACCACATACAACACCACTTGCTCTTTCAAAATCCGGAATGTGATACCTTGTGTCAGGAAGGGTTTTAGATATCCTCTCGCATCGGATATCCGACATCAACCAAATAATATTTTTTCTGTTATGACGGACAATTGCTATTACCAAAATTAAGATGTAAATTATACCTAAAAATTCTTATCCTAAATACCTGCAGGTGGATGAGGGAAGCATTGTAAGGTATTTCTAGTTGCATAGGCAAATAAACGACTATCATGCGAAGTTCCTTCCCAGCCCGCCATGACAAACGTGAAACACATGTCGAAGTCACAAACTGCCATGACATTTTGTGTCGGGTGGCCACTCCTACCAATGAATGCGACCTTTTACGGACCGGATATTCGTGCATCAACGTGTGTACCGTCAATTGCCCCAATGCAATTACGTATACTAGCATTAGAAATTGCTTATATGTTTGGAACGGATATGATGTAATGATTTTGAATACCTTGAAATATGGCATGTAACGTGCATCTTGGGCAATTTTTGCAGGAGTTGTAGCAAAGAAAGGATCCTGTGGCTTTATAATATCCGTCTCCAATCTAAGTAATGATTTTAGGCATATTGAGAAGTATCGACTGATGGTTTCTGAGGAATGCTGGAATCGTTCCATAGCTCCTCTGATTGACCCATTTTGAGAAAGAATAAATATCGTTATGGCCAAGACCTCTCTAGTTGTTGTTCTAGATGAGCCCCGTAGTCAGTGGTTAACACATAACTTGTTTAGTAGATCTAAAAAATTGGTTGAGTCATACGAAAAATGTTCTTGAACCTTATTGGATGTCCAGAAAGCATCTCACCAACCCATTTATCCCTAATAAATGAGGACGTCATACGCGGTATTCTACTACTTCTGGAGCGATTCCGCTCCAACAACAATATAACAATAGCTGCAATAATAGCCATTCTTCTACGACGCTCTTGAAGGCAATCCATCCTAATAAAATGGTATTAGGATACAATAATGAGAAATTGTTTAGCATAACACATGTCCCAAACGTTAATAAAAATTTAAAGTATTACAATAACAGTCATGAAAAAGCAGTCTTAAAAAAATAAGATAATATTATCATTCATCTGCGAGAGCACGTAAATATCCAATGCGCCTATCTGGATGAAGCGCCATGAACATTTGTCTCCGTGTCTTCTCCTTCAGTTTTTTGACACATTTCCCATAAAATATAATGTCAGACATGGCTTCTGGAATGTCATCCAAAGCGGCAATACAATGCGTGATGGAGGTGTCATCTAGAGCGAGCGGTTTGAGGGACAAGAAAGGCATCAATCGATTCTATCAATGGAGTCGTTAACCGCGAGTATCATTATTTTTCCTTTTTCTAGCAAGTACGGGTTTTTTTGAGGAGCTTGACGTCTCCCTGTAATTTTCGGTAATGCTACGCAAATCTTCGTCAGCCATTATTTGTTCGGAAGGCAAGTCATCTGATGTGTCGTCAAAGCCCAACTCACTGGGATTGGTTGAGTGCTTCCCAGTTGCTACAACATCTTTGAACATAATGTCCATTTTCTCTTCTAACTCAGGCTCTATTCCGGACTGCCTAAATTTTCTTGCTATGTGCAATGCATACGCGACATTTATATTAGAAATAGTTGATAATGCACTATGTATGTTAATAAAACATAAAGAAAATTTTGATATTGGCGGAATATTGTATACCTTTATTTTCTCCTCCCACCACGCATCGATGCATCGATGGTACGTTTTAGGGATCCCAACCAAGGCCGATGGATCCTCGTTTTATATCTTTCCATGTCTTCCACTCTTTCTTAAGTTGGTCCCATTTGTTTTTGAATTGACGCCTCTCATAATCCCGACTCTGCTAACTCTTTGAATCTTGTTGCAATATTCTGCCAGCCATCCTTACTAAAATGTGTTGTTGGCCTATTTCCAATTTCAATTTCTTTTATACAAATATCGCAAAAAATGTGCGCAACTTCTTTAGTCCAGATTGCCGAGGATCCCCCCTCAGCGCACTTTTTAGGCATTTCAGAAGAAATGTCGAAGTTGATGTGCTTAAAAAAAAATAACTATAAGAAATTCATTAGAGGTTAAGCACTACATGTATACATTCACCCTTCTCATGCATATGCTATATATGAACTGTATGGTGAGACAATCCAGCAAACCAGCAAAGTATAAAAACCATTCAAAGGGTAAGAAACAGAAGAAGTGAATGTCATATGTTTCAACTCATCAATCTAGTAACCATTCACTCCTCAATTTATAAATTCATTTAGAAAATGCATTAGGGGAGGAGCAATTCGAAGTAATTAGAGAGAATAAAGTCTGCACATATGGAGAATGCTAAAATAATAAAGCCTGCACATATTCTGATTTAACAAGTTTCCTTTGTTGCCTTTACAGTCTTGAAATATTGAAATCTCACTAACAGTTTGAAACCATACTCATTTCATTTACTCATGCTATAACATCAATGTAGAAATGAAGTGTTAAATGGATGTGTAAAGAAGTCCAACAAATAATTAGAAGCAAACATAGTGATACGACTCCTAGCCAAGCAATATTCTACAAAGACATAAGGTCCAAAATTTTCCAAGTGGACCACTATCAGCTCAAAGGAGGTTGTAATAAATGGGAGACATACATGCCATTCAAAGCCTCCATGCAAATGAGCATGCCATTCTGCAATAAATGGATACCTATTCAAAATTTCCCATTCTGCAATACATGCCATTCTTCAAATACTTAACAGATCTGCTAAGATGGTAGATCTGCAATAAATGGGAAACAGACCCTCAAGCACCCAGAAGTCGCAGCAGGATCGAGCCTACTCCCAAAAAAAAAAAAAAAAAAAAAAAAAGAAGAGGGCGAGAGGATAGAACGAACTCCATTTTAAGATCTGCAATATAATAGATCGACCATATAGAAAGGCAAAAAAAAAAAAAAAAAAAAAAAAAAAGAGAAGAGGGCGAGAAGATCGGAAGGTTTGGCAACTTCATTTTAGCAGATCTACCATCTTCAACATCATTTTAGCAGAACTACCATCCGAAACAATCGAAAGGTTTGGCAACTTAACAAATCTATAGATCTATAGATCTATAATGCAAAGGCAAAAAAAAAAAAAAAAAAACCTAATGTCGGGTATTGGGAAGAAGAGAAGAAGGAGATGGTACCACGACAACTAGCAGTCGTCGGTAAGCCGCTCGACGGCGAGGGGGAGAAGTCGGGGTAATCAGCTCGACGGCGAGGGCGAGAAGAGATGCGGGATCGAGAAGGGCACAGAAGAAATTTTCGCCCCTGAACGCGCGATAAGCCGCCTCGACGCAGCTTACGACGGTATTAAGGAATAAGATAGGCGCGTTGGCTGTGGTACCAAAAAGGAGCGCCGAAAGTTTTTATCAAACGGGGTGCGGCGTTCCGAAAACGCCACCGCACCCCAAAAAGCTCCCCCAAACGGCCGCTTAGAAATGCCGCGTTCCGATCAGCCACATGTAGGTAAGTTAGAGAGTTTCACCCAAAATGGAACCTCCATAGGGACCATTTTCCAAAAAAATAAATGGTTTTCCATTGATGAACCAAGGCATGTACAGTTTAAGAGAAAAAACTTTTTTGTTAGAGAGAAGATGAACCGTTCCACAGAGTTTCTAGAGCTTACCGATGGCTTGCAGTAGGTTACCACAAGAAGGCCGTTTACCCAGAGAATATGCAACCAAAGCAAGGCTTCGTCGCTTAGATCCCTCATCAATTTCGTGTTAAGAGAAGGTCACTTTATTATCAGTCACTGGGACGTAAGAAAGGTTAAAGGAGTGGTTGTTTGGCAGATTGGAGGGCTGGTGGGATCGCCGGTGGGAAGGCCTTCTCACGTTGCCCTAACTCCAATCCTTGCGACTACCTTGATCTGCCAGAAGAAAATTACTTGCTTCACAAAACCCCATCGTTGAGATATTCTTCTTAACTATTTAAAACTGTTCGTTACCTGATCAACAGGATGATCTTCACAATCATCGACCTCAGCCCCACTTCAGCTCCACAATATCTGTTGGAAGGACTGGGCAACGCTCTTCCAGCTGAAACCTTTTTATTTTTATTCTATTTTGTTTTTTTATTTGGAGATATGTGAGCGCCTTCCACCTCCAACTTGAAACCAAAAAAAAAAAAAGCCCGCCTCCTGATAATGACAACAACCTTTTCATTAAATACCAGCCGTCTGTCCATTTCAACCAAGCCGGCAGTAGTGCCTCCGCTCGTTTTAATCTCCACTGATCCAACAATGCATCTCACGCAAATATTTTCTCCTTCTCCACATCCATGATTTCCTCTCCGTTCTCACTCCTCATGCTCGTCCTCCTCACCATCCTCCCAGTCTCCTTCCTTCTCTTCCTTGCCATAATCATCCGCCCGCATCCTATCCGCATACCAATCAAAGGCAGACACGTCTTCATCACCGGTGGATCTAGCGGCATCGGCCTCGCCATTGCTCGCCTCGCCGCCGCCGAAGGCGCACGGGTCTCCATCCTCGCCCGCAACCGCCGCCGTCTCGACGAGGCACGAGATTCCATCCGCCTCGCTACAGGCGTGGAGGTTGGGACTTACAGTGTTGATGTGAGAGATGCCGAAGCGGTGGCTTCCGCGATCGAGGTGGCTGGTCCAATCGACGTATTGATTTGTAATCAGGGCGTGTTTACACCACAAGAGCTTGAGAAGCAGGAGATGGAGGAGATTAGGTTTATGGTGGATGTGAATTTGATGGGCACCTTCCACCTTATTAAGGCTGCTCTCCCAGGCATGAAGCGGAAGGAGAGAGAGACTGGCCTTCCAGCCTCTATTGGTATCATGTCCTCACAAGGTGGCCAGGTTTGAGTCTGTTCCCCTATTTTGCTGATGGTGATTTATCACGGTCTTTTTTTTCTGTCTTCCCCCAATTATTTTTCATGCTGGTAATTTGCTTGCTGAGCAGTCTACTCCAACATATTTTGGTATTCAAGGAAGTTTCTCTTTGACCTCAATTGTTCTAGATGCTCAACGAGATTGTTCTCCCACGTCATTATCTTTAATCCTTGAGGCCTTTCCTGCGGGAAATCTGTGAAAATGCTTGTCGGATTATGCCATCGCTAGCATCTGATGATTTTCACAGCTATACAATTACAACTGCAAGAGCATCCCAGTTAACAGCTCATCGAACAATCCAGCCGTCAACTACAGCACACAGCATTTCCAGCTCAAGGAGATCATTACCAGCTCTGCCAAGAATATTCCTATTGTGTCCTACGTACTTCTATCTTGCTTTGCACTCTTTAGTGATCTTCTAGGCATGAATTAATATAAGATTATGTTCTCTATTAGAGCAACTTCTCGTTACTTTATCCTCTACATATCTATCTTTACATGTTATCAGAGTTATAAGCTCTCCAGCTCCTCTCCCGACGGTCAAGGCTTCCAATCAAACAACGCAGCAAGAAAAAAGTGAGGGAAACAATACCCAGATTCCAACATAATTGCAATTCCTCATGTCTAACATAAATAATATTATATCAACCCAGCTAACTACAAAGAATCAACTAACCTGGTGTTATCAACTCCTGAAGCTTATCAAGGCGAATGGATAAGAAGGCTTCCTAGAAGGCACTACAACTGAAGCAGTCAAATATATATGGAATTCAGAAGGCTTTATTGCACCTGACCCATACTATGCCACATGGATTCTAATAGATCAAAATCTCTCAACAACACTTTACTCCGTTATCTCTTCTTGTTTACTACCCTACATACTCAACCTCAATATCTACCCATAAATATGGGCAATCATCCGAACACTGACTCTAATTCAGTAACCACTCATGCATTCTACAGCTGAATAATGAGCTTCATCATCTATCTTACAGTAATAAAACCATGACTCCATATCTAGCCAATGTCAAGATGAAAGCGGATGCCATTGTAGTTGCTGACACCTTTTTAGATCTTGAAGATATTATTCTAGACACACTGGAGGCATTTTGTCCATCGCATCTCATAAGCTATAACTCTCTCAAATCTTTCATGTTCCCAAATTATCTCATACTGTTATTTCCATTGCCAAATTAACCAATGACAATCAATGTTCTATCACCTTAAATTGAAATGGTTTCCTCATCAAATTTACAAACTCTTCAAATTCACTTCTCCCAAGCCTGGTGCATAATGGATTATACCCAACCAACCACAAATCTACAGCCACTACTATCTCTATAGCTAAAGCTCTCCTCACGGCTCATTTCCTTGCTGCCAATTGGCACAACCGTCTGGGTCATTCTCATTACTAAACTATTTTACTTCTATCAAAATTACACCCTACACTATGTAGGGGTGTAAATGAGCTGAGCTGGAGCGAGCCCAGGCTCTGCTGGTGTTCGGCTCGTTAAAAAATACCTTAGTTTGTGTTCGGCTTGTTAAAAAGTACCGTTGTTCATGTTCGGCTCATTAATATATCGAGCTCAAAAATTTTTTTTTATGTTCGGCTGATTTGCTTAGTGAGTCGAACACAAGCTATTCACGAACAGCGAGCCGTTTTGATATCTCTAATCATACAACCATAGGATGTTAAAGGGAGGATGAGATTTAAATCTTATTATTTATTTTAAAATATTTATTTAAATAGAATTTAATATTTTTTCTCTATTTTTTAATTAATAATTTTAATTGATTATAAATTTTTGTAGCCTTGTAGTCAATTAAATTATTTAAAAATAATACTCTTCAATTATATATATATATATATATATATATATATATATATATATATTTAAGCCGAAACGAGCCGAAATACAAACGAACAAATCTTTATTAATGTTCAAGTTGCTTATATATAAAGCCCAAAAAAGATGTTCGTATTCGGCTCGTTTGCTTATCGAACGAATTGAACACGAGTTACTCAACAAGCCGAACACAAACTGTTCATGAACAATGACTTGTTTTGACAGGCCTAACACTATGTATCTCCATTATTAAATTTCAGTTTACTTACTGCATTTAAAAAAAAAGTCACAAATTATATATTCAAGTCTAATTCTCATAGTTTACTTCCATTATATCTTATACATTAAGATGGTTGGGGCTTTTCCCCCACCATTTCATACTAAGGCTTTAAGTATTATGTTTCATTAATTGATAACTTTTCGATCTTATGTTGGATATTCCTTTTGAAAAATAAATCCTTCCTCAATCTTCATCATATACAAAAGGATGGCGGAAACACAACTAAATCATCACATCAAAAGTCTCTGCTTTGATCGAGGTTGAGAATATCTTAATCACAATCTAAGAACTCAGTTAAATAAATGGGGTATCATTCTTCAAACCATTTTTCTCCATTTTTGTGACAAAATAAAGTCTTTGAACACAAATATTGACATCTCATTGAATTTACTCATACTTTACTTCTAGAAGCTAGTCTACCACATTATCTATAGCTTGATACCCTTCTAGCAGCAACTAATCTCATCAACTGCCTACCATCATTAAACACAGTCAATCTCTCCCACTATCAACTCCTCCAAAACAAAAATCCCGATCTCAATCATTTTAAAACCTTTGGGTTTCATGATATCCATGGCTAAGACCCTATCCTAAAACCAAACTATTTACAATGTCTTTTCATCGAATACACAGAGAACACCAAAGGCTACCAATGTTACCGTCCTCCTACAGGGCTCATCTTCATCTCCAGGCATTCAAATTTTCATGAAGAAACCACCCCTCCCCACCCACCGACCCAACCAAGCAACCACAACATCATATATTGATCTCTAGCTCTATTCACGCTCTAAAAAATCACATTTAATTCTTCTCAATGATTTTATCATCACTTCATCACTTTCCTTACAATATCTCATTAACTTGCAACTTCCCTGTTTAACTCTCCTGAATAACCAATCCCTCCCTTAAATATCTCAAGAACCTGTACCCATCTTCCTCACTCACTCACTCTCTCTCTATCTCTCTCTCTCAATACAAGCACAACTACTCCCCTGTCCACAACTCATCGTGATCACTCAGTCACAAACAAGAAGTCTCAAACCCAAGCAAATCCTATTGCTGGACATGCCCTCCGTCATCCACCTGCTCCCACATCTTACACCGCAGCCATCAAACATGAGTTCTGGCTTAGAGCCATGGCCAATGAATTTCTTGCTTTCATGTTCAGTGCACTTGGACCTTA
Source organism: Papilionanthe hookeriana x Papilionanthe teres (assembly GCA_022702705.1). Classification (NCBI taxonomy): domain Eukaryota; kingdom Viridiplantae; phylum Streptophyta; class Magnoliopsida; order Asparagales; family Orchidaceae; genus Papilionanthe; species Papilionanthe hookeriana x Papilionanthe teres. Next base: position 32,211,101 of record CM040424.1, on the reverse strand, counting down.
GTTCCTCCACCACCATATCATGATATACTAGGCTGTAAATGGACCTATAATACCAAATTTTAATCAAATTGCTTGATAGCTTGCTACAAAGGTGGTCTAGTTGCACAAGGCTACAGACAGTAATGAAACATTAACTGTAGTGAAACATTCAGTCAAGATTCCAGAATGACCACAATCCGTACTCTACTTGCTGTTATCATATCTTGAGCCTGGTTCATAATGCAACTCAATGTTTCCAATACCTACCTTGGACATCTTCAAAACAAAGTGTATATGACTCAACTTCAAAATTTCATCAATCATTGTCATCCTAATCAGGTGTCTACTTCACAAAGCCACTTCCGGCCTCTAACAAGTACCAATGCAATGATTCGACACTCTCCCATGGTTTCGGGTTTCATGTCGGTCAACTGATCTCTCTCTCATCCTTTATGATTCAGACGACAAACTTATATTTATCCTCATACATGTGGATGATCTATATATCATAGGAAACAATCAATCCCTCATCAACTACACTCTTCAATCCCTTCATCAACAACTCCAAAAAAGAAACCTGAGATAAATTCATCACTTCCTTTGCATTTACATTAACCACACCTCTATGGACTTGCAGTTTAATCAATCCTATTATGCTACAAAAATACTTCAGAGAGCAAAGTAACATTCTGTAAACTAGTCCATACATCAATCAACAACAACAACAACAAAAACAAAGCCTTAATACGTGGGTTCGGCTATATGAATCCTTTTTCTCAATTGCGTCCTATTTAGTGTCAAATCTTCCTTTAGTTCTAATAAATTATCATCATTTTTTATACAATAAGACCAAGTCTTCTTAGGTCTATCTTTGCCTTTCTTAGCATAAGTCGAATATAAAACATCTACTCTCCTAATCGGATCATCAGATGGTCGACGTTTAATATGACCAATCCATCTAAGACGACCCTCTCTAATTTTGTCCGTCACATGAGCTACACCAACCCTAACACGAATATATTCATTTCACATTTTGTCTCTAAGTGTAAAGCCACACATCCACCTAATCATTCTCATCTTGGAAACACTTAACTTAGTATTATGCTTCTCTTTTAAAGACCAACATTAAGCGCCATAGAGCATTTTAGGTCTTATCACCATCTTATAAAATTTTCCTTTCAGTCGAAGTGGTACTTTTCTATCACACAAAAGGCCCAAAGTATTCCTCCACTTCAATCAACCAACTTGAATTCTACTATTAACATCCCCATCTATATCACCATCGCTTTGAACAACAGTCCCGAGATATCTAAATCGTTCACACTTTTTAATAATTTGATCACCCAATGTTACACTTCTGTCACTAGAGCTACTACTACTAAAATTACCTTCCATGTATTCAGTTTTAGTTCTACCCAAATGAAGGCCTTTAGACTCCAATGTAGACCTCCATAATTCAAGTTTTGTATAGAATCTTTCTCTTCTTATCCACGAGAAAGATATCATCAGTAAAAAGTATACACCAAGGTACATCCTCCTGTAAGTCTCCAACAAGACCATCCATAACTAAAGCAAATAGATATGGCCTTAAAGCCGATCCCTGATGTAATCCAACATAAATAGGAAAATATTTGGTCAATCCTCCTTCAGTTAGAACACAAGTAACAACTCTAGTATGCATATCTTGAATGACTTCAATATAATTCATATCAACACCTTTCTTCTCAAGAACTTTCTAAAGGATATCTCTTGGAACCTTATCGTTCATACACCAACCCTATCATAATAATCATCACCTCCACTACTCGATCATGAATTATCAGATCCTCATCTATATCGACACCTTGTTGGTTCTTTTCAATATTTAATCATAACTCACCCACAAATCTCTTTTCTCATAAACAGAGCGTCATATCATATGCAGCAACCCTATCAATCTCATAACAAATATCTCAAATGACTACTACGATATATTATAGGAAAATTATCTTATGTTCTTCCTATCAATGCCACTGATCTGCACTTCAAAGCCTACTCAGACTCAGATTGGGTAGGCGATACCATAGGTAGAAAGTCCACATCTTGTTGTAGTATGTTTCTTGGATCCAATTTGAATTTTTGGTCTACCAAAAAGCAACCTACTGTAGTTCGGTCATCGAATTTAGCAGAACACTTTGGCTCAAGACTCCAGAAAATCATGAGGATCAACCATCTGCTTCAGGAATTTCACATTCCAACAACCAAACTAACTCGTCCATGCTCTGACAATATATTAGAACTAGCTCTCACCAACAGTCCAATTTTTCACTCCACACAACGCATATAGAGATAAACTATCAATTCATCAGGGACGGTATCAATGAACGAGCAAATACAGTTCATCATCGTTGTTCGAAATACCAGGTGGCAGACATCTTTATGCATCCTTTCTCCATTTCCAGATTGCAACACCTGCGCATCAAGCTGACACTCCACCAGTAAACTATCAGCTTGAGGAAGAGGAGGAGGAGGAGAGAGGTGGGTGGCGTGGCTGGGGGAGGTGTTCAAAACAACAGTCATAACAAAGAGCATCCCAATTATCTTTCACAGCACATCCAAACAATCCAGCAATCCATCCACAGCACACTGCATTACCAGCTCAAGCAGATCATAACGTACTCTATCTAGAATTATCCTTTCTCTCCTACGTACTTATATATTAACCAGCGCTGTTTAGTGATCTTATAGGCATGAATTAATATAAACTTCTGTTTTCTCTAGTTTAACTTCTTCTCTTTACTCTATCCTCTGCAGTTCCATCCACAGCACACTGCGTTACCAGCTCAAGCAGATCATAACTTACTCTGTCTAGAATATTCCTTTCCTCTCCTACATACTTATATATTAACCAGCGCTGTTTAGTGATCTTATAGGCATGAGTTAATTTAAACTTCTGTTTTCTGTAGTCTGACTTCTCCTTACTCTATCTTCTGCATATCAATCTCCAGATTTACCATGTCGAAACATGGCTTTGAGTGGCATTCTTATTTTCAGAAAGCATTATCACGGAGTCCTATTTTAGGATGCAATTGGTCTTTCTCTGAATGTATGTCATGCATCCAGGTTGGCATCTATGGTTACACGGCATACTCAGCAAGCAAATTTGCACTTCGAGGATTGTCTGAGGCATTGCAACATGAGGTCATTGCAGATAACATTTATGTTTCTTTGATATTTCCTTCAGACACTGACACCCCGGGTCTTTCTTAAGGTTTGCATCAGAAAACCTTTTTTGGCTATCTTTTATTGCAATTATAACTTGAGCTTGATGTCCATGAACTACTTGGAAATGTTGGAAAACCTATAAAATTTCTACTAATAATCATGCAGAGATCTGTGCGATAATCACTCAAATTTTTGTTCTATCAGCATTTAATTGATAAGAAAGGACCATATCAGATAACATTTATGTTTATTTGATATTTCCTTCATCTTTCTGAAGGTTTGCATTAGAAAAAAATTTTTGCCCATCTTTTATTGCAATTATAACTTGAGCATGATGTCCATGAACTACTTGGAAATGTTAGAAAACCTATAAAATTTCTACTAATAATCATGCAGAGATCTGTGCAATAATCACTCAAATTCTTGTTCTATCAGCATTTAATTGAAAAGAAAGGACCATATCAAGCAGTGCTCAAATGATAAATAGTACTTGTTGAGCTTGGGGATCGTGGAAAGCACAACTGCATACCTGCGCTTAAAAATTGGCTAATTACTTTTATAACATTTAATATTTAACTTCACTCAGATAACCCGCAAACTTCTCTTATAAAAATTTCTATAACGTTGTGCTACCCTAGGACTATTTAGAAATTTAGGATCCGTTCATTCATTCTTCATAAGAAAGGCAAATTGTATTGCTCTCCTCACCCATGCTGGAAAAACAAGTTCGCTAAGCAATTTTGGGTTCTGTTGAGCAGCTGTTAGTACCATAGGATGTCCTTATACAAGTGAGGCCTGCTGGCCTGTACTTTTACTGACTGCTACTACTTCTATTAATTATTTGAATGGCATTTTATATGTTAGATAAAAATTCTTACTGTTGTTTGGGAGATAAATAAGATTTTCTCGGCCTCCCTAGTGATTTGTTAACCAGCATTAGTTCTGAAAGGTATAGTAAGAACGGGTGTTACACTGAACAAGTTTAAGTATCCTTTAATGCATGTAATTGACTTTTATCTAGTGATATATTTAATTAATAATTACGACAGATATGCGAGTGCATCTATACTTGGCTTGTTACATTTACAAATGTACCGCCTCTCTCAAATTGGCTATCGTTTCGCTTTATTTTTCATAACTGGCTTTTATTTTTGTTGACTATAAACTTTGTATTAAAAGAATTTTGTTACTGAATACTATAATTTTTCACAGTTTTAAAACATACTTCATGGATGTGTTTATTTAAATTGTTGCATATAAGCACAAATCTATGTGCAACGGGTTTCAAGGGAGGCTATAGCCTCCCAACCTTAGATGATGGCATCTTTTCTTGATAATTGAGATGTTAGGGATAAATAATTTATTATTTTGTAACCAAGATTTCTTGCATATTTAATTATCTCTAATTGGTTCTTCATTATTTATAGCCTTAAAAAATTATCTTAATCTACGGGGCATCTACTAATCAGGGATGATTGTTTTTTGAAAAGTTGTTGCATCAGAGTCCTTATTGTTCAACTGAGAACATTTGGGCTTTCAATAGTCCACTGCTCTTACTCTTCTTTGCAATTTATGTAAACGGAGGCTTCTAACTTATGCAGATGCCGTTGTGGGAAATGCCATGAGGCCAGGCTGTTAGTGGTTTCAATGGGTGCTGTGACAACGAGCAGAATTATTAGCTTGTTGGATGTAATTCAGCTTGTTTTGATTGTTTTAATCTGAAACCATTACAAAGCTGGCTAATTTTCTAGTTGTCAACTGGTTTATAGATTTTTTATCGAAACACAAGTTTTGATGGAGTTTCAACTGAAACTACGCTAATACGCTTAAGTAGTCCTCCAAATCCACTAGGTCGGTATTCTTTAGGCGCAAACAAAAAAGCTTGTTTGCATTTTTGAGCCCCACCAACTCTAAAAGCACTTAACAAGCTATTTCTTTCAACAGCTTGAATAATAATAGTAATGATGTAAAAATAAAAAATGTGGTGTGTATTGCAGGGTAGTAATTTTTAGATTTTAACGTCTTTAAATTGATCTTTAGAGAATAAGAAGAAAAAAATTGAGATGGGATCATAAAGAGATCACATCAATTCATTTAGAATATTGCATGCATAAATTATTATCTATGTAAATTATTCTTTTGATTTTTGTATCTCAATAGACTAAGTCAACTTGTATGCCTTTGTTTAGGAATTGGTATTATATTCTTTTTTAATAAGATTATATAAATTGAAGAACCCTCTCTATTGTTATCTATCACAATGTTATCGAAATTGCTAAAATAGGAAACTCCAACGAAATTAGGGTAAAGTAGATTATTTTTCTTCATTAACACCAGTAATGGAATACATAAGATAAGCACCTACAATTCGAGGGGTATGCAATCTTTGCCAATTCTATAATTCGAGGGGTAGGAAATCTCACTCAAACCCTAATCCTAAGATTCAAGACATAATCTCATGCATAACCCCAACTCTAAATATATTAACTCTGTTTGTACGAGATAATAATAAATGAAAATTGACTAAACTGCCCTTAGGATAATAAAGACTTAAATGCTCTTAGCTTCCATCATAATATTACTCTCCTCCAAAAAGACATCTCCTGAACAACAACAACAACAACAAAAACAAAGCCTTAATCCCACTAAGTGGGGTCGGCTACATGAATCCTTTTTCTCCATTGCGTCCTATTTAGTGTCAAATTTTTCTCCATTTCGACCTAAAAGACATCTCCTCATGGTGGAAAAAATTGATGTTGTAGTTTTACGGCTCCCACGCGACGTCATTATCTTTCGATCATTTCCGCTTAATTTGAAACTCAAATTTACCCTCATCATCTCGAAATGCCGACTTGTGCACATCTTTCGGTGCATGACACTTGACCTTAAAGTTTGCCCTGGAGAATACCACCTCCTCAAACAACTCATCTGATAGCTTATCGATCCCTAAGATCTCTACTAACTTCTTATCATGTATCTCTTCCATGATATGTAACTTGATTAAGAATCTTAGCCTTAAATCTTGAATCACCCTCATCATGTGTTCAATTTCACCACTGTCTTGCTCAAATTTTGGTTATTTCAAAGCACACCTTTGGTTGCCTCCTGAATACTCGGCAATGTCCAAATCAGTCCTTACAAAATTCCCTTTTCTCAATCTGTCTCTTTCCCATTATTACTTATAAATCGTATTTCTCCTGAAAGACTTTCATAATAAAAGACACCAACGCAGTTGGATGCAGCCCTCCCCCTTTTCTAAATCCCAGACCGGAATTCTTTGAAGCGATCTTCTCTAGGCCTAAATTGCACGCCATTTTGTTCTACCTACTGCCGCTCGTCCCAAACCTCACGATGTTGTGTAATTCTCTCCAGTATTTATCTTGAGTCCGTTCCCGATTCCTTTTTTTGATAATATAGTTCCCAATCAACCTAAAACAACACTGCCCTGATGTTGCGTGAATCCTTTTGCTTGCCGTTGCTCGCATCCGTTCTCGACACCGTCGCTCGAACCTGTGGAAACTCCATAATTTTCTTCATTTTTCTTCTAGGTTCGTGAATATATTCTCGAAACAATTTCAATGGATGGACAACTTTACTATATCCTAGATTTAAGTTGAGTCACATCTTCTTCCAATTTCTTTTCCAAATCATTTACTTTCTCGACTGCCATTATTTCTCAGACAGTTTTTGATCATGAACTATATGTTGCAATCTAGTTTGCTATTTAGCTTGCTCAAATCATGATTGTTTCGCTAGGTCACGATGGTGACACTGTAAGCCTCAATTCCATCTTCCCAGGCAGCCCCGAATGATGATTTTTATGATCCCATTGTTTGCTTCCTAGATCGGTCGGAGTCATGCAATTCAGTCTTAGGGCATGCCCGAGCTTGTCTTCGACTTCCTAGTTTGTTGGAAACGTGACTGTTTTGCACAGTCGGTGGTCACAACAAGAAATTACCGCGACTATACCACGATCGGCTTCCCAAGTTCTCCATGATCTCGTCGTCCCAACAAGCTATTATCACGACTAGATCTGGAGTTTCAGGTCTTTGTATGTTGCAATCTCCACGAGGGCTTCTCAGGTAGCTTGAATCGCAACTATATCGTGATCGATCCCGCCAAATTAATGCAACTGTCTGGCAATTTGCTTCCCGTGTCCACAACGACCCTATCATCCCTTGTATGTCATTCTATCTTGTTAACTTTTGATCTCGCTACTCACAATTAGGGCTAGGTATGCCGCAATCCCTTCATTGGTCTCCCAGATTACTAAGATCGCGGCTTTATTGCGAGGCTTGGTTATGAATGAAGCTGCGATCTTATTGCTATCTCCCAAAAATTGAATACTCTGATACCATTTGATATGAAACTCCGCCGAAATTAGGGCAGAGCAAATTATTTTTCTCTAAGAACACCAACAGTAGAGGAATTAAGTTGATGTGTCATACTTTAAAATTAAGGGAGAGGGTAATTAAACACAGGTTAAGACGTATTACAAAGGTTTCTAATAATTAATTTGGATTTATGCCGGGCAGGTGTACTATGGAAGCTGTACATTTATTGAGGGGTTTGATGGAGAAGTTTAGAGATAATAAGGAGGATCTACATTTGATTTTTATTGATTTATAAAAAGCTTACGATAAGGCTCCAAGAGATATCCTTTGGAGAGTTCTTGAGAAGAAAAGTGTTGATGTGACTTATATTCAAGTCATTAAATATATGAATACTAGAGTTGTTACTTGTGTTCGAACTGAAGGAGGATTGACAAATATTTTCCTATTTCTGTTGGATTACGTCAAGGATCGGCTTTAAGCCCATATCTTTTTTACTTTAGTTATGGATGGTCTTACTGGTCATTTACAGGAGGATGTACTTTGGTGTATACTTTTCGCTGATGATATCCTTCTCGTGGATAAGCCGAGAGAAAAAACCCAAAAAAAACTTGAATTACTGGAGTCTAAAGACTTTCATTTGAGTAGAACTAAAATTGAATACATGGAATGCAATTTTAGTAGTAGTAGCTCTAGTGACAGAAGTGTAACTTTGGGTGATCAAATTATTAAAAGGTGTGATCGATTTAAATATCTCTGGTCTGTTATTCAAAGCGATAGTGATATAGATGGGGATGTTAATAGTAGAATTCAAGTTGGTTGGCTGAAATGGAGGAATGCTTTGGCCTTTTGTGTGATAGAAAAGTACCACTTAGACTGGAAGGAAAATTTTATAAGACGGTGGTGAGGCCTGCAATGCTCTATGGCGTTGAATGTTGGTCTTTAAAAGAGAAGCATAATACTAAGTTAAGTGTTACCGAGATGAGAATGATTAGGTGGATGAGTGGCTTTACACTTGGAGACAAAATGCAAAATGATTATATCCAAGATAGGGTTGGCGTAGCTCCTGTGGCGGAAAAAATTAGAGAGAGTCGTCTTAGATGGTTTGCTCACATTCAACGTCGACCATCTGACGATCCGATTAGGAGAGTAGATGTTTTAAAGTCTACTTATGTTAAGAAAGACTGTGGTAGACCTAGGAAGACTTGGGCTAATTGTATAAAAAATGATCTTAATATAGTATGATTAAATTAGAATATGACTCTAAATAGGACACAATGGAGAAAAAAGATCCATGTAGCCGACCCCATGTAGTGGGATTAAGGCTTTGTTTTTGTTGTTGTTGCTGTAATAACACCAACAATGGAACTGGAATACATAAGATAATCACTTACAATTTGAGTGGTAGACGATCTCTCTTAAATCATACAATTCTAGAAGTAGAAATTCTCTCTCAAACGGTAACCCAAAGTTTTTAGATACAATCTCATGCATAACCCTAACCATAAATATATTAGCCCAAATTATACTAAACATTAATAAATCACAAATGACTAAATTACCCTTAGGCTAATAAATGCGTAAAGCAGTTTCTGGTTGCGCATTATATGTAAAAATCAACAAACATGACGTGTTTGCGTTGCTAATAAAAAGATAAAATTAGCTTATTCCTTGAAACATTTGTTTCCATGGCTTGCTTCTTGAGAAATCTATATCCCTGTTCGCAAGGGTTTCTTTCTCATCTGGATAGTTTTGAGAGAAAAGATTCTCACAGGGAATTATATGTCATCAATTTTGATTTTATTAATACATATTTAATTTTTATTGTTGTTGCAGAAATTCGGAGAAGGCCAGAGATCAGCAAAATAATAGCTGAATCTTCTGGTGGAATGAAGGCAGATGATGTCGCCAAAAAATCTTTGAATGGCATTAAAGCTGGGAGATTTATCATTCCTTGCAACTTTGAAGGAACCATGCTCTCTATAGCAACTGCTGGTTTGTCGCCTCAGAGTTCATTCTTGGCAGCATTCCTTGAGATATCTACCGCAAGCCTCATGAGATTTGTAGCTCTTTGTTTCCAGTGGAACTGGTTCTCTGCTATAGAGAATTGGCATTCCAAGAACTCCAGCAAGCAGAATTAGAAATTGATTCCTAGAGGTAAACAAGAGGCGCAAAATTTCAAGTCGGTGGCTACAGGTTTTTAAATAAGATATTGAACTGCCAGATTCTTATCTTGTTTTCATCATGTTTCGCATGTTAATTTTTTAGAGTTTGTCCCACAATATTTTCGAGTATTTACAATTTACCCTTTGATTTACTATTAGTTGTTGCTTTTATGAAGCCAGCGTTTCATATGGACTGAATCAGGCAATATATGTTGCATTTTTACGAGTGAAAATTATAGAACAACACTATCGATAAACTGAACGCAGAACTAAAATATAACCTCACATATTTGATGTGCATAAAACAAGATTGCTCGATCAAAAAGAAATGAAATGGTTTATAGAATCTGAAAACAGGGAGGAATACCCGTGAAAAAAATAAAGCTAGAGAGTACAGTAACCTTTCGTTAATTCTGTTTATTTCTGTTTACATAGTACAGGTAGTATATATAGGTCATGTAGAATCTTCTAGAGTTGCTGCTATATCATTACTTGCTGTCATTCGGTTGGGATTTTGATATTGTTGGTGTTGGGGACCACTAGTAGGGGTGTTATGTCTACCCTTTTGCAAGCTGATGGTTCTTACTAGAACTGTTAGCTTGGTAGGAAGATCGTGAAATTGATGCTTGGCAAGACCTTTTGTAAGTAGGTCCGCTGGTTGTTGTCAAGATTGAATGTATTCAAGTTGAATGCTGTGGAGGTTGATGTGATCACGAAGAAGGTGGTCATCGATCTCTATGTGTTTGGTCATCGCATGGAATATAGCATTTTTTGGCTGAGGATATTACAAATATATTGCACAGTAGAGATAGTGGTAGGAATTCCAACATTTGATTGATATGTTGAATTGCCCAATGGCCCAATCACACATTTGTTGGGTTATAGGAGTTAATTCTTAAATAGGTTTACTAGAGCTCAACACCAGATCACTCTCAGAGATTTAGTTGTTGAGAAACAAAAACTCAATGAAACTCTAGTATAGTTGATTTTAAGGTCGAGAAACCTGTCTTTGAAATATGAAGTATAGTTACTTGGGTTGGGTGTCTTTATAGTGAAAGGATTCGTCATCAGAACATTGAGAAATTATTAAATATGGTGGCCAACTTACAAGAGGAGTTTAAGTAGTCTCTCTTCCTGAACCTAGAGATTAAGCAAAAGCCCCATAAAGCTTTTGAGAAGAAAACTAGGAAGATAGCTATTGTCGGTAAGGGGAAATAGTCAATTAAAGTGCAGTCTGGAAATCCTCAACAACAATGGTAGTATCAACTCCAACAGTAATTCCAGCCACAATCTAATTCACAATATGTGCAACAGAAACAACCCCAACAACCTTATATATCTACGAAGATGAAGCTCAAGAAGAGTTTAAAGAGTTGAAGAATTGAGTGTATTATTTGAAAGATCAGGTTGTCCAGAAGATGTTCAAGGATCCGGCTTAGAATCCAAACTTTAAACTCCCTAAACACACTACACCCGAGGAAGTAGGGCGGTATAAGGAACTCAATTATTATCAATACCACATAATGCTTGGCCACACTATCGACGAATTCTTCACCTTCAAGAACTAGCTCGAGATGAACCATAAGGATGGAACTATAATAATTCCTAGAGAATACTTAAAAAACCACAATAAGGGTTCATTAGTGTTATCTCTAGGAAAGTTTTAGAACCATTCGAGTCGTCCATAAAGATAGACGGTTGGAAAGTTTTCCTATCCAAGTTGTCCCGAAAGATCTTCAATGAACCTCAGAAGTTACTTGTGCAAACCTCTGAAGAAATTCAGGCACCCAACAAATTAATTACCCCTTTAGTTCCAGAAGCAAAGAAGTAAAACTCATCAAACATGTAGTAGAGACCAAAGGAGAAGCAGTAGTGCGTAAGGAAGAGGCAACAAGATTATAGAGATTAATCCTAGTAGGATAGTTATTTTAGGTGAGGGTCTTATGACCCTTGCACCACTTACTCTCTATGAATTTTTCGTTCCTGATGGAACAACTAATGAAATGAGTTCTCATTCTAGGTACATTTTGTCTCTTTCTAACAAGTTTTCTGCAACAGACTTAAATAGTAATAGTATTACTAGTCTTAACAATCACACTAAAATGGATTCTCAAATCAAAAGTTGGTCCTCTGAAAAATGTTTACACCGATTGTGACCTTCCTTTTGATAGTGATAGCCTTGTTCTCAATTTTTAGGGTGTTCCTATCAAGATCAAGATAACCTCAGACTCCAAATAATCCCAAGAAGAAGTGCAAGAAGAAATTTAACAGTTGGTAGATGTTGTAATGAAAGATATGTTGAAGATAAAACTTCAACGCGCAAAGTATTACCACCTCGAAAAGAACTTCCTGAAAAAGACACGCCTTCCAATAAGCATGGACAACTATTAGTACCTTAACATGATGCTTCTACAAAGGATACACTTGTGGAAACTCAACCAAAAATTGACTATAATGTTTTTTCCAATTTGAGAAAATTACCAACAAAATCCAATATCCAAGACGTTCTCATCTTGTTCAAAGAAATGAGGGAGTCACTGGTGAGAAAATTTTTGTTTACCAACACCATAGTACCTTTCGGAAGACATTCTATCTAAATGATCGGTCATAACATTCTGAAGAATAATATGTCCTCCAGAAGGAATAGAAAATCAACTTAGAAATGGTTCAACCACCTAGATGATGAAAACCTTCTTTCGATCTACGAAACTAGAGCTTTTCCCCTTCCTCACACGTGTAAGATAAGGTTTATTTTACTTATGTAGTCTTGCTTCTTACAAGCGCAAACTCTCATATTTAATTACATCCTTAATGTCATGATCCCTAAAGAAAACTTTCGATTAATGTAATGAGTCAAATTATGAAAGGATTTAAAGGATTTGAGCTCAGAGATGCAGAAAAACTTGATTATTTGATAAAGAAAGCTTGATATTCAAAGAGTGATATTTTAAAGGGTTTCAAAGGATTAAATTGATATTATTTGAACTGGCTGAATATGGTTTAAAGGATGAATTAAAGATATTTAGTCTTTGACAAGATTGAAATTATGATGAATCAGTGGCATTTAAAATGATAAACGAAATTTGATCAGAACTCTTATACTATTGAGTAAGGTGGGAATTATTTCTAGATGGAAAGTTAAACCTAAACTCTATAAAAAAGCCTAATAGGTGGACAAACCTAGACATTAGGAAGGATTGACCTGTCAAAGTGCCCATGTCTTTTTATCATCTCTGGTTGACTTGGGTTGACCCAAGTAGATTAGGATTTGATTTAGCTTGGCTCGGGTTGACTTGGGTTGACTTGGGTAGATTACGGTCTGGTTTGGGTTGACCCGATTAGGTTAGGGTTTGATTTGGGTTGATCCGGATTGACTTGGGTTGACCCATAAAGGTTAGGGTTTGATTTGGGTTGACTTGGATTGACTCGAATAGGTTAGGGTTTGATTTGAGTTGACCTAGGTTAAGCTGGGTTAACCTGGGTTAGCTTAGGCTTGGTTCGGTTTAAGGTTTGGGCTAGGTTGGGGTAGGTTTGGGTTGGGTCAGACCTGTGTTAGGTTTAGGGTTCTGGCTATGTTGGGTCATGTCTGGGTTAGGTTTAAGATTTAGGCTAGGTTGGGTCAAGTCAGGGTTGGGTCAGACCTCGTTAATTTTAGGTTTTGGGCTAGGTTAGGATAAGTCTGGAATGACCTTGGTTTGGTTTGGCTAGACCTGAGCTAGGTCGGGTTTAGGTTGGATCAGGTCTAGTTTGGGTCAACCTTGGTTAGGATGAGGGTTTGGGTTAGGTTGGGCTAGACTTGAGCTGGGTCGGGTCTAGGTTAGGTCAGATCTGGGTTAGGTCGGACTAAGGCTAGGTTTAAGGTTTGGGTTCGATTGGGCTAAAATTGAGTTGGAACGAGTTAGGTCAGGGTTTGGTAAGACTTAGGTTAGGTTTTAGGGTTTGAGTTAGGTTGGGCTAGACCTTAGCTGGGTCGGGTTTAGGTTGGGCCAGGTCTGGGTTGGGTCAGACGTGGATTTAGTTTTAGGGTTTGAGTCAGATCGAGCTAGACCTGAGCTGGGTTAGGTCTAGGTTGGGTCAGGTCTGGGTTATGTTTTAGGGCTTGTGTTAGGTTGGGCTAGACCTGAGCTTCAGGTCTTGGTTTTGCCAGATCTAGGTTAGGTCAGTCTTGGGTTAGGTTGGACTAGGCCTGAGTTGGGTCAGGTCTTGGTTGGGTCAGGTCTAGGTTTGGGTTAGACCTTGGGTTGGTTTTAGGATTTGGGTTAGGTTGGGCTAGATCTAAGCTAATTCGGGTGTATGTTGGGTCAGGTCTAAGTTGGGTTAGACCATGGGTAGGTTTTATGGTTTGGGTTAGGTTGGGCTAGACCTGAGCTGGGTTGGGTCTAGGTTTGGCCAGGTCTGGGTTGGATCAGACCTTAGTTAGGTTTTAGGGTTTGGGTTAAGTTGTAGGGATGAGGATTAGGTCGGGTTTGGTTTAAGTTGTAGGTTAGGGCAGGTTTGGGTTGACTCATGTCAAACCTAAACCAAAGCCTAATCAAAGGCTATTAAGTTAACCTAAATAATATTTTTAACTCAAATATTTAAATCAAAACATTTGATTTAAAAAAAAAAAAAGGAAAACAGGAAAGACTTACAAAACGACGGCTGACCGGAGTCCGGAGACTAAAGAAGACACTCTGAGAAGAAGAAGTGCACTGGTTCGAGGTTCCTTCACTTCATCTATTACTTCACACCTCCAGAGCAAGAGCACAAAGTACAAACACACTGAGCACAAACTGAGCCCCTCGAAAGGGACGAACAACCGCCTTTTATAGGCGGTGGTGGCTGCTATGAGCAGTCGATCAGAAAGGTGATCGATGGTCCAAATTACTCCTGTGATTTCTGCAACCGTGTAAGGTTGTCGGATGTTTTCAGCCGTTCAATCAAATGGATAACAGGGGTCATAGATCAGTGATGCTGGATTGGCGGGTGTGAGTGTGGCCACGACTAGGCGTGGTCATGCCCCAGGCTTGGCATGACCACGCTAGGACAGTAAGGGGAAAGTATGCTGCTATTAGGGTTTAAAGGCACTGAGACCACTCCATATGACTGCGGAAGCTGCATGTGACCCAAAAATGAATTCAACAGTCTCTGATCTAGGCCTTGTCAGATCTCGAAATTTGTATGAAATAGCTGGCATATGACACTTTTAGAGTAGAAGTAAATCCAATAAATGAAGTTCCCAAGGTAAATTTCACCGACTACAACCTCCTATTAGAAAACTGACCATAATCGATCACTTTACATCATGCTAAAGGTTGGACAATTCAAATTGACTAGGGTTCTTGTTGATCCAGGTGCATTGTTCAACATAATGAACTTGAAACCCATCACTTATCTCGACATTAATATATGTAAGCTTTCATGTGGCAGGATGATAATACATGGATTCAATGACAAATGGCAAGGATTTCTCGGCTCAATAGCCTTCTTATTGGAAATTAAAGACTTTCAATCTCAGGCAAAGTTTCACAACATCAATTCAAAGACTACCTTCAATGCGTTGTTATGAAGGCATTAAATAAGACTCCCAAGGATATAATCAAATCAAGATGACTCCCAAGGATGGAAAATACACCGCATTTAGAATGCCAATCAGAATATACTGTTATAAGGTTATGAATTTCGACTTAAAGTATGACAATGCCACATATCAGCATACCATGACTAAGATTTTCAATGAATTAATCCACAAAAAAGTAAAATGTTATGTTGACAACCTGATGGTGAAAAGTAAGGAAAGAGAAGACCATTATATGATTTGAGAATCATTTTTGAATGTCTGCGTCTATACGACCTTTGAATCCTTTGGAAATTTCCTTTGGTGTAATCTCTGAAAAATTCTTAGGGTTCATTGTACGATTCTGTGTGATTGAACTAGATCCTAGAGAAGATCAAAGTGATATTAGTGATGCAACCTCGCAAAATTTTTCACTCAACTTCAATCCCTCTAGGATAAGTTAGCATATATGAGACGCTTTATTTCTAACCTACTTGCTTGGTGTTATTCATTGAACAATATAGTGAAAATTATGGAACAACACTATAGATAAACTGAAAGCAGAACTAAAATATAACCTCACATATTTGATGTGCATAAAGCAAGATTGCTCATCAAAAAGAACCGAACTGGTTTATAGAATATGAAAACAGGGAGGAATACCCGTGAAAAAATAAAGCTGGAGAGGACATTAACCTTTCGTTAAGTCTGTTTATTACTGTTTACATAGTACAGGTAGTATATATAGGTCATGTAGAATCTTCTAGAGTTGCTGCTATATCATTACTTGCTGTCATTCGGTTAGGATTTTGATATTGTTGGTCTTGGGGACGACTAGTAGGGGTGTTATGTGAACCCTTTTGCAAGCTGATGGTTCTTAGTAGAACCATTAGCTTGGTGCGAAGATCGTGAAATTGATGTTTGGGAAGACCTTTTGTAAGTAGGTCCGCTGGTTGTTTTCAAGATTGAATTTATTCAAGTTGAATGCTGTTGAGGTTGATGTGATCACGAAGAAAGTGGTGATCGATCTCTATGTGTTTGGTCATCTCGCATGGAATATAGCATTTTTGGCCGAGGATATTACAAAATTATTGCACAGTAGAAATATGTCGGTTTAGTGGTAAGAATTCCAACATTTGATTGACATGTTGAATTACCAAATGGCCCAATCACACATTTGTTGGGTTATAGGAGTTATTCTTAAATAGGTTTACTATAGCTCAACATCACATCACCGTCAGAGATTTAGTTGTTAAGAAACAAAAACTCAATGAAACTTTAGTATAATTGATTTTAAGGTTGAGAAATCAGTGTTTGAAATATGAACTACAATTACTAGATCAGCATATAATAGAAATAGTTCTTAAGAATATACTAGGGTTGGGTGCCTTTATAGTTAGAGGATTCACCATCAGAACATTGAGAAATTATTAAATATGGCGGCCAAGTAGTTACCCTTCCTGAACATGGAGATTAAGCAAAAGACCCATAAAGCTTTTGAGGTGAAAACTAGGAAGATAGCTATTGTCGGTAAGGGGAAATAATCAATTAAAGTGCAGTCTGGAAATTCTGAACAAAAATGGTAGTATCAACTCCAACAATAATTCCAGCCACAATCTAATTCACAATATGTGCAACAGAAACAACCCCAACAACCTTATATCTCTACGAAGATGAAGCTCAAGAAGAGTTTAAAGAGTTGAAGAAGCCGAGTGTATTATTTTAAAGATCAGAGTTATCCAGAAGATGTTCAAGAACCCGACTTAGAATCCAAACTTTAAACTCCCTAAACACTCTAAACCCGAGGAAGTAGGGCGGTGTAAGGAACCCAATTATTATTCAAACTACAGAATGCTTGGCCACACTATCGATAAATTCTTCACCTTCAAGAACTAGCTCGAGATGAACCATAAGGATGGAACTATAATAATGTCTAGAGAATACTTAAAAAAACCGCAAGAAGGGTTCATTAGTGTTATCTCTAGGAAAGTTATAGAACCATTTGGCCCGTCCATAAAGATAGAGGGTTTGAAAGTTTTCCTATCCAAGTTGTCCCGAAAGACCATCAATGAACCTCAGAAGTTACTTGTGCAAACCTCTGAAGAAATTCAGGCGCCCAAAAAATCAATTACCCCTGTAGTTTCAGAAGCAAAGAAGTAAAATTCATCAAACATGTAGTAGAGACCAAATGAGAAGCTGTAGTGTATAAGGGAGAGGTAAAGATTATAGAGATTAATCCTAGTAGGATAGTTATTTTAGGTGAGGGTCTTATAACCCTTGCACCACTTACTCTCTATGAATTTTTCGTTCTTGATGGAACAACTAATGAAATGAGTTGTCATTCTAGGTACATTTTGTCTCTTTCTAACAAGTTTTTTGCAACTGACTTGAATAGTAATAGTATTACTAGTCTTAACAATCGCACTGAAATTGATTCTCAAATCAAAAGTTGGTCCTTTAAAAAATGTTTACACTGATGGTGACCTTTTGATAGTGATAGCCTTGTTCTCAATTTTTAGGGTCTTCCTATCAAGATCAATATAGTCTCGGACTCCAAATAATCCCTAGAAGAAGTGCAAGAAGAAATTTAACAGTTGGTAGATGTTGTAATAAAGATATGTTGAAAACCAAACTTCAATGCGACCAAGTACTACCACCTCGAAAAGCACTTCCAGAAAAAGACACGCCTTCCAATAAGCATGGACAACTAGTAGTACCTTAACTAGATGCTTCTACAAAGGATACACTAGTGGAAACTAAACCAAAAATTGACTATAATATTTTGTCCAATTTGAGAAAATTACCAACAAAACCCTATATCCACGACGTTCTCATCTTGTCCAAAGAAATGTGGGAGTCACTGGTGGGAAAAATTTTGTTCACCAACACCATAGTACCTTTTGGAAGACATTTTATCTAGATGATCGGTCACAACATTCCGAAGAATAATATGTCCTACAGAAGGAATAGAATCACCTTAGAAATGGGTCAACCACTTAGATGATGAAAACCTTCTTTCGATCTACGAAACTAGAGCTTTTCCCCTTACTCACACGTGTAAGATAAGGTTTATTTTACTTATGTGGTCTTGCTTCTTACAAGGGCAAACTCTCATATTTAATTACATCCTTAATGTCATGATCCCTAAAAAAACTTTTGATTAATGTAATGAGTCAAATTATGAGAGATTTAAAGGATTTGAGCTCAAAGAGGCAGAAAAACTTGATTGTTTGATAAAGAAAGCTTGATAATCAAAGAGTGATATTTTAAAGGGTTTCAAAGGATTAAATTGATATTATTTGAACTGGCTGAATATGGTTTAAAGGATGAATTAAAGATATTTGGTCTTTGACAAGATTGAAATTATGATGCATCAGTGACATTTAAAATGATAGACATGAATTGATCATAACTCTTATACTATAGAGTAAGGTAGGAAATATTTCTAGATGGAAAGTTAAACCTAAACTCTATAAAAAAGCCTAATAGGTGGACAAACCTAGACATTAGGAAGGTATTTACCTGTCAAAGTGTACATGTCTTTCTATCATCTCAAGTTGACTTGGGTTGACCCAAGTAGATTAGGATTTGATTTAGCTTGACTCAGGTTGACTTGGGTTGACTTTGGTAGATTACGATCTGGTTTGGGTTGACCCGTTTTAACTTGGGTTGACCCGATTAGGTTAGGGTTTGATTTGGGTTGACCCGTATTGACTTGGGTTGACCCATAAAGGTTAGGGTTTGATTTGGGTTGACTTGGATTGACTCAAATAGGTTAGGGTTTGATTTTGAGTTGACCTAGGTTAAGATGGGTTAACCTGGGTTAGCTTAGGCTTGGTTCGGTTTAAGGTTTGGGTTAGGTTAGGGTAGGTATGGGTTGGGTCAGACCTGTGTTGGTTTAGGGTTCCGGCTAAGTTGGGTCATGTCTGGGTTAGGTTTAAGATTTAGGCTAGGTTAGGTCAAGTCAGGGTTGGGTCAAACCTGGTTAATTTTAGTGTTTGGGCTAGGTTAGCACAAGTCTGGATTGGGTCAGACCTGGGTTAGGTTTGGGTTTAGTTTGGCTAGACCTGAGCTAGGTCGGGTTTAGGTTGGATCAGGTCTAGTTTAGGTTAACTTTGGTTAGGATTAGGGTTTGGGTTAGGTTGGGCTAGACTTGAGCTGGGTTGGGTCTAGGTTAGGTCAGATTAAGGCTAGGTTTAAAGTTTGGGTTTGATTGGGCTAGAACTGAGCTGGAACGAGTTAGGTCAGGGTTGGGTCAGACTTAGGTTAGATTTTAGGGTCCGAGTTAGGTTGCGCTAGACCTGAGCTGGGTTGGGTTTAGGTTGGGTCAGACGTGGATTTAGTTTTAGGGTTTGAGTCAGATCGAGCTAGACATGAGCTGGGTCAGGTCTTGGTTAGGTTTTAGGGCTTGTGTTAGGTTGGGCTAGACCCGAGCTTAAGGTATTGGTTGTGCCAGATCTAGGTTAGGTCAGTCTTGGGTTAGGTTGGACTAGATCTGACCTGGGTCAGGTCTTGGTTGGGTCAGGTCTAGGTTGGGTCAGACCTTGTGTTGCTTTTAGGATTTGGGTTAGGTTGGGCTAGATCTATGCTAGTTCAGGTGTAGGTTGGGTCAGGACTGAGTTGGGTCAGACCATGGGTAGGTTTTTTGGTTTGGGTTAGGTTGGGTCTAGGTTTGGCCAGGTCTGGGTTGGGTCAGACCTTAGTTAGGTTTTAGGGTTTGGGTTAAGTTGTAGGGATGAGGATTAGGTCGGGTTTGGTTTAAGTTGTAGGGAAGAGTATTAGGTCGGGTTTGGGCTGACTCATGTCGAACCTAAACCCAAGCCTAATCAAAGGCTATTGAGTTAACCTAAATAAGATTTTTAACTCAAATATTTAAATCAAAACATTTTATTTTAAAAAAAGCGAAAAGAGGAAAGACTTACAAAACGATGGCTGACCGGAGTCCGGAGACTAAAGAGGGCACTCTGAGAAGAAGAGGTTCCTTCACCTCATCTATTACTTCACACCTCCAGAGCAAGCACACTGAGCACAAACACACTGAGCACAAACTGAACCCCTCGAAAGGGACGAACAACCGCCTTTTATTGGCGGTGGTGGATGCTATAAGCAGTCGATCAGACAGGTAATCGATGGTCCAGATTACTTCTGTGATTTTTGCAACCATGGAAGGTTGTCGGATGTTTTCAGTCGTTCAATCGAATGGATAGTAAGGGCCATAGATCAGTGATGTTGGATTGGAGGGTGTGGGTGTGGCCACAAATAGGCGTGGTCATGCCCCAGGCTTGGCATGATCACGCTAGGACAGTAAGGGGAAAGTATGCTTCTATTAGGGTTTAAAGGCACTGGGACCACTCCATATGACTACGGAAGCTGCATGTGACCCAAAATTGAAATCAATAGTCTCTGATCTAGGCCTTGTCAGATCTCGAAATCTGTATGAAATCCATATGACACTTTTAGAGGAGAAGTAAATCCAATAAATTTAGTTCCCAAGGTAAATTTCACCAACTACGACCTCCTATTAGAAAAATGACCATAATCGATCACTTTACATCATTCTAAAGGTCGGGCAATTCAAATTAACTAGAGTTCTTTTTGTTCCAGGTGCATTGTTCAACATAATGAACTTGAAACCCATCACTTATCTTGACATTAATATATGAAAGCTTTCATGTGGCAGAATGATAATACATGGATTTAATGACAAAAGGCAATGATTTCTAGGCTAGATAGCCCTCTTACTGGAAATTGAAGACTTTCAATCTCAGGCAAAGTTTCACAACATCAATTCAAAGACTACCTTCAATGCGTTGTTATGAAGGTATTAAAGAAAACTCCCAAGGATATAATCAAATCAAGATGACTCCCAATGATGGAAAATACACTGCATTTAGAATGTCAATCGGAGTATACTGTTATAAGGTTATGAATTTTGGCTTAAAGTATGACAGTGCCACATATCAACATACCATGACTAAGATTTTCAATGAATTAATCCAAAAACAAGTAGAATGTTATGTTGACAACCTGATGGCCAAAAGTAAGGAAAGAGAAGACCATTTATATGATTTGAGAATCATTTTTGAATGTCTGTGTCTATACGACCTTTGAATCCTTTGAAATTTGCCTTTGGTGTAACCTCTGAAAAATTCTTAGAGTTCATTGTACGATACTGTGTGATTGAAATATATCCTAGAGAAGATCAAAGTTATGTTAGTGATGCAACCTCCCAAAATTTTAACTCAACTTCAATCCCTCTAGGATAAGTTAGCATATATGAGACGCTTTATGGTAGGTGTTATCCATTTTTTGCTTTAACAAAGAAGAAAGTTATATTAGCCTTAAGCAATACTTAATGATAACTTTAGTATTAACGACCCTTATTCCAGACCAGTCACTAATTATTTATACTGTTGCTTTAGATGAATCCCATAGCGCCCTATTAGCTTAAACTAATGAAGCAGACAAGAAGAATGCACAGTATTATTTACTACATTAGTTCATCCCAGTCGAGAGAAATTATCCTTCTATAGAGAAACATTGTCTCTTCTTGATTTTTGTTGTTGAAAAAATAAGATATTACATGCTTTCTTATAAAGTCAGTCATATCTCTAGTGAAACATTGTCAAGCACGGATGGTTCAAGCACATGGTAAACTAATCTGACCCAGAATCTTTCCTGTGATAGAATTGGTCCTAGTTCTTCGGAGACCAGTTCTCATGCATCAAATGGGTGGCAAGTTTGAACCGACATAGGAAAGCCCATCTGTTGTAAAGAACGTTCACCAAGGAGGTTCTTATAAGTTATTTGATTATAAAAGAGAATGTCTAATGCCTCCCATCAACGAAAAATACTTGATTAAATATCAGGTGTAGTGTTGTATAATGATATTCTAATTAATGAATCTATGTTTGGGATCCCAAGCGGAAGTCAATTGAGTCTCTATATTTCTAATGAAAATTGAATTATCAATGTCATGTACTCAATATTTGAACTTATACGAATCAACTAAACTTTGTCAAACTCAATCAAATAAACTTAATTTTTAGTTAAACCAAAATCTGAATTGTTAGAAATCTTTCAAATTTTTTCTTAAACATATCTGAGAACACTCTAACTCCAATCTATGAAACCTCCTCGTGAAGTTCCTTTTGAGGCTATATATTAAAAGAAAAGGGGTAATAAAAATAAATTAAGAAAAAAAAAATTAAATGAACGAGTCTTTTTCAAATGAAAAAAAAAAAATAATTGAAAACTTTTCATTTTTAGTTGTTATTAGGCAAGGAGTAATTCCCTCAGGGTGTCCTATATCTTATACAACTAAATAAAAAAACTTTAAACTTTCCAATCAAATATTTTTCAAAAAAAAAAAAAAATTAAAAAACCTAAAAATTAAGAACTTTATAAGTTTGGTCGTTCTTATGAAAGATGTGATTCCCTCAGGGTGTTCTATACCTAGTACAACTAAAAAAAATTTCGAACTTTCCAAACAAATTTATTCAAACAAAAACAAAACTTAAAGTTAGAAATGTTTCATTTTTGTTTGTTATTATGCAAGGTGTAATTTCCTTATACCTAGTGCAACTAAAAAAAGACTCACAATCCCTAAAACAAATCAAACAAACAAACTTTTGAAATAACCCAATCAAACAAACTCTTTGAAATGAAGCAAACAAACTATTTGAAGAAAACAATAAAATAAACTCTTTAAAAGAAGCCAATCAAACACACTCTCCGAAATTAAACCCTTTCAAACAAAAAATTTGAAATAAACCTCTTTGATCCATTGGTGTTGAGGTTAAATCCTATATGGAACCATCACGATGTGGTCAATATTTAATGATGATGAAACCAAACAAAAAAACACCAAAATGATGTAAAATCAAACTAAGAAACACAAAAATGGTGATGATAATGATGATGAACCAAGCAAAAGACATAGGATGATGATGAAATGAAATGAGAAATGGTGAAGATGATTATTATCTTTCGATTAGTTCTCAGGATCATAAGTGTGTCTATGTGGTCTTCCATCCTAAACTAATCACCCATGTCCACCTCTTAGCTAGATGTCAGTCCTTGCTCTTTCTAGCCTAGTGTATTCAGATGTTTTTTGAATTCTTCTAATTCTCTGAGACATAAAATTTGATGACACCATCCTCACATTGGAAATAACAGACCCAATCTTATTTAGACTTTATGCATAGGTCTTTTTAATTTTAAGAGATTCGTCAGTGTTAGAGTAAATCATGTACTGAACCATCACAATGTGATCTGATCTGATTGATTTTAGTTTGGATCAGGGATGCTTCTGGAGTCAATCTATTGGGCTTGTAAATCTAAGTCTACATGTCTCCTTAGTATGATCCATTGAAGGTCGTACTTTTTTTTTCAGGATCCATCTGGCTTGAATTAAACCCTTTGTAAAACCATCGCAATTGATCGGGTTTGGTTGATTTGCGATGCACTGAAATACTGATGAGCAAGTCAATCATTCTTTTGACATTCTTTCTCTTCTTAGTTCAATTCATTAAAAGCTGTACTTTCTCTCTTTTTTTAAGCTATCAGTGTTAGAGGAATCTCTTCAGGCACCATCACAATTTAAGTTGGTCAACTAACCTCATTTTAGTGAAATGTTGGTGTCTAGGTTTGTTCCTTGGATTAATAAGTCTAAGTTAATGTTATGGTCCCCCACGGGCCTTTTCTTAGCATAATCAGTAGACACCCAAGTTTTCTTTTCTCGAGTTATGTCAGCTTTTTTTCATTTACACCGACCCTAATATAGCTGCTGACATGCCTGAGTAAATCTACAATAGCGTCCTGGCAATGTGATCTAGTATGATTGATTGGCAGCAAAGAGATTGGATTACCATACCTAAAGTTCTAATGTGGATTAGACTTTCCACTGTCAGTGAAGTTTGCTATTTATTTTAGAGTTACCAGATTCCAGGACTTTAGCACTTTAGACCAGTAAATCTAGAAGATGAACAAGGCGCCTTTTTGTTGTAAGTCTAAAGAAAACCTCTTGATGAGTGATCTTTCCTTTCTTAGGCTCGTATAATTTAGTCCACTGAAGCACTTTTGAAAAAAGTATACACCTTGACCCACATGTCTTGCGCAAGTTTTGTGCAAAAATTCACTAGCAGCAGTCATTAATTGCCTTAAATTATAGGGTCAAGCCTAAGCTGGCCTTGAATAGTTTTTCCACAGGTTCATTTTTTTTTTTATCTATTGTTGTTGGAGTGAACCCTTGTTGAACCATCCAAATAGATCGTTGGTTGATTTGAAATACAGTGAAACATTGATTAGCAATTCAATCCTTTGAATCTACAAATATAAGTGAAAAATATGGACTCTCACGCTTTTTTTTTCCTCTCAGATTGATCATTTAAAATCATACTCTCTTTTTTGACCTCTCAGTGTTGGATGAATTCCATTGGGTACAATCATCACGTGGTTAAGTCGACTAGCCTCAGTGAAGTGAAACATGGATATCTTGATTGGTTCTTTGAAATTCTGTTGGGTACAATCATGATGTGGTTAAGTCGACTAGCCTCAGTGAAGTGAAACATAGATATCAAGATTGGTTCTTTGGATTAAATTTTAAGTATAGGTTGTGGTCCCTCACAGACCCTTCAATTAGCATAATTCACTAGACACCCAATTTTTCATTTCTTGGGCTCTATTAGCTCTTGTTGGTTACACTGACCCCGATGTAGCTAATGACATGACTAAGTAAATCCAGAATAGTATCAGCCCAACTATGTGATCTAATATGAGTCACTGGTAGCGAAGAGATTTAAATGTCACTCCTAAAGTTCTAATGTGGATTAGATTTATCGCAGTCGACAAGATCTATTGTTCATACTAGATTATTGGATTCAGTAGAACAATGCCTGGGCTAAATATACGCAGGCTTTGGACCTAAACCATAAGAACCCACCCTCTTGGTTAAGCAATTGAAACCCAAACGATTGATTTTCAAACTTCTCCTTCCCGGCATGTTAAAAATGATTCATGATGGTTGATTCATCAGGTTAATGCCTTGGCCGAGTCAATCTAGTGTTGAGCAAAACTACTACCCGCTAATCATTGAAACTCATAGAAGATCCCTTGGAGACTTGCTGCCCTGAATATTCTCCAAGTTTCAGTTAGCTTTTATGTTTTAATGTGACCCCACAAAGATATAACCACCCTATTCATCTCTGGAATAAATGTCAGGTTTGATGAAACTTCTTCGATTAGCTGTCAATTTAGATGTGAATGCATGTTGTCTATCATGATCTAATCATTATGTTCACTTTTTAGGTTGGATATTAGTCGTTGTGTTTTTCACCCAAAGTGTTTAGTTCACCCCTTCATGAAATTTCAAACATTTCATAATAAAATTGAAACCCTAATGAAATTTGAAACCTCCCATAATGAAATTGAATTATTGAAATTGACACCTTCCCAATGAATTGAACCTCTCTACCCAACGTTGAAACCTCAAACAAAATAAAGAAAAAAAATCCAATGTTCAAAAAAAATAGGAATTTCACGTCTTTAAATTCATCTTCCAAATTTCAAACTAAGATGTTGTATATTGATGATTTCATCCTAAGACTTGACTATGAAGGTCAACACCCTTTGCATAGTCGACCCCGCATATTGGGTTTATTTCTTGGTTTCATTTTTAGGCCAGCCATTCTCCCTCCATCCACACTCCATTTAGCTTCACTTGGGTTGAATGCTGAGCTAAATATTGAGATAGCCTATTTTCTCTCATGAGATTATCATTATTGTATGGTTCAAAACTTTATTTTGAAAGTTATATGGGATTCATTGTTTTATATAGCAATCATGCAAACAAGTTTCATGATCGCATGAAATAATTTTTGCATAAAATCTTTCAGTTGAAAATTTTCATGCATGAATATTACATCGAGACCTTAAAATTATCATTCCTCCTCACAAGTCAATCCAGTGATCCAAATCACATCCTGTAAGTATCATTATATTCATAAACACATGTGAGGAGCATGCAAATCAGTTCGGTGGTCGTCAGACACCACATAAAAGTTTTTTAACGAGTCATTATTTTTTAAAATAGACCTCGCCTTTGTGTCCATCTAATTGAAACCTGTTCAATGAGCCCTTCTGCACTCAAATCAGATTCTATTTGGGGCCATTTTGAGCAGATGATAATTTGGAGAGAGAAAATGATAATTTGATCGATAATCTTCAAAACAAGTTTAAATCAATTTTGAACTTCAGCATAAGTGGTTTTAAACATAAAAATGTACATTTCAGTCCAATAAAATTTATTAAAATCCCCGCTCAAAAACCTATCTTTTTAGCTCTCTTAGGGTTTGGGTCCGCTTTGATCGATAAAATCTCACCAAGAAACTTGATTCAATAAGAACCACTTACACCACTCAAAATTCTCATTTTTTTAATTTATTTAAAAAGCCCAAGTTGATTTTTGACCATAACTGGTTCTCGACCAACTCAAAACATGCCAAAAATACCTAGCCATTTCTAAAGTATTATAACTTAAGCTAGAGGCCTCCATTTTTGAAATTGTCTCAACCATTTGATTCCTTACTTTGGCCTCTTTGAAATGACAAAATTTCATTTTTTTATACTTCCCATAAATGCTTTGACTGAACATTTCACAAATAGCCCTCCATATCCTTTTGATCTCCACCCTCCATTTCATTTTTCACTCAAGTCTCATCACCTTGCCACCCATCAATCCACCTACCCTTCTCCTAATGGCCAATCCTTCTTCAGCCGTGACCCTCTCTTCTCTTTCCTAATTTAATTTCCATCCGAACTCCCATTAATCCCCTCCTTAATTGTAGCATGAATCATTCCTTCCATGAATGGACAAAATTTAAGCCCAAATCCCCTCTTGATGCCCCCTTTCCAATCTAGTCCCCTCTCCAAAAAAAAAAAAAAAAAAAAAAAAAAAATTCTATCTCCCTTAATCCCTTGGCATAACATACCAGCTTGATAGATCAAAATTTTTGAAATTCTCTCACTTCTCATTCTTGAAGCGGAAATCTCTCTCCCCTCTCCTTGAAAATGAATCCCTAAAGGCCCTCCCTCCTCCTAATCTAAATTCCTTCTACATCACTCCTACCAAGTCAAAAGCCCTCTTCTCCCCTTTTATATCCCAAAACTAGGAAACCAAGGATCAATGTAAAGGATATGAAGGTATAGTTTCTCACTTGTTTTCTCAAGTTTCTTCCTTCCAATCTTATGATCTCTCATGCATATTACATATTTTGTTCAAGTAGAAAAAAATACACCGATTGTTTGTGAAATTATCCATGCCTCTTTCAAAATTTCGTGCCAATTTTCAAGATCCACCATGTATTTTCAAAATCTCACGTGTTTCATCCTTGTAATTTTTTTTTTTTTTTGAAATTGACATGCAATTGTTAAATCTCTCATGTTGTTATCATGTTATCATGCAATTTTTTTTTTCAAATTTCTCCATCAAATGTTAGTTTTCACAAATGAATTCATAGGGGTTTTAAGTAATTCATGTTCTATGTTTGGTTCAAAATGTTTTTTATATTAGAAATTTAGGGCTTTTGTTATTTCATGTATTCCATGTGAAGTCTGTTACATTTTATATGGATTCTTTTGATCCATATCACATATGATGCATTTTACATTCTAAATCCTTGGGGGATTTTAACACATTTTTTTGGTAGCATGTTAATGTAGGGTTAATTTGTGTGATTATCACGTCTTTCTATCTAATTAGCCAAACCGAAAGGATGAGCTTTAGATCCATCCAAATCATGGACTTAATCGCAATTTTGCCTCAAAAAACCTATAAAACCCTAACTAGCCTTAGAACTTTATTTTTATTCCTTGATCACATCCAACGTAAGCCTTTAATCCATCAATTACTTATTAAACCATAAGAAAAATTTTGAATCGCCCCCAATCTCTCCAAATCGAGCCATGAATCCCTTTAACTACCTTTTACAGAAAATTTAATCCTCTCAATTAAATTATTAATTAATTAATTAAACTATAAGCTCACTTAATTAAATAATAAATTACCTAATTGAACCACAAATTTACTTGATCAAATTAAAAACTTATAAATCAAATCATAAAGTCACTTAATTAAAGCTTAAACCATTTAATTAAGCCACTTACTAATGAATTAAGTAAAAAATAACCTAATTAATACATTAATTACTTAATTAATTTAGTAATGGCTTAATTAAGACATTAATCGCCTAAATAAACCACTAATAGTTATTTAATCAAAACATTAGTTAACCCCCAATAAAGTTTGATTAATTAATTAATTGTTGATTCACCTAATTAAAACATCAACCAACTAATTAACTTCTTAATTATCTAACTAAAATTTAATCAGTGCATATTTTTTTTTTATAAATTCATAAAATCTTTATGCAAATCAATTGAAAATTTAAAATAAACATTTAAAAGTTTAATTCAGAAAAAAAAACAGCAAATTGATAAAAATAAATAA
The DNA here is from genome assembly GCA_022702705.1 of Papilionanthe hookeriana x Papilionanthe teres. NCBI lineage: Eukaryota > Viridiplantae > Streptophyta > Magnoliopsida > Asparagales > Orchidaceae > Papilionanthe > Papilionanthe hookeriana x Papilionanthe teres. The sequence goes on along the minus strand of CM040424.1, from coordinate 32,182,379 downwards.
ATAATTCATAAAATAATTAATTAATATATTAGATAATTAAATCATTAAATATTTAACCAATCGATTAAAATAACTTATTTGTAAAATTTCAACCAAATAATTAAAATAATTAATACTTTTGTCAATCCTCAAATTAAACCATTAAAACACTTAAATTGTCATTTGATAATTAATTAATAGAGTAAATAATTACTACATAAACATATAATTAAATTACTAACATAATTGGCTAATTAATAAAGCATTTAATTAACTCGTAAAATATTAATTAATTCATTAAAATACCTAGCAACAACATATTAAACCTTTAAGTTATGAAGTAATGATAATAAAATGGCAATAAAATAAAATTCTCAAACAATAAAAAAAAAATATAAATGGTTAATTGAACCCTTACCCATTGAACCTAATCTAACTCTAATAAAGCCCAATGAACCCTAGTTAGGTCCACCCTAACCCAAAAATGCAAAAAGAGAAGGGAGACATGCTAATTGTGTGAATATCTTTACTGAGAAATATAAGTGAAAGCTCTATGGATCTATCTCATGCAAAATGTAACATACATGTTATATCCATGTTCATGTAGGATAATTTGTGTTTGGTTTGTTATCACATGAAATATGAATTTATTTGTATGTATATTTAAAAGAAAAAGAAAAGAAAGAGAATGTGGTATGTTATAGCATGTGTAGCGGTTTTGCATGTATGATCAACCAAGTAAATGTGTGAGTGTATGTTTGTATGATTTTACTCTTACTTTTCTCCAAGATTAATTGGATTGATTTATCTCTGAATCAGAATGTGTGGTTAGGAAGCTTAACAAGATATAACTATCAGATAAAACTCCAAGTATGTGTGGTTAAAGAACATATAGGAAGGAGATTAAACTTTCTAAGACAAATAAGAAATAGAGTTTGGCGTGCTTAAAATGATTAGAAAGAATATTTTATATATTTTAGTAAATTTAAAGGTGCTCTAAATTGGCCAACATTTAAATATAAAATAACCCACAAAGAAAATATTTCTACTTTAACTAAATGAACTCTAAGAGGATATGCTTTTAATCCTAAAGCAGCTCATGAAAGAATACATTTTCTATTTCAATTAAATGTGCTCAAAACAAATTTTCTTAATTTTAAAATTATAAAAACTTGAAGGGTCCCTCTGGAGAAAAAAGATTTTTATGATTTAAATCTCTTAAAAAATAAAGGATCTTCTAAAAGTTGCAACTCTTTCCCAAAAGTTCAAAACTCAGAAAACCTTCTCCAAATTTAAAGTTACTTTATCAAAATTCAAAAAAAAAATAAGAAAAAATAGAACCTTTTAAAGTTGTTTTATCAAAAAATTTGGAACCCTTTCAAACTTCAAAAGCATTTTTCTAAATCAAAGATGAATGATCTTTTCAAAATTAAAAGAACATTTTCAAAGTTCAAAGAACTAAAGAAATCATTTTCAAAGGAACCTTTTAAGATAGATAAAACTCTTTTTTTAAGGAACCATTTGAAAACAAAAAAGATTTTAAGAGACTTTTTGTAAAGAAATAAGAAACAATTAAAATATCCTTTTCGAAGAAACTTTTAAAACTATTTTGCGCATAGGAAAATAAAAATTATAAATTTTCCAGGCACTTTCGATCATTTGGCCTAGGCAAGATTTATATATATGCCCTAGCATGAGTGTCTACCAGAAAGAATGTTGCATCTCCCTAGAAATATATGATTTTGTAGCCTTAGCATGTGAATATAGGACTCTTAGGCCATTCTAAATCTAGACAAACTATATAGATTAAAGTTCGTATAGTTCACACATTTCGTGTCATAAATTTCTTTTTTGAAAAATCTTTTTTGCATTCAAAAAATAATTATCTAGTGAAGATTGTGAGTAATTCTTAAGTATGAAAAATCTAGAATTAGAAGGTTTAATTTTAATCTTTCTAAATATAAATCTTAATCACACATACCAAAACCCTTGGAATGAGGAACAAAAACAACTTAAAGAGAGAAATCTGAACTTAAACCATAGATAAACTATGATTTCCTGACATCAATAGACACCTTAAGAGTATTGAAACTATAAACCTTGATTTTCCATCATGACCAACAAACTTATGATTCATACAAGTTCATGCTTAAACCTTGAACCCCAAAATAATTAAAAGAGACCAATTCTAAATTTTTACAACCATGCCTTATGATAGCTCCAAATCATGAACCTAGGATCAGCTAACATAAACAAAAACTTAAGCTCACACCGCCCTAGAATAATCTAGTCTAAAAGCTTGGGGTAGTCTACTAAGTACACAATAGATAATATTTTTAAGGATTATGACATATAAATAAATAAATAAATAAAACCTATCCCCATGGATTATGAGGGTAACCTAGAATGGAGTAACTTATGGTTACTAATGAAGGCACCCCAAACTAATGTGTATATGAATAGTCTACCTTAGCCATCGTTATGACAACAAAAAATAACTCTTACTATTCAGTTGTTTAAAACTTTGACGATAACAATGCACCTGGAATGATGAAAAGCTTTTGACATCTTCATAGAAGGTGTTATATACAAAATTTAGGTTAGTCCACATATTAGCCTCCGTGATAGTTAGGTTTATTTCTGGATTAAGGCTTCTCTTATATCTGGATATCTTTCTAGCCTATCCTCCATTAGACTAGGGTTGTCTTCAACTTCAACTCACCTACACTTCAAACCCAAATTTAATCCACATCTAGACTTCAAATATTATCCTTAATTCATTCAATTCAAACCTAATCCCAAATAATACTTAAATTCAAGATTTCAATCTTAAAACCTCAAAGCCATAATTATCATTTTCTCTCATGAGATTATCATTATTATATGGTTCAAAACATTATTTTGAAAGTTATATGAGATTCATTGTTTTATATAGCAATCATGCAAACAAGTTCCATGATCTCTTGAAATAATTTTTGCATAAAATCTTTCAGTTGAAAATTTTCATGCATGAATATTACATCGAGACCTTAAAATTATCATTCCTCCTCACAAGTCAATCCAGTGATCCAAATCACATCCTGTAAGTACCATTATATTCATAAACACATGTGAGGGGCATGCAAATCAGTTCGGTGGTCGTCAGACACCACATAAAAGTTTTTCAACGAGTCATTATTTTTTAAAATAAACCTTGCCTTTGTGTCCATCTAATTGAAACCTGTTCAACGACCCCTTCTGCACTCAAATCAGATTTTATTTGGGGCCATTTTGAGCAGATGATAATTTGGAGAGAGAAAATGATAATTTGATCAATAATCTTCAAAACAAGTTTAAATCAATTTTGAACTTCAGCAAAAGTGGTTTTAAACATAAAAAAGTACATTTCAGTCCAATAAAATTTATTAAAATCCCCAGCTCAAAAACCTATCTTTTTAGCTCTTTTAGGGTTTGGGTCCGCTTTGATCGATAAAATCTCACCAAGAAACTTGATTCAATAAGAACCACTTACACCACTCAAAATTCTCATTTTTTTAATCTATTTAAAAAGCCCAAGTTGATTTTTTACCATAACTGGTTCTCGACCAACTCAAAACATGCCAAAAATTCCTAGCCATTTCAAAAGTGTTATAACTTAAGCTAGAGGTCTCCATTTTTGAAATTGTCTCAACCATTTGATTCCTTATTTTGGCCTCTTTGAAATGACAAAATTTCATTTTTTTTATACTTGCCATAAATGCTTTGACTGAACATTTCACAAATAGCCCTCCATATCCTATTGATCTCCACCCTCCATTTCATTTTTCACTCAAGTCTCATCACCTTGCCACCCATCAATCCACCTACCCTTCTGCTAATGGCCAATCCCTCTTCAGCCGTGACCCTCTCTCCCCTTTCCTAATTTAATTTCCACCCGAACTCCCATTAATCCCCTCCTTAATTGTAGCATGAATCATTCCTTCCATGAATGGACAAAATTTAAGCCCAAATCCCCTCTTGATGCCCCCTTTCCAATCTAGTCCCCCTCCAAAAAAAAAAAAAAGAAAAAAAAAATCTATCTCCCTTAATCCCTTGGCATAACATACCAGCTTTATAGATCAAAATTTTTGAAATCCTCTCACTTCTCATTCTTGAAGCGGAAATCTCTCTGCCCTCTCCTTGAAAATGAATCCCTGAAGGCCCTCCCTCCTCCTAATCTAAATTCCTTCTACTTCACTCCTACCAAGTCAAAAGCCCTCTTCTATCCTTTTATATCCCAAAACTAGGAAACCAAGGATCAATGTAAAGGATATGAAGGTATAGTTTCTCACTTGTTTACTCAAGTTTCTTCCATTCAATCTTATGATCTCTTATGCATATTATATATTTTGTTCAAGTAGAAAAAATTATACCGATTGTTTGTGAAATTATCCACGCCTCTTTCAAAATTTCATGCCAATTTTCAAGATCCACCATGTATTTTCAAAATCTCTTGTGTTTCATCCATGTAATTTGTTTGTTTTTGGAAATTGAAATGCAATTGTTAATCTCTCATGTTGTTATCATGTTATCATGCTAATTTTTTTCAAATTCTCCATCAAATGTTAGTTTTCAGAAATGAATTCATAGGGTTTTTAAGTAATTCATATTCTATGTTTGGTTCATAATGTTTTTTATATTAGAAACTTAGAGCTTTTGTTATTTCATGTATTCCATGTAAAGTCTATTCCATTTTATATGGAAAACTGTGGGGGTTTTAATGTTATTGTGATCCATATCACATGTGATGCATTTTGCATGCTAAATCCTTGGGGGATTTTAACACATTTTTTTGGTAGCATGTTAATGTAGGGTTAATTTGTGTGATTATCATGTCTTTCTATCTCATTAGCCAAACCGAAAGGATGAGCTTTAGATCCATCCAAATCATGGACTTAATCGCAATTTTTTCATCAAGAAAGCCTATAAAACCCAAACTAGCCTTAAAACTTTATTCTAATTCCTTGATCACATCCAACGTAAGGCTTCAATCCATCAATTACTTATTAAACCTTAAGAAAAATTTTGAATCGCCCCCAATCTCTCCAAATCGAGCCATGAATCCCTTTAACTACCTTTTACAGAAAATTTAATCCTCTCAATTAAATTATTAATTAATTAATTAAACTATAAGCTCACTTAATTAAATAATAAATTACCTAATTGAACCAGAAATTTACTTGATCAAATTAAAAACTTATAAATCAAACCATAAAGTCACTTAATTAAAGCTTAAACCATTTAATTAAGCCACTAACTAATGAATTAAGTAAAAAACAACCTAATTAAAACATTAATTACTTAATTAATTTAGTAATGGCTTAATTAAGATATTAATCGCCTAAATAAACCACTAAACATATAGTTAATTAATCAAAACATTAGTTAACCCCCAATAAAAGTTTGATTAATTAATTAATTGTTGATTCACCTAATTAAAACATCAACCAACTAATTAACTTCTTAATTATCTAACTAAAATTCAATCAGTGCATATGTTTTTTTTTATAAATTCATAAAATCTTTAAGCAAATCAATTGAAAATTTAAAATAAACATTTAAAAGTTCAATTCATAAAAAAATACAGCCAATTGATAAAAATAAATAAATAATTCATAAAAATAATTAATTAATATATTAGATAATTAAATCATCAAATATTTAACCAATCGATTAAAATAACTTATTTGTAAAATTTCAACCAAATAATTAAAATAATTAATACATTTGTCAATCCTCAAATTAAACCATTAAAACACTTAAATTAAGTCATTTGATAATTAATTAATAGAGTAAATAATTACTACATAAACATATAATTAAATTACTAACATAATTGGCTAATTAAAAAAGCATTTAATTAACTCATAAAATATTAATTAATTCATTAAAATACCTAACAACAACATATTAAACCTTTAAGTTATGAAGTAATGATAGTAAAATGGCAATAAAATAAAATTCCCAAACTATAAAAAAAATAAAAATGGTTAATTGAACCCTTACCCATTGAACCTAATCTAACTCTAATCAAGCCCAATCAACCCTAGTTAGGTCCACCTTAACCCAAAAATGCAAAAAGAGGAGGGAGACATGCTAATCGTGTGAACGTCTTTACTGAGAAATATAAGCGAAAGCTCTGTAGATCTATCTCATGCAAAATGTAACATACATGTTAAATCCATGTTCATGTAGGTTAATTTGTTTTTGGTTTGTTATCAAATGAAATATGAATTTTTTCGTATGTATATTTAAAAGAAAAGGAAAAGAAAGAGAATATGTGTTATGTGATTGCGTGTGTGGCGGTTTCGCATGTATGACCAACCAAGTAAATGTGTAAGTGTGTGTTTGTATGATTTTACTCTTACTTTTCTCCAAGGTTAAATGGATTGATTTATCTCTGAAAAAGAATGTGCGGTGACGAAGCTTAACAAGATATAACTATCAGATAAAACTCCAAGTATGTGTGGTTAAAGAACATATAGGAAGGACATTAAACTTTCTAATAAAAATAAGAAATAGAGTTTGGCGTGCTTAAAATGATTAGAAAGAATATTTTATATATTTTAGTAAATTTAAATGTGCTCTAAATTGGACAACATTTAAATATAAAATAACCCACAAAGAAAATATTTCTACTTTAACTAAATGAACTCTAAGAGGATATGCTTTTAATCCTAAAGTAGCTCATGAAAGAATACATTTTCTATTTCAATTAAATGTGCTAAAAACAAATTTTCTTAATTTTAAAATTATAAAAACTTGAAGGGTCCCTCTAGAGAAAAAAGATTTTTATGATTTAAATCTCTTAAAAAATAAAGGATCTTCTAAAAGTTGCAACTCTTTCCCAAAAGTTCAAAACTCAGAAAACCTTCTCCAAATTTAAAGTTACTTTATCAAAATTCAAAAAAAAAGAAGAAAAAATAGAACCTTTTAAAGTTGTTTTATCAAAAAATTTGGAACCCTTTCAAACTTCAAAACCATTTTTCTAAATCAAAGATGAAAGATCTTTTCAAAATTAAAAGAACGTTTTCAAAGTTCAAAGAATTAAAGAAATCATTTTCAAAGGAACCTTTTAAGATAAATAAAACTCTTTTTTTAAGGAACCATTTGAAAACAAAAAAGATTTTAAGAGACTTTTTGTAAAGAAATAAGAATCAATTAAAATATCCTTTTCGAAGAAACTTTTAAAACTATTTTGCGCATAGGAAAATAAAAATTATAAATTTTCCAGGCACTTTCGATCATTTGGCCTAGGCAAAATTTATATATATGCACTAGCATGAGTGTCTACCTGAATGAATGTTGTATCTCCCTAGAAATGTATGTTTTTTTAGTCTTAGATGTGAATATAGGACTCTTAGGCCATTTTAAATCTAGACAAACTTTATAGATTAAAGTTCATATAGTTCACACCATATCGTGTCATAAATTTCTTTTTTGAAAATTCTTTTTTGCATTAAAAAAATAAATATCTAGTGGAGATTATGAGTAATTGTTAAGTAGTAAAAATATAGAATTAGAAGGTTTAATTTTAATCTTTCTAAATATAAATCTTAACCACAAATACCAAAACCCTTGGAATGAGTAACAAAAACAACCTAAGAGAGAAATCTAAACTCAAACCATAGATAAACTATAATTTCCTGACATCAATAAACACCTTAAGATTGTTGAAACTGTGAACCTTGATTTTCCATCATGACCAACAAACTTATGATTCATAGAAGTTCATGCTTAAACCTTGAACCCAAAAATAATTAAAAGCGACCAATTCTAAATTTTTACAACCATGCCGAATGATAGCTCCAAATCATGAACCTAGGATCAGCTAACACAAACAAAAACTTAGGCTCACACCACCCTAGAATAATCTAGTCTAAAAGCTTGGGGTAGTCTACTAAGTACACAATAGTAATATTTTTAAGGATTATGACATATAAAAAAATAAATAAAACATATCCCCACGGATTATGTGGGTAACCTAGAATGAAGTAACTTATGGTTATTAATGAAGGCACTCCAAACTAATGTGTATATGAATAATCTACTTTAGCCATCGCTATGACAACAAGAAATAACTCCTATTCAGCTGTTTAAAAATCTGAGGATAATAATACACCTGGAATGATGAAAAGCTATTAGCATCTTCATAGAATGTGTTATTTACAAAATTTAGGTTAGTCCACATATTAGCCTCCTTGATAGTTAGGTTTATTTTAGGATTAAGGCTTCTCTTATATCGAATATCTTTCTAGTCTATCCTCCCATTAGACTAGGGTTGTCATCAACTTCAACTCACTTACACTTCAAACCCAAATTTAATCCACTTCTAGACTTCAAATATTATCCCTAATTGATTCATGTGAAACCTAATCCCAAACAAGACTTAATCAATTGAAACCTAATCCCAAAAAAGACTTAGATTTTAGACTTCAATCTTAAAACCTCAAATTGATATAAAGTTCCTATTTTTGAAGAACAAGCAATTGGGCCCGAAACATGCTATTTCAATATCGGTTGATCAAATTAGATTAAGTTGTCGGCTCAAGTAAACAAATTGAGTTTATTCCAATTCCATTCAAACCATGCAACCTTCTAATCTAAGTCACTATTATCTATCTTTACATAGTAACTTACTGTTGATTTTCACTATATAAGCCAGATTCTTAATTGAGAGTATTCTAGAAGCGACAACTCCTGAGATGTAATTATTTTGAGCGAGCCTTCTTATAGAAAAATCCATAACCCAAATTAAAATAAACCCTATTATACCCCCATAAAATAAGCAAAAAACCCTGGTTTCATAAACTCAAGAGTTAAGGAGATCTTTCTCACCTGGATGATTAGTCTCATTTAAAGGTAATGTCTTTACTCTCTGGGGTAGTATGTTATTCTTCAAATGTCATGCTTGACCAATTAAAGAGAAGTCTTCTAAAAAACATATGGTGAATATGATGAGCGGCAGGCCGCAAACGGATAAAAATTTTTCAATGTGCTTGTTTTAGGTTTTAAATTTATTTTGAAAGAGTTTAGTTTAAGTTTCTTTTTTAAAAAAAAATGATTTGCTTTATTTTGAAAAAAAAATGTTTGTTTTACTTAAAAAAAATGTTTGTTTATTCTATTTCTTGGAACATGGAAAAATTTTCATTAAAGTGATTTTCTTAATTTTTCTTAACAAAAGGGATTTATTAAGTTTGTTTTAAAAAATGTTAGTTTTTTTATTATTTTAGTAGTATTGGTTGCCTTTTATTTTAATAGTTTTGATGAGTTTAAAATATTTTGATATGCTGAGAGACATTTTTGTTTTAACAAGCCACCACTTGCACAGATATTTGTGCAAGACAAAAAGTCACAACTTGCATAGAAATGTAGTATGGGAGACTTAAAGCCACAACTATGGAAGGTTCACCATTTCACATAAATCCACAATCATGCAAGGTTGACCACATAAAAATTTAGCATAGAGTATCTGAATGGCAGGACTGCGAACTGCCTCAAAAGTCAATATTCAAAAGATAGTTCCAGTTTAGTTTTGCAAATAGATTAATTTAATAATTAAGCAGTCACCCGTATACACAAGTATACGTATCGTTCAAGTAATACAGAGCTCTAATGGAGTCCTGGTTATTAATCCCACGAGGAAGACAAGAACTCTTCAAAATAAAACAAAGATGTTGAAATCCAACACTCAATTTACAATGCAAGTTCAAGTACTATTTAATATGCTAATGCAAAGATAACAACAACTAGATTTACTACAAGTTACTTCTAAATTTTCTAGGTAGGATTAACTAACACACACACTAAGTTTTGTAATTGAAAGTTTTATATATGGAAAAGTGTTTTCCCTCTTGCAATGATTCTATGGTGAGTGATTGATATAAATTGATAATAGAATTGTATTGTGCCAAATAGGAGCATTCATATTCTTTACCCTCGTCAGAATACCCCCTCTTCCAAGTCATGTAAAGAACATTAGCTAATCCTAAGCTTAGTCACTAAATCTGTGGTTAGGATGGGAGGATACTGGCTCTCACTTCAGAGCTCCCACTTCCCTTCACCTCAAGGCTAACCTTAGCTTTAGTTACCAAACTTTAGAACCAAATTAGAGATTTCAGCCTGTCACTCTAAAACCTCTAATTCGATGTCCGTTAAACCATATTTCCCTATTTATTTGCACTCAATTCCCATGAATAACGCAACTCATTCATGAACATTGAATGGATTCTCCACTATAGTTGTAGAACACTTAGTCCATTCGGATTGGATGTTTCACAAAAAATTTTAACAATTCAATTAGCCAGATCGAAAAGTAATTGAAGTTCGAAGTGAAAAACCATCACAATTTCTTTAACATTTTTATGGCACACCAAATCTACATCAACACTTCACCACATCTCATTGCAAGAAGAAAGACAAAGAAATCTACTCAGAACTCATGAGGAAGATACAACAAAACATGGATTATATATATAAAAGTAAAGTCATACAAACACAAAAGTAAATACAACTTATCTCTTTCTCTTCCCCAAGCAAATCTCTTGTAGTTCCTATGAATCCTTTTCTCTCTTCTCTTCAACACTCAATTCCCTCTTTAGAATGGTTAGGAAGAAGCAATCTCTCACTTTACTCCTTCTCTTACACTCCTTAGAGAAGAATCCCTCACAATACAAGACTTCTACATACTTTCCTCACACTTACTACAAACCCTAACACACTCTCACATATACCACCCTCTCTCTACTTACACCACTTCTTTTGGCATCCAAAATGGTCTAAAATAAGTTAGAAACGCATTCCCCAAGAGTTTCCTCAAGCATCCCTTCAAAAAGTCGTTCAAATACATTGAATTTGACTTGAACCGATTTTGGATGCCAGCAGTGCTTGATAGGATGCTGGCAGTACTGTGCCGCCAATTAATTGTTTGAACTCTCTGGAATTGGGCGCCGGCGGCGCCCATTTTGGCGCCGGCTGTGCCATAAGTCAATTTTCTTCATTTTCCTCATTTTTGCTCCAAATTCATTCCTTTTCACTTTCCTTTACTCTAATCACCTAAAATCATCATACCTACAACAAAATATGAAAAATACCTTCGTTTAAAGTGCAATATCACTAAAAATGAGTTAAATTATATAGCCAAAACCTAATATATTTTTGGTGCATCAAAATCCTCCAAACTTAACTATTACTTATTCTCAAGTAATGTTTTTACTACATAAAAATATAACTCAAAGTAGTGAACTTCTCACTTATAGAATATTATGATTTTTTATTTAAATGAATATAATGGAAAGACTCTTAGAAAAAAGTTCAGTAACTCAGGTTAAAACTACATGTATAAGAACATTCAGTAGTCAAGTCTAAGAGTTCTAGTCTCCTATTCATTTCAAGATGAACCATAATTTGTCACATTAAGGGTGCCTTAAAAGACTATATGAAAAAGAAGCTCATGCAAACTCCATTAGAAAGTAGGCTAATACTTTAAATATAAATTCAGAAATGTAACTAAGTTCTTCCTTTATGTTGATTCAAGTGAAGCCAATTTTTTATTAGACATCTCCTCAAGCTTCTCCTCACATATATTTTCTTTTTTTTTCTTTTTTTTTTGGATTATTTTTTAATCCTTCTTTTCTTGCTTTTTCCTTCTTTTTTTATGTTATGATTACTATATCTGGATAGCCTATAATGGTTTTGAACTTCACTCTCTTCTTTCTAAAGTTCAAACCTGAAACACCTCCTTATTTTATAAATATATATCAGCTTTATAATTCATCACATAGTCACAATCCTTTCTTCACACATAGTTCTTTAAGTCTCTTAACATTTCATAAATACAATTTTCTTTACTTTAAATAGTCAACTATAATCAAATCCTTTCATACTAAATATCTTACCCTATAAAATTAAACTTTATTACTAAAAACTTTCATCCATATCTACCATAAAATATTTAAATGAAATAAAAAATTTAGTTATCTAAAGTTAGGTTCAACTACCAAAAGTTTTGCTAATATTTTTTTGAAATTATATTAATTGAGAACAAATAAGAGTTAATACTTTTACTCTCCCCCAAACTTAAGCTTTTCAATAAATTTTAAATGGTAAAGAGTAAAAGAAAACCAACATTTTTGTGCTGGGACTTTGAAATCTTCTGAAGCTATGCTGGTATTAATCAAAATTAAGCTAGCAAGCATAAAACAGTTAGAAGCAGTGATATAGATAACATTAAATATTTTCTAGGTTGAAGAAATATTAAATATTTAAACATTAAACATCCAACATAACATCACAATCTCAATTTAAATTACTAAACAACTAACGCAAAGCTCATCACATTTTTATTTTTTAACACAAATACCTCAACAAACTACATAAAACACAAAAAAGAAAAATAACTAATACAAACATTAATACAACACACAATAGAAAATAGAAACTCATAGAACACAATACACTACCAATCATCATCACCAGCTTCATCAGCAGGATCAACAGGATCAAGTCGGTATGGAACATAGCTGGGATAGGTAGAAAATATCACTCTAATGTCTCCCCTCATAAATCTGACCTGAGCATCATGATAGGCAATATCATACTCGACTCTCCTCCTCATGTAATCTTCATTTACATCACTTATAGCCTCAAATACATCCATTCTGCTATGAAGTCTATCCATACTAGCACCTTGGATTCTCAACTACTCTATAACATCAGGTAGTGTAGGTGGCTCAGAAGTAGATGGAATGTCCTGGCTGGTAGTAGGAATATCAGTACTCCTACTCTCTCTTTTTCCTACCACGTGAGACTCGTAAGTCTGAATAATAGTCTTGGTAATAGGTCTCAGTGGTATGACTACCTCTTTAGAACTATCATATTCAACTCTAGACTGTGCACACAATGAATGAATTAGGGCAGGATATCCTAATCCACCAGTGGTTTCTCCTCCAGTAATAGTCTGAATGTTTTTGTATATGATAGATCCAATATTAATCTTCTTCATAGTATGTATACAATCATTTAGAATTGCTCTATCCTTTGTCACTTCACTGTGGTGATATGAAGGTAGTAGTCTCGCAGAGATGAAATAGTGTCATGCTTCAGAAGCTACATTTAACTTAGAAGCAGGAAAATTAATCATATATTTTTGTTTCGTTTTCCATTCCCCTCTTCCGTCAGTCAGAAAAGTAATCATTGATTTCATATAAGGTTATCTCATATCAAAATTTTTATATTCACAAAATCTCACCCCCTGTAACTTATAAAAATCATTAATACGCTGAGGGGTAATATCTACCATTTTTCCTTGAACTAGCATATATTCTATTTCGGTCCAGTGCGCATTCCATAAAATTCTCGCACGAGTACCCATAATAGCATTAGCAGTGAAATAAGAAAATATTTCCCAATTTCTATCATAAATCAACTGCTCACTAGATCCGCCCGGACTTTCAATAGCCCGATCTTGAATACACTTTTTATTATGCAGGACAGAATTGAAACGAAACTGCGCTTTAACATTAATAAATCTATCTTCATTAAAATCCAACTTTCTCTTGCATTTGCTTGTTCTAGGAGCCATTTGGAATTCTAAAAATTTGCAATAAAATCTGATAAATTTCAAAATCACAGTGTAAGAAACTATTAAAGCAAATCTAAGTAAATAAGAGCTTAAATCATCATGGAAAATCTCAAAATATCTTTAAAAATTCCAAATTTCGGTTCCAAGCAATGTGAGAAATTCCCATGGTGAAATAAAAAATAATTAGGTTAAAGTGAAGCTCTTACCAAGAGAAGTCTAGATCCACTCTCAAAAAGTTTTGAAAATGCTCAAAATCCTTGATCTAGCAATCCCAAGATCCAATTTTTGCAAAAGCTGGAAGAAGAAGATGAAGGAAATGACAAGATTTGCGGGTCCCAAGGCAAAAAATGCAATTTTAGAGGGGTTTGCCTTTTTCTGTATTTGGGCGCCGGCGGTGCTCTATTTAAATTAAAAGGGCCCCACTCTCTGTATTTGGGCGCCGGCGACGTAATTTCAATTTTTTGGTCCGAAAATTTTTCGCAATTTCGATCGTTTCAACGTTATGCTATAACCTCAATAGCCTCTTTAAGCATCTATTTCATCAAGTAAGCAAAGAACTAACATCAAACATACACAAACAACATAAAACATCACTTTACAATATAAAATCCATGCTACAAACATTCACACTAAGCATTCACCAAATAAGTTCATCCAGCCACAAATAGTCAGCGTTACAAACACACTACGATACTCTAAAGCTGAAAACAAAGCACCAACACAGAATTCAAGCATAACAAGCCCAAATACATAATATAAAGTAAAGAAAGTCAACACTAAACACACCAAAGCATAGAAATACCATATACTAAATACTAAGCAGAGTCACTACTTCTCATCATTCTCTAAACTATCATCTCCTCTGATATCTCTTAGAGATTGATGATTCATAAACAGATTGTAAAAGGGACAATACGAGAATTCATCAGATGAATCCTCAGCAATCACGACATTCCTCTTCAACAGATTTATCAAATTCACTTCAATTTTCCCAGTATTATCAAACTGTTGTTTCATCCTCAAATCCAAGTGATCAAATAAATCAGAGATATTGTTAATAACATTCATAAGATTTTGTACCTCTTTCTCCAACTTCTTGATCTTTATCGGAATCACTCTGAAACTTTCAGGAAAGTAAGGCTGAATTTTTCGTAAACTTTGAGATGGTTAATCAATAATGAGGTTCATATCACTCTCATCACTTATTGCCTGACAGTCATAAAGATTGGTCGGATCAATAGGCCTCTAAGAAAGAAGCACTTTTTCCCAACTCTCATATGGAACTTGTGACTGGCTGCAAAGAAGAAATATGGTGGAAGGATGTCCAAGCTCATATTTAGATCCATGAACAATCAATCCCAATATAGATTTCACGACGATTGTACCAATATCAATCGACCTTCCAGTTTGAATACAATAATTTAAAATAACACTCTCCTTCGTCACTTTACTAATTTTTAAAGTTGGAAGCAACTTTACAGAATGAAGTAATGCCATTGCTTTGACACCAGATTTAAAGATGCAGAAGAAAAACTTACATATCCGTTGTCTCTAATCTCCTAATCTTCACCTTCGTCCGTCAAATAGAGATAAACTACATTCATATTGTCTCTCGTCGCATCAAAATTTAAATAATGGTAGATAGGCACATTCTTAATCATAAATAAGTCATTTATCTTCGAAGGAGTGAATGATACAAACCTACCTCACACATAGACGGATCCTTGATTAATCCCATGAAGATTTGCATAGAATTCTTTTACAACAGGAACGACAACGGCGGCGGTAGTGTAGCATAACACTTCCAAACGCCTCTACACAATTATCTCTTTAACTCTTGTGGTGGGATTATTCATACCTCAATTTACAAAACTTCTTTCCTTGATAATCCTCCTCTTCATCATCACCTTGTTGAATAAACGCTGCGTCTCGAAACTGACGAACTTTCATCGATTGAAAACTCTAAATCTTGGGGTTTCTACGGAGTTGGAATCCATTGGATGCGAATTGGGAATGGAAGTTTTCATTTTTCTGGAGTTTGGGGAGTTAAAAACATGTTTTGGGGAGTTATTAGGATGAAATCCCACCTAAAACCGCCAAAAATCGTATTTTAAAATTCCACGAACCGTTAACTGGTTCTCAGCACAGGCGGCACCTGATAGGGCTCGACGATGCTATATCGAAATAAATTGTGAATCTTCTCTAGAATTGGGTGCCGGCGGTGCCCGTTCTGGCGCTAGTGATGCTAGTATTTAAAAATGCGTCAAACTTCGTTTTGGTCCGAAATATTCCAATTCTTTAATATGATCCAATATTTTCCATTCTTTCATGATATTTAAGAGTATGTAGAACAAATCAGGCATTTGTTCCAAAGCTTCAACAAAAGGAATATTTATTGACAATTTTTTTAAGATGTCTAAGAATTTAGCAAATCTTTTTCCCTTGTCTTGTTGCTTTAGTCTTTGTGGAAATGGTGGTGGTCGTCTTTCAATAGTAATTTTCATAGGTTTAAGAGGATGATCAGGATATAAACTTTCATTTTCTCCTTCAGTTTCCACTTTGTCCTTTTTAACTATAGTTTCTTTTTTGCCCCTTGTTTCCAACTCTTTTTCACCTTTTAATTGAATAACATTAATTTGTTCTTTTCCTTGATCTTTAGGATTTACTTCAACATTGCTAGGTAAAGTTCCAACAGGTCTATTGCTTAGTGCAGTAGAAATATGCCCTAATTGGTTTTCTATGTTTTCAATAGCAACTCCTTGATTTTGTAATTGATTTCCCATATTCAAAAACTAGTCCTTCCATAGATAACTTCTTCTCCTTGAATTGTGAATTATTATAAAAATCTGGTGGATTAGAAGGTCTATAATTAGAATTACCCTGATTGTTTACATTTCCTAATGAGTTTACAGGATTGTTCCCCCATTGAGAATTAACAGGATTAGCATTACCTTGGTTATTCCAATTAAAATTTGGATGATTCTTCCAAACTGGATTATAGTAGTTTGAATAAGGGTTATTTTGTCTATTATTTATCAAATTTAAAGTTTCACATGAAGATTGAGCATCTACAATTTGTCCCAATGAATTTTCTTCTAACACTTGAGGTGTTTGAGAACAATTCATTCCGTATTGATCTATTTTCTTTGAAAGAGCAGCAATGTAAGAAACTATCATAGTTAAAGCATCCGAATCATGAATACTGGCTACTTTCTTAGGATTTACCCTTTCAACGGGCCATTGAAAATTGTTGGTAGTCATTTCTTCGATTAAAGCATAAGCTTCTTCAAAAGGTTTAGACATTAGTGATCCACCAGCAGCAGCATCAATGATGGATCTAAGAGATCCTACTAATCCATTATAAAAATTTTGAATAATTAACCAATCTGATAAAGCATGATGTGGACATCTTCTAAGAAGATCTTTAAATCTTTTCCAAGATTCGTATATCGATTCTCCCTCATACTGACTGAAAGACGTGATATCGTTTCTAAGCTTAGCAGTCTTAGATGGAGAAAAATACTTCGATAAGAATTTTTGTGAAAGTTCCCCCCAAGTTTAAATAGATCCAGCAGCTAACGAATTTAACCAAGCCTTAGTCTTGTCCCTTAGTGAAAAAGGAAAAAGTGTAAGTCTGACAGCATCATCAGACACTCAGTCATACTTAAAAGTAGCACAAATTTCTAGAAAACTCGCAAGATGTAAATTAAGATCTTCATTAGAAGTTTCGCCGAATTGATTGTTTTGTACCATTTGGATAATTAGAGGTTTAAGCTCAAATGAATTAGCAACTACATGTGGATTTTTGATAGTTAAGTGAATTTCATCAAATGTAGGGTTAGCGTAATCTCTTAGTGGTCTAGATTGATGTTCATTTTCTATTCCTTGATTGTTTACATTGTTTTCCATTGTGTTAGGATTTCTAGGTTCTTTTCTCAGTTTTCTAATTCTCCTAACAGTGCGTTCTAATTCCGAATCGTAGGGTATAAGTTTTCAGGTCCTAATTTACGCATACAATCGAAATCAGTACACAAAAAAATAGTTGAATAAATATAAAAATAAGTTGCAAATTCTATTAAGAAGTTTTATAATTGTTCTAAATTTTCCGTTACTCTAATTATGTTATATCCCCAACAATGACGCAAAAAACTTGAACCACTCCGCGCACTTTGCGTAAACGTAATATTGCTAGAATTTGATATAGAAGTGTATAAAAATATTCAATAATCACAGAGTTACTCTTACAAACGTAAGTATACGTATCGCTCAAGTAATACAGGGCTCTAATGGAGTCCTGGATATCGATCCCATAAGGAATATTTTAGAGGCTACGGACTAGGATTATAGAAACCAATTCAGAATCACAACCTTGTAAATCGAATTGCCTATTTGTCACTATTATGCAATAGTAAATAAGATGGAATTTTAAAAAGCTAATTCTACTAACAGTTAACTACTTTTACTAATAAAGTGAGGTTCAATATATAAGTAAACATCCTTCTCCTTATTAAGAATTTTAAATGAATGGATAATTAGAATTAGTTTAAAACTATGTTGTGCCAAATAAGAGCATACCTATTCTTTACCCTTTGGTCCAGGCATAAAGAACATTGACTAATCCTATGCTTGATTCTTGAATCTGCAGCTAGGCTGGGAGGATATCGGCTCTCACTTCGGAGCTCCCATGTTCCCCTCGTTTGAGGGCTAACATCTACACTTCAGCACCCAAATGATAGGACCGAATTGAGGATTTTAGTCTGTCACTCTAAAATCTCCAATTCTACTCCCGATAAATAATATTTCCCTATTTATTTGCACCCTACTTTCAAGGACTTTGACCTCCCTGAATCTTGGATGTAATCTTCACTTTAGTTGTTAAACTCAACATATTTTAACAAATCAATTGCCGGATTGAAAGTAAATTAAGATCAAGTGAAAAGATTATCACAACTTCTTTAACATTCTCGTGGCATAACTAATTCAAATCACCATTTCAAAAAATCTCAAAACAAGGAGAAAGATAGAGAAACTACTCATATCTCATGAAGAAAATACGACAAAACTTGGATTTCATATATAAAAGCAAAGTTATACAAACTAAAATAAGTAAACAAACACTCACAGACACACTAGATACTCCTCGACATGACTTGGACTCTCTGTTTTCGGCCTCAATTTATTTCTTTGAAAGTAGTTGAAGAGTTTCCAAGAGTTACTCAAGCATCCCTTCAAAAATCGTCTACACTCAATGCACCTCGTGAGATAACCGACATACTCGCCATTGGCAACCTCGATCTCGCTGTCGGCGGCCTTCTAGAATACTTGGTTTTGGACCTTCTCTCTTAAGGCTCGCTGTCCGCGGCCTCGATCTCGCCGTCGGTGACCTTCTTTGTAATTTATTTTCTGAACACTCGGGAAAAGCCTGCCGTCGGCACCGTCGATCTCGCCGTCGGCGCCCAAGGTCAAATCTTCATATTTTGGTCCTTTTTGCTCCAAATTCGCTTCTTTTTTCATCTTTTTACTCCAATGTCCATAAATCAACATACATGCAACACAACATCAAAAATACCTTTCTTTAAAGTTAAATATCATCAAAATCAATATAAAATAGGCATGAAAAGTCTCAAAATATTTTCAGTTGGTCAAAATCCCCTAAACTTAACTATTACTTGTCCTCAAGTAATTTTAGTACTACATAAAAGTTATGATTCATTGTGGTAAAGTTTTAATTCAAAAATACTATAATTTTGATTTAAATAAATATCATAGTAATATTTCTTAGAAAAATTTTCAAGTAATTAGATTAACTATGTAGATGTAAGGTTATCTAGTCATCAATTCTAAGAGTTCTAGTCTTCTTCATTTCAAGAATGACTATATGTTGCAATATCAACTCACTTAGAATATTCAGTTGATAGGAAATTCATGATGACACTACTAGTAAAGATACTAGTCCATAAATATAAGTTCAGAAATCTATTTAGTTTTCCTTTTAGGTTAATCCAAGTGAAGCCAATTTTTGATAAGACATCTCCTCAAGCTTCTCCTCACTTATTATTATTTTTCTTCTTTTCATTTGGATTGCTTTTCAATCCTATCATTTTTTCTTTTCTTTTCAGGGATTGTTTTTCAATCCTTTCTTTTCTTTTTTTTAAGTGAGGATTACTATATCTTAATTTTGAACTTTACTCTTCTTTTCCTAAATTTGAAACTTAAAGCATTCCTTTACCTTATATGTAATTCATAGTCTTTACATCGTTGAGCTCCATTCTTTTCTTTTTCAACTAAATTTCTGAGATTCTTAATATTTCAAAATATAGTTATTTTTACTTTAAATAGTTAACTATAGTCTTATCCCCTTATACTAAAAATCTTAACCTACAAAATTAATTTTCATTGCCAAAATAATTTCTTTGAATCTTCTACAATATTTAAATAAAATCTAAATATAGTTAACTCAATTAAATTTTATCACAAAAATCATATTTATAAATTTTGAAAATATTTTAATTGAGAACACATAACAATTAATACTTTTCTCCCCCCAACTTAAATTTTTCAATAATAGAAATAATACGGGGTGAAAAAAAAAATTCTAAATATAAATCACACATTTGCACTTTATACATTTTCATCATTCTAAAATTTTGCAGGTTCTTCTAAAAAATTTTTAACTTCAACTAACCTGTAATATTAGGAACATTTCTACACATATAACAGATTAGAGAATTTGTTGGGGTAATGAAATTTTTAAATAAGTATATAAAGTAAAACATTTAACAACCACAATTGATTACACTATACAGTACAATACCAAGTAGCATTTGCATTTCACAACAATAACAAACAGTCTACTATTTTATCTTAGAGTCCACAATTACAATTACAATTTACGCATCACAATCCATCCAGAAATAAAATACAAACTACAAAAAAATACATATCTCAAAAAATAATACAGTACACAAAATAGAAATAACAGAATAAAAATACTATAACAAAACACACATACATCACATCACAATCATCAAATTTAAGATCAAACATCAAAATCTCATACTATGTCTTCATCTCCTTGGTCAGCAGGTGGATTGAGCTGATAGTGAGTATAACAGGGGCATTCAGGAAAAGTAACATCAGGTTCACCTCTATAGTGTCTAGCCTGAGCATCGTAATAAGAAATCTTGAAATCAGAATGCCGTTGAAGATACTCACTATCATGATCGTGTCTCCGCTATAATCCTTCAATCCTTTAAATTATTCTCTCAATTCTTTCATCTAACTTTTCAAAACTCTTCCGCTGTTGGGTCATCTCATTCATCAAATCATAAATAGTAGGGAAGCTAGAGGCAGGAGGGTCATAACTAGTAGAGGGGATATCTCTACTTATAGAAGGTGCTTTACTCCTACTCCCAGATCTCCATTCTTTATGGGTTTCATATGTCTTCAAATTAGCTTTACTAATGGGTTTTATAGGGTACACTGATGACCTCGACCTGTAACTATGACTACAATTTATACTTTAATTTATATTTCAAAAGGTAGTATGCAAAAATAGATATTTAATTTTAGAAAATATTTTGCACACCAGAGGTACTACGCAAGTATACGTGTCGTATCCAGTAATACAGGGCTCTATTGGAGTCATGGTTATCGATCCCACAGGGAAGTTTAATTTTAGAAATTAATAGATTTTCAAATTAAAAGTATTTATAATTTTTATTTCTTTTCAAAAATCAGATTTTAAGTTTTATGAAATTTCTACTAGATGTAAGTAAAGTAGCAATAAAGTAAAGGTTGATGCAAGTATAAATAAATCAACGTTCTCCTTTTCAAATAATCCAAGATTTTTCAGAAAAAACTATCATTCGTGGAGAACTTGAAATTATGGTGTTGCGCCAAATAGAAGCATTCCTATTCTTTACCTTTGCTCGATAGTATAAAGAACATTGGCTAATATATAGATTGGTTCATGATGTATTATTAGTAGAATGGGTTAATCTAGACTCACACTTCTAGATGTCTAAGGGTGGCTATGGTCGGCCCTACTAGTGACCCGTTCCCTTTCTATAAACCAAATTAATAGAATTTAGTTTGTCACTCTAAAAACTAATTAAATCTACGCCCAATAAATAATATTTTCCTATTTATTTGCACTTCACCTTGAATAACCTGCACATGGCTTTCATTTACCCAAGGATTCATGTGATATATACTAGTTAAGAACTCATCTCCGGATAGGTCTCAGAATTCTTCAACAGATTTTAACAATTCAAATGGCTAGTTTAAAAAGTAAACTAAGATCATGTATGAATATCATCACAATAATATTTAAAATTAAGTTTAAGTTCTCCAACGAAATCAAATTATCTTTATTATCTTTTCATGTTTGAAAGGAGAGAGAAAAGTAACTACTCAGAACACATTGAATTCACACAACAAAAAATATTTATAATACTTTGAACCAAGTTACAAATACTTATCTGAAATGTTCCTTTAAGTGATCCTTTGACTCCTACTGACTCCAATGCAAAGTACAAGACTTCAACAGCACCAACTCTTACAAACTCTCACTTACTACTCACGGAATTGAGTAGTAACACTCAAAGTAACTAAAATAAAATAAAATAAACTCATTAAATACTTAAGAAAAGTATTTGGTGGCTTTTTAGAACTATTTCCGGGCGCGGAAGAGCTCTATTTTCTGTCGAAATGTCTCTTATTTATAGAGCTTAAATAATGACCAGGGGTTGCTTAAGGCACCTCTTCCAAATTCGTCCAAATTCAATGAATCTTCTAGAAAGTAACTGTGGCGACTAGGCGCCGGACTCCGTGACCAGATCTTTGCACCCCTTCACTTTGGATCACACCTCTTCGCGATTAAAACTGTTTTCCTGTGTCCAGATGCATTGTATCACATGTCCTATGTATCAGGAGTAACTTCCAGACTTTTAGAAGGTATGATAACCGCTTAACACCGTCAAAATAACTGCCCAAAGTTGTCAAAAATCTTAACTGCTTCAGTATCGCACTGGTGCTTAGGCGCCGGATTCTGGCGCCTAGGCGCCAGACCTATAATTTTGGTGTCGGCGAATTTTTAGATTTATGTGTTTTATTTTGAAAAGGGGGGTCGCCTACAGAAATTGTCGGCGAATTTTTGTATTTTAAATTTAATTTAAATATATATATAGTTTAAAAGATAACATTTGATTTTTAAAAGTAATTTTAAGTTTAAAAGTTTTAAGATATGAAATCAAACCGATCTCACATCCCAAATAGTTTATATAAACAGCACCGCACCACAAACTGTGTATCTATCCCGAAGAATAGACACACCGCTTCGATGATGGGGCTCGATTAAATAAACTAGGAGATTTATGACATCCGTTTGGTCCGCGAACCAACTTTATAAGCCGACAAGTTCCCTCGCTTAATATAAATGAATTAAACAGGGTTTATATTACTCGTGTTCTTAAAGTTCCTATAAGGGCAAGCCCCTATGGTTAATTACATCTTAAGTGATGGGAATCACCTAAGAAAACTCTCGATAATAATCAGTAGTTCTGCTCTCAAGAATTTTAAAGTTTAAGTTTTCAAGGGATTGAATTTTGGAATTTCAATAGGGAATGGATCAAGTTTGGAACATTTTGTTTTGGGAATTCAAAGGAAGAAAGGTAGGAGAAATTACAGATTCGAAGCGAACTTCGGTAATTTCCGACTATTCTATTGTTTAGCTTGAATTTAGGAAAGTCCTAATGTTTGTTTAATGTTTTGATCTTGCTAATTTTAATTAATTAGGACTTATATTCGTATGACACAATCATACAAACAAACCTCGAAGATGTGAGGGTTTATGTCGTGTCGAACGACTACCTCGGAGTCCTAAGACCGGTTAGGGCTTAATTTGCAATGCAAATGCCTAACAAAAGGTTGAGGATTTATGTTGCACTAGGCAAACTACCTCGAAGTCCTATGGTTTGGTTATTTAATTCTAAGGAATGTTTAGCTGATGTTGAGTTGTTTTGCTGACGAAGATGGCCGTGCTGCCCACCGTGCTCCAAGCTTTTTGTTGTTGCAGAGGTTTAGTTTTAGAAGATTGTAATCAAAAGAGAAGAGAAGAGTTTGGTTTTAGAAATCTTAAAGTCCAAGTGTTTTTTATGTTTTAATTAAAACAAATCTTAAAGTTGATTATAACAACACCGGTTAAGATCCCACGGTTCCATCCTTCCGGCATCGTTATTTTTATCGGATTCACTTAGTCCAGATGAATTTGCTAAACTCAACTAAATGAGTTCCACACTTTTATTTAGACTGTGGGAAATCCCGTTAGCAACACGTAGGTTACATCATCCGAGGTATTCCCGATCATCCAACAAGACGTTTTAATTTAATTATAGTTGTAGTTTTGTTGTTTTGTTTGTGATTAAATTTTGAGTTGTTTTATATTTTGAAATGTTGTGGCGGTGAATTTTATCTTGCAATGACTTTTAATTTAGTTTTGGTTTTGGTTTTAGGGGCTATCCTAAAGGTGTGGGTTTTCATGCAACAGTTGTTTATCATGCAAGAAAAGTAAGTGCGATGCAATTAAGTAAATTGCAATGAGGTAAATTGCAAATAAAATAAAAGCGTACTTTGAGGGTCTTCCCGTCATCCCAAGCTACACGTAAACACAATTTAGGATATTTTAATCATTTAAAGCAAGTTCCTAGGTAAAGCTAAGGGAAGGGTTATGGTTTTCTACCAAGTTCCTAATCCTATAGCTAGTCATTTCCTATGACGTCTAGGTTCTTGTGTTTTAGTTTGAGGACGATATTCTTCATCAAAGAACAATTAAGTTCAATTGTTCTTATAAACATCCTATCTTATTGAGGAAGTGCGTAAGACGAATCTTAAACATCTTTTCAATACCTCTAGGATTGTTTTAAGTCCAAGAGAATTTAATTATACAAAATGAATTAATCATCCAGGAGTTCAAGTTTTGTTATCTTGCTCAGTGAACTAGGACATTTGAATATCCTATGAGTGAAGTAACACTTCACTTAACACTCCATTTAGGAGTTATGACAATAAGAGCTTTGAGGGCAAATCGATATTCAAGTGATTTGTGATTCGACTTAATTTTAATTAAAGGGTTTAAATTTGAAATAGTGTTCAAGTTGTTTTAGATTTACTTTTGAATTCTTTATGTCTTAAGTGATGTTATATTTAATTCAATTTAATTTAGTTTTAGTTTAATTTAATTTGGTTTAGTTTTATTTTCAATTTAATTTAATTTAATTTAATTTAGTTTAATACATTTTAATTTAATTTAATTTAATTTAATATGTTTTAATTTAATTTTAAATTTAATTTAAATTTTTAATTTTAATTTAATATTTTATATCTCTTTTTTTTTATATTTTAAAAATGGTTTAATTTAATTATTAAAGTATTAATTTAATTAAAATTTTAAAAGGATTTAATTTAAATGTTTTAATTTTTAATTTAATTTAATGATTAAGTCTTTTAGCACTTTAAATTTTGAATTTGGATTATCATTTTAATTAAGAATTAAATATTATTGAGGTGATTAATTTAGGGATTCTTAGATTAAAGAATAAATTTCTTCCTAATAATATCCCTATTTTAATAATTCTAATTTTTGTTTTATTCTTCCAAGTTTAAACAATTATTTAATTAAGGTTTATTTTAATTATTTTCAAATTGTTTGGTAGGTTTCTACCCTTTAATTACCTATGTTTCAAACATCCAAAATCAACTTAATATCAAATATTTTACCCACCCTTTTAATTAAACCTAAAATTTTTAATTATAGGTTAAAATTTTAATTACCATTTTGCCCTTTAAACTTACTAATTTCATAACTCACTAAATTGAGCTTAAATGAATTTGAAATTTTTATGTGACTTCACTCATGTGTCAATCAAGACATTAGAGGAGAAAATGTGATTTTTCTGTATTTAATTTATTTATATAATTATTTTTGGTGGAAAATAAGAATTTTCAAGGAAAATTTAATAACATGACCAAGGGAAAGTTTCTATCCTTAAGAAAATTATGAGACATTCCTAATGATCAGAGAACCACTTGGACCAATTTTGGTGATTTTTTGAATTATATTATTTTTATTATAATTATTTTGAGTTTTGGAGTATTAATTAATTTAAAAATAAAATAAAGGTTGAAAAATGAATTTTATATTTTTCAAAAATCTATCTGATATCAAGGAAACCAGAGAACCAATTTTTATAATTTTTTGATTTTTCTTTGATTTATTAGAATTATTTTAGTGGAAATGCTAGAAAATACATTTTTTAATTTTAAAATTACCTTAGGGCTTTAAAATTTAATATCTCATCATAGAGACTTAAGAAAAATATGAGGTTTGTTCATAAATGATTAAAATTCAAAATGTGACATTTTGGTGAATTTTATTATTTTTGTGATTTTTATTATTTTTTAATTATTAAAAATATTAAAATAATGTAAAAAATCAAATTTTTTGGAAAATTGCAATTTTATTTTTCTTAAATTCCCCTGATATAAGTGAGGCTCCAAAACCAATTTGATGAATGTTTGAAAAGTATTTTGGAAGTTATGAATTTTTGAAGTTTGAGTTTGGCTAAATGGCTTAATCAACCCATTTGATAGGGCTAACCAATTACAATTGACTTCAAACTTTTATGGTGGGTTCCTCTGATCCTAAAGGTCAGTGGAGAATTGATTTCAAGTCAATTTGATGTATGATTAGCTCTAATTAATTAAAGCTCCATTTTGGGTGTTTAAGCCAATTAGGGTTATTACAAGTGAGTTAACTCAAAAACCATTTTCCCTAGTGGTTCTCTCGGTCACAAGAAACATCACCAAATTTTCCTAGAATTTATTTCACAACATGCTAATTATTAGAATTAAAATACTCGAATAGTGACCTAGAATTGAAAAATCGGTAACTCTTCATAGGGTGGCCTACGACTTTGGAAAATTCGATGAATGTTCCCAAATTTAGAGGCTTCAAAAGCCCTATGGTCTCATGCCATGGTGAATTGTATACATGCATGGATAATTGAAATAGTGCAGAGAGTAAATAAATAATTAAAAATAAAATACTTAATGAAATTAAATGATTTCTCTTCCACATTATTCTCTTCTATTCACTGAGCAAGAGGGTATTTTTATTTTATTTTTCTGATTTTCCTACACAAAGTTATGCATTTTTGAAGTTTAGGGAATTAAATAAATCAAAAATACCCTAATTTCCTACTTATCCACACGACGCCAGCTCAACCTAGGTATCTCCGAAACGCCGCGTGTCGTCTTCTGATTCGGCGCCGCCATCCGACTCAGCGCTCCAGGGCCCCGCGGTTCACGTACCATCGCGCTGTCCGGCTCGATACACGCTCGATCTGACGGCTCCCAGTCATCGTCTACGACTGGTGTGCACCCGTGACGGTCAACCTTCTAACCCTCATTTCTCACTCAATTCTCAATGGATTTTCGTGTTCTTATGCTCTATGGATTTGTCTTGAGGAGACGAACATATCCATACGGTAAACATGTATTGAAATAACTCAAATTAAATAGAGAATCTCTGTAAGCTCGGGAAGAAGAGTGAGTCCATACCTTTGCTCAGAGAAGTGTGGCTTCAATCTGAGGGTTGTGACACCTTCGATTGGGTCCAAGCAAGCTCGCGGATGAAGTCCCTTGGCTCGGTGAATTGTCCAGGTATGATTTCGACCACAGTCGATTACAAAGCTTGGAGTCTGGAACAGATGGGTGGCCTGGAGAGGGGGCTTTCACTGGGAAACTCCTTCTCTTGACCTTGTGCAGGTGTGGGTGAGTTTAATTTGAATTTGGTGGAGAGTTGGGAGATGTCCTGTTTTGGGTGGAATTTTGGCCGAGAAATCGGGCTCTATCGGTGGGGATTAGGGCAAATCGTCACCTGGGATCAACTCGCTTTAAGTGTGGAGAGTGGTGTGGAGCAATTTTGGCGGGGTTTCGCGAAGGTCCGGTTCAGAGACCTCTCATGGCCGAGGGAGTTGAGGTTTAAATAGGAGAGGGTGGAGGGCCTCCCGGGGGGTTTAAGGCTTGGGATCGACCTGCTAGGTCAAGGGAAGAAC
The DNA here is from genome assembly GCA_022702705.1 of Papilionanthe hookeriana x Papilionanthe teres. Classification (NCBI taxonomy): domain Eukaryota; kingdom Viridiplantae; phylum Streptophyta; class Magnoliopsida; order Asparagales; family Orchidaceae; genus Papilionanthe; species Papilionanthe hookeriana x Papilionanthe teres. The sequence continues at coordinate 32,154,683 of CM040424.1, read as the reverse complement.
GACCATGATGGCCATTGGGCATGGGCGGCTCGGCGAGTGGGAATTCCAAACTTTGGCTCACATGGGTGCTCTCGGCTCGGTGGTTTCCGGCGGCTGTGGTGGGCCGGCCGGCCAGGGTCAGGTCACCCTCAAGGTCAGGGAGGTTAGGGCTGGGGCTTAGTGCAGTCAATTGGCCATGGACATGTGTAAAGGAGTTGAATTGAAATGGAATGGGGGAAGGCTATTTTGGGTTCAAATGAGTCAACCCATGGTTTTGGGCTAGGTTCACCACCCAAAGCCTGGTTTTGGGCTGAAAAGAGTCACTTGGGTCAACCAAGAGAAAATGGTGTGGTCTCCATCCATGGTGAGGTGGCTAAGCATGGTTTAGTGTGTGACATGCTTAAGGTAAAAAAGGGTTTAAGAGGGTTTAAGAAATGGATCCCCTCTCTTGCCATTAATGGTTTGGTGAGGTGGAAAGTAGATTCCATGGCTCTCATGGCTCCCATGGGGCTCATGCATGGCTTCATGGCTCCATTTGGCTTGGGAAAAGTTAAGTCAACTTTCATGGAGAAGGATTTTGTGAATTTTGGTATTTAGGGGTGATTTGGCATGAGGCTTGATTTGGAATCATTTGATGATTGATTTAGGACTTAAGGGATGATATCAATTAATGGGGTGATGAAAAGAATGTCATATGGGCTTTAGCATGAAGTTTGGGTCTTTGAAATTTAATGAAGATGGGCTTTTAAAATGGTATAGGGAAGTGGGCTTTTGGATTTTAAAATGGATTTTAGGATGAAAGTTTGGTAAAGGCTTGGGCCAAATAATTGTTGGGTTTGGTTTAGGGGTATGTCATGAATGATTTGAAATGAGTTTGGAGTGATTTGGGTTTGAATGGGGTTGGATTTGGACCTCTTTGGTAAATGGGCCAATGTAGGTCAAATTGGGCTAACTTGGGGCAATGTTGGGCTAGGGTTGAAATTGATGTAAAATTAATGTTGGGAAATGTTTATGGGAGTGTTTCAAAGAGGTTTTGGCTTTGGTTGGGTTTTGATTTTGGGGTTTGGGCTTATTTGGGTTAGGTTTGGGTTTAGGTCAAAATTGGGCCTTTTAGCTTTGGGTTGAATTTGAGTGGGGTTTGGGTCTAAATTTTGGGTAAATCATGTTAGTGTATTGTTTGTGGGGATGTTAAGGAAGGTTTAGAAAAGGTTTGGGGTTAATTGGAGTTGAATTGGGTTAGTTTAGGCTAAGTTTGGGTCATGGGTCCAAATTGGGCTTTAAGGTCAAAAGTGAAATTGGATTCAAATGCCAATTAAATTGGACTTGGATTTGGTCTAGATTGGTGTTGGGGATGTTGAATTAAAGTTTAGAATTGAATTGGACCAGAATTTGGGTCAATTGGGTAGGTTTGGTTTGACATTGTGTTCACTTTGGGTTAAAATGGGTCAAATTGGGGATTTTGACAAAAGTGGGGTAAATTGACAAAATTGGCCCATGGTGTAGTTGGACAAAATGAAAATGGGAATATTTGGGATTTTCAGGAATTTTCTAGGAATTTTCTGAATTTTTGGATTTTTTGGCTAAGAGGGGCATTTTGGGTATTTGGAGGGTATTGGGAGGTATTTTTGGAATTTTTGGTATTTTTGGCTATGAATGATCAATTTGAGTAATGTGGGAATGTTTGGGATTGGTTTTGAGAAATTTTGGGTATTTGGAGATTTTTTGAAAAATTTGGGTAATTTCAAGGGTTTTGGGTATGCAGCGGGTGTAAGGTCCCGGGGTCAAAAATTGAAAATTTAGAAAATTGAAGATTGGGTAAATGTAAGTGGAATGAAATCATTTTGGTTGAGCCATGAAGCCATGTTAAGCCTATATGAGCCATGAGAGGACTCATTTGAGGCATTCACTATGTTGTTCTTAACCCTCTTAGCCAAGGGCTTAGGGGTTGAGGACCATCCATGTGAATCACCTTCATGAGTCAGGAGGTCAAGTTGGGTATGGGTGTGGTTTTAGGAGGTGTGTGAAAATATAGTGTATGAGTGTAGTGTGTGTGTAAGTCGGCCCTTCACTGCACTGTGCCACCCAGTAGGCAGTCCTAAGGCCAAAGAGTCCTATAGGAACTCATCCTTTAAACTTCCACATTTGATTTCAACCCTCTAGGTGATTAGGGGTCTACAATCAAGTTTGTGGAGTTTGAAGGGAGTTAAGAAGTGGTTTGAATTTCTAGGTGGTGGGTCCCAATTCTAATCCTCTAGGATAGTCAAAGGAAAAGCCTAAGGCTAGATCCTAAGTACTAAAAAGAAGAAGAGAAGACCTCATCAAAAATGAGGTCAACATTTAGCAACTTTGCTTTTTAGCTCTATTTTTTCTCCTTTTTGCTCCTTTTTCCTTCTTGAACTCTTTTTTTCATCACCTATATCCAAAAACATAAAAATACCTTTCATTAAAGCATAATATCTTTAAAAATTAAATCATAAATAAGGCATAAAAATAGGTACTTTTTAAGTGAATCATACACCCATTCTTCATCATCTCTAGCTTCCACTCCAAATAATTGGCAAAGTGCATAAATGAGGCCAGGATGTCCTAGTCCTTCACTTGATTCACTCTTTACCGTGGCCAAAATATTCTTATAAGTTATATTCCCCACATTTTTACTTCTATTGTTCTGAATACAGAAATTTAGAACCGCTCTACCTCTCGACACTTCATTGTGGTGGTAGGTAGGTAGCAGAGTAAAACAAATGAAATAATACCATGCTTTAGCTGTGGCATTCATCATAGAAAGAGGAAAATTTATCCGTTCACGCTGTTTAATTTTCCATGTCCCTTTCCCATCAGTGAGAAAGTCAATGACATCGTTCAACGGACCTTCCATGGTTCCAAATGTTTCATACTCGCTAGAGTAAAAATCGTGAAGTTCGTAAAAAGAATTTATGCGGGTAGCCTCAAGCTGAGTCGGATTGGCATATAACTCTTTCACAACTTCAACAACATCCTTGTTTGTAAAGTAACAAAAGTTTTCAAACTTTCTCTCTCTAATAACTCGTTCAACTTATCCTCTAGGATTATCAAAAACTCTATCTTGTATACACTTCTTTCCTTGGAAGATAAAAGTATACCTTGACTAGGCTTTAGCATTTACAAATTGAGCCTCATCAAACTCAAGTTGCCTCTTTTGCCAGGGAGTCATTTTTCGATCTATCAAATTTATAAAAATCTAAACTAAACTCCAAAATAATAATAAAATGGCTTCCAAAGGTGACTTTAAGGATTCTAAATTAAGTTCCATGAATTTCTTCCAAGTATTTTCTCCACATTTTCAATTTTTCTGGAATTCTTAAATGTGGAAGAAATTCATGGTGAAAATAAAAAATTTTTACATAGGAGGGAAGCTCTTACCGAGGGAAGATGAAATCTGGTGTCAAAATGAGTTGAAATCGCCCCAAATCCAAGATCTCTCAAGCCCTAGGTCAAAATTTTTGGTAAATAAGGGAAGAAGACGATGAATAGTGGCGGTTGACTGGTCAAAATAGCAGTTAAAGGATAATTATTCAGATCTCGCCGTCGACAGGGTCGTTCATTCTATCGATGAGCTCTATTGAATTAAATATTAGTAGCCTTGGGAAAAACACACCGTCAGCGGCCTCGAGCGTGTCGTCGGCGAGATTCTTAAATTTTGATTATTTTTCTGATTTTTGTGATTTCGATCAATTTCAAGCCTCATCGACAACCGTTCGATCATTTTAAACATAAATTTTAGTGAATGAGTGATGTATTAACACAAATAAACATTCACAACACAAAACATCACAATTATATAAAAAATCCAAGTGTTACAATACACATTACACAACACACATAAGTTAGGTATTTTCTCAACCTCAATTCATCAATTCAGCGTCGCAATCCAAGCCACAACACTCTGAATGCTGAAAAGAAATATTTCAATCTTAATATCAACTATACTGAGATCAAAAATCAAACTTCGAAAGCAAGCAAACAAATAAGTTCAAATTAATTCTAAACATAAAAAAACATACAAAGTAAAGCAAATCTACTACTTTGATTCATTGCTAGTTCTCCTCTGATATCACCCATCACTTGAATATGAACAAACAGGTTATAGAAGGGTCGGAAAGGGAATCCTTCAACAGAATCTTCTTCTATCCATCCCATCTTTCTCATTAAGTGTATCAAACTTCCTTCGAAATGTCCAGTGAGATCAAATTGCTCTTTCATCCTCCAATCAATGTGCTCAAAGAAATTAGAGATATTGTTAATTGAATTCATTAAATTTTGTACCTCTTTCTCCAGTTTCTTGATTCTGTGTAAGATCATCGGTGTCTTCTCCGCTACTAGAGGTTGAATTGGAATTGAGTTCTGCGATGATTGATCCATAATAAAGCCCATATCATTCTCCTCTTCATTTGCTGGGAACATTCTGGTTGGGTCTAAAGGCTTCTAAGGTAGAAGTACCTTTTACCAAATCTCGTATGAAACTTGGAACAAACTGCATAATGAGAAAATTGTTGAAGGATGTCCAAGCCCATGAGTTGATCCTTGAACGATTGGGCCCAAAACAAACTTCACAATTATCGATCCAATGTCAATTGGCCATCCCATTTGAATACAGTAATTCAATATAGCACTTTCTTTAGTAACTTTACCGATCCTCATCATCGGTAATAACTTTGCAGAAATGAAAAAGTGTCAATGTTTTGATACGGGATTTAGAAGTGTAGCAGAAAAACTAACATACCCGTTTTCTCTAACTTCCCAGTCTTCAGTTTCGTCCATTAAATATTGGTAGATCTCATTCATCAGATTTCTCGTCAAGACGAAGTTTGAATAATGGCATATAGGAACATTCTCAATCATATACAATTCATTAATTCGTGCAGAGTTAAAAGTTATCTACCTACCTCGCACATAGACGCTTCCTTGGTTGATTTCATGCAAATTGGCGTAAAACTCCTTCACCACAGGAATGACTACTCCGGCAGTAGTGTAGCAAAATACTTCCCATCATCGCCACACGATCATTTCTTCAATCACTGACGAAAGATTGTTTAATCCTCGATTCACAAAGCCTCTTTTTTTTATTATCCTCCTCTTTGATAACACCTTGTTGAAGAGTCATTGTGCCTCAGCACTGACGAACTTTCTTCGGTTGTACACTCGAAATCTAGGGTAATCTATTGAATTGGAAGCCATTAGGGAAGAATTCAAGGGAGTTTCCATTCGTTTTTGGGAAATGGAGAGTTTAAGAACCGTCACTGGAAGTTTATAGGGGAAAAATTCCTCCTAAAACTGCCAAAAACTGCCATTTCAAACTCCATAAACTGTCCACTCTCTGATGTCACCGTCGGCAACCTCGATGGCACCGTCGGCGAGTTTTGTGCAATTAAATTTCAGGGCCCTCGGGAAAAACCCGCCGTCGGTGCCTAAGGCAAAATTTGTACAAAAATGCAATGGTCTAAATACGTTCCAAATTTTCTCTTTGGATCTAAATTCCATGATGATCAAAGGGTAAATACGAGCAATATAATTCAATACTACCACAAACTAATGATAAATTCAAACAAATAATCAACAAATAAAGATAACTATGGGTTGCCTCCCATAAAGCGCTTGGTTTAACTTATTCAGCTCGACCTATTCAGGTGTTATTCAGGTTGACTGAGCATTAAAACCTCTTTAAAGTTTGGTATTTTACCCTCAAAATATGGTTTTGAAATATGTCTATTTACTTTAAATCTATTCTCAGTCTTTGGATCTTCAATTTCAACAGCTCCGTAAGTATAAACTTGAGTCACATTAAAGGGTCCTAACCAACGAGACTTTAATTTTCCAGGAAATAAATTCAGCCTTGTATTGTAAAGCAAAACTTTTTGTCATGGTTCAAAGTTCTTCTGGTTAATCTTTCAATCATGCTTTAACTTCAGTTTTTCCTTATAAATTCTGTCTTTATTATAAGATTCATTTCTTAATTCTTCCAAATCATTCATTTGTAACAATCTCTTCTCACCAGCATTTTTCAAATTATAATTCAATTCTTTAATCGCCCAATATGCTTTATGCTCCAATTCTACTGGTAAGTGGCAAGTCTTTCCAAAAATGAGTCTGCAAGGAGTCATTCCAATTGGAGTTTTATAAGCAGTTCCGTATGCCCATAATGCAGTATCCAGTCTCGTAGACCAATCCAATCTATGAGGATTTATAGTCTTTTCTAGAATTCGTTTAATCTCTTGATTAGAAACTTCAGCTAATCCACTGGTCTGAGGATGATAAGCAGTAGAGATTCTATGAATAATATTAAACTTTTCTACCAATCTCTGAAAATATTTATTCCTAAAATGGGATCCTTCGTCAGTGATAATTACTCTTGGCATTCCGTATCTTGTAAAAATATTTTTCATTAAGAATCTTGAAACACTTTTAGCATCACAACGAGATAAAGCTTGTGCTTCAATCCATTTTAATACATAATCAACTAAAATCAAAATATATAAGTTTCCAAATGAAGGAATAAATGGTCCCATGAAATCTAATCCCAAAAATTAAAAATCTCGGCTTCTAACATGAAATTCAGAGGCATTTCATTTCTTCTAGATATATTACCTACTCGTTGGCATCTATCACAAGTTTTGATATATCTGTAAACATCTCTAAAGAGCGTAGGCCAATAAAATCCAGCTTGCAAAATTTTATGTGCAGTTTTCTCAGTCCTAAAATGTCCTCCAAATTCAGAATTATGGCATTTTTGAATAATCAGTTCAGTTTCCTCATAAGGCACACATCTCCTAATAATAAGATCTTTACATTACTTATATAAATATGGTTCATCCCAAAAATTTGCTTTTGCATCATGAATGAATTTTTTGTTGCTGCAGTGTTAGCATAGGTGGCAAAATATCACTTACAATATAGTTAACTATATCAACATACCAAGATATTTTCCACTCATTAATATTATAAAGTTGTTTTTCTGGGAAACTGTCTGTAATTTCATTGTCAGTGTCAGATAATTCATGATATTCTAATCTCGACAAATGATCAGCAATTTGATTGACAGTTCCCTTTCTATCAATTACCACAAAATCAAATTCTTATATCAAAGGTATCCATCCGATTAATCTTAGTTTGATATCCTTCTTTTGCATCAGATATTTAATAACAGAGTGATTAGTATGCTCAATACATTTTGTCCCAATTAAATAAGATCTGAATTTGTTAAAAGAATACACAATAGCCAGTAAATCTTTTTCAGTAACTGTATAGTTAACTTGAATATCGTTAAGAGTTCTACTAGCATATTATATAACTTTAAAAATCTTATAATATCTTTGTCCAAGAACAGCTCTAATATCATAATCACTAGCATCGCACATTAATTCAAATGGTCTCTCCCAGTCAGGTGAAACTATTATAAGTGCTGTGATTAGTTTTTTCTTTAATAACTCAAATGCATTCAAGCAGTCTTCAGTAAATTCAAATTTCTTGTCCTTTTCTAAAAGTTCGCATAGAGATTTGGTAATTTTTGAAAAATCTTTAATATAACGCCTGTACAAACCAGCATGTCCAAGAAAACTTCTTACCCCTCTCACTGTAGTAGGAGGTGGTAGATTACCTGTAACTTGAATTTTTGTAAGGTCTACTTCCATGCCATTTTCTGAAATTTTATGCCCTAATACAATTCCTCCTACAATCATAAATTGACATTTCTCCCAATTTATAACTAAATTAGTTCTTTCACATAACTCTAAAACTTTTTAAAGATGATTTAAGCATGCGTCAAATGATGTTCCAAATACAGAGAAATCATCCATAAATACTTCTATTCCATCATCAATTAACTTACTAAATATAGACATCATACATCTCTGGAATGTTGTAGTGCATTACATAATCCGAAAGGCATTTTTTGAAAAGCAAAAGTTCCATAAGGACTAGTAAATGTAGTTTTCTCTTAGACCTTAGGAGCAATAGGAATTTGATGGTAACCGGTATATCCATCCAGAAAGCAGTAGTACTTGTGTCCAACAAGCCTATCCAACATTTATTCTAGAAATGGAAGAGGAAAATGATATTTTCTAGTGGCAGCATTTAATTTTCTATAATCAATACAAATACGCTACCCATTAACTTGCCTGATAGGTATTAATTCATTATTCTCATTTGCTTCAACTGTCACTCCTCCTTTCTTAGGAACACAATGAATTGGGCTTACCCAAGCACTGTCCGAAATAGGATATATAATTCCAGCATCTAACCATTTTACAATCTCTTTTTCAACTACTTCTTTCATAATAGGGTTCAATCTCCTTTGTGAATCAATTCTTGGTTTATGTTCATCGTTCAATAAAATTATGTGCATACAAATCGAAGGGCTAATTCCCTTTATATCAGCCAGAGTCCAACCAAAAGCTCTTTTGTACTTTTTTAATGTATCCATTAATTTTTGTTCTTGAATTTCATTTAAGTCCGAGGATACAATTATTGGTAATGTTGATAACTCTCCTAAAAATACATACTTCAAATGATTTGGAAGAGTCTTCAATTCAAGTTCAGGGGGTTTTACAATAGATGGAATTAAAATTTTGTTCTCTGGTGCTGTTGAATCGAGCATTTCAAATTGTTCCTGAATATAATCAGCTTCTTTGTTATCAATTTCATCATATTTATCGTTTTATATATCTTCATTTTCTTCAAATTTTTCTTTGAAATATTCTTTTCTCAAATAATCGCATGTATCGATTCTAAAACATTCATCATCTCTTTCTATTGAAGGATATTTCATTGACTTTAAGATGTTAAAGGTCACTTCCTGATCATTTACTCTCATAGTCAACTCTCCTTTTTGAACATCCATCATGGCTGTTCCTGTAGCTAGGAATGGCCTTCCCAAAATGATAGGTATTTCCTTGTCTTCTTCCATATCTAAAATGATAAAGTCTACAGGAAAGATAAATTTATCAACCTTCACCAAAATATCTTATACAACTCCTTTAGGATGTGTAATAGATCAATCAACTAACTGTAGAGTTACAGAAGTTGGAGCAATCTCTCATATTCCTAACCTTTTAAAAGTTGATAGAGGCATCAGATTTATGTAAGCTCCCAAATCACATAATGCTCGTCCATAAAATTTTTCACTAATAACACATGGGATATTAAAACTACCAGGATCTTTACATTTTTCAGAAAGCTTTTCTGAATTATAACACTACACTCTTCACTGAGTGCAACATCTCATAATCTAGTAACTTCCTCTTTTTGTTGAGTATATCCTTCATAAATTTAACATAATCAGGCATTTGTTCCAAAGCTTCAACAAAAGAAATATTTATTGACAATTTTTTTAAGATGTTTAAGAATTTAGCAAATCTTTTTCCCTTGTCTTGTTGCTTTAGTCTTTGAGGAAATGGTGGTGGTGGTCTTTCAACAGTAATTTTCATAGGTTTAAGAGAATAATCAGGATATAAACTTTCATTTTCTCCTTCAGTTTCCACTTTTTTCCTTTTAAACTACAATTTCTTTTTTGCCCCTTGTTTCCAACTCTTTTCCACTTCTTAATTGAATAGCCTTAATATTTTCCTTGATCTTTAGGATTTATTTCAACATTGCTAGGTAAAGTTCCAACAGGTCTATTTCTCAGTGCAGTAGCAATATGCCCCAATTGGTTTTCTATGTTGTTAATAGCAGCTCCTTGATTTTGTAATTGATTTCCTATATTCAAAACTAGTTCTTCCATAGATAGCTTCTTCTCCTTAAATTGTGAATTATTATAAAAACTTGGTGGATTAGAAGGTCTATAATTGGAGTTACCCTGATTGTTTACATTTCTTATTGGGTTTACAGGATTGTTCCCCCACTAAGAATTAACAGGATTAGCATTACCTTGGTTATTCCAATTAAAGTTTGGATGATTCTTCCAACCTGGATTATAGTAGTTTGAATAAGGGTTATTTTGTTTATTATTTATCAAATTTAAAGTTTCATATGAAGATTAAGCATATACAATTTGTCCCAATGAATTTTCTTCTAACACTTGAGGTGTTTGAGAAAAATTCATTTCGTATTGATCTATTTTCTTTGAAAGAGCAGCGATTTGAGAAACTATCATAGTTAAAGCATCTGAATCATGAATACTAGCTACTTTCTTAGGATTTACCCTTTCAGCTAGTCATTGAAAATTGTTGGTAGCCATTTCTTCGAGTAAAGCATAAGCTTCTTCAAAAGTTTTAGACATTAGTGATCCACCAGCAGCACCATCAATGATGGATCTAAGAGATCCTACTAATCCATTATAAAAATTTTGAATAATTAACCAATATGGTAAAGCATGATGTGGACATCTCTTAAGAAGATCTTTAAATCTTTCCCAAGATTCGTATATCGATTCTCCCTCATACAGACTGAAAGATGTGATATCTTTTCTAAGCTTAACAGTCTTAGATGCTGGAAAATACTTCAATAAGAATTTTTGTGGAAATTCTCCCCAAGTTCTAATAGATCCAGGTGCTAACAAATTTAACCAAGCCTTAGCCTTGTCCCTTAGTGAAAAAGAAAAAAGTCTAAGTCCGACAAAGATCATCGTACACTCGCGATATTTAAAAGTAGCACAAAGTTCTAGAAAACTCGCAAGACGTAAATTAGGATCTTCATTAGAAGTTCCACCGAATTGATTGTTTTGTATCATTTGGATAATTGTAGGTTTAAGATCAAATGACGTAGCAGCTACATCTAGATTTTGGATAGTTATGTGAATTTCATCAAATATAAGGTTAGCGTAATCTCTTAGTGGTCTAGATTGATGTTCATTTTCTATTTCTTGATTGTTTATGTTGTTTTCCATTGTGTTAGAATTTCTAGGTTCTTTTCTCAGTTTTCTAATTCTCCTAACAGTGCGTTCTAATTCAGAATCGTAGGGTATAAGATTTTCAAGTCCTAATTTCCGCATACAATCGAAATCAGTACACAGAAAAACAGTTGACTAAATATAAAAATAAGTTGCAAATTCTATTAAAAATTTTTCTAATTGTCCTAAATTGTCTGTTACTCTAATTATGTTATATCCCCGACAACGGCGTCAAAAACTTGAACCACTTTGCGCACTTTACGTAAACTTAATATTGCTATAATTTGATATAGAAGTGTATAAAAATATTCAATAATCACCGAGTTACTCTTATCAACGTAATTATACGTATCACTCAAGTAATATAGGGCTCTAATAGAGTCCTGGATATCGATCCCACAAGGAATATTTCAGAGGCTACGGACTAGGATTATAAAAACCAATTCAGAATCACAACCTTGTAAATCGAATTACCTATTTGTCACTAATATGCAATAGTAAATAAAATGGAATTTTAATAAACTAATTCTACTAATAGTTAACTACTTTTACTAATAAAGTGAGGTTCGATATATAAGCAAGCATCCTTCTCCTTGTTAAGAAATTTAAATGAATGGATAATTACAATTAGCTTAAAACTGTGTTGTGTCAAATAGGAGCATACATATTCTTTACCTTTTGGTCCAGGCATAAAGCACATTAACTAACCCTATGGTTGGTTACTGAATCTGCAGCTGGGCTGGGAGAATACTGACTCTTACTTCGGAGCTCCCACGTTCCCCTCACCTGAGGGCTAACATCTACACTTCAGCACCCAAAAGATAGGACCAAATTGAAGATTTTAGTCTGTCACTTGAAAATCTCCAATTTTGCACCCGATAAATAATATTTCCCTATTTATTTGCACCATACTTTCAAGGACCTTAACCTCCTTGAATCTTTGATGTAATCTTCACTTTAGTTGTTAGACTCAACATATTTTAACAAATCAATTGGCCAGATTGAAGGTAAATTAAGATTGAAGTGAAAAGATTATCACAACTTCTTTAACATTCTCATGGCACAACTAATTCAAATCACCATTTCAATAAAATCTCAAAACAAGGAGAAAGAAGAGAAACTACTCAGGTCTCATGGAGAAGATAGACAAAACTTGGATTTCATATATAAAAGTAAAGTTATACAAACTAAAATAAGTAAATACAACTTATCTCGAATTCCTCCCCAAGCAAACTCCTTGAAGTTCCTTTGAATCTCTTCCTTTCTTTTTGGCACATAGAATTCACCTTCACAGCGGCAAGGAGGAAGAAATCTCTCTTTCCTTCCACTCTTACAAGCTCTCGAAGAATTCCTCACAATTAACACTAAATTAACTTACTAACTATAACTCTTGGGGAAACCAAAACACTAACAGACACTCACGGACACACTAGATACTCCTGGACACCACTTGGACTCTCCGTTTTCGGCCTTAATTTGTTTCTTTTAAAGTAGTTGAAGATTTTCCAAGAGTTGCTCAACCATAAAAAATCATCCACATTCAATGCACCTCATGAGAGAACCGACATACTCGCCGTCGGCGGCCTCGATCTCGCCGTCGGCGGCCTTCTAGAATACTTGGTTTTGAATCTTCTCTCTTAAGGCTCGCTGTCGGCGACCTCGATCTCGTCGCCAGTGACCTTCTTTGTAATTTATTTTCTGAACTCTCGGGAAAAGTCCATTGTCAGCACCATCGATCTCGCCGTCGGCGCCCAAGGTCAAATCTTCATATTTTAGTCCTTTTGCTTCAAATTCGCTCCTTTTTGCAACTTTTTGCTCCAATGTCCATAAATCAACATACCTACAACAAAACGTCAAAATAACCTTTCTTTGAAGTGCAATATCATCGAAATCAATATAAAATAGGAATGAAAAATTTCAACATATTTTCAGTTGGTCAATTATTATGATTACTCTCGGCATTTCATATCATGTAAAAATATTTTTCATTAAAATTTTTGAAACACTCTGAGCATCACATCTGGGTAAAGCAATTGCTTTGATCCATTTCGAGACATAGTAAAAAACAACCAATATATATGTATTTCCAAATGAAGGAGTAAATGGTCCCATAAAATCCAATCTCCATACATTAAAGATTTCAACTTCTAATGTAAAATTTAGAGGCATTTCATTTCTTCTTGAAATATTACTTACTCTCTGACATCGATCACATGTTTTTATATATTTGTATACATCCCTAAAAAGAGTAGGCCAATAAATTCGGATTGCAAAAATCTTATAAGCAGTTTTATCAACACCGAAATGTCCTCCAAATTCATAATCATGGCATCTCTGCATAATTGGTTTAGTTTCTTCATACGACACACATCTTCTAATAATAAGATCCTTACACTGTTTATATTGGTAGGGTTCATCCCAGAAATAAAATTTAGCATCATATCTAAATTTCTTTTGTTGTCGTCTTGTTAAATCAAGTGGAACAATATCACTTACAATATAATTCACAATATCAGCATACTAAGGCAAATTCCTTTCCATAATAGTATAAAGTTGTTCATCAGGGAAAGTTTCTTTAATTTCCTTCTCAAATTCAGATAATTTATAATACTCCAGTCTAGACAGATTGTCAGCAATTTGGTTATCAGATCCATTCCTATCAACAATCACAAAGTCAAATTCTTGCCTTAGAAGTGTCCATCTGATCAGTCTTGGGTTGACGTCCTTCTTTTGCATTAAATATTTGATAGCTGAATCGTCAGTATGCACCTATGCATTTAGTTCCAATCAGATACAATCTAAAATTTTCAAAGGCATACACTAGAGCTAATAATTCTCTTTTAGTAGTGGTATAATTAATTTGAGCTTCATTAAGAGTTTTACTAGCATAGTAAATAACCTTGAACATTTTATCATACATTTGCCCTAAAGCAAATCCAATCGTATAATCACCGGCATCGCACATAAGTTCAAATGGTTTCTCCCAATCAAGTGAAACAATTATAGGGGCAGTGATTAATTTTTCTTTTAATAGTTCGGGGCATTCAAATATTCTTCATTAAAATCAAATCTCTTTAATATAATGCCTGTAAAATCCAGCATGTCCTAAGAAACTTCTTAACCCTCTCACAGTAGTACAAGGTGGTAATTTCTTAATAACATGAATTTTAACAGGGTCTACCTCCATACTAAGTTCAGAAATTTTATGCCCAAGCACAATTCCTCCTGCAACCATAAATTGACATTTTTCCCAATTCATAACTAAATTTTTTTTCTCGTAAAGCTCCAAAACTTTTTCTAAATTATTTAGACATATGTCAAATGAAGTTCTGAATACAGAAAAATCATCCATGAATACTTCTATTCCATTATCAATCAGATTACTAAAAATAAACATCATGCATCTTTGAAACCTTGCAGGTGCATTCATAATCCAAATGACATTTTTTGAAAAGCAAAAGTTTTGTAAGTGCTAGTAAATGTAATCTTCTCTTGATCCTCTGGAGCAATAGGTATTTGATTATAACCAGTATATCCATCCAAAAAGCAATAGTACTTGTGTCTGGCAAGTCTATCCAACATTTGATCTAGAAAAGGAAGAGGAAAGTGATCTTTCCTGGTGGCGGCATTTAATTTTCTATAGTCAATACAAATTCACCAACCATTAAATTATCTTGTTAGTATAATTTCATTCCGTTCATTCACATCAATAGTCACTCATCCCTTTTTAGGATTATAGTGAATTGGACTTACTCAAGCACTGTCTGAAATTAGGTAAACAATTCCAGCATCAAGCAATTTTAAAATTTCCTTCTTAACTACTTCTTTCATCATTGGAATCAGTCTCTTTTGCGGATCAGCTCTAGGTTTATGTTGTTCATCTAACAAAATTCTGTGCATATATATCGAAGGATTGATTCCTTTAATATCTGCTAAGGTCCAACCAAAAGTCTTTTTGTATCTTTTTAAAGTCTCCAATAATTTTTGTTCTTGATATTCATTAAAGTCCAAAGATACAATGACTGGTAAGGTAGATGATTCTCTGTAGATTTCCATTCCAAAGCATTCATCATCTTTTTCTGTTGAGGGATATTTCATAGATTTTAGAATATTAAAGGTCATCTCTTGATCATTAACCCTCATTGTTAATTCTCCTTTTTGAATATCAATCATAGCTCTCCCAATAGCAAAGAATAGTCTTCCCCAAATAATTGGAATTTCATTATCTTCCTCCATATCTAATACAATAAATTCCACAGGAAAGATAAATTTATCCACTTTCACTAACACATCTTCCACCACTCCTTAAGGATAAGTAATGGAATGATCAACCAACTGAAGAGTCACAGATGTAGGTGAAATTTATCATATTACCAATCTTTTAAAAGTTAATAAAGGCATGCGATTAATACTAGCTCCTAGATCACATAAAGCTCTTCCAAAAAATTTCTCACATATAGCACACAGGATAGTGAAACTATTAGGGTCTGTACGGCTTATTTTTACATTTTAAATTTAGTTTAAATATATATATAATTTAGAAAGTAGTATTCAATTTTGAAAATAATTTTTAAATTTGAAAATTTTAAGATATGAAATCAAACTGATCTCACAACCCGAATAGTTTATATAAACGAGCGCCGCACTTCAAACCGTGTATCTCGTCCCGAAGAATAGACACACTCGCTTGATAATGAGGCTCGATTAAATAAACTAGAAAGGTTTGTGACATCCGTTTGGTCTGCGAACCAATTTTATAAGCCGACTAAATTCCCCGTTTAATATGAAAACATTAAACAGGGTTTATATTACTCGGGTTCTTAAAATTCCTATAAGGGCAAGCCCCTATAGTTAATTACATCTTAAGTGACGAGAAACACCTAAGAAAACTCTCGATAATAATCGTAGTTTTGCTCTCAAGAATTTCAAAGTTTAAGTTTTCAAGGGATTGAATTTTGGAATTTCAATAGGGAATGGATCAAATTTGGAACATTATATCTTGGGAATTCGAAGGAAGAAAGGTAGGAGAAATCACAGATTCGAAGCAAACTTCGGTAATTTCCCGACTATCCTATTGTTTGGCTTGGATTTAGGAAAGCCCTAATGTTTATTTAGTATTTTGATCTTGCCAATTTTAATTAGTTAGGACTTATATTTGTATGATAAAATCATACAAATAGCCTCGAAGATGTGAGGGTTTATGTCGTACCAAACAACTACCACGGAAGTCCTAAGACTGGTTAGGGCTTAATTTACATGACATGATCATGCAAATGCCTAACGAAAAGTTGAGGATTTATGTTGCACTAGGAAAACTACCTCGAAGTCCTATAGCTTGGTTATTTAATTCTAAGAAAGTTTTGCTGAAGTAGACTCAGGTTTTGCTGATGACGATGGCCGTGCTGCCCACCATGCTCCGAGCTCCTTGTTGTTGTAGTGGTTTAGTTTTAGAAGTCATAAATCAGGAGATGAGAGAAGTGTTCTGGTTTAGAGGAGTCTTAAAATCCAAGTGTTTTTTAGTGTTTTAGTTAAAACAAATCTTAAAGTTGATTATAACAATACCGGTTAAGATCCCACGGTTCCATCCTTCCGGCATCGTTATTTTTATCGGATTCACTTAGTCCAGATGAATTTGCTAAGCTCAACTGAATGAGTTCCACACTTTCATTTAGACCGTGGGAAATCCCGTTAGCAACACGTAGGTTACATCATCCGAGGTATTCCCAATCATCCAACAAGTCGTTTTAATTTAGTTGTAGTTGTAGTTTTGTTGTTCGTTTGTGATTAAATTTTGAGTTGTTTTATATTTTGAAATGTTGTGGCGGTGAATTTTATCTCGCAATGACTTTTAATTTAGTTTTGGTTTCGGCTTTAGGACTATCCTAAAGGTGTGGGTTTTCATGCAACAGTTGTTTATCATGCAAGAAAAGTAAGTGCGATGCGATTAAATAAATTGCAATAAAGTAAATTGCAATAAACTAAAAACGTACCTGGAGGGTCTTCCCGTCATCCCAAGCTGCACTTAAAACACAATTAGAATATTTAAACATTTAAAGCAAGTTCCTAGGTAAAGCTAAGGGAAGGGTTATGGTTTTCTACCAAGGTCCTAATCCTATAGCTAGTCATCTCCTATGACGTCTAGGTTCTTGTATTTTGGTTTGAGGACGATTTTCTTCATCAAAGAACAATTAAATTCAATTGTTCTTATAAATATCCTATCATATCGAGGAAGTGCTTAAGACGAATCTTAAACATCTTTTCAATATTTCTAGGATTGTTTTAAGTCCAAGAGAATTTAATTATACGAATGAATTAATCGTCCGGAGTTCAAGTTTGTTGTCTTGCTCAGTGAACTAGGACATTTGAATATCCTATAAGTGCAGTAACACTTCACTTAACGCTCCGTTTAGGAGTTATGACAACAAAAGCTTTCGAGGGCAAATGGATGTTCAAATGATTTATGATTTAATTTTAGTTAATGGATTTAAGTTTGGAATAGTGTTCAAGTTGTTTTAGATTTATTTTCGAATTCTTCATGTCTTAGTGATGTTACATTTAATTTAATTTAATTTAATTCAATTTAATTTGACTTAATTTTAATTTAATATGGTTTAATTTAATTTATTTTAATTTATTTTAATTTATTTAATTTAATATGTTTTAATTTAATTTAATTTAATTTAATTTAATTTAATTTAATTTAATTTATGTTTTAATTTAATTTAATTTAATTTAATTTAATTTAATTTAAATTTTAATTTAATTTTATTTTTAATTTTAATTTAATATTTTATCTTTTATGTTTTAAAGATGATTTAATTTTAATTGTTAAAGTATTAATTTAATTGAAAATTTTAAAATGATTTAATTTAAATAATTTAACTTTAATTTAATTCAATAATTAAATTTTTTAGCATCTTAAATCTTAAGTTTGAATTATCATTTTAATTAGGAATTAAATATTATTGAGATGATTAATTTAGGGATTCTTAAATTAAAGAACAAACCTCTTCCTAATAACATCCCTATTTTAATAATTCCAATTTTTTTATTATTCTTCCAAATTTAATTAATTATTTTAATTAAAGTTCATTTCAATTATTGTTGAATTGTTTAATAGGTTTCTACCCTTTAATTATTTAAATTTCAATCATCCAAATCAGATTAAGATCAAATATTTTACTCTTTCATTTTATTAAACCTAAAGTTTTAATTAAAGGTTAAAATTTTAATTATCATTTTGCCCTTCAAGCTTAATAATTTCATAACTCACTAAATTGAGCTCAAATGAATTTGAAATTTTTATGTGACTTTACTCATATGTCAATGAAGATATTAAAGGAGAAAATGTGATTTTTCTGTATTTAATTTATTTATGTAATTATTTTTGGTGGAAAATAGGGATTTCCAAGGAAAATTTAATAATATGACCAAGGGAAAGTTTCTGTCCTTAAGAAACTTATGGGACATTACTGATGACTAGAGGACCACTTGGACCAATTTTGGTGATTTTTTGAATTATATTCTTTTTATTATAATTATTTTGAGTTTTGGAGTATTAATTAATTTAAAAATAAAATACAAGTTCAAAATTGAATTTTATATTTTTCAAAAATCTCTCTGATATCAAGGAAATCAGAGAACCAATTTTCATAATTTTCGGATTTTTCTTTGATTTATTAGAATTATTTTAGTGGAAATGCTAGAAAATACATTTTTTTATTTTAAAATTACCCTAGGGCTTTAAAATTTAATAACTCATCATAGAGACCTAGGAAAAATATGGGATTTGTTCCTAAGTGATTAGAATTTAAAATGTGACATTTTGGTGAATTTTATTATTTTTATGATTTTTATTATTTTTTAATTATTAAAATATTAAAATAATGCAAAAAATTAACTTTTTTAGAAAATTGAAATTTTAATTTTCTTAACTTCCCCTGATATCGAGAGAGGCTCCAAAACCAATTTGGTGAATTTTTGAAAAGTATTTTGACAGTTATGAATTTTTAAAGTTTAAATTGGCTAAATGGCTTAATCAACCCATTTAGTAGAGCTAACCAAGTCCAATTGACTTCAAACTTTTATGGTGGGTTCCTCTGATCCTAAAGGTCAGTGGAGAATTGATTTCAAGTCAATTTGATGTATGATTAGCTCTAATTAATTAAAGACATATTTAGGGTGTTTAAGCCAATTAGGGTTATTCCAAGTGAATTAATTCAAAACCTATTTTTCCTAGGTTCCTCTGGTCATAAGAAACATCACCAAATTTTCCTAGAATTTATTTCACAACATGCTAATTATTGAATTTAAAATACTCAAAACAGTAACATGAATTTGAAAAATCAATAACTTCTCATAGGGATAGCCTCTGACTTTGGAAAATTCAGGGAATGTTCCCAAATTCAGAGGCTTCAAAAGCCCTATGGTCTCATGCCATAGTGAATTTCCTATATGCATGGAGAATTAAAACAATACAGAGGGTAAATAAATCATTAAAAATAAAATACTTGATGAAATTAAATGATTTCTTTTCCACATTATTCTCCTCTCGTTCACCGAGCAAGAGGGTATTTTTATTTTATTTTTATGATTTTTCTACACAAAGTTATGCATTTTGAAGTTTAGGGAATTAAATAAATCGAAAAATCCCTATTTTTCTACTTATCCGAGCTCGGCGCCGCGTCAACCTTAGCATCTCCGAAGCGCCGCGTGTCGTCTTCTGATTCGGCGCCGCCAGCTGACTCAGCGCTCCAGGCCCCCGCGGTTCACGTACCATCGCGCTGTCCGGCTCGATCCAGACCTTCCGCTCGATACACGCTCGATCCGACAGCTCCCAGTCATCGTCTACGACTGGTGTGCACCCGTGACCGTCAACCTTCTAGCCCTAATTTCTCACTCGATTCTCAATGGATTTTCGTGTTCTTATGCTCTATGGATTCGTCTTGAGGAGACGAACACATCCATACGGTAAACATGTATTTAAATTGACTCAAAATAAAAAGAGAATCTCTGGAAGCTTGGGAAGAAGAGTGAGTTCATACCTTTTCTCAGAGAAGTGAAGCTTCGATCTGAGAGTTGTGTCACCTTCGATTGGGTCCAAGTAAGCTCCGCATGAAGTCCTCGGCTCAGTGAGTTGTCTAGCTATGAAAGTGACCACGACCGATCACAAAGCTTGGAGTCCGGAACGGATGGGTGGCCTCGGAGAGGGGGCTTTTGCTTGGTGGACTTCTTCCTCGGTCCGGTGAAGGTGTAGGACCGATCGATTCGAAGATCGATCCACCGTGAAGAAGTGTCCTGGCTTTTGTGCTAAAGTTCGAGCTCAAAATCGAGCTCGACTCGGAGGAATCGGAGCTGGAATTCAGTGGGGATCAAGTGCTCTATGTGTGGAGAGTGATGCGGAATGATTTTGGCAGCAGTTTCCTTAAGGTTTGGTTCGACGACCTCTCATGGCCGAGAGGAGGTGGTGTTTAAATAGGCATGGTCGGAGGCTCTCCTGGGGGAGTTAGAGCTTGGGATCGCTGCTCTTGGCAAGAGAAGAACCGCCATGTCGGCATGTGGGCATGGGGCGGCTCGGCAGGTGAGAATTCCAAGTTTGGGCTCACATGTGAGCTCTCGGCCTGGTGGTTTCCGGCGGCCGTGGTGGTCGGCCGGCTAGGGTCGGGTCACCCTCAAGGTCAGGTGGGTCGATGGTCGGAGGCTTGTGCGAATCAATCGGGCCTTGCCATGTGTAAAGGGGGTGGCTTGGAATGGAATGGGGAAGAGGCCATTTTGGCTTGGTTTGGGTCAACCCATGTGTTTGGGTTGGGTTCACCTCCCATGACTCGGTTTTAGGCCGAGAGAATAAGTTAGGTCAGCTGGTCAAAAGGTGGTGAGGTCTCTTTCTAAGAATATTTAGATTAAATTTGGGTTAAGGGGAATCATGGTTAAGGCTAATGACTTTAGGAGATTAAGGAAAGAGTCTCCTCCTTTTGCCCAAAATGGCATGGTGACATGTCAAACCCCCCATGGCTTCATGTGGCTTGTCTATGGCTTCCATGTGGCTTCATTTGGCTCATCCTTGGCTTAGGAAAAGTGGATCCATTTATATGAAAAAGGAATTTGGGGATTTTGGCAATTTAGTGAAAAATTTAGATGGTGCTCAATTTAGGTTGATTTGATGATTGATTTGGGACTTAGGAATTGATTCCAATTAAAGGGATGATAAGAAGGAATTGTCATGTGGGCTTTGGGCTTTTGAATTTGAAGGAAGTGGGTTTTTAGGAAGGTTTAAGGGAAGTGGGCTTTTTGATTTTAGGATGGGCATTTGGGTGAAAATTTTGTGAAGGACCATGTCAAATAAATGTTACAATTGGTTTAGGGATGTTTCATGAATGGTTTGGAGTCAATTTGGTGTGATTTGGAATTGAATTGGTTTGAATTTGGGTTCATTTGGTAAGTGGGCCAATGTAGGTCAAATTGGGCTAACTTGGGACAATGTTGGGCTAGGGTTGAAATTGATGTAAAATAAATGTTGGTAAATGTTCATGGGAGTGTTTCAAAGAGGTTTTGGCTTTGGTTGGGTTTTGATTTTGAGGTTTGGGTTTATTTGGGTTAGGTTTGGGTTTAGGTCAAAATTGGGCTTTTTGATTTTGGGTTGAATTTGAGTGGGGTTTGGGTCTAAATTTTGGGCAAATCATGTTAGTGTTTTGTTTATGGGGATGTTAAGGAAGGTTTAGAAAAGATTTGGGGTTAATTGGAGTTGAATTGGGTGAGTTTGGGCTAAATTTGGGTCATGGGTCCAAAATGGGCTTTAAGGCCAAAAGTGAAATTGGATCCAAATGTCAATCAAATTGGACTTGGATTTAGTCTAGATTGGTTTTGGGGATGTTGAATTGAAGTTTAGAATTGAATTGGACCAGAATTTGAGTCAATTGGGTAGGTTTGGTTTGACATTGGGTTCACTTCGAGTTAAAATGGGTCAAATTGGGGATTTTGACCAAAGTGGGGTAAATTGACAAAATTGGCCCATGGTGTAGTTGAACAAAATGAAATTGGGAATATTTGGGATTTTCTGGAATTTTCTGGGAATTTTCTGAATTTTTGGATTTTTTGCTAAGAGGGGCATTTTGGGTATTTGGAGGGTATTGGGGGTATTTTTGGAATTTTTGGTATTTTTGGGTATGGATGATCAATTTGAGTGATGTGGGAATGTTTGGGATTGGTCTTGGAGAATTTTTGGGTGATTTGGAGATTTTAGAAAATTTGGGTAATTTCAAGGGTTTTGAGTAAAGTAGGTGGGTGTAGGGTCCCGGGGGTCAAAAATTGAAAATTTGGAAAATTGAAGATTGGGTGAATGTAAGTGGAATGAAATCATTTCGGTTGAGCCATGAAGCCACATCAAGCCCACATGAGCCATGAAGGGACTCATTTGAGGCATCCACTATGTTGTTCCTAACCCTCTTAGCCAAGGGCTTAGGGGTTAAGGACCATCCATGTGAATCACCTGCATGAGTCAAGAGGTCAAATTGGGTATGGGTGTGTTTTTTGTAGTGTATAGGTATAGTGTGTGTGTAAGTCAGCCCTTCACTGCACCAGTGCCACCCGTAGGCGGTCCTAAGGCCAAAGAGTCCTATAGGAACTCATCCTTTAAACTTCCACATTCGATTTCAACCCTCTAGGTGATTAGGGGTCTACAATCAAGTTTGTGGAGTTTGCGAGGAGTTAAGAAGTGGTTTGAATTTCTAAGTGGTGGGTCCCAATTCTAATCTTCTAGGATAGTCAAAGGAAAAGCCTAAGGCTAGATCCTAAGTACTAAAAAGAAGGAGAGAAGACCTCATCAAAAATGAGGTCAACAGTGGTCTCTAAGTTTTTCGGGAAGCTTCTTCTGAATAATTGTACTACACTCTCCGCTAAGTGCAACAGTCTCGTGATGTGTAAACTTTCTTTTCCTTTTAAGAATATCTTTCATAAACTTCGCATAATCAGACGTCTGCTATAATACTTCAACAAAGGGAATCTTTACCGTTAATTTCTTAAGGATTTCAAAAAATTTCGTAAATCTGTTATCCCTATTTTGTTTTTTCAATCTTTAAGGAAATGGAGGAGGTGGGTTTTCAACAGTAATCTTCATTGGTTGAAGCGGATATTCTAAGTCTGGATATATCTTATTAGAACCTTTTTCAATATCCATCTTCTCTTTCTCAACTTCAACTTCTTTTTGCACTCTTGTTTCTAATTCATTTCCACTCCTTAATTGAATAGCCTTAATTTGCTCCTTGTTTTGATCTTTTGGATTGATCTCAATATTACTGAGAAGAGCTCTAGAGGGTCTATTATTAAGCATAGTGAAAACATGTCCTAATTGATTCTCAATGTTCTTAATTGTAACACCTTGAGCTTGTAATTGATTACCCATGTTCAACATTAATTATTCAATAGACAACTTCTTTTCCTTAAATTGTGGGTTACTATTAAAGTCAAGAGGATAAGAAGGTCTATAATTGGTGTTTCCTTGGTTGTTCAAATTTCCAACTGGGTTAATAGGATTGTTTCCCCATTGTGGTTTAACAGTAGCGTTGTTGTTATTGTTCTAGTTGAAATTTGAATGATTCTTCCAACCAGTATTATAATAGTTCGAATAAGGATTGTTGGGTTTATTATTTACAGCATTCAAGGTCTCATAAGGTGTTTAAGATTTTATTATCTGTCCTACTAAATTTTCCTATAACACTAGGGGTGTTTGAGAATAATTCATTCCGTATTGATCTATTTTCTTCGAAAGGGCAGTAATTTGAGAGACTATCATAGTTACAGCATTAGAATCATGAATACTAGGTACTCTCTTAGGATTTACCCATTCAGAGGGCCATTGCAAATTATTAGTAGCCATCTCTTCTATTAATAAATATGCTTCTTCAAAAGGTTTTGACATTAATGATCCACCAACAGCAGCATCTATAATCGATCTCAAAGATCCCACTAATCCATTATAAAATGTTTGAATTATTAACCAATCTGGTAAAGCATTTGTTGACCTCATTTTTGATGAGGTCTTTTCTCTTCTCTCTCCTTAGTACTTAGGATCTAGCCTTAGGCTTTCCCTTTGACTATCTTAGAGGACTAGAAATGGAACACGCCAATTAGAAATTCAAACACCGCTTAACTCCCTTTAAACCCCACATGCCCGATTGTAAACCCATAAGCCACTTGAGGGTTAAGATCAAATGCGGAGGTTTAAAGGATGAGTTCCCATGGGACTCTTTCGGCCTTAGGACTACCCCAGGTGGCCCTGGTCCGTGATGGTTGACCTGCACAAATTACACTTTCACACACATTCCAAATCCTAAAACTATTCATACCTAGCTTGACTTCCTGACTCATGTAAGTGATTCATATGGATGGTCCTCAACCCCTAAGCCTTTGGCTAAGAGGGTTAGGGACAACATAGTGAATGTCTCAAATGAGTCCTCTCATGGATCTTATGGGCTTGATATGGCTTCATGGCTCAACCAAAGTGATTCCGTTCTACTCACACTTGATCAATCTTCATTTTTCCAAAATTTCAATTTTTGACCCCCGGGGCCCTACACCGGCCAAACCTGCCAAATGCCCTTGAAGCTACCCAAAATTTGCAAAATTGCCTAAATTATCCAAAATTCCTCAAAATCAGTCCTAAACATTTCTCTCCACTAAAAATGATCATCCTTAGCCAAATATACCAGAATTTCCAAAAATACCCCACAATACCCTCCAAATACCCAAAATACCCTTTTAACCAAAAAATCCAAAAATTCCAAAAATTCCCACAAAATTCCAGAAAATCCCAAATATTCCCAATTTCATTTTTTTCAACTACACAATATGCCAATTTTGTCACCTTAACGCACTTTTACCAAAACCCCCAATTTGACCCATTTTTAACCCAAGGGGACCCAATGTCAAACCAAATCAGCCAAATTGACCTCAATATTGATCCAATCCAATTCTAAACTTCAATTCAATATCCCCAATATTAATTTAGACTAAATCTAAGCCCAATTTGATTAACATTTAGATCCAATTTCAATTTGAAGCATAAAGCCCCATTTTGGCCCATGACCTAAACTTAGCCCAAACTAACCCAACTCAACTCCAATTAACCCCAAATATTTTCCTAAACCTTCCTAATATCCCCAAAAACAAAACACTAACAAGATTTGCCCCAAATCTGGACCCAAACTCCACCCAAACCTAACCCAAACAAAAAATCCCCAATTTTGGCCTAAACCCACCATGAACCCAAATGGGTCCAAATCCCAAAATCAAAGCCCAACCAAAGTTGAAAACTCTTTGTGACACTCCCATAAACATTTCTAAACATTAATTTTACATCAAATCTATCATTAGCCCAACCTTAGCCCAAGTTAGCCCAATTTGACCCACTTTGTCCCCTTTACCAAAAAGTCCCAAATCAAACCCAATTCAACTCCAAATCACCTCAAATTTGTTTCAAATCACTCATGACACATCCCTAAACTAAACCCAACATTTGTTTGGCCCAATCCTTCAGAAAATTTCCATCCACCAATTTGTTTTCAAACCTAAAGGCCCACTTTCGTAAACCATTCTAAAAGCCCACTTCCACCAAATCCAAAAGCCCTAAAATTCATCCAAAGTCCATATGACACTCTTTTTCATCATGCATTCAATTAAAATCATCCCTAAGTCCTAAACCAATGATCAAATATTTCTAAAAAAAGCTTCATCCAAATTTCCACCAAAATATCCAAAATCCTTAAAATCCATTTTTATGAAATTGACCAAACTTTTTCCAAGCCAAATGTGAGCCATTGAGCCATGTCAAGCCACATGGAAGCCATGGAAGCCACTTTCCACCTCACCAAGCCATTTATGGCAAGAAGAGGAGATTCTTTCCTAATCCTTCATTAAACCCTTTTAACCATATTCATGTCACACTCTAAACCAAGCTTAGCCACCTCACCATGGAAAGAGACCTCACCACTCTCTCTTGGCTGACCCAAATGATTTCTCCCAGCCTAAACCATGCCTTGGACCAAATCAAGCCAAAATTAGCCTCCCCTTTCCATTTAAATCAAACCTTAGACACTTGTCCAAAGCCAATTGACTGCACCAAACCCCGCCACGACCTCCCCGACCTCGAGGGTGACCCGACCCTGGCCGGACCACCACCCCAGTCGCCGGAAACCACCAGGCCGAGAAGGCTAATTTGATTCAAAAATCCAAATTGAATTAGCTGAGCTGTACCAACCCAATTGGCCCCCACAGCTCTTCATCTCCTCCCCTAGGAAGCTGATCCCAGCCATCAATTGCCCCTGGGAAGCCCTGGCCATGGCTATTTAAAACCAGCCACCCCCTCTCGGCCAAAAGGTTGGCTGAAAGCAACCTTCACAGAATTCCTCCAAACTCCTCACAGAGCTTCCCCTAGCCAAGAGCAATCCTTCCCCACTGTTCTCCTGCCATAAACCCCATTGATTGAGCTCAATTTTGGAACTCAATTCTCAGCCCAGAACAGGACATCTCTCAAACCTCCACCAAATGCAAATTAAACTCACACACACCTGCACAGGACCAAGAGAAGGAGTTCCCCAGTGGATGCCCCCTCGCCAGGCCAGCCATTCTCTCTATCGGCCAAGCTTTAAAATCGGGCTTGGTGGAAGTTGCACCTAGACAATTCGACAGAGCCAGAGGCTTCATCCCTAGGTTCTTCCAGCTCCATCGAATGTGCCGAGCACATTCATTTGAGGCCTCACCTCCTGAACTAAGGTATAGACACTCCTCCCCGAGAGCTTCCAGCGATTCTTCATTTCATTTGAGTTGATTTCAATGCATGTAAACCGTATGGATGTGTTCGCCTCTTTAAGACGAATCCATAGAGTATAAGAACACAAAAATCTGTTGAGAAACGAGAGAGATCTTAGGTTTTAGTGTGGACGGCCACGGGTGCACACCAGTCGTAGACGATGACCAGGCGCTGTCCAATCGCGCTTGTATCGAGCGGACGGTCCAGATTGCGTCAGATCGAAGGATGGAGCGAGACCGCGGGCCACGTGGCATCCGAGTCAGATGACGGCGTCAAATGGGAGCACGCCGCGTGGGCTTTCGGATCAGCCGAGGTTGAGTCAGGGACGCGCTGGATAAATATATAAATAGGTATTTTCTGATTTATTTAAATACTCAGAAATTGAAAAATCCATATCTTTGCATAGAAAAATCATAAAAATAAATTAAAAATACCCTCTTGCTCAGTGAACAGAGGAGAATAATGTGGAAAAAGAATTGAGTTAATTTGATGAGTATTTTATTTTTAATTAATTATTTACTCATTTTAGTATTTTAATTCTCTATTTGCATAGACAATTAACCATGTCATGAGACCATAAGGCTTTTGAAGCCTCTGATCTTGGGAATATTCCTTGAATTTTTCAAGGTCAGAGACTATCTCTATGGCAAGTTATGTATTTTCAAGTTTATGTCACTGTTTTTGGTATTTTAATTCCATTAATTAGCATATTGGTTAGAAAATTCTAGGAAAATTTGGGGAAGTTTCTTAGGACTAGAGGACCCTAGGAAAATTATGATTTGAGTTAAATCATTAAGAATAACCCTAATTGGCTTAATTACTCAAAACTGAAATTTAATTAATTAGGGTTAACCACACATCAAAAGAACTTGAAAATAATTCTTCACTAATCTTTAGGATCAAAGGGACCTCACATAAAAATTTGAAATCAATTGGAAATGTTTAACCCCACTAAATGGATTAATTAAGTTACATGACCAAAATTAAACTTTAAAAATTCATAACTCTAAAAATACATTTTAAAAATTCACCAAATTGGTTTTAAGACTTCTCTGGTATTAGAGGAGTCTAAGAAAACTAAAATTGAAATTTTTAAAAAATCTTCATTTTTCACCATATTTTAATATTTTAATAATTAAAAAATAATAAAAATCATAAAAATAATAAAAATCACAAAAATGTCATATTTTAACTCCTAATCACTTAGGAGCAAACTAAATATTTTTCCCAAGTCTCTAGATTAAGATATTGAATTTTAAAGGCTTAAAACAATTTTTGAATTAAAAAATGGATTTTTCAACCTTTTCACTAAATTAATTCTAATAAATCAAAGAAAAATCAGAAAATTATAAAATTTATTTGTATGGACTCCTTGAGGTTAGAGAGATTTAAAAAAAGTATAAAATCCATTTTTCAACTTTAATTCTATTTTATAATTGATTAATACTCCAAAATTCAAAATAATTATAATAAATAAAATATAATTAAAAAATCACCAAAATTTGTCCAAGTGGTCCTCTAGTCATTAGAAACATTCCATAATTTTCTTAAGGACAGAAACTTTAAATTGGTCATGTTGTTGAATTTCCACTGAAAATCCCTCTTTTTCATTAAAATAAATATATAAATTAAATTAAATTCAGAAAAATCACATTTTTTCCTCTAATGTCTTTATTGATATATGAGTGAAGTGACATAAAAATTTCAAGCTCATTTGAGCTCAATTTGATGAGTTATGAAATAATTAAGCTTAAAAGGGTATATTAATAATTAAGAATTTTAACCCCTAATTAAAACTTTAGGTTTAATCAAAATCGGGGGTAAAATATTTGATCTTAATTCTCTCTTAGATGATTAAAACTTTGGAAAATAAAAGGGTAGAAACTCATTGATCACTTCTAACAAACCAAAAAAAAAATGAAACCTTAATTAATTAAATAATTTGAATTTTGGAAGAATAATTAAAAGAATTTGGATTATTAAAATGAGGATATAATTTAGAGAGACTATAATCACTTAAACTAAAATCCCCAAATGAATCACTTTAATTATATTTAACTCTTAATTAAACTTAAGATGATAATTGAAATTAATAAATTAATAATAAAGAAAATAACCTTTAATTAAAACTTAAAATATTAAATAACTTGATAATTAAATTGAAATAAATTTAAAACATTAAAAAAAATTTTTTATTAATTTTAAAAATCACTTGATAGCAAATTTAAAGCAAACTTGAGACATCAAAATTATTTTTTAAAAAAATAATTCTTAATTAAAAAAAATCAAACCAATTAAAATTTAATCTAGAATATAACAATTAAATTAAAATTAAATCATTAAAGTCTAAATTAAATAATTTAAACTCCTCTTTCAATTCAAATAGTTTAAAACACTTAAGAATAAAACAACTTGAACACTATTCCAAACTTAAATTTATTAAAATTTTATAACTAAATTAAATCACCTTAAAACAATAATTCTAATTTTAAATCGTTGAAATTCTTAATAAATTGATTTACCCTTAAAGACTTTTATCATTATAACTCTTAAATGGAGCATCAAGTGAGGTGTCACTTCATTCATGGGATAATCAAATGTCCTAAGTTCACTGAGCAAGAGTTAAAACTTAACTAAAAATTTTTGGATGATTGATTCATCTCTACAATAAAATTCATTTAGACTCAAAATAATCTCAGAAGTATTGAAAAGTTGTTTAGAACTCGTCCTAAGCACTTTCTCAATGTGATGAGATGTTTTAGAAGAATAATTGAGCTTAATTGTTCTTTGATGAAGAAAATCATCCTTAACAAAATATAAAGAACCTAGACGTCATAGGAACTTACTAGCAGTAGGATTAGGATCTTGGTAGACAACCAGAACATTTCCCTTAGCTTTACCTAGGTATTTGTAATAAACATTTAAATGCTTTTAACATGTGTTTTAAGTATAGCTTGGAATGACGGGAAGACCCTCCAGGTAAGCTTTTATGATATTGCAAGTTACTTACATGTACTGCGCTTTACTTTTCTTGCATGTTAAACAAGATTGTTGCATGAAAACTGAAACCTTTAGGATAGCCACAAAAACTGAAACCCAAAACTAAATTAAAAGTTATAACAAGATAAAATCCACCACCACAATATTTCAAAATATAAAACAACTCAAAATTTAATCACAAACAGAACACAAAACTATAACTATAACTAAATTAAAACGGCTTGTTGGATGATCGGGAATACCTCGGATGATGTAACCTACGTGTTGCTAACGGGATTTCCCACGTTCTAAATGAAAGTGTGGAACTCATTCTGCTGAGTTTAGCAAATTCATTTGGACTAAGTGAATCCGATAAAAATAACGGTGCCGGAATGATGGAACCGTGGGATCTTAACCGGTGTTGTTATAATCAACTTTAAGATTCCCCTAACAAACTATTAAATCACCTGAACCTTAAGTCTCTTCTAAACCAAAAAACTTCTCTCATCTCCTGATTTTCACCTTCTAAAACTAAACCTCTGCAACAACAAGGCGCTTGGAGCACAGTGGGCAGCACGGCCATCGTCGTCAGCAAAACATGGATCGACATCAGCAAAACCTTTCTTAGCATTAAACAAACAAGCTAAATGATTTCGAGGTAGTCTGCTTAGTGCAACATAAATCCTCAACTCTTTGTTAGACATTTGCATAATCATGTTAGGTAAATTAAGCCCTAACCAGTTTTAGGATTCCGAGATAGTCATTTGGTACGACATAAACCCTCACATCTTCCAGGCTATCCGTATGATCATATCATGTGAATATAAGTCCTAATTTACTAAAATTGGCAGGAATACAACATTAAATAAACTCCCAAATTGAAGCTAAACAATAGGATAGTTTGGGAAGTTGCCAAGATTCATCTTGGATTCTCAGCTTCTCTTACTTCTCTTCCTCTGGACTCCTGAAATAAACTGTTCTAAATTTGATCTATTCCCTATTGAAATTTCCAAAATCCAAATTGTTTGAAACCTTAAACTTTGAAATTCTTGAGAGCAAAACCACTGATCATTATCGAGAGTTTTCTTAAATGATTCCCTTCATTTAAGATGAATTAACTATAGGGGCTTGTCCTTATAGGGAACTTTAAGAACCCAGGTAATATAAACCCTGCTTAATTCCTTTATATTAAGCAAGGGAACTTGTCGGCTTATAAAATTGGTTCGCAGACCAAACGGATGTCACAAATCTTCTAGTTTATTTAATTGTGCTCCATAATCAAGCAGTGTGTCTATTCTTTGGGATAGATAACACGGTTTGTGATGCGGTGCTCGTTTATATAAACTTTTTGGGATGTGAGATCGGTTTGATTTCATATCTTAAAATTTTCAAACTTAAAATTATTTTAAAAAATCAAATGCTACTTTCTAAATTATATATATTTAAATTTAATTTAAAATATGAAAATTCGCCGATAATTTCTGTAGGAGCCCCCTTTTCAAAACACATAACCTAAAAATAAGCCGTACAACTTCTGGCGACTCCGCTGGGGATTGGTTCCTCTCTCCATTTTGATCAGATGGTTTTGCTTTCATAAATCAGTAGTGTATCCATGTCCCTAGTGGAGCAAACTACCATTCTTTCCGTTGGCATACCACATTCATTTCTATCTTGAACGGGTATAGCAACTTCTCTCGGATTTAGGAGCCACTGTTTAGACACCCCTAAACAGAGAGGTTCTGAAATCCTTTTACCTCTTTTTTGAGATGGGGTAGACCCCCCAATAGGTGTTAGCTTAGGAGCGGTCCTTCGGGTTGAGAATTCTTACGAGACTTTCTCTTCCTTTCCGATTCTGAATCGGGTCCTTT
The DNA here is from genome assembly GCA_022702705.1 of Papilionanthe hookeriana x Papilionanthe teres. Lineage (NCBI taxonomy): Eukaryota > Viridiplantae > Streptophyta > Magnoliopsida > Asparagales > Orchidaceae > Papilionanthe > Papilionanthe hookeriana x Papilionanthe teres. Next base: position 32,123,191 of record CM040424.1, on the reverse strand, counting down.
ACCTTTTCTATACCTTTAATCATGTTGTTCCTAAATAAAAATCCTCTAATAAACAACCTTCTAACAAACGAATTCTCTTAAAAATCACAAATACATTAAGATAAACGAGAATGTGTTCGGACTCTTTCTTTTTCGTTCTAAGTTTTGTGACGAAAGGAAGCATAATTCGGGGCTGACACTCGGAATCTACACTGCAGAAAATGACTGCACCAAAGTTAATTTTCTCCTTCACCAATGGAATGGACTTCGCCGTCTATAAGGATGAGCTGCTTGACAATGGGATCATCTGTTTCGGACAACGATTCGACAATACGGATATCAAGTTCGCAGACATCACTCTCTTCACACTAATGGACAAAGTGTCAGAAACTGAGGAGCCCGTAATTGAGTTCAACCTGAAGTCGACTCAAGAATTCCCTCCCATGCAAAGGGTTCTAGCCAAAAGAAGTACTGCTATTCGTAGGAGGACTGTTGTCTCTACCCCCACCGGTCTAGTCATCTCTGTACCTACCCCGGCTTCTGCCAAACTGAAGGGGAAGGAAATCCAAGTCCGTGATGAGCCCGTCACCGCGGAGGGTAGCCGATTTTGCTACAATACCATCTATTTTCGAGATTGGGTCCAGTTCAAGAGTTGCACCCCTGACTCAGATTCAAAGGAGATTTAGAAGCAGAAAGATAGCCAGGATTGAGAAAGCCAAGGCCGCTGAAGTTGCTTTCCTGGAAGAGACCCCTCGAGGATGCTATAGGAAAGCTAAGGACGGATATCCGACGGTTGGCGAAAGAAAGAGGAGAAAAGTTGGAAAATGAAGTTGATTCATCAGAGTTCATGGATGAGGAGTATGCCAAGATCAATATGGTTGAGACACGAGCATCATCAGCTTCGCAAGGTGCTCCGGCAGCTGCGAAAAGAGATGAGCTGGAAGTGATGAGAGCACAGCTTCGGGAAAGAGATGACACAATTTCCCAGATGGCGAAGAGGATGGAAGAGATGGCTGCTACTTTAGCCACTCTTTAGAGTCAGGTACAACCTCAGAAAGAAACACCCCCAGAAATCATCCATATTGCAGATGGAGGAAAAGAGATCACATCCGTCAACGGAGATGAGCCACCAAAGAAGGATTCTACACAGAATATGATTCCCGAAAAGGACATTAAAAACATGGTAGAACAACAGGTGTGAGAAGCCTTAGCACAGTCTAAGAGCGGAGCTTCTATTCAGATGGGTAGGCCTTACCCTAAAGAATTTGATGTGGTCCAATACCCGAAAGGATTCGTACCACCTCTGTTCAAGACTTTTGATGGAACGGGAAACCCCCGGTAGCATGTCTCACATTTTCGTGCTAGTTGCTGCAATGCCGGTGGGAGCGATGCTTTACTCTTTCGACAGTTTGTCAGCAGCCTGTTAGGGATTGCCTTCGACTGGTATGCAGAATTGCCAAATGGTTCAGTTAAGACCTTCGCAGAATTAGAAAACCTCTTTGTTAAGCGGTTTGCCAGGGCTCGGCACCACATCACCATCGGTGATCTAGTGGTGGAGCACCAAAAACCGAACAAGACTTTAGTGGATTACATACTTCGATGGAGGAACTTAAGCATGAAGTGTGAACCACAACTTCAAGAACAGCATGCCGTCGGCATCTTGCTTAAGAGTATCCATGGCCCGATAGCACTTCTCCTTAAAGGATTTATAATCAAGACTTTCGAGAACTTTCTTATCAAGGCTGGGAGCTTGCAAGAAGAGGCAAAGCAGTTAAGTTTCGTGGACAAGAATGATAAGCAGAAGCCCGTAAAAGCATTTGAAAAAAAATCCGGAATCGTCGCGGCAGTAGATAAGGACAAGCAGTCGGTTCAGATACAGCAAGAGCGGCCACAACCTAGTTATCAACCACCGCAATAGACATACCAACAACCGCAACAGATCTATCAGTAACCTCAGCAGAGTTATCAACAGCCTCGACCGGGCTATCAGTCGCCTCAGCATTATGAACAACTGCCTCGTTCACAGTGTACCCTGAAAGATTTTCTGAATAAGGAATATCCATTCAAAACTGAAGCAGTAGCAAAGATGTTCCACAGTTTAATGAAAACACAAGATTTTCAGCTACCAGAGCCCAAGAGGCCAGAAGAAGTAAACAAGAAAGATCATCCAAACTATTGCCCTTACCACTGGATGCTCGGGCACAAGATAGAGGATTGCATCACTTTCAAGAGTTGGCTTGATGATAATCTCAAGAAAGGGAACATAATGATCCCGAAGGAATACATGAAGGAACCCCAAAAAGGAGGTTCCGTCAATGTTATCTCGACGGATCCTATTGTTCCGATAAACCCGTATACGACCGATGATGGATGGAGTACCGTCTGGACAAAATCTTCAAAGAAAATCTTAGATCACATCTAGAATGCTTTGGTGCGCATTTCAACTCAAAGTTTGAAACCTGCCGAGCCGGGCCTATCGCTTGCGATCGAAGAACTGCCTCAGAAGGAGGAGAAAATCGTGGAAGAGAAGAAAACTGAGGCTCCGAAGAGTAGACTAGGGGTTGCTTATCCTAGGATAGTTGTTTGGGGAGAAATACCTCAAACCTCTGACTCTGTATGATTATTTGCTCGCCCCTGCGGGATCTTATAATGATAAGAGTTATGGCATTGGCTACGTTTTTTACTGTTTCTAACGATTACGTAACTAGCGAAAACTGACTTAATCCGGATCTCGATTCTCAAATCATACTAAACCTTGCTGACCACGATGAAGAAGATGTTCACAAAGGAGGCTACGAAAGCTCAACAAGCAAAGAGTCCATTTGTGAATTTCGAGGAGCTCCAATCGCCATAGAAGTAGAGTCATCAGATTCTGAAGCAACGCCAGAAGAGCTAGTCGTTCCAATTCAAGGGGAGACACCGACAGATCCAGCACCAGACTCAGAACAAGTAACTGAAGTCAACCTAAGAAGCAGAAAAGTTCTACTTCCGAGAATGGGTCTAAAGGATAAAGGAAAGCAAGTGGTAGCTCAGGAGGAGCCAACCCCTGCAGAGGAATAGCCCATTCGGGAAGAAACCGAGGAACATGGTAATAAAGTGGATTATAACGTGCTAGCCTATCTTAGGAAGCTACCAGCCAAACTAAGCATATACGACGCTCTGATCCTGTCAAAGGAGATGAGGGAAGCTCTGATCAAGGATCTACTTGATCCAGAGATTTGTTTAGCTCAATTGGCCAGTAATTCCTTCGACGAGGTTTACTCGTTAAAAGAACAGCGAGGTGTTAGCTTCACGGACAATGATCTACTGCTTGGAACAGCAGATCACAACCGACCGCTGTATATATCGGTCACTATTGGAAAGTTTACGCTCTCCAGGGTGTTGGTTGATCCAGGAGCATCAATCAACATAATGAATCTTCGTACGCTAGCATATTTGGAAATTGATGCTCGTGAGCTTGAAGCGAGAGAACATGTTATCGAGAGGCTTCAATCGGAAAGGAGAGAGGCTCTCGGATCGATTACACTCGTTAATGAAAACCGGTGACTTAGCAAAGACAACCGCAAAATTCCATATAATCGATTTCGAGACATCGTTCACGCTCTACCTGGGTCGGCCGTGGATCCATGAGAACCGGATGGTACCGTCGTCTCGCACCAATGGTATAAAGTATTATGAAGGAGGAGAACAGTGTATCAAAGGTGATTTGCAACCATTCTCCGTGCATGAAATCGGAATCCATGAAGATGCAGCCTATTACGCGCCTCCGAAGAAAACAATCTTCTCCAGGAACACCGTACTAAATGAAACAAAAGAAGTGCAGGACGATGAAGAGCCTGAAATTCTAGTCCAACAGTTACTCACCACTCCCTTACGGCGAGATGGTGAAGGTTTCTCCAGAACTCGCACCCGAGGTCGAGGCCGGGGACGAGGTCTTGGAAGAGACGTTGGAACAGTTGGACAAAAGAAACCAGTCATCAACGTTGATTGGGAGATCAGTTCCGAAGAAGAAGAAATCAAGAAAGAAGCAGTGGCGATAAGTCAGAAGAAACCTCAGTTCAAGATCTCTCTTGAAGATGAAAAGAACGAAGAATATAAATCAATGTACGAGAAGATTAACCATTATGTGCATACTATGACCCTGAACCCGATCTATCCTAATAAGGTCGAGGGTATGGTGGTCAAGGAGGTACATGGTGGCGGTACTAAACCGATCAAATTCTACCATGGTGCTTCTTCTTCCAAAACTGAAAATAATGTACAATTTGAAGATGTTACTTCTTCCGAATTAATGGAACTAACTGTTGAGTGGTACTCTCCCTGTGTTCAGAATTTAATTCAACGTGGTGTCTTACCTCGACGATGGACAAAAGGTCAATCATAGCATTTTGAAAAATTATGGAATAATGCCAGCCGGCCTCCCAATTCAAAACATGGTCTCGGATTCGGCACGGTAGGATCAGTTGATGATACGGGATTTTGCTTAGTTGTCACTTGCGAGCCTAATGAAGACTGCTTGAAAGCTTTAGAAGATCTCAATGATCTACCAATCGGAGATGCTCCGCCAGAATTCGAAGAAGAAATTAAATCTACAATAGACGAGTTAATGGAAGTTAACTTATGTACTAGCGAAGATCCTAGGCCGACCTTTATTAGCTCCTTACTCAATAAAGAAGACTCCGAAAACATAATCAAGCTATTAATGGAGTTCAAGGACTGTTTTGCTTGGAGTTATGATGAAATGCCAGGATTAGCTTCAGAGGTTGCAGTTCACAGGCTAGGAGTGGATCACACTCGTCGTTCCGATCGACAAGCTCCTGTAAGAATGCGTCTAGAGATTGAACAACAAGTTATAGCTGAAATTAAGAAGCTAATAGACACTAAATTTGTCCGTGAAGAGCAATACCCGACTTGGTTAGCCAATGTGGTACCAGTCAGAAAGAAGAATGGTCAAATCAAAATCTGCGTGGATTTCAGAGATTTGAATAAAGCATGTCCAAAGGATGAATTCCTGCTACCAATTCCAGAATTGATGATCGATATCGCCTCAACGCACGAAGTCTTCTCTTTCATGGATGGATCCTCATGGTACAATCAGATAAAGATGGCACCAGAAGATGAAAAGCTCACAGCCTTTAGAACGCCAATTGGAGTGTACTGCAACACAATGATGCCTTTCAGATTGAAGAACGCGGGAGCAACATACCAAAGAGCAATGACGAGGATTTTTGATGATCTCATTCACAACCAAGTCGAGTGCTACGTGGATGATGTGGTCATCAAAAGCAAACTAAAAGAAGATCATTTGTATGATTTGAGAATTATTTTCGAGCGATTAAGACAATTTAACCTTAAGATGAATCCCCTGAAATGCGCCTTCGGCGTCACCTCTGGGAAATTCTTAGGATTTTTCGTCCGACATCGTGGAATTGAAATCGATCCGGAGAAAATTAAAGCTATCTTAGAAATGCCACCTCCTAAAACCTTGAAACAACTACGGTCCTTTCAAGGGAAATTGGCATATCTTCGATGCTTTATCTCGAATTTGTCAGGAAGGTGTCAGCCGTTTTCTGCTTTAGTTAAGAAGGATGCCAAGTTTACTTGGGACTCCAAATGTCAACATGCCTTCAATGACATCAAACAATACCTAATGACACCTCCCGTCTTAGCAGCCCTGAGCCTCGGGACGACCGTTGATACTTTATACCGCGGCTTTAGACGACTCTCTCGGAGCCCTGTTAGCCCAGATCAATGACGAGGGAAAAGAAAATGCGCTCTATTACCTAAGTCGTCGTCTAATTCTGACGGAAGTAAAGTATCCCCCGATTGAGAAGCACTGTTTGGCCCTGATCTTCGCTGTGCAAAAGCTCAGGCACTACATGCTTTCTCATAAGGTCAACCTTATTTCGAAGTTCCATTCATTGCAGTATTTGATGACTCGTCCGACACTTTCCAGCAGACTTGCCAGGTGGTCGATGATACTATTGCAATTCGATATTACTTTCATTCCACTTCGTGCCATAAAGGGACAGGTCCTGGCAGACTTCCTTGCAGCACACCCTTTACCGGCAGAATCGCCTCTCAACGACGACTTGCCAGACGAGCAGATAATGAGCCTAGAAGACCCCGATGATCAGCATTGGGAACTGTACTTCGACGGAGCATCTTCAGCATAGAAAGATAAAGAATCGCAAACGATAGTGCCCGGTAAAGCAGGAGTCAGACTAATATACATAACACCGGAGCGGGGGATGTTAAGGTATTCCTACCATCTAACAGAACCGTGTACGAATAACGAAGCAGACTACAAAGCCCTCATAACAGGATTAGAATTAACCATTCAGATGGGAATAACATATATCAATATCTACGGAGATTCATAGTTGATCATCCAACAGGTCGCGAGACAATACAGAATTCTGAAGCCAAGACTCGAGCAGTACTTTCAGTACGCCATGAAACTATTGGAGCAAATTCCAAATGTAACGATCTACAAGATTCCCATGAGAGAAAATACTCTTGCAGATGCATTAGCCCGCCTTGCAAAAGAATTTGCCTGCTTGCAGGATGAGTCAGTTGAAATGTCAGTTCAGGGACGGCAGGTTCTCTCACAGCTCGACATGGATACAATTCACAAATAAAAAAAAGCAGAAGAAACAATGGCAGCAGTGACAAAAAATACAGAAGATTGGCGACAGCCACTAATAGACTTCTTACAAACAGGAAACCTACCAGATGATAAGTTGATAGCCCATCAAATCAAGAAAAGAACTCTGTCCTACGCATTAATAAACAACACGTTATACAGAAGGTCTTTTGATCAGATGTGGCTAAGATGCCTGAGCGGGTCCGAGGCTCGTGAAATTGTTAAAGAAGTACACTCAGGACTTTGTGGCGCTCATTAATTGGGTCCGAAGATGAAATGAAGATTAAAAGACTAGGGTATTACTGGCCCTCAATGATGACCGATTGCATGAAGGTCGCCAAGAGTTGTCACCAATGCCAAGTGCATGGAGTGGTTCTACATCAACCTCCAAATGTGCTAATCCGACAATAGCGTCTGGCCATTTGAGTGTTGGGGCACAGATATCGTGGGTCTGATAGATCTGCCATCTTCAAGAGGACATCTCTTCATTCTTGTAGCTACAAATTACTTTTCCAAGTGAGCAGAAGCAGTACCGCTCAGAGAAGTGAAGGCACACCACGTGCTACAGTTCTTCAAGAATCAAGTTGTCTACCGTTTCGGAGTACCGCACAGAATCATTTCAGATAATGGGTCTGCGTTCAAGAGTACGAAGATCAACAATTTTGTCAGAAGACACGGGATTGATTGGCACTATTCAATAATCTATTACCCAAGAGCGAAAGGCTTGGCCGAGGCTTTTAATAAAACTCTCGTCCAAATCCTAAAGAAAACTTTGGACGACAACAAAAGAAATTGGCACGAGAAGTTGTTAGAAGCCTTATGGGCCTACAGGATGATTTTCAGAACTCCTACTCAGTCTACGCCTTACGCTTTAGTGTACGGGTCCGAGGCCGTCTTACCCTCGGAAGTACGACTTCGTCACTCGAATTGCGATTGCAAACAAGATCACTACGAAGAAAATGCCAAATTACGATTGGAAGAATTGGAAAGCTTGGAAGGAAAAAGACTTTCAAGACGACGAGACTTGGAACTGTATCAAGCTAAGATGATCCAGACCCATGATAAACTAGTCCGTCCAAGGACATTTAAAGTCGGTGACTTGGTTCTAGTTCTCAGAAGACCTATTCTTGCACACCGCAAGATAGAAGGTAAATTTGAACCAACATGGGAAGGGCCATTCATGGTCGAGACAGTCTACTCAGGAGGTTCCTACCAACTGGTGAATTGCCATGGAGAACGACCTATGCTTCCAATCAATGGACGATATTTGAAGAAGTATTACGCAACCTGATGTTTCGAAGGATAAACTTTAAAAATGAGGTCTCATTCCTAGAAGCACGAGTAGAGTAATCATTTGCGCCTGGGTCCGAACCCAAAACATAAAAAAAATGGATGATAAAAAAGAAAATCATTAACAAAACAAAATGTGTTAAAAAAAGAAGAAAATGTGTGAAATTGTAATAATAAAATGTCAATCTTTCCTTTTAAATCAATTCATTCCTGATCTTTCCCTCATATCTTCCTACTTTCTTAAACGAGCTAAATAAGATTTTTTCATTAATAAATGTTTTTCTTATTGTTCTTGTTCTTAGTACATACCTCGATCCTTTCCTTGTTTTTCGCAGGAAATTTCAAACGGCGGTTGGTTCGAACTTTAGAAATGGCGCGAGTCTAGCACTTCGATGAAAAGAGGGTGAGGGATGGAGCCGTGATCGAGATTGACTCGACTTCACACCAGCCGGGCTACAATATGAAGAAAATGATTGGACCCCGATTGATCGGGAAGAGTTCCATAGCCAGACAGTGATGAAAGTGGGTGGCCCAAGTAAGCAGTCCACCAGCAAGAAGAGAAAAGCAAACACCTCTCATGCAACAGGAGAATATAAGAAAATCAAGTCCGTTGTTGCTACAACAGAGGGCAGGCTTGTCAGCGCCATGCCCACAGAAGTCCAAGGGGTAAGGAGAGCTACTTTCACTGCCACTCAGCGGAGGAACAAGAATCGCCGCATTCGCAAGATGTTAACCAAGTTAGCAGCAGATCAACATGAAGAGACAGTTGCTACCGTCAATACAAATACTCCGAAGAAATTGGTTCATCAGGAATCGAAAAGGAGGAGATCAACTCCAAGGAAAGCAGAATAGATAAAGGAAATTCCAAGAAGAGCAGAAATAGAATCAGCGCCTCGACCCAAGCAGATGCACCAGTTTTGAAGAGCCTTGTTGCGAAAGCAACCCCGGAGAATGTTCCGACAGAGACTATCCCCGAGGAGCCAAGACATGCAGGAGAACGTGCTGGGGTTGAACCATACATCCCCCAGTACGTCACTAGACATCGCCGATTGCAAATAATTCCAGAATATGAGTTGGAAAGAATGCAGAACGTTGAAAAGAAAACTTTTGAATACTTCGAAAGAATTCGAGGCAAGAGGGTCAACATCTTGGAAGGCCTCGAGCCGCATACGGATGTGTTTTCGGACTACGAACAACAACAAATTGTAGATCGCGTACTTGAGCTTCAGAAAATGGGCCGAGCTGGTCGCCTAAGGGAAAAGACCTATTCAGAACCCCGAAGATGGATGCCAGGAAAAGGAAGAGTTACAATCCAATGCGGATGTTACTATAACTTCGCGGTAGACAGAAAAGGGAATCCACCAGGAATACTCCGTCGCAGTGAGGTGGATCCAATGCCGAATATTATTAAAAGAATGGTAAAGAGGATGATAACATGGAGGGTATTTCCTGCAGATTGCATACCCAACAGCTGTATCATTAACATCTACAAGGAGGGCAACTTCATACCTCCACACATAGACCATCATGACTTCGTCAGACCTTTCTGCACAGTGTCTTTTGTCAACTAGTGCAATATCATGTTCGGATCTGACCTCCGGATTGCAGGCCCCGGTGAGTTCCGAGGGTCGGTGGAGATACCGCACTCGGTAGGTTCCGTCCCGGTGTTGAAAGGAAACGGAGCGGACATAAGAAAACATCGCATTCCAGAGAAGGCTCGTGGAACAAATCTCCGTCACTTTCAGGAGAATGGATGACAGAAAAATGCCTTTCCACTTTCAGCCAGATCCAGAGTTAGAGATTCTCGGGCCCTACGAGCTATGATTTACATGGGAAATATCACACCTCCAATGCACATCCATACGACATTCCTGCCAAGGATGACTTGGAAGGTGATGTTATTGTTCATGTATCTCACTATTCAGACATGGATTTTGACAGCTGCTTTTGAAAGAAACTTGAAGAATCTTACACAATCCGTTTTGGATATATATGGATTGTATGAGATATTGAATTCTTAAGGAAAATATCATCATGTTTTGGAGCAAGATGTATGATGTATTTTCGATGAGATTGGAATGAAAACGACCATGTCATGTTTTGCCTCCACCTCTTTTTGTGCAAATTGACTGGGAAACGCCATTAAGTTAAATGAACTTCGAACAAAGAACAAAGGGAAAATAAAAAAAATAAATGAGAACTCTTTTAAAAAAAATTTGAATGTAAACACGAATTCTAAATTGTGAACCCTAAATTGAAAATCAAGCTAAAATCAAATCACAACAAGCGACTAAGACAAATTCCTGAATCTGAAATCCCCAGCCTTCGGCTATTCTCAAATCTCTTTTTGACTCTCCATATTTCCTTCCCTCTTTTGAGAAGGTCGATTGAATCTACTAACACAGAACCACGAAAATATTCGATTTGGTTCTGATGGCATGGATCCATATCCTTCACCAAATAATCAGACTTTGATCGATCCTCGTGGGACGTGAAACACTTTCACGTCTCATTCCAAATCTTCGACTATACTCAAATCTTCACAAAGAAATTTCAACCCTTTAAAACCTTCGAGACTGGAACCAGATTCCAGTTCTCTTTAAACCTTCGAGACTGGAACCAGATTCCAGTTCTCTTTAAACCTTCTTTAAACCTTCGAGACTGGAACCAGATTCCAGTTCTCTTTAAACCTTCGAGACTGGAACCAGATTACAGTTCTCTTTAAACCTTTGAGACCGGAACCGGACTCCAGCACTCTTTAAACCTTCGAGACCGGAACCGTACTCCAGCACTCTTTAAACCTTCGAGACCGGAACCGTACTCCGGCTCTCTTTAAACCTTCGAGATCGGAACCGCATTCCAGCTCTCTTTAAACCTTCGAGACTAGAACCGCACTCCGCTCTCTTTAAACCTTTGAGACTGGAATCAGATTCTAGTTCTCTTTAAAACTTCGAGACCGGAACCGGATTCCGCTCTCTTTAAACCTTCGAGACTGGAACCATATTCCAGCTTCTCTTTAAACCTTCGAGATCGCACTCAAATTCCGACTCTCTTCCCGAGATTGATACCAAATTTCAACTATCTCCTTCCGAGACTGGTACCAAATTCCAGATCTTATTTCGAGATCGCACTCTAAATTCGATTCTCATCCTTTTCAATCGATACTTAAACTCTGATTCTTACACCGAGGCTCGTACCTAAATTCCAGTACTCTTCGCAATCCCGAGGTTGGAACCTAGGTTCCAATTCTCATTTCAAATCCAGATTTCCTTGAATCGATTTTAAATTAAACCTCAATCGAAATTGAAACTCATAACAAATCGAAATCTAAACTCACACATTAAAAAAAAACTCGAAATAGAAAATAAAATGAAATCTAAATCAAATTTCCCCAGATCTTATGATCTGGAATTCACCTCCTTTTCTTTTCCCTAGCGAGGGTTCAGGGATATTCAGTCTTAGAGGTTTACCTGTTACTCCCCAGCGGAAATTTTCCTGTGCTTCGTTCTAAGTGTGTCACTTAGACGTCTGTGTTGGTTTAGTTGATCTCTTCGATCAACGTTAATACGTGCGGTGTGCTTGGTTAGCACACCACACCTATTGGGGGTCCATTTGTTGACCTCATTTTTGATGAGGTCTTTTCTCTTCTCTCTCCTTAATACTTAGGATCTAGCCTTAGGCTTTCCCTTTAACTATCTTAGAGGACTATAAATGGAACTCACCACTTAGAAATTCAAACACCTCTTAACTCCCTTTAAACCCCACATGTCTGATTGTAGACCTATAAGCTACTTGGAGGGTTAAGATCAAATGTGGAGGTTGAAAGGATGAGTTCCCTATAGGACTCTTTGGCCTTAGGACTACCCCGGCGGCCCGGTCCGGTGAGGGCCGACTCCGCACACATTACACTTTCACACACATTCCAAATCCTAAAACCATTCATACCTAGCTTGACTTCCTGACTCATGTAGGTGATTCATATGGATGGTCCTCAACCCCTAAGCCCTTGGCTAAGAGGGTTAGGAACAACATAGTGAATGCCTCAAATGAGTCCTCTCATGGCTCTTATGGGCTCGATATGGCTTCATGGCTCAATCAAAGTATTCCATTATACTCACACTTGATCAATCTTCATTTTTTCAAAATTTCAATTTTTGACCCCCGGGGCCCTACACCCGCCGAACCTACCAAATGCCCTTGAAGCTACCCAAAATTTGCAAAATTGCCTAAATTACCCAAAATTCATCAAAATCAGTCCTAAACATTTTTCTCCACTCAAATTGATCATCCTTAGCCAAATATACCAGAATTCCAAAAATACCCCACAATACCCTCCAAATACCCAAAATACCCTTTTAACCAAAAAAATCCATAAATTCCAAAAATTCCCAAAAAATTCCAGAAAATCTCAATTATTCCCAATTTCATTTTGTTCAACTACACCATAAGCCAATTTTCTCAATTTAACCCACTTTTACCAAAACCCCCAATTTGACCCATTTTTAACCTAAGTGGACCCAATGTCAAACCAAATCAGCCCAATTGACCTCAATATTGATCCAATCCAATTCTAAACTTCAATTCAATATCCTCAATATCAATTTAGACCAAATCCAAGCCCAATTTGATTAACATTTAGATCCAATTCCAATTTGAAGCTTAAAGCCCAATTTTGGCCCATGACCTAAACTTAGCCCAAACTAACCCAGCGCAACTCCAATTAACCCCAAATCTTTTCCTAAACCTTTCTAATATCCCCACAAACAAAACACTAACAAGATTTTCCCCAAATTTGGACCCAAACTCCACCCAAACCTAACCAAAACCAAAAATCCCCAATTTTGGCCTAAACCTACCATGAACCCAAATGGGCCCAAACCCCAAAATCAAAGCCCAACCAAAGTTGAAAACTGTTTGTGACACTCCCATAAACATTTATCAACCTTAATTTTACATCAAATCTAACATTAGCCCAACCTTAGCCCAAGTTAGCCTAATTTTACCCACTTTGCCCCCTTTAGCAAAAAGTCTCAAATCAAACCCATTTCAACTCCAAATCACCTCAAATTTGTTTCAAATCACTCATGACACATCCCTAAACTAAACCCAACATTTGTTTGGCCCAATCCTTCAAAAAATTTCCATCCACCAATTTGTTTTCAAACCTAAAGGCCCACTTTCTTAAACCATTCTAAAAGCCCACTTCCACCAAATCCAAAAGCCCTAAAATTCATCCAAAGTCCATATGACACTCTTTTTCATCATGCATTCAATTAAAATCATCCCTAAGTCCTAAACCAATGATCAAATAATTCTAAATGAAGCTTCATCCAAATTTCCACCAAAATATCCAAAATCCTTAAAATCCATTTTTATGAAATTGACCAAACTTTTTCCAAGCCAAATGTGAGCCATTGAGCCATGTACAAGCCACATGGAAGCCATGGAAGCCACTTTCCACCTCACCAAGACATTTATAGCAAGAAGACGAGATTCTTTCCTAATCCTTCATTAAACCCTTTTAACCATATTCATGTCACACTCTAAACCAAGCTTAGCCACCTCACCATGGAAAGAGACCTCACCACTCTCTCTGGCCGACCCAAATGATTCCTCCCAGCCCAAAGTCAAGCCTTGGGGAGGTGCACCTAGCCTAAACTATGCCTTGGACCAAATCAATCCAAAATTAGCCTCCCCCCTTTCCATTTAAATCAAACCTAAGACACTTGTCTAAAGCCAATTGACTGCACCAAACCCCAGCCCTGACCTCCCTGACCTTGAGGGTGACCTGACCCTGGCCGGACCACCACCCCAGTCGTCGGAAACCACCAAACCGAGAAGGCTAATTTGATTCAAAAATCCAAATTGAATCGGGCCGAGCCGTCCCAACCCAATCGGCCACCACAGCCTCTTCATCTCCTCCCCTAGCAACTCGATCCCGACCATCAATCGCCCCCGGAAGCCCCGGCCATGGCTATTTAAAAACCAGCCACCCCCTCTCGGCCAAAAGGTTGGTTGAAATCAACCTTCACAGAATTCCTCCAAACTCCTCACAGAGCTTCCCCTAGCCAAGAGCAGTCCCCCCCCCACTATTCTCCTGCCATAAACCCCATTGATTGAGCTCAATTTTGGAGCTCAATTCTCAGCCCAGAACAGGACATCTCTCAAACCTCCACCAAACTCAAATTAAACTCACACACACCCGCACGAGACCAAGAGAAGGAGTTCCCCGATGGAAGCCCCCTCACCAAAGCCGCCCATTCTCTCTATTGGCGAAGCTTTGAAATCGGGCTTGGTGGAAGTTTCACCTACCAATTCGATAGAGCCGCAGGCTTCATCCCGTGACTCTTCCAGCCCAACGAACGTGCCGAGCACATTCGGCCGAGGCCTCACCTCCCGAACTAAGGTATGGACACTCCTCCTCCCCGAAAGCTTCCAGCGATTCTTCATTTCGTTTGAGTTGATTTCAATGCATGTAAACCGTATGGATGTGTTTACCTCTTCAAGACGAATCCATAGAGTATAAGAACACGAAAATCTGTTGAGAAACGAGAGAGATCTTAGGGTTTTAGTGTGGACGGTCACGGGTGCACACCAGTCGTAGACAATGACCAGGCACCGTCTGATCGCGCATCTATCGAGCGGACGGTCCAGATTGCACCAGATCGAAGGATGGAGCGAGACCGCGGGCCGCGTGGTATCCGAGTTAGATGGCGGCATCGAATGGGAGCGCGCCGCGTAGGCTTTCGGATCCGCCGAGGTTGAGTCAGCGCCGCGCTGGATAAATAAATAAATAGGTATTTTTTGATTTATTTAAATACCCAAAAATTAAAAAATCCATATCTTTGTATAGAAAAATCATAAAAATAAACTAAAAATACCCACTTGCTCAGTGAGCAGAGAAGAATAATGTGGAAAAAGAATTGAGTTAATTTGATGAGTATTTTATTTTTAATTAATTATTTACTCATTTCAGTATCTTAATTCTCCATTTGTATAGACAATTCACCATGGCATGAGACCATAAGGCTTTTGAAGCCTCTGATCTTGGGAACATTCCTTGAATTTTTCAAGGTCAGAGACTATCTCTATGGTAAGTTATGTATTTTTTAAGTTTATATCACTGTTTTTGGTATTTTAATTCCATTAATTAGCATATTGCTTAGAAAATTCTAGAAAAATTTGGGGAAGTTTCTTAGGACAAGAGAACCCTAAGAAAATTATGGTTTGAGTTAATTCATTAAGAATAACCCTAATAGGCCTAATTACTCAAAACTGAACCTTAATTAATTAGAGTTAACCACACATCAAAAGAACTTGAAAACAATTCTCTACTGATCTTTAGGATTAGAGGGACCTCACATAAAAATTTGAAATCAATTGGAAATGTTTAACCCCACTAAATGGATTAATTAAGTTACATTACCAAAATTAAACTTTAAAAATTCATAACTCTAAAAATATATTTTAAAAATTCACCAAATTGGTTTTGGGACTTCTCTAGTATTAGAGGAGACTATGAAAATTAAAATTGGAATTTTTAAAAAATCTTCATTTTCACCATATTTTAATATTTTAATTATTAAAAAATAATAAAAATCATAAAAATAATAAAAATCACAAAAATATCATATTTTAACTCCTAATCACTTAGGAACAAGCTAAATATTTTTCCTAAGTATCTAGGTTAAGATATTGAATTTTAAAGGATTAAAACAATTTTTGAATTAAAAAATGGATTTTTCAACCTTTTCACTAAATTAATTCTAATAAATCAAAGAAAAATTAGAAAATTAGAAAATTTATTTCTTTGTACTCCTTGAGGTTAGAGAGATTTAATAAAAATATAAAATCCATTTTTCAACTTTAATTTTATTTTATAATTGATTAATACTCCAAAACTCAAAATAATTATAATAAATAAAATATAATTCAACAAATCACCAAAATTGGTCCAAGTGGTCCTCTGATCATTAGGAACATCCACTAATTTTCTTAAGGACATAAACCTTACCTTGGTCATGTTGTTGAATTTCTATTGAAAATCCCTATTTTTCATTAAAATAAATATATAAATTAAATTAAATTCAGAAAGATCACATTTTCTCCTCTAATGTCTTAATTGATATATGAGTGAAGTGACATAAAAATTTCAAGCTCATTTGAGCTCAATTTGATGAGTTATGAAATAATTAAGCTTAAAAGGGTATCTTAATAATTAAGAAATTTAACCCCTAATTAAAACTTTAGGTTTAATCAAAATGAGGGGTAAAATATTTGATCTTAATTCTCTCTTAGATGATTGAAACTTTGGAAAATAAAAGGGTAGAAACTCATTGATCACTTCTAACAAACCAAAAAAAAAAAATGAAACCTTAATTAATTAAATAATTTAAATTTTGGAAGAATAATTAAAAGAATTTGGATTATTAAAATGGGGATATAATTTAGAGAGACTATAATCACTTAAACTAAAATCCTGAAATGAATCACTTTAATTATATTTAACTCTTAATTAAACTTAAGATGATAATTGAAATTAATAAATTAATAATAAAGAAAATAACCTTTAATTAAAACTTAAAATATTAAATAACTTGATAATTAAATTGAAATAAATTTAAAACATTAAAAAAAATTTTATTAATTTTAAAAATCACTTGATAGCAAATTTAAAGAAAACTTGAGACATCAAAATTAATTTTAAAAAAAAATTCTTAATTAAAAAAAATCAAACCAATTAAAAGTTAATCTAGAATCTAGCAATTAAATTAAAATTAAATCATTAAAGTCAAAATTAAATAATTTAAACTCCTCTTTCAATTCAAATAGTTTAAAACACTTAAGAATAAAACAACTTGAACACTATTCCAAACTTAAATTTATTAAAATTTTATAACTAAATTAAATCACCTTAAAATAATAATTCTAATTTTAAATCGTTGAAATTCTTAATAAATTGATTTGCCCTTAAAGACTTTTATCATTATAACTCTTAAATGGAGCATCAAGTGAGGTGTCACTTCATTCATGGGATAATCAAATGTCCTAAGTTCATCGAGCAAGAGTTAAAACTTAACTAAAATTTTTTGGATGATTGATTCATCTCTACAATAAAATTCATTTAGACACGAAATAATCTCGAAGTATTGAAAAGATGTTTAGGACTCGTCCTAAGCACTTTCTCAATGTGATGAGACGTTTTAGAAGAATAATCGAGCTTAATTGTTCTTCGATGAAGAAAATCATCCTTAACAAAATATAAAGAACCTAGACGTCATAAGAACCGACTAAGCAGTAGGATTAGGATCTTGGTAGACAACCGAACCTTTCCCTTAGCCTTTACCTAGGTATTTGTAATAAACATTTAAATGCTCTTAACATGTGTTTTAAGTATAGCTTGGAATGACGGGAAGACCCTCTAGGTACGCTTTTATGTTATTGCAAGTTACTTACATGTACTGCGCTTTACCTTTCTTGCATGTTAAACAAGATTGTTGCATGAAAACTGAAACCTTTAGGATAGCCACAAAACTGAAACCCAAAACTAAATTAAAAGTTATAATAAGATAAAATCCCTCGCCACAACATTTCAAAACATAAAAAACTCAAAATTTAATCACAAACAGAACACAAAACTATAACTATAACTAAATTAAAACGTCTTGTTGGATGATCGGGAATACCTCGGATGATGTAACCTACATGTTGCTAACGGGATTTCCCACGGTCTAAATGAAAGTGTGGAACTCATTCAGTTGAGTTTAGCAAATTTATTTGGACTAAGTGAATCCGATAAAAATAACGGTGTCGGAATGATGGAACCGTGGGATCTCAACCGGTGTTGTTATAATCAACTTTAAGATTCCCCTAACAAAATATTAAATCACCTGAACCTTAAGACTCTTCTAAACCAAAACACTTCTCTCATCTCCTGATTTTCACCTTCTAAAACTAAACCTCTGCAACAACAAGGAGCTTGGAGCATAGTGGGCAGCACGGCCATCGTCGTCAGCAAAACTTGGATCGACATCAGCAAAACCTTTCTTAGCATTAAACAAACAAGAAATAGGATTTCGAGGTAGTCTACCTACAACAACAACAACAACAACAACAAGCCTTAATCCCACTAAGTGGGGTCGGCTACATGAATCCTTTTTCTCCATTGCGTCCTATTTAGTGTCAAATTTTCGTTTAATTCTAATAAATTAAGATCATTTTTTATGCAATAAGCCCAAGTTTTCCTAGGTTCCGCTCTCGCCTTTCTTAACATAAGTTGTATTTAAAACATCTACTCTCCTAATCGGATCATCAGGTGGTCGACGTTTAATGTGACCAAACCATCTAAGGCGACTCTCTCTAATTTTATCCATCACTGGTGCAACTCCAACCCTTTTACGGATATATTCATTTCACATTTTGTCTCTAAGTGTAAAGCCACTCATCCACCTAATCATTCTCATCTCGGCAACACTTAACTTAACATTATGCTTCTCTTTTAAAGGCCAACATTCAACACCATAGTAGTATCGAAGGTCTCACCACCATCTTATAAAATTTTCCTTTCAGCCTAAGCGGTATTTTTCTATCACACAATAAGCCGACGCATTCCTCCACTTCAACCAACCAACCCGAATTCTACTATTAACATCCCCATCTATATCACCATCGCTTTGAACAATGGACCCAAGATATCTAAATCGTTCACACCTTTTAATGATTTGATCACCCAAAGTTACACCGTCGTCACTAGACCTACTATTACTAAAATTACATTCCATGTATTCAGCTTTAGTTCTACTAAAATGAAGACCTTTGACTCCAATGTAGACCTCCATAATTCAAGTTTTTCCTGGACTTTTTCTCTTGTCTTATCCACAAGAAGGATATCATCAGCAAAAAGCATACACCAAGGTACATCCTCTTGTAAATGCCCAAGAAGACCATCCATAAATAAAGCAAAAAGATATGGGCATAAAGCCGATCCTCGATGTAAACCAACGAAATAGTAAAATACTTGGTCAATCCTCCTTCAGATCGAACACATGTAACAACTCTAGCATACATATCTTTAATGACTTGAATATAAGTCATATCAACACCTTTCTTCTCAAGGACTCTCCAAAGAACATCTCTAGGAACCTTATCGTAAGCTTTTTCTAAATCAATAAAAATCAAATGTAGATCCTCCTTATTATCTCTGTACTTCTCCATCAAACCTCTCAATAAATGTATAGCTTCCAAGGTAGACCTGCCCGGCATAAATCCAAATTGATTAAGAGAAATCTTCGTAATACGTCTTAACCTATGTTCAATTACCCTCTCCCATAATTTTAAAGTATGACACATCAATTTAATTCCTCTATAATTTGCACACTCTTGTGCATCTCCTTTATTCTTAAAAATGGGGACCAAAATGCTCTTTCTCCACTCCTCCGCATCCTTTTAGTTTTTAAAATAATATTAAAAAGTTTAGTAAGCCAGGAAACCCCCAAATCACCTAAACATTTCCACACTTCAATTGGGATATCATCGAGTCCTACGTACTTTCCCCCTTAGTTTTCTTTAAAGCCTCATCAACTTCTTTTTTACTAATGCGACGGTAAAAATGAAAAGTTTTATTATTATTAATGATATTAAGATCACTAAGGTCGATCGTACTTTTAGCATCATCATTAAAAAGTTTATCAAAATAACTCACCCACCTATGTTGAATATCTTTTTCTAAGAAAAGCACTTTTTGATTTTCATCTTTAATACACTTTACTTGAGTTAAATCTTTACTTTTCTTTTCTCTTTGTTTGGCTAGTTTATACATATATTTTTCACCTTCCTTAGTATCTAACATGTTATAAAGATCACTAAAAGCAGAATTTTTAGAGTCACAGATTATTCTTTTAGACTCCCTCCAGGCCATTTTATATTTTTCTCAGTTCTCTACGCTTTTACATTTAAACCAATTTTTATAACATAACTTCTTATATTTTATCTTTTATTGCACGTTAATATTCCACCACCAACTATTTTTATTTATAGAAACTTTTGCTTTTGATTCTCCAAGTACTTCTTTTGCCACTTGTTTAATAAGTATTAGTTAATTTTTCCCACATAACATTCGCGTCTTCATGAACATCCCAAATATTTAAATCTTGAATTTTACTCATAAAAATAATTTTATTTGTGTCTTTTAGGTGCCCCCATCTTATTCTACGATGTTGAATCCTAGTATTCTTTATTTTACAACTTTTCATCTTAAAATCTAGAACTAATAATCGATGTAATCCTTACAATCTCGACGATCTCTTCTTCTCATAAGAAAATAATCAATTTGTGTTTTATTAGATCCATTCTTATAAGTAATAAGATGCTCATCTCTTTTCTTGAATAAAGTATTAGTAATAATCATATGATACGCTAAAGAAAAATCTAAAATGGCTCTACCTTCTTCATTAATCGCTCCATAACCGTTGCCACCATGAATATTTCTGAAATCTTCTACCACTCTACCGACATGTCCATTTAAATCTCCTCCAATAAAATTTTTTTCTTCAAGAGGTATCAAGTGTATTAAGTCTTCTAAATCATTCCAAAATTTATCTTTAGAGCCTATATCTAAACCAACTTGAGGAGCATAAACACTTATAATATTAAAAATCTTAGTATCAATAATAATCTTAAGTGCTATAATTATATCTCCAACTGTATTAATTTTGACAACATTATTTTTCAAACTCTTATCTATAATTACACCTACACCATTTCTAGTGCGACTCTTACCAGAATACCATAGTTTAAAACCTAAGTTATCAATCTCCTTAGCTTTTTCTCCAACCCATTTAGTTTCTTGAATACATAGGATATTTATATTTCTATGGATCATAATATCAACCAATTCCATTAGTTTACCATTGAGAGTACCTATATTCCAGGATCCTATCCTAATACTAAGTATCATGGACTCATCTTCTTTACCCGCATCCGTCCGTAATGCGGGAACCCTCGCTTACTTCGACACTACACCCGGGCGCCGTGTAGCGGCCCTCGCACACTTTCCACCGTATTCAAGCCATACAGCCGCGTCGCTTCCAGGGACGCCCTAGCACTTACACAATGATCAAAAGGATTCATGTCATGATTTTTTTTCGACAAGTTTTACGCTGGCTGTCAACTACCTAACGCAACCCTCCACTTTTCACATCCGGGCTTGGGACCGGCAACGGCAGTGTTAAATCCTCAACTCTTTGTTAGGCATTTGCATGATCATGTTATGTAAATTAAGCCCTAACAAGTTTTAGGATTCCGAGGTAGTCGTTTGGTACGACATAAACCCTCACATCTTCCGTATGATCATATCATATGAATATAAGTCCTAATTAACTAAAATTGGCGGGATTACAACATTAAATAAACTCCCAAATTGAAGCCAAACAATAGGATAGTTTGGGAAGTTGCCAAGATTCATCTTGGATTCTCAGCTTCTCCTACTTCTCTTCCTTTGGACTCCTGAAAAAAACTGTTCCAAATTTGATCTATTCCCTATTGAAATTTCCAAAATCCAATTTGTTTGAAACCTTAAACTTTGAAATTCTTGAGAGCAAAACCACTAATCATTATCGAGAGTTTTCTTAAATGATTCCCGTCATTTAAGATGTAATTAACTATAGGGGCTTGCCCTTATAGGGAACTTTAAGAACCCGTGTAATGTAAACCCTGCTTAATTCCTTTATATTAAGAAGGGGAACTTGTCGGCTTATAAAATTGGTTCGCAGACCAAACGAATGTCACAAATCTTTTAGTTTATTTAATCGAGCCCCATCATCAAGCAGTGTGTCTATTCTTCGGGGTAGATAACAAGGTTTGTGATGCGGTGCTCGTTTATATAAACTATTTGGGATGTGAGATCGATTTGATTTCATATCTTAAAATTTTCAAACTTAAAATTATTTTAAAAAATCAAATACTACTTTCTAAATTATATATATTTAAATTAAATTTAAATTATGAAAATTCACCGATAATTTCGTAGGCGCCCCTTTTCAAAATAAATAACCTAAAAATAAGTCGTACAGCATGATGTGTACATTTCCTAAGAAGATCTTTAAATCGTTCCCAAGCTTCATATATTGATTCCCCTTCAAATTGACCAAAAGATGTGATATAATTTCTTAGCTTAGCAATTTTTGATGTAGGGAAATATTTTGAGAGAAACTTCTATGAATGTTCTCCCCAAGTTCTGATAGATCCATGTGCTAACGAATTTAACCACGCCTTGGCTTTATCCCTTAATGAAAAAGGAAAATGTCTAAGTCTAACAATATCATTCGACACTCCATCATGTCTAAAAAAAGCACACAGTTCTAGAAAACTAGTGAGATGTAAATTAGTATCTTCATTAGGTGTTTCTCTGAATAGATTATTTGGTACCATTTTGATAGTAGCAGGTTTAAGTTCAAATGAATTAGCAGCAACATCAGGGTTTTGAATGGTTATATGTATTTCATCTGCTGTTGGGTTAGCATAATCTCCTAAAGGTCTTGGTAAATTTTCATTTCTTTGATTTTCTTAGTTCGCCATTTTGTGAGGATTTTTAGATTATTTTTGTTGTTTTCAAATTTTTCTAAAAGTATGTTGTAACTCTGAATCGTAAGGCACTAAATTTATAGATCCACTCCTACGCATAAAAAATCACACAAAACACACTAAAAAGTAAACAAGCACACGCAATTGCAAACTACAAAGTACAGGTTTCAACTACTTCAATTTTGATTAGTTACCGTTTATACCTTCCTCGACAACGGTGCCAAAAACATGAATGGCGGGACTGTGAACTCCCACAAAAATCAATATTCAAAAGATAGTTTTGGTTTAGTTTTGCAAATAGATTAATTTAATAATTAAGGAGTAACCCATACATGCAAGTATACGTATCGTTCAAGTAATACAGAGCTCTAGTGAAGTCTTGGTTATCGATCCCACGAGGAAGGCAGAAACTCTTCAAAATATAGCAAAGATGTTGAAATCCAACACTCAATTTACAACGCAAGTTCAATTACTATTTAATATGCTAATGCAAAGATAACAACAACTAGATTTACTACAAGTTACTTCGAAATTTTCTAAGCAGGATTAACTAACACACACACACTAAGTATTATAATTTAAAAGTTTATATATAGAAAAGTGTCATCCTTCTTGCAATGATTATATGGTGAGTGATTGATATAGATTGATAATGGAATTGTATTGTGCCAAATAGGAGCATTTATACTCTTTACCCTCGTCAGAGTACCCCCTCTTCCAAGTCATGTAAAGAACATTAGCAAATCCTAAGCTTAGTCACTAAATCTGTGGTTAGGTTGGGAAGATTCTAGCTTTCACTTCAGAGCTCTCACTTCCCTTCACCTGAAGGCTAACCCTAGCTTTAGTTACCAAACTTTAGGACCAAATTGGAGATTTCAGCCTGTCACTCTAAAACCTCCAATTCGACGCCCGTTAAACCATATTTCCTTACTTATTTACACTCAATTCCCATGAACTACGCAACTCATTCATGAACATTGAATGGATTCTCCACTATTGTTGTAGAACACTTAGTCCTTTTGGATTAGATGTTTAACAACAGATTTTAACAATTCAATTGGCCAGATCGAAAGTAAATGAAGTTCGAGGTGAAAAACCATCACAATTTCTTTAATATTTTTATGGCACACCAAATATACATCAAAACTTCACCACATCTCATTACAAGAAGAAAAACAGAAAAATCTACTCAGAAATCATAAGGAAGATACAACAAAACATGGATTTTATATATAAAAATAAAGTCATACAAATACAAAACTAAATACAACTTATCTCTTTCTCTTCCCCAAGAAAATCTCTTGATATTCCTTTGAATCCTTTTCTCTCTTCTCTTTGACACTCAATTCCCTCTTTAGAATAGCAAGGAAGAAGCAATCTCTCACTTTACTCCTTCTCTTACACTCCTTAGAGAAGAGCCCCTAACAATACAAGACTTTTACACACTTTCCTCACACTTACTACAAACCCTAACACACTCTCACATACACCACCCTCTCTCTACTCACACTACTTCTTTTGGCATCCAAAATGGTCTAAAATAAGTTAGAAATGAATTCCCTAAGAGTTTCCTCAAGCAACCCTTCAAAAGTCGTCCAAATACAATAAATTTGACTTGAACCAACTTTGGGAGCAGGCGGAGCTGGATAAGGTGCCGACAGCACTGGATAAGACGCCGGCGGCGCCGTGCCGTCAATTAATTGTTTGAACTCTCTGGAATTGGGTTCCGGCGGCGCCTATTTTGGCGTTGGCGACGCCATAAGTCAATTTTCTTCATTTTGCTCATTTTTTCTCCAAATTAATTTCTTTTCGCTTCCTTTTGCTCCAATCACCTAAAATCATCATACCTGCAGTAAAACATGAAACATACCTTCCTTTAAAATGCAATATCTTAAAAAATGAGTTAAATTATATAGTAAAAGCCTAATATATTTTTGGTGCCATAGTATTCAATATTATTAAATGAACACATGATAATTTGTATTGGATGTAAGGCTACCACATGAGCACTTGAGAATTTGCATGGCATGTATGGCTGCCACATAAGCACACTCACATTGGGATTTTTAACTACGTGGACCATAAGCACACTCTCATGAAGTTTACATGACACATAAGATGGTCGCATTAATAATTTGCATGAAATGTTAAATGCAACATAAATTTGCATGAAAGATAAGTCATCACAAATCCATTTGCATGAAAGATAAATTACCACATGTATTTGCATGAACCATAAGTAACCACATAACTATTTGGATGAAAGATAAACTACCACATGGATTTAAATGAAAGATAAACTAACACATGGATATTTGCATAGAACATGCCATAAAATAAGGTCCCCTTTAATTGGGACTTTTGGGTTGGAGTTAAATGTAGGAGAGAGTCATATGTTTAGGTGAGGTCTCAAGTACAGATTGAAGTGAAAGAAAGTGTAGGGGAATGTGAAACCTCAAGTAGATTAGGAATAAGATAAAAGGAAGGAATTACTTATTGACTGCACTTTTGTTGAGGTCTAGTTTTTCTTCTTTAACAGCCTAGGATCTAGCCATAGTACTTTCCTATTGAATATTCTAGAGGACTAATGATGGAACCCTACCACAGTAAAAATTCTAAACATCTCTCTACTCTTATTAGAGTTCCACATGTTTGGTTTTAACCTCTAGCCCTTAGTAGGATGGAGTCAAGCATAAAGGAGCTCAAGAAGGGTCCTAATAGGACTGTCTGGCTTTAGGGTTAGTCCTTAATGGTGTGGCCTTAGTCAGCCTTGTACAGACATACACACTTGAACCCTCCACTTTCACCCTCAACCAAAAACCCTAAACTAATCATCCTTAACCTGATTCCCCACTCATTTTGAAATTCATGTGGGTGGTCACCCAAACCCTTAGCCTTATGCTAGGGTAGCTAGGATCAAAACATGGAGAATCCAAAATGATGATTTCGTTGGTCTCATGGTTTTAAAAGGGTAACATTATGACTAGCTTCCTCAATGAATCCGAGTTTTGCCAAAATCCTTAAATTTGAGCTTTTAGCCCCAAATTTTCCAAAAATACCCAAAGTTCCCTAAAACTCTAATTTTCCTAAAATTACCCAAATTCTCCAGTTCTCTCAAAAAGTCATACCAAATCATTGCAAACCACTCAAATTGACTAAAATAGTCCAAAATACTTAAAATTCCCAAAATACCCCCAAATTTACCAAAATTACTAAAATGCCCCTCATGCCCAAAAAATCCCCAAATTCTCCAAATTCACTCCAAATGTCCCCAAAATCAATTTGAACTACCCAATGTCTCCAGTTGTGCTCATATGCACCAAATTAGCCAAAATTTTCAAATTACCCCTAAATGTCTAAATTCTCCAAATCACATCAATTTCCCACAAAATTGATCTCAAACTCTCCTAATTTCAAATCCAAATCATATTTCATCTTGTCCAAACCCAATTTTAACCAAATCTTAGCCCAATTCCAAACCCTAAATCCAAGTCCAAATGAATTTCCCCAAATTGACCTCACCCCCAAATTTCATCAAATTCAACTCCATGACTAATCCAATTTCACCAATTTCAAATCCTAAATTCTTCATGATAATTTCCTACACCAGATTGAACCCTCAAATGGACCTTACCTAAAATCAAACCTAGCCTAAATCCAACCAAAATCAAAACCACCAATTTTGTCCCAAAATCCAAATTACACCAAATTGAACTTTATGTCAGCCCAATTTCAACCCAATTGATGTCAAAATTCCTCACAAAAATCTTCTAAAACATTTTGGACTTCCAATTGACCCTTATACAAACCCTAGATAAGCCCAAACCGCTGCATTAGTCCAAATCCTAACCTTGAACCCAAACCCCAAACTCACCTCAAACCATTTTGTCCAGCCAAATCTTAGCCACCATAGCCATCTTTTGAGCTCTAAGACCCAACATAGATCAACCTAGGCCACCCTAGTTGAGCCATGGACCAAAGTTCCCTTGATTTGTGGGATTTATTCCCAAAATTGGCTAAACTAAAGAGATACTTGCCACCAGCCTTCCCAAACCCCAAATCCATCACCATTAAGCTCTTTTAGCATCCCTGACCTAGCTAGCCACTAGTTCTGCCCTGGTCGGCCGGTCTAATCACCAGAAAACCCAAAATTAAGAAGGCCTTCCTCATGCTTTGAACCCAATTTCACCCATCCAATGTGTCTCACTCCCATTGGTCACTTGCGTCGTTCATCCCTCCAGCTAAGCAACCATTTGCACTCCCTGACCTAACCAATTAAGCCCTAGTTACATGGATGTTTAAACACCAGAACCTTACGACCAAACATGAGAGCATCCAATTCCTTAGGAAAACTCTGCCAAAATCTTTCCAGAGCTTCTCCAAACCTTCTTAAGTTCAATCCCACTTTCTTTGAGCATTCCCCCTGCCTGAGCTCAATTTTAGAGCTAAAAACAGGGCATTTTCATGGTCATGCCATAAAACTCCACCAATCCCTAAATTGAACTGCTCCTAAGCTTCCCCAGACCAAACGAGGAAGTTCCCCATTGAAATCCTAATCTCTAATGCTCTCTACACAAGACTTCCACATAGGCCGCACCACTCCCAAGTGGAGTCCTTACGCAGATCCAAACTTTGCTCAAATTGACGCTTAGAGGAGGTTCGCCAGTGCACAACGAACATGTAGAAGACACCCAATTGAGGCCTCACCTCTTGGGCTCAGGTATACACCATTTCCCTTAAATCCGAGCTCTGTTTGGGTCTTTATGAAAAAAATTTTAATTTCATGCTTTATTGGCCGTGTGGATAGGTTTGGACTAGATGAAGGTGTAAGCACAAATCTCACGAGATTTGGTTGAGTATCAAGTAAGATATTAGGGTTTGAGTGTGGATGGTTCTCGGTTCACATCATTTCAGGAAAAAGACACGTAAATGTTGGATCGCGTGTGTATTGGGCAGACGGCTGCGATCACACCGAATGAAAGAATGAAGCATAAAGCGATGGAGACCATTTGTGGGGATTGTGTGGAGCTTCAAAGCGTACGAGGATGGGTAAGCGTGGTGTGGATAAGTAGAAAAATAGGGCATTTTTTATTTAAAATAATTCAGAAATTTGAAAAATCATAACTTGGTGTATAAAATTCATAAAAATAAAATAAAATACCTCTGTACTCACTGAATAGAGGAGAAAAATGTGGACTAAAAATCTGAAATTTTTTCTATATATTTATTTTTAATGTAACTAAATACTTAGAAACTTGTTTTAATTATAAATAATTAAATAATAGTAAAAAAATATGAAATTTGGGGGATTCATTCGTCACATGCTTGGATGTTCTTTGATTTTGCCAAAGTTAGAGAGCACCTTTAACATAGGGAAACCTAATTTTCAAGTTAAATCACTATTTTATGTTTATAATAATTTTAAAAAATAAAGTAAAAGTTAGAAAATTATAAAATTAGTTTTAGTAGGTTCACTGTGGTTAGAGGAATTTAGAAAAAAATTTGAATTTTAAAAATTTAAAACCTATTTTTCTATTTTAAAATTAAAAAAATACAAAAAATTAGAAAAATACAAAATAATTCAAATAATCACTAAATTAGGCCAAATTGAAGCTTTCCATTTCATGAAGCTTTTGTAAAAATCCTAAGGCCATTAAATTTTTTTTTGATATAAAAATAATTTTTTAAGTAAATATGAATTATTGCTTAAAATAATTTTATAAATTAAAAGAAAAATCAGATAAATATAAAAAGTGGTTTGGGTGTTCCATACGACAAGGGCACTTTAAAGAAATTGAAATTAAACTAATTACTTTATTTTTGGTCTATTTTCACTTTAAATTTATAAAAAATAAAATAAAAATGAAAAAATATAAAATAGTTTTCCCTGAGTTCCTTGAGATTAGATAGATTTATGAAAAATATAATATGGAATTTAATAATAAAAATGTATTTTTGCTATTTATTTATTCCTTAGAAAGGTCATATAATAATTATAAAAATGAAATTTTTGTTCAAAAACCTAATAAAATTGTTCCTAGTGGTCCTCTAACCTAATTAAACCTCCAATATCTTTCTTAAGCACAAGAGGTTTATTTTACTTAATTATTATAATTATCTTCAAAAATATCTATTTTCAAGTAAAAATAATTAAGAAAATTAATTAAAAATCAAAATAATATAATTTTTCCTCTAATATTCAAATTGACCATGAATAGGGTAACAAAGAAATTTTAAACTCATTTGAGTTTAAGGGATTATGAAGTGGAAATTCATTTAGGGAAAAATGGTAATTATTGAATTTTGTGCTCTAATTAAAATTTATGTTAAATTAAAGGTAAATGGGAAACATTGATCTTAATTAGCTATTTTGGATGATTGAAACACAAAAGGATTAAGTTGTTGAAACCAATCCATCACCATTTACAATAAGGGTAAAATTGTAATTTCCTTATTTATTATAACTTGGAGGTTAATTCAATCGGATGATTCTAGAACAGTGGGCTTGTGTTTGGGAGATAATAACTCAAAAATCTGAAGCCCCATTCTGTGATCAAATGATAGGAGCAATTTGTTGATAAAAGTTAAATTCATGTGAATCAACACTTCTAATAATTATAAATTTATACATGAAGGCTTAAGGGCTTAGTAGTGAGTTAGGTTTAATCTAGCTTGTGTAATGAGGTTCAGAAGATGAAACATAACTAATCTTAAATACCCTTAAAACATGACAAGCCCAATATAATTTGAAAGAGCAAATGTTCTTAATAATCCAAATTGCCCTTAAGGGCGTCCACCCACATAATCTTTAAATAAAACGTCAAGTGAATACTTAGTTATGCCGCTTATAGGATGACTAAAACATTAAGGTTCATTAAGCACAGACTGAAAATATTTTCACTAAATTCTAATTTAAATACGGATAAATGATTCAGTAACATGATAAGTTCAGAAGAATTCAAAGGATTTTAAATTTTGTTTAGGGTTATGCCCAGAGCACTTTTATGATTTTTTGGATGTTTTGAAGGAAAATTAAACTTATTATGCGTTAATGAAGAAAATCATCCTTAAAATCTTTAGGGACCCACCAAGTTATGCCCGAGACCCGTTAATTCTCCAAAATCAATAGAAATGCCCTAAACTACTTATCTTACATTTACAACCCAATGCTCAAGGACTTGAGTCCTCATTATGGTATTTGAGCCCTTATGAGAAACTAGGGACATTTGTTTTTGACACATATAGATTGGTATAAGTCTGAGGTCCAGGTGGCTAGGGCGATGACGATAATGCTAATGTGTGCTATAATGAGGGATATGATATCATTTAGGAATTTTAGAATAGTATATCCTACCTCACGAACCTTCAATAATAGAGAGGAAATAACCGATGATACTATTCTCCCTCTTGGTGAGCTTGTTGCCCCAGAAGCTCTTAGGTTATCAGTAGTCATAGCTTAATTGGAGTGACTAACTTATGGACTATACTACTTTACAAAACTAAAACAATTTTTCTTTCGCTTGTTAAAACAAACTCTGCATGAAAACTTTAAAAAACAAATTTTGCATGAAAAATAAAAAATTTTGACGAAAATTTTATAAAGGTCCATGATTAGTCATTTGGATCGAGGTCAGGATTGCCCTCTGTAGGTTGTCGGGTTGGTAGCTCTTACCCAAGATTGGGAAGCACACAGTCTAGCTCTGAGCCCCCACCTTCACCAAAATCTTATACTTAGTCATGATCTTCCATATGTGACTACGACTTTTCTTTTACTTGCTCGTGTTTCTTACAACATACTCCTTTACTTTTGTTGTACTAGATTTTCCTTGCTCTGCATACTTTCCTTTCCTGTAAGTTATTTAAATTTCCTGCAAATAATATTATGCTTTATGAACTAACCATGCAGCGGTAGCAGAAGCCCAGGTACATTTATTTTATGTATTTCAATTTCCTTTCTTTTTAAATTATTTCCTTACTTTCTCTTAGCTGATTTACAGTACTTCCTTATTTGCGCTTACGTACTTTACATGTAAAGCCAAAACAACAAAAACACCTTTATTTTAAAAAAAATAAACATACACTTTCAAACGTAGTGAACGCCCTTAAATCACTATTTTTGATTTACGAGGATCTCTCGGAGGAGGTAACCTATATTTGCTAATGGGAATCCTCTGATCTAAATGATCCTAATGACTCATTTAGACTAAGTAAAATCAAAAGAAAATAGAGATGTTGGAATGAGAGATCCGCAGGATCCTAATCGGTGTCACTTTAATTAAATTAAAATTATTAAAAAAAACACTACTCAACAACAACTAAACCAAAATATTGAAACATACACGGTAAAATCTTTTGAACCTTAGAATTTAGGACTACTACTTCAACGAGGAGCTTGGAGCATACACCGTGGGCAGCATGACGAGGACTTCCAGAAGAACATATTCGAGAGAGCAAACGAATCCATAACAACAAGTTTTTTTCTTAATTTAAACAACAAGACATAAGACTTTGAGGTAGTTCATCTTGCATGGTGTAAACCCTCAACCTATCGTTTAGGCCTTTGTACAACCATGTTCTGTAATATAAGCTCTGACTCGCCTTAGGATTCCGAGATCGTCATTCAGTATGACGTAAATCCTTCTATCTTCTAGGCTATTTGTATGATCGGTATCATACAAATGTAAGCCCTACATAATAAATTTGGCAGGATGGAACATCTAATAGTCTCTTTGAAATCAAATCCAAACTATAGGATAGTTTGTGAATTCACCGAGATTTTCCTCAGGATCAGTGACATCCCCTATCTTTCTCCCTTTGGATTCTACAATAACTATTCCAATTTGATTTTTTCCCATTTCAATTTTCCTATGTCCAACCTTAAAAACCTAAACTTTAAAATTCATGAAGACAATACCTCTGATCTAAATCGAGAATTTTCTTAAGTGACTTCTACATTTAAGATGTAATTAATTATGAGGGCTTGCTCTTATAGGAAACTTTAAGAACCCAGCTTAATATAAATCCTATCTAATCCTTTATATGAGATATAGGAACCTGTTGGTCAACATAAAAGTTTTACAGATCAAAATTGATGTCATAAACTCTGTAGTTTTTTTAATCTAGTCTTACTTTTAAGCAATGTGTATATTCCTTAGGATAGATGTATGGCTTGTGGTGTAGTGCTCATTTATTTAAACTATTATATATATGAGATCAGTTAGGTCTTGTATTTCCAAAAATTAAAATACTACTTTTCAAAATTATATATATTATAAATTAAACATATATCTTTAAAGTGACCAACACGTTCCCATTTGGTGACCAACATAGCTGTGTGATAGTGCTCTAGGTTTTTGGGTATGTGAGAAGGATGAATTTTGGTGAGTGTTATGTGGTTTTGTGGAGTCTAGGAAGACGGAGTGTGATAGGGTTATGTGTGTTTTCAGACAAGCTAGGAAGAGTGAGTGTGGTGAGGCTTATGTATGGTTTTTGAGTAGAATGTAAAAATTTGGGAGAGAAAAATGGTGTAAGTACTTGGGTAGGGTACTAAAAGAGGGAGCAAAAAGTGTTTCGATTGGACATGACAAGAAAAGTGGAAGAAAAGAATGTGATAGTTTGATATGGGGAGAAAGAACAGAAGAAAAAGGAGGATCACCATGATGATGCAATCAACATCATGCAAAATTAACCAAAGAAATAAATGGAATGAGAAAATAAGACTAACGTCCTTAGAGATGTTGTTGTTTGCTTTTCCTTGAAAGTTCCCTTGCCTACTTTAAGATGATCTTTGTTTAGTGGTGAAATGAGAAAGAGAGGTTGGAGAGGATAGGAGAAGAGAGGAGAGGAAAGGAGGGCTTGGTGGGTTTCATGTGATAGAATGGGAGAGGAAGTCTTAGCAACGACAGGGAATGAGGTGATTGGGGCCTCAATTTCATATAAGGAAGAGTTAAGTGGGGAATTTTGAGGGAATTGTTAAGGGGAAGAATTGGAGGAAAACTTAAAATTAGGGATGAGAATTTGAAATTTAAAAATGGTAGTTATGGTTTTCGGGTCAAAAATGAAAATTTATACATCATTTGAATGAGGAAGGTACAAGGATTCTAGTGGTACAACTTTTTTGAAAATATCATCTTTAGGTCTATATATTTCATTTTGCAGTGGCTAGGTGGTTATGGATGGCTATGGTGGTTATCACCAAAATTTAAATTTTAATGCATTTGGTAGAGAAAATATAAAGAATTTAGTCATGAAAGTAGTTTTGGTCAAAGTAGGTGATATACCTAAAATATATAGTGTTTTTATGCACATTTTTATACCTATTTTTGATGATGATGCACTTTAATGGAAGGTATTTTATGTTTTTCTTGCAGGTATGATGAAAATCATTAATTATGATGAAAGGAGTGAAAAAGGACCAAATTTAGAGTAAAATTATGAAGTTTGATAAATTTGGCCTCTAGTGCCTAAGTGCCAAAGTGCCGGCGCTTACGCGCCACAGTTAAAAATTGAATTTAAATGAATTTTGGCGCCATTTTTAAGGGGTGTTTGAAGCAACTTTTGGTGGTGACTTCCTTAACTTCCTTTGGGTGACAAATTTGAATGAAGGGATGCATCTTCTGGTGGATACATTGAATCTGGACATGATTTGAAGAGACGCCAAGGCACCTGGAAATTTATAAAAATGAAGCGTCATATTTTGCAAGTGTGTGTTGAAGGTGTGTTGAAAGGGTTATTATTCAGTGTGTATTATTAGAGTGGTTATTAGAGCGTGTTAAGTTTTAGAGTTCTTCATTTCTATAGTAGAGAGTAGAGAGTAAGAAAGCAGAAAGGGTTGGTGTGAAGCCTTCTTCTCACCAATTTTCTTTTATCCTTATATCTAGTTTTTATTAAAGTTTAAAGTCTTTATTAGAGTCACCAGAGTTGTGCACCAACCTCTGTAGAATTGTATTGTGGAAAGCAAAATTCCAAAGGAACTTCTAGAGTATGGTGGAGAGGATTTTCAGATAAGTATTTATCTTGGTTTTTACATTTTATTTTTAAGTAAGATTGTTGTGTTTTCATTATGGTTTATGCTTTCATATCAAGTTTTGTTTGTGTTTACTTCATGAAATCTGAGTAGTTTAGTTTATCTTATTCTTTCTTAGATGATGAAGTAATTAAATTATAGAAGTAATGTTGTGGAAAGTATAAGTGTTTAATGCTGGAATAAATTGTGATGATGCAATTCCTTGAACTTAATTTACTTCTTCATTTGGCCAATTAAGATGTTAAAATTTGTTGTGAGATTATGTAAGATCTAATTTGGTATTGTCTCAAACAACAATTAAAAAGAATCACATGCAATTATATGGGCGAGATTGTGTAGGCGTATTTTTTAGGTTGTAAGTTTAATTTATATATATATATATGGTTTGGAAAGTAACATTTGATTTTTGAAAATAATTTTAAGTTTTGAAAATTTATAAGATATGAAATCAAACCAATCTTACATCCCAAACAGTTTATATAAACGAGCGCCACATCACAAACCGTATATTTTTTTCCGAGGAATAGACACACTGGTAGATGATGGGGCTCGATTAAATAAACTAGAAGATTTATGACATCCGTTTGGTCTGCGAACCATTTTTATTTGCCAACAATTTCCCCTATTTAATACAAGAGAATTAAATAGGCTTTTATTTTAAATTGGGTTCTCAAATTCCCTATAAAAGTAAGTCCTTATAGTTAATTAAATCCTAAATAAACGAAGTTACTTAGGAAAACTCTCGATAAGGATTAGTAGTTTCGCCTTCAAGATTTTCAAAGTTTAGGGTTTTCAAAGGATTTGACTTTTGGAAATTTCAATAGGAAATAGATCAAATTTGGAACATTTTATTTTATGAATCCAATGGAAGAAAGGTAGGAGAAGTCGAGGATCCAAGAGAAATCTTGGCAACTTCCCGAACTATCCTATGGTTTGACTTCAATTTAGAGAGAACTATTTAATGTTCCAATCCTGCCAATTTTAATTAAGTGGGACTTATATTTGTATGATATAATCATACAAATGGCCTGGAAGATGTGAGGGTTTATGTCGTACCAAACAACTACCTCAGAGTCCTAAGACAAGTTAGGGCTTAATTTGCATGATTATCCAAATGCCTAACTAAAAGTTAAGGATTTATGTTGCACTTGACAAACTACCTCGAAATCCTGTGGCTTGGTTATTTAATTCTAGGAAAGGGTTTTGTTGAAGTAGACTCAAGTTTTGCTGACGAAGATGGTCGTTCTGCCCACTGTGCTCCAAGCTCCTTGTTGTTGCAGAGGTTTGGTTTTAGAAATTGGCAATCAAGAGATGAGAGGAGAAGTGTTCTAGTTTAGAAAGGTGAAAAATTGAGATGACTTAATGTTTTAATTAAAACAAATTTTAATGTTGATTAAGCATAACCGATTAAGATCCCACGGTTTCGTCATCCCGGCACCACTATTTTCATCAGATTCACTTAGAATTTGCTAAACTCAACTGAATGAGTTCCACACTTTCACTTAGACCGTGGGAAATCTCATTAGTAACACATGGGTTATGTCATCCGAGGGATTCCCGATCATCCAATGAGACATTTTAATTTAGTTTTAATTGTAGTTTTGTTGTTCTGTTTGTGGTTAAATTTTGAGTTGTTTTAAATTTTGAATGTTGTGGCGGTGAATTTTATCTTGTTGTGACTTTTGATTTAGTTATGGGTTTCATTTTTGTGGCTATCAAAGTTTTCATTTTTCATGCAGGGTGACATTGTTGTTTAACATGCAGGTTCACAAGAAAGAGAAGAAAAGTGCAGCGTCATTCCCGGCTGCACTTAAAACACATGCTAAGGCATTTTAAATAATTAAAGGAAAACACCTAGGCAAAACTAGGGGGAGGTTCTAGTTGTTTACCAGATCCTAGTCCTATCACTAGTCATATCCTAGAGGTATGTTTTGTGGATGATTTTCTTCACCGAAGAGCAATGAAGTTCAATTGTTCTTCTAAAACATCTTATCATATTGAGAAAGTGCTTAGGACGAGTCCTGAACATCTTTTCAATACTTCTGGGATTATTTCGAGTCCAAATGAATTTCATTGTACAAGTGAATTGATCATCTAAGAATTTAGTTGAATTTTGTTTCTTGCCCAGTGAACTTGGACGTTTGATTATCCGATGAGTAAAGTGACATTTCACTTGGTACTCCACCTAAGGGTTATAAATGTGAGAGCCTTCAAGGGTAAATTAGTTCATTGAAGATTTAAAACAATCCAATTTAATTGTAAGGTTCCAGGTTGATTTTTAAATGTTTTAAAATTGCTTAAGTTGAAAGGGGTGTTTAAATTATTTAATTCCATTGAATTTTGATGAATCAAGTTTGTTTTAAATATTTTAGATTAATTTGATTATTACATCTTAATTATAAATTATTTTGAGATTAATTTTTAACATTTCAAATTTGTTTTAGATTGAATTTTAAGGGATTTCAAATTAATCTTAATGTTTTAAGTTTACTTTAATTTAATTATTAAATAATTTAATGTTTTAAACTTTTAATTTAATTAAGGATTCCTTCCTTTTAATTAATAATTTCAATCATCATTTTTAGAATTAATAAGAATTGAATATCATTGAATTAATCCATATAGGGATTCTAAATTAAAGAATTGATATCTTCTTAAGTCATATCCCTAACCTTAATAATCCAAATTTTAAGTATTCTTCCAAAAACTTAAATGATTTAATTAATTAAAGTTTCATTTTTGATGTTGTAGGTGGTTAAATGGGTTTCTACCTCTTAATTCCCTAAGTTTCAATCACCCAAGAGAAAATTTAGGATAAAAAGTTCATCCCTCCCTTTGATTAGGCCTAAAATATTAATTAGGGTTAAAATCCTTAATTACCTTTATGCCCTCTTAAGCTTATTCACTTCATAACTCACTAAATTGAGATCAAATGAACTTGTAATTTTTATGTCACTTCACTCACATTTCAATTAAGACATTAGAGGAGAAAATGTGATTTTTCTATATTTAATTTAATTTATATAATTATTTTTGTGTAAAATAAGGTTTTTCAATGAAAATTCAAAAATATGACCAAGGTAAAGCTTTTGTCTTTAGGAAAATTATGGGATGTTCCTACTAACTAGAGGACCACCTGGACCAATTTTGGTGATTTTTTTAATTTTATTTTATTTATTATAATTATTTTAAATTTTAGGGTATTAATTAATTATAAAATAAAGTTAAAGTTGAAAATTAAGTTTTATATTTTTCTTAAATCTCTCTAACCTCAAGCAACTCGGAAAAACAAATTTTATATTTTTTGGATTTTTTTTGAATATTTTGATTTATTTTAGTGGGAAGGTTTGAAAAATTAATTTTTAATATTAAAAATTACATTAAGCTTTTAAAATTCAATATCTTTACCTAGGGACTTAGGAAAAATATTTGGTTGGTTCCTAAGTGATTACGAAACAAAATATGACATTCTTCAGATTTTTAATATTTTTGTGATTTTTAAAATATTTTAATTATTAAAATATTTAAAATAGGTTCAAAATGAAATTTTTAGAAAAATTCCAATTTTAATTTTCTTAGACTTCTCTGATACCAGAGAGGTCTCAAAATTAATTTGGTGAATTTTTGAAATATATTTTAAGTTTTATGAATTTTTAAAGTTTAAAAGTGGTCATATAACTTAAATAATTCATTTAGTGGGTCAAATCATTTTAAATTGACTTCAAATTTTTATGTGGAACTCCTCTAACCCTAATATCAATGGAGAATTGATTTTGTGTTATTTTAATGAGTTGTTGCTTCGAATCAATTTAATCTTAGTTTTAGAGTTTTGGCCAAATTAGGTTCTGTTTGAATGAATTAAGTCAAACCATAATTTTCCTAGGGTCCTCTGGTCTAGAGATACTTCCCCTAATTTTCCAAGATTTTATTAACCAATAAGCTAATTATTGGAATTAAAATACCAAAACAGACACATAAACTTGGAAAATAGATAACTTGCCAAAGAAATAGCCTCTGGCCTTGGAAAATTCAGGGAATATCCCCAAGAACAGAGGCTACAAAAGCCCTATGTTCTTATGCCATGTTGAATTGTATGCATGAATGGAGAATTAAAATACTCATAATAGTATTAAATTAATTCAAAATTAAATACTTAACAAAATGACTTAATTCATTTTTAAAATTAAGCTCCTCTGTTCACTGAGCAAGAGGGTATTTTTAATTTATTTTTAGGATTTTTCTATGCAAAGATATGGATTTTTAAAGGTTCTGGTATTTAATTAAATAGGAAAAAGCCCTAATCTCTTAATTAACCACGCGGCACCACATCAACCTAGGTAGATCCGAAGCTCCACGCGGCGCATTCCCATTCGGCACCGCCATCTGACTCAGCACGCGCTTTCCGTTCCGCAGTTCCATCCAACTCCATCTCTGCTGTCCATCCGATACACGCGCGATCAGACGGTCGCTGGTCATCGTCCCCAACTGGCCTGACCCGAGAGCCGTCCACCTTTCAGACCTAAGATCTCGCTCGAGACTCAACCAAATCATGTGCGGTTGGTCTCTATCGACGCGTCTAGCCTAGACGAACCTATCTATATGGCTAACATGCATCAAAATTGCACAAAACAAAAATGGAGAATTCCTGGAAGCTCAGGAGGGTGGCTCTGAGAGGTGAAGCCTCAATTAGAGGTGCTCGGCGCGTTCGTTGGAGCAAGAGGAGCCTCCGGATGAAGTCTCTGGTCCTAGTGAGCTACCTAGGTATGATTTCCTCCAAACTCGATTTGGTGTTTTCACCTCTGGAGCAATTGGTTGTCCTGGTGAGGGGGCTTTCACTGGGTAACTCCTTCTCTACCTCTGGTGAAGGTGTGCGAGAAGATAATATGGTTTTGATGGAGGTTCTGGAGTTGTCCTGTTTCTGGCCTGATTTTCAGCTGAGAAATTAGGCTCAGCCAGGGGATTTCAGGGCAGGAGGACAGTGGGAATGAACTTCTCTTGGCTGGGAGGAGTTCTGGGAGTAATTTGAGAGAGTTATATGAGGGAATTTTTAGCACCTGGAATTTGGCCGAAGGAGGTGGCTTTATAGCCATGGCTGGAGAGGGGACCTCAGGGCAAGCAATGAGTGGTTCAGGCCGCTTAGGGTGAGGGCAGTGCAGGCAAGGTGGCTGGTGAAAGGATTGGCCACTGCCCAGACTCAATTTTAAGTTTTCAAGGACAAGGGGGTGCTCGGGCGTGACTATTCCGGCAGCTAGGGTGGCTGGCAAGGACGGTCAGGTGGCTGAGCAGGCTGAGGAGTGGAGGAGTTTAGCTCAATTAATTTTGGCAGGGAGCTTTCTTAAAGGGAGATTAAAGATGTGACATGGCTTTAGCCATGTGGCTTGGTCCATTGGTCCAAAGTGATGGACCATTGGTCCATGGCTCATGGGGCTTGGGTTGGGTCAGGTCAAACCCACCCTAGGAGGTCTAGGGTTGGCAGCCAAGGGGTTGGTTTGATCAATTTTGGTTTGGTTAAGTTCAATTTGGTTCATGTGTTCAATTGGGTTCACTTGGGTTTGAGTTGGTTTAGCTTGAGTTTGGGTTGGAATTGGATCAAATTGATTAATTAACACTGTAAATTATTGTAGTAAAGATTTTCCATGAAGACATGAAGTGGTTTTGAGTTCATTTGGAGTTTCAATTTGGAGGATTTTGGAGTTTTGGTTAATTTTGTTCACCATGGGTTAGGTTGGATTTAGGTTTGGCTAGAGTTTGATTCAAGGCCAATTGATGGTTCAAAATGTTACAAATGATTGTTAGGAAAGGTTTAGGATAGAAATTTGGTGGAAATTTTAGGTTCAGGGGACTCAATCTGGAGAATTAGGGGTAGGTGACAACTTTGGGGCAAATTTGGGGATTTTGATTTCAAAGGGATTTTGAGTAGGGTTTGAGTTTAAATTGAGGGCCAATTGATGTTTTACTTGGTTTAGGGATATATTAGGAAGTGTTTGGAATTGGAATTTGGGAAAATTGAGTTGAATTGGGTTGGTTTGGGGCAAGTTTGGGTCATAGGCCTAAATTGAGGTTTTAGGTTTCAAGTTGAAATCGAATTCAAATGTGAATCAAATTGGGATTGGATTTGGTTTAAATTGGTATTGTGGATGTTGAATTAAATTTTAATATTGGATTTGGGCAAAATTGAGGTCAATTGGATTGATTTGGTTTGACATTGGGTCCATTTGGGTTAAAAATAGGTCAAATTGGGGATTTTGATAAATTTGGGTTCAATTGGCAAAATTAGGTTATGGTGTAGTTTAACAAAATGAAATTGGGAATATTTGGGATTTTTTGAATTTTTTTGGGGAATTTTTAGAATTTTTGGAATTTTGGGCTAAAAAGGGTATTTTGGGTATTTGGAGGTTATTTGGAGTGTATTGGAGTATTTTGGTGGATTTAAAAGGTGGGGATTGTTTTAAAATGATTCTTAGGAATTTTAGCAATTTTGGGTAATTTTTGGGAATTTTTGGATGATTTGGTGGTTGTTGGGGCAATTTAGGTAATTTTGGGTAAGTTTAGGGGACCCAATGTCAAAACCAGAAATTTTGGAAAAATGAATGGAGTTTTAAATAGGGAGAAATGGGATCATTTTAGTGGGTTGAAAATTGAATAGAATTGATTTGGGATGGAATTAGGGTTTAGAAGCATGAGCCATTGACTTAGCCAAGTCCAACCACTTTGGGACCAAGTCTAGCCAAATGGTAATCACTTTATGATCCTTCACATATTGACCCTAGCCATCTTAATCAAAGACTAGTGGCTTGGGTTCAACCATGTGAGTTTCATAAAGGGTAGAAGACAAGGGTTCAAGGTTTAGGTTAAGTGCCTTAGGGGTGTGTGTGTGCAAGAGAAGCCCAAGTCACCCAAGGTCACCCTAAGTCCAAAAAATCCTATAGGAACTCACTATTTGTTGCCCATATGGTGGTTTTAACCTTCCAAGGTGATTTAGAGGCTTGCAACCATACAAGTGGGGACCCAAGAGGAGTCAAGAAGTAGCTGAATTGCTAAAGGGTAGGTCCCAATTCTAGTCCTCTAAGATAGTCAAGGAGAAGTCATATAGCTAGATCCTATGTACTAAGAGAAGAGAAAAGACCTCACCAAAAATAAGGTCAACAAATGGACCCCTAATAGGTGTGGTGTGTTGACCAAGCACACCGCGCGTATTTGCGTTGACCGAAGAGATCAACGAACCAATATAGATAGTCCAAGTCCACATACTTGGAACAAAAACAGAGAAAGAGAAGGTTCCCGCTAGGGAGTATCAGGTAAATCTCCGAAACGGAAGATTCAAGAACTCTCGCTGGGGATGAAGGGGTAAGCTTCAATTGATCAAATTCAAGCTTGATTTAGATTGAGGCTTCAAATTTTGATTTTGAGTTTGATTGAAATTTGATTGTTTGGTTTATGATTAATTTTGAAGTTGATTGAAATTTGATTTTGGAGTTTTGAATATTATATTTTTTTTGTAAATTTGGGGTTGAAATTGGTTTGAGATTAGGATTGAAAGAGAATTTGCAAATGAAAAAAGCAGAGTCCAAATTGGAAAGGGGTGATGACTGGAATTTAAGTACCAGCCTCGAAGTAATGATCGAAATTTAGGTACCAATCGAAAAGGATGAGAATCAGAATTTAGGTACTGATCTCAGAAAGGAGAGAACTGGAACTTAGGTACTAGCCTCGGAATGAGAATCAAAATTTAGGTATCGATCTCGAAAAGATGAGAGTCAGAATTTAGGTACTGACCTCAGAAGGAGAGAATTAGAATTTAGGTACTAGCCTCGGAATGAGAATAGAAATTTAGGTATCGATCTCAGAAAGATGAGAGTCAGAATTTAGGTACTGACCTCAGAAGGAGGGAACTGGAATTTAGGTACCAGCCTCGGGGAGAGAGTCAGAATTTAGGTATCGACCTTAAAAAGATGAGAGTCTGAATTTAGGTACCGACCTCAGAAGGAGAGAACTGGAATTTAGGTACCAGCCTCGGGAAGAGAGTCAGAATTTAGGTACCGACCTCAAAAAGATGAGAGTCAGAATTTAGGTACTGACCTCAGAAGGAGAGAACTGGAATCTAGGTACCAACCTCGAGAAGAGAGTCAGAATTTAGGTACCGACCTCAAAAAGATGAGAGTCAGAATTTAGGTACTGACCTCAGAAGGAGAGAATTAGAATTTAGGTACCAGCCTCGGGAAGAGAGTCGGAATTTAGGTACTGACCTCAGAAAGAGAGTCGGAATTTAGTTAACGACCTCGGAAGGTGAGAACTGGAATTTAGATACCAGCCTTGGGAAGAGAGTCAGAATTTAGGTACCGACCTCAAAAAGATGAGAGTCAGAATTTAGGTACTAACCTCAGAAGGAGAGAACTGGAATTTAGGTACCAGCCTCGGAAGGAGAGTCAAAATTTAGGTATCAACCTCAAAAAGATGAGATTCAGAATTTAGTTATTGACCTCAGAAGGAGAGAACTGGAAATTAGGTACCAGCCTCGGGGAGAGAGTCAAAATTTAGGTATCAACCTCAAAAAGATGAGAGTCAGAATTTAGGTACTGACCTCAGAAGGAGAGAACTGGAAGTTAGGTACCAGTCTCGGAATGAGAATCAAAATTTAGGTATCAATCTCAGAAAGATGAGAGTAAGAATTTAGGTACTGACCTCAGAAGGAGAGAACTGGAATTTAGGTACCAGCCTCGGAATGAGAATCAAAATTTAGGTATCAATCTCAGAAAGATGAGAGTCAGAATTTAGGTACTGACCTCAGAAGAAGAGAACTAGAATTTTGGTACCAGCCTCGGAATGAGAATCAAAATTTAGGTATCAATCTCAGAAAGAGAGTCGGAATTTAGGTACCGACCTCAGAAAGGAGAGAACTGGAATTTAGGTACCAGTCTCGAAAAGGATGAGAATTGAAATTTAGGTATCAATCTCAGAAAGAGAGTCAGAATTTAGGTACCGACCTCAGAAAGGAGAGAACTGGAATTTAGGTACCTGTTAGGTACTAATCCCGGAAAGATGAGAGTCAGAATTTAGGTACTGACCTCAGAAGGAGAGAACTGGAATTTAGGTACCAGCCTCGGGAAGAAAGTCAGAATTTAAGTACCGATCTCAAGATTCAAAATGAGGACTGGAGTTTAGGTACCAGCCTCAGGAAAAATGGGAACCGGAATTTAAGTACCAATCCTAAAAGTTGACGTTTGATTTGATTTTGAAGATTCTGGGAAAATTTAGTGTAGTAGAATGTTGAGACAGAATGTGAGAGTGCTTCACATCCCACGAGGGTTGATCAAAGTTTGATTGTTTACAAAGGATATGAATCCATGCCATCAGAACCAAATTGAAAATCTCGTAGTTCTGTGTCAGTAGTCTCAGTCGACCTTCTTAAAAGAGGGAAGAAATCACGAAGAGCCGAAAAGGTTTGAGTACAGCCGGAGGCTGGGAGTTTCAGATTCAGAGTTTCGTTTTCATTGTTTTTGTTTTTAGTGATTTGATTTTGTTTTGATTTTAAAGTTTTGCTTGAAATTTCATTTTGATTCGGGTTTTCATTCATTTATTTTGTTTACAATTTGAGATTTTGAGTTGATTTACTTTAAGTTTTGGTTTTGTGTTTTATTTGGATTTTGAATTTGAATTTTCATTTCGTTGTTATTATTTTACCGGATTTCGATGAATTCCATTTTTTTGTTATATTTCATTCAAATTGTTCTTCGTTCAACTTTTCTTTAAATCGAGTCAAACTCAGATTTAGTGGCGCTTGCAGTCAATTTCACAAAACTAAAGGTAAAACACGACATAGTCGTTTCCATTAAAAATGTCGAAAGTACATCAGGTGATTCCATCAAAACATTTCCGATGACGTCTTTCTGAAAACAGACTTTTACAAAATCCATGTATATCTAAACACAGACTGTATTGGTATCTTTATGTCATCTGACAAAACTGTCTGTTTGATTCATCCATGTCTGAAAAGTAAACTGCATAGGTATTAGTATCACCTTCTAAGCCACTTTCCGAAGGAGAATCCCACGCAAGTGTGCTTTAGAGGTGTGCTAAGACTATGTAGCTTACAGCTCATAGGGCTGCAAATTCTCTAATTCTGGATCTGGCCGGAAGTAGACCAGAATCTTGCTCTCATCCATCCTTCTGAAAGTGATGGAGACCCGCTTGTAGGGAACTTCTGGTATGCAGTGCTTTGCCACATCTGCACCATTTCCTTGTAGTACGAGGAGAGAACCTACCGGTAGGGGTATCTCTACTGGCCCTCAGAATTCTCTGGGGCCGACTATCCAAAGTTCTATCCTGAAAATGATGTTGCATTGGTTAATGAAGGAAACGGTGCAAAAAGGTCTCAGGTATCACAAAATCGTGATGGTCCACGTGAGGTGGAACGCAGTCTCCTTCTTCATAAATGTTGATAATGCAGCTGTTCAGTATGCAGTCAGCGGGTAAGACTCGCCAAGCCACCATCCTCTT
Source organism: Papilionanthe hookeriana x Papilionanthe teres (assembly GCA_022702705.1). Classification (NCBI taxonomy): domain Eukaryota; kingdom Viridiplantae; phylum Streptophyta; class Magnoliopsida; order Asparagales; family Orchidaceae; genus Papilionanthe; species Papilionanthe hookeriana x Papilionanthe teres. Next base: position 32,079,173 of record CM040424.1, on the reverse strand, counting down.
TATCATTTTCCTAATTAGAACTGGCATTGGATCCACTTCTTCGTAGCAGAGTATCCCTGGTGGATTTCCTTTCTTGTCATCAGCAAAGTTGTAGCAGCATCCGAATTGGATTGTAATCCTTCCCTTGCCTCGTTTCCATTTCTTCGGCTCGGAGTAGGTCTTGCTTTGTAGTCGTCCTGCACGACCCTGCTTCTTCAGCTCGAAGACGTAGTCCACGATCTCACTCTGCTCGTAGTGAGAGAAGACATCCGTATGCAACTCCAGTCCTTCCAGGATGTTGACATACCTGCCTCGGATTCTCTGAAAGTATTCAAAATTTTGTTTCCGCACCCTCTGGATCATCTCCAACTCGTGCTCTGAAATTATCTGGAACTGTCGGGGTCTAGTGACTTACTGTGAGATGTACGGCTCCACACCAGCACGCTCTCTTGGAATCATCACTGTCTCAGGTGCAGGCTTGATCCCCGATAGATATAAGTGCAACGGCGCCAAAAACTTGGTACCGTCAGATATAAGTGCGCTGATGATTTTAGATATGAAAATTATGATCTTATAATATGGGATACTACGCAAGTATACGTATCGTTTATCAAGTAATATAATACTTTCTGATTAAGCCCCGAGATATCGAACCCACAGGGAAAATGTGAAATCTTTAAAGGAATCAGAGAAATTATCTTTTTACTTTCTTTAATTGTTTTCAAAAAAGTATGTCTTGATTTTGAAAAGTTTTGAAGGTTGATATGTCTTTTTTTTTAAATTTTCTTAATACAATGCAAAGCAAGAAATTAAAATTACAATAACTAATAACACTGGATGTAAAATACTATTAACTAGAATATTTTTTTCTTTCCTTTCATGAAGTAGTAATAATTCTTAAAGTATTGTTGTGGAAGTATTCAAATTTTTGTTCTGATAGATAGAAGAAAATGTGTTCTTTACCCTTACTTGGTTCTATAAAAAATAGGTTAATTTGAAATTTATATTGTTTTGAACATGGTTAGGCAGGGAAGATACCAGTGTCTCACTTTAGAGTTCCCTCGATTCCCACCACCTGGGGGCTAACTTCTCATAATAAAACTCAAAACTTCAAACCAAATTAGGGGGTTTTAGCCTGTCACTCTAAAATCCTCTAATTTTACTCCTTTTTATAAAAATATCTTCTAATAATACATTCAATTATATGGATTACAGTTCTCACCCATATAATTTCATATGATTCTTACTAACTTTTATGAGACAATACCGCATTGGATCTTACATAATCTCAAGAAATATTACAACTTAACAGGCCAAATTAAGAAGTAAACAAATTTTTTAGAATCAATCTTCACAACTTCTTCCGACTTTTAAACACTTATACTTTCCACAACAATTACCTTTAAATTAATTACTTCTCCATTTAAGAAAGAAAAAGATAAAGTAAACTACTCAGAATGCATTGAGAAAATATAAAAACACATTGATTTGAAATTAAAAACAACAATAAGAAAAATAATAAATGAAAACAAGTATTAATAAACTAAATAAAAGTAAACACTTATTTGAAAATCCTCTCCACAAGACTAAGGAAGTTCCTCTGAAACTTTGACTCATCGCTAAACTACTTCTCAGAGCAAGTCTCCCAACTTCGTTGACTCAGAAGACAGACTTCAGACTTCAATAAAAACTAATCTAAAAGAAAGAAAAGAAGTGGGAAGAAGAATACTTCACTCCGACCCTTTTCTCTTTTCTACTCTCTACTCCTACTCTAAATAAAAACTTTTAAAATACAGTGGAAGAACAATGGAAGTACTCTTCAAAATACAGTGGAAGAGTCTCCTCAAATTGCCTCTTCTAAATCTTTCCTAAGACTCTCATTAAATAGTAAACCAAAAGGTGCATTGGTGTCTCTTCAAAATGTGTCCAGATTCGATGTATCTACTAAGGAACGCACCCCTTCATTCAAACTTGCCGCCCAAAGGAAGTTATGGATGTTACCACCAAGAGTTGCATCCCATCCCCTTTGAAATTGGCGCCAAATCCATTTGAATCTCGATTTTTAACTGTGGCGGCTAAGCGCCGGCCCAGCGCCGCTTAGCCGCCAGAGCCAAATTTTTTATTTTTCATTTTTTTGCTCTAAATTTGATCCAATTTTGCTCCTTTCATCATGACCATCCATTTTCATCACACCTACAAGAAAAACACAAAATACCTTCCATTAAAGTGCAATATCATTAAAAAAAGGTATAAAAATGTGCATAAAAATACTATATATTTTAGGTGTATCAAAATCCCCCAAACTTAAAATGTTACTTGTCCTCAAGTGACAGTTAATCTCATAGAATATTTTAGCATGCAAATTATGTAATGAGTTTCTTGAGAAGATAACAAAATTTTATTCTAGAAATGGAATAGTCCAATTTAGAAAAATTTTCAGTAATTAAAACCAACTTAAAGTTTAGAAAGTTCTTAAGTGAAAGAAAATGATAAATATAAGTCTCTATCTATTTCAAAAATATTTGTAGATTTTTCAAAATATAGGATTCAAACATTTATTTTTCTCACTTAAAAATCTTTATTTGAAAAATAATTTTACTTACTATATTAAAACTTTAAGCTTTAGTTTTTCTTTGAACTTATATCTTAAATTTTAGGTATGAAACCAATTTTTGATTAGGCCCTTAAATCCTCAAGCTTCTCCTCCCTTTTCATATACTATATTTTTCACTTCTTTTTTTTTTATAAGGCAAGGATTACTATATCTGGATAGACCTTTAATGATTTTGAATTCCATCCTTCCATTTAAAATAAAGATCAAATATACATCTTTCACTTAAAAATCATAATAATAGTATATGAAAATTACTCTTCAATAAAAGAAATTTAAGCTTTGAAGAATAAAAGTCAAATCTTCTATTTATCCAAAAATACAAAACTTCTTACTAAAGATAGTTTAACTTTATTTAACACTTCTTCATTAAGAAAATTTTAACTTTAAGTTTTTCATGATTACTATAAATTTTAACTAAATTCTTTTATTCATTACTATATTCAAAATTTTGTTCCCCTAATATAACTTTATGTACATAATTGTTCTCAATCAAAAATAAGATTTATTTTTAAGTATTCTTGAGAATCAAATAAAATTTTAGGTTTTTGAAAATCTTTGTTTTTAAAATCCCCCCCAAACTTTAAATTTTTAATTAAGATAAAACATTTAAGCATAAGAAATGATACATGGGTGAGAAATACAAACTGGCATATCATGCTTGCAGGAATTTTTAATATCCTAATATGCAAGTATAACAATTTAAATACATGAGTAAAATGAAATCAAATTTAGTTTTTCAAAACATTTTTCTTCTTTTTTTTATAATAAGAAAAGTAAAAATTTCAGAAGACTTCTACAGTAGTGGAGGTTTTCAAAGCAAATACACACCAACTAAAATAACACACTGATACGGATAACGGATGATAGTGGAATTTGAAGAATTTTAAACATGTAGTTTTCCTAAGTAGAAGTTTCTAATAGTGGTTTATAATTTCCTAACAGTTTTTGAAATTAAAAATACATACTGCTAAAAACTCTGACATAACATACACATAAAAACATTTACTATTACACACTACCACACAACAACATATAAATCAACAATAAAACAACAACAATACCTAAATATGCATAACAGATAATACAACTACAATCTACATACTATCAAGGTTCACATCACAACACAATCATCAAACAAAATACTAAATAAAGTACACAGTGACACAACACATCAATACAACAACTAAAACAAAAAACATACATCTACTCTTCATCCTCATCGTCATCATCATCTTGCTCGTTCCAATCTCTAGATGGCACATAAGGTATATAGAATGGATGAGGTGGCATCTCAGCACTTTGATCTCCTCTAATCAGTCTATCCAAATATTGTCGATAATTCTCCTCATATTCATCATGTTTTACAATATATCTCTCAACATTATCCAGCTTACCATCCATATCTCTCACATGATCTCGAGTAAGACTCACTTTTTTCAAAATCTTTCTTAATAAACCAGTCTGTGAATCAGTAGATGACGAAGCATGTGAAGTAGTAGCACGAGAAGCGAAGCGAGCGAAGCGAAGCGGCGAAGCGAAGCAATAGAAGCCCTACCAAATCCTCCTCTCCAACCAAACTCTAAATGTACAGTGTAAGCACCAACGTTTACACTAGTAATTGGTCTCAATGGCTGAAGTACCTCTTCCAGGTTTCAAATTTCACTCCAGATCTTTCACAAAGTGAATGAATCAAGGAAGGAAATCCCATACCTGCAGACGTGGTTGATCTAGCACAGTTCAAAAAATAATAAAAAATTATGCTTCCAATATCAATAGGCTTCCCATGCTGAATACAATGGTTCAACACCGCTCTTTCTCTTGTCACTTCATTGGTATGACTTGAAGGTAACAACTTAGATGAGATAAAATAATATCATGCCTTAGAAACGGCATTCAATTTGGAAGTAGGAAAGTTCACTCTTCTATCATTTGTAATTTTCCATAATCCTCTTCCATCAGTCAGAAACTCCATAATCTCATCTAATTCTCCTTCTGAAGGATGATAGTTAGAATAAAAACAGAACATGTCAGGAGGTAGTCCATAAAAGGTATTGATTGCACCCGAAAAAAAGTTTACTTCATGCCTCCTAACCATCACCTGGTTTTCCTCTGCAACAGGTAAATTTTCATAAAATTCTCTTACCACAGAAACAACAACAACAGCGGACAAGCAATAGTAATTCTGCCAGTTTCTTCTTGCAATCATATCTTCAATCACCTCTCCAGGTTTACTAAACACACACTCAGGAATCAACTTACGTGATTGCAATGCATCGACCTATCGTTCCTCAGCCCTTAAACTAACAAATTTGTCAGAATCAAACTTCCTCTTTTCTCGCGCACGCTTTGACTTTGGAGACATCTCTAAAAATTCACGAAAAATTCACCATAAATTCCAAAATCAAACTAAATTTGCTAAATTATCTTCCAAAATATATTTTTACTAAATCCAAGCAATTTATCAAGCTTTTCCTCAAATTTTCACCATGAATAGTGATTTTAAGATCTTCTAAAATGTACTCAAAATACATGGTGAAAATAAAAATTTTTTACTTAGGAGTAGTGCTCTTACCTCAATGAATCCAAATCTAACAATTTTTGTTGAGATCGGCTCTTAAATGATCCACAATATGATACCCTAGGCTCCTCTTTCGCGGCAAAGCAAAGGTTGAAGATGATGGGGCAGTTGAAAATGGCAATTTTCGGGTTTTTAACTTTTGGGAATCAATTTTCAAGAACTGGCGCCTAAGCGCGAACTATCGGCGCTTATCCTCGAAATCTGGCGCGTAAGCGCCGGCACTTTGGCGCTTAGCCGCCAATACCCAAATTTTTATAATTAAGGTATATGCACTAAATCACTTGGTTAATTACCCTTAATTAGTCCACAATAATTAATTCTCCCCACAAATCTTCTAATACTCCAAATTAAAGTTAAATAACCAATGATTCCACACAAATTTCACAAAAACACAAACTTATATTAAAACAAACATAACATTCAATACAATACTAGAATTTTTATCCAAACATAAAGGATAAAATTCTCAAAATACAAGACACTATAATCTTAAACTGATAAGTGTACATCTCTAAGATGTACCCATCACATCATCAGGCATATATAAAAACATTAAACACACCAAACATAAACTCATAAGAACACTAACATAACACATAAGATACTAAAAAAAATAGAAACAAAATACTTTTAATTCCACTCTCCATTAGGCGGAATATAACCAGGACCACTATTATTCTCATTTGACTATTCAGGAATATAAATTTGATAGAACAGGCGATCATTGTTCATTCTTATATCTTCTTCTTCAATCCATTTATTCTTCACAAAAATTGCCTTATCTATTTCTTCCACATACATTGAATGATTGAATTGCATCTTGAGTTGTCATCCCATGTGATCCTGATGTAAAGTAATATCATTGATCTTTGCTTCCATTGAAGTCACTCGGGCTTCAATTTTTGCAATCATCTCTGCAATATCTTGAATGCTAACAACCAGGTATCCATTAAATAACTCCTTAGCACTATCACTAATGAACTTACTTTTATCAGAATCTTGCTTCTTCTTCATCTAGTTATCCCAGGAAGACATGGTGCTCAAAATTCTCTTCTTAGACTTCAGAAATGAAAATAGGACTTGGGGCAACTGTTTTCCTTAAGTCAGGATCTTTTATAGACTTAGGAGATGCTAGAATATTCTCCAACACGTTTAGAATCTCCTAAATAACTCCCACAACTTCTCCCCCATGATCTAGGCTCTAAATTCACATTTTTCACGTTTTTTATAACTGTGGCGCCTAAGCGCCAATTAGTCGGCGCTCAGCCGCCAGTGCACAATTTAGCACAGGTCTGCTAAGTGTCCAAATTCTCATTCTGACTTTTCTAAATCATCAATTAAGGTCAAATAAACTCCACTTAAGTTTAAAAACTCCAAATTACTACCAATATAAACATAAAAACAAACCCAACAAAGCAAACAAAACACACAAAACAAACATAAAGCAAACACACCGATAAATATGGGTTGCCTCCCACAAAGCGCTTGTTTTAACGTCTTCAGCTTGACATACCCAGAACTCATTCTGAGTGACCCAACATTAAATTCTCATCGATTTAGATTTATTGATCGAAAAATATGATTTAAGTCTATGTCCGTTAACTTTAAATATTTTTCCGAGTCTTAGGATCTTGAATATCTACGACTCCATAAGAATAAACTTTTATCACAATCAATGGACCCATCCCCCTGGACTTAAGTTTTCCGAGAAAATATTCTCAATCTAGCATTATACAGCAAAACTTGTTGTCCTGGTACAAGATTTTTGGTAAGAATCTTCCGATCATGCCATAACTTCATCTTTTCCTTATAAATCTTAGCATTTTCATAATATGCATTCTTTATTTCTTCAAGCTCCTTCAATTGCAATAATCTTTTTTCAGCAGCATCTTTCAAATTATAATTGAACTCTTTAATAGCCCAATAAGCCTTATGCTCAAGTTCAAAAGGTAAATGACAAGCTTTTCAAAAAATCAGCCTATATGGGGACATTCCTATAGATGTTCTGTAAGCAGTCCTATAGGCCCACAAAGCATAATCCAGTTTAATTGACCAATCCTTTCTATTTGGATTAACGGTTTTTTCCAATATTCTTTTAATTTCACAATTGGATAATTCAACCAAACCACTTGTCTGCGCATGATAAGCAGTAGCAATGCGATGATTAATCTGATATTTCTTTGCTAACTTCCCAATAATCGCATTTCTAAAATGACTTCCTCCATCAGTTATGATTACTCTTGGTATTCCAAATCTGTAAAATATATTCTTTTCTAAAAACTTTGCAACACGTTGAGCATCACATCGAGGTAAAGCAATAGCTTCAATCCATTTGGAAACATAGTCTACTGCTATCAAAATATAAACATTTCTGAAAGATGGTGTAAATGATCCCATAAAATCTAATCCCCAAACATCAAATATTTCAACTTCCAACATATAATTGAGGGGTATCTCATTTCTTCTAGAAATATTACCTACACGCTGACATCTATCATAATTTTTAATATAAACATTCACATCCTTAAAAATTGTAGGCCAATAAAATCCTGATTGTAATATTTTATATGCAGTTTTATCACTTCCAAAATGTCCCCCATAATCAGAATCATGAAATTTTTGAATAATTTCATAAGTCTCTTCTAAAGGTACACATCTTTAAATTATAAGATAAGTCTTAGCATCAGAAATTTCTTCTTTTCATGATATGTCAAACCATAGGGTATAATATTACTAACAATAAAGTTTACTATGTCTACATACCACGGAACACTCCATTCTTTAACAGTGAACAGTTTTTCATCAGGAAAATGTTCATTAATTTCTTCAATATCACAGAAAGATTTTTCTATTTCAAGCCTGGACAAATGATCAGCAATTTGATTATCGAACCCTTCCTATCTATTATCTCAAAATCAAATTCTTGCAAAAGAAGAATCCATCTTATAAGTCTCGGTTTTGCATCATTTTTCTTCATTAAGTATTTAATAACAGAATGATCAGTATGCACAACACATTTAGTTCCAATTAAATATGATCAAAATTTATCAAAGGCAAATACTATAGCTAATAACTCTTTCTCAGTAGTGGTATAATTAATTTGAGCTTCATTAAGAGTTTTACTAGCATAATAAATTACTTTGAAAATTTTATCATATTTCTGACCCAAAACAGCACCAATAGCATAATCACTAGCATCACACATTAATTCAAAAGGTTTTTCCCAATTTGGTGAAAGTATTACAGGTGCAGTGATTAATTTTTCTTTTAATGTTTCAAAGGCTTTATGAAAATCATCATCAAAATTAAAAATTGCATCCTTTTCCAGTAAACGACATAAAGGTGTCGTAATCTTTGAAAAATCTTTGATGTAACGCCTGTAGAATCCAGCATGTCCTAAAAAACTTCTAATTCCCCTTACATTGGTTGGGCAAGGTAAATTAAATATAACTTGAATTTTTGCAGGATCTACCTCCAAACCTTTTTCTGAAATCCGATGTCTCAAAACAATTTCTCCTGCTACAATAAATTGGCATTTTTCCCAATTAAGGACCAAATTAGCTTCTTAACAGCGTTTTAGAACTTTAGATAGATGTTTTAAACATGATTCAAATGAAATTCCAAACACTGAAAAGTCATCCATAAAAACTTCAATCCCTTTTTCAATTAAATCACAAAACATAGCCATCATACATCTCTGAAATGTAGCAGGGGCATTACATAAACCAAAGGGCATTCTTCTAAAAGCAAACTTACCATAAGGACTGGTAAACGTAGTTTTCTCTTGATCCTCAGGAGCAATTTGAATTTGGTGGTAACCAGTATATCCATCCAGAAAACAAAAGTATTTATGCCCAACCAGTCTATCCAACATTTGATCTTGAAAAGGGAGTGGAAAATGATCTTTCCTTGTGGCAAGGTTTAATTTTCTATAATCAATGCATATTCGCCACCCTGTAACTTTTCTTGTTGGTATCATTTCATTCTTTTCATTAACAATCACAATAATTCCTCCTTTCTTAGGAACACAATTAATAGGACTAACCCATGCACTATCTGAAATAGGGTAGATAATTCCAGCATCCAACCACTTTAAAATTTCTTTCTTAACAACTTCTTTCATGATAGGATTTAATCTCCTTTGGGGATCAGCCCGCGATTTGCTATTATCTTCCATAAGAATTTTGTGCATACAAATTGAAGGACTGATTCTTTTAATATCAGCAATTGTCCATCCAAATGCTTTCTTGTGCTTCTTCGGAATTTCAAGCACACTCTCTTCTTCTTTTTCAGTTAATTGAGAGGAAAATATAACAGGCAAGGTTGAGGATTCACCTAGAAAAACATACTTCAAATGATCAGGAAGCATTTTTAACTCAAGTTCAGGAGGTTTTTCAATTGATGGACCATAAGATTTATATTTTTCAGTCATATCCAACAATTCAAAACTTTCACGAACATACTTTAAATCTTCTTCTTGAAAATCTTCAGAATCAAATAATTCCTCTTCTTGCTTATATTCAAATTCTTCTCTTTCAGCTTTCTCTTCATAAGTTGATTTGAAATGACATTCACTTAAATATTTGATAACATCCATCCTAAAACACTCATCTTCTTTACCTCTTGCAGGATATTTCATTGATTTTGAAATATTAAATGTAACAGTCTGATCATTAACCCTCATCGTTAATTCCTCTTTTTTCACATCTATCATGGCTCTGCCTGTAGCTAGAAAAGGTCTCCCCAAAATTATGGGTATCTCTTTATCTTCCTCCATATCTAACACAATGAAATCCACGGGAAAAATGAATTGATCCACTTTGATGAAAACATCTTCTATAATTTCTTTAGAATATGTGATCGAACGATCTGCTAATTGCAGAGTTACAGTAGTTGGGGTTATTTCTCCTAGTCCCAGTCTTTTTAATATTGATAGAGGCATAAGGTTAATGCTTGCACCCAAATCATATAAAGCTTTTCCACATAATCTTTCTCCGATTGCACATGGAATTGTGAAACTACCAGGATCTTTAAGTTTTTTAGGAAGCTTTTTCTGAATTATCGCACTGCACTCCTCACTAAGTGCAACAGTCTCATTTTTTTTAAACTTCCTCTTTTTATTAAGAATATCCTTCATAAATTTCGCATAGCTTGGCATTTGTTCTAGGGCTTCAACAAATGGAATATTAATGGTAAGCTTCTTTAATATCTCTAAGAATTTTGAAAATTGCTTATCCAACTTTTGTTGACGAAGTCTCTAAGGAAATGGAGGTGGTGGTTTTTCTAAATCAACCATAGGTGGAGAAATAGGTCTTTCAAAACCTTTTGGAGCATCCTCTTTAGGTCTTTCAATCTATTCTTTCTTTACTTCAGTTTCTTTTTGAACTCTACCTTCCAATTCTTTTCCACTTCTCAGTTGAATTGCTTTCACTTGTTCTTTATTCTTTCTCTTGGATTCACTTCAGTATTACTTGGAAGCATTCCTTGGGATCTATTACTTAAGGCATTTGCAATTTGTCCCAATTGATTTTCAGTATTTCTGATGGTTGCTCCTTGAATTTGTAATTGATTTCTCATATGTGATACTACTTCTTCCATAGACAACTTCTTCTCCTTATTTTGTAAAGCATTGTTATAACTTCGAAGGATAAGTTAATCTATTATTATTATTACCTTGGTTGTTCCAATTTCCCAATGGGTTTACTTGGGTGTTCCCCATTGTTGATTAACACCACCCTGATTATTGTTATTCCAGTTAAAATTTGGATGATTCTTCCAACCTGGGTTATAATAATTAGAATATGGGTTGTTAGGTTTGATTATAGCATTCACAGTTTCTGGTGAAGGATAAGAATCAACCATTTGCCCTAATGAATTTTCTTCAATCATGAGATTTGGCTGAGAAAAATTCATCCCAAATTGTTTTATCTTCCTTGATACAACAACAACTTGATTTGCTAACATTGTAAAAGCATCATTTTCATAAACACTGGCTACCTTTTTAGGATTTAACCTTTCAGAAGGCCATTGAAAATTATTAGTAGTCATTTCTTTAATTAAAGCATAAGCACCAGAAAATGGTTTAGACATTAATGATCCATCAGCAGCAGCATCGATGATTGATCTAAGAGATCCAACTAATCCATTATAAAAAGTTTGAATTATTAACCAATCTGGTATCACATGATGTGGACATTTCCTGAGGAGATCTTTAAATCTTTCTCATGCTTCATATATTGATTCTCCTTCAAACTGACAAAAAGATGTTATATCATTTCTCAACTTAGCAGTCTTAGATGGTGGAAAATATTTAGCAAGGAATTTTTGTGACAGTTCACCCCAAGTTCTAATTGATCCAGGTGCTAACGAATGTAACAACATTTTAGCTTTATCCCTTAGTGAGAAAGGAAAAAGTCTAAGTCTAATAGCATCATCCGAAACACCATCATATTTAAAAGTAGCACACAACTCTAGAAAATTAGTAAGAAGCAAATTAGGATCTTCAGTTGTTGCTCCCCCAAACTGATTATTTGACACCATTTGGATAATAGCAGGTTTAAGCTCAAAAGAATTAGCAGTTACAACAGGATTTTGAATATTACCACGAAGTTCATCTACTGTAGGGTTAACATAATCTCTTAAAGGTCTTAATTCTTGATGGATGCCAACATTTTGATTTTGATGATTTGCCATTTCTTGAATATTTTTTTCTTTTTCTGTATTTTTAATTTTTTTGATTTTTTTTATAGTTCTTTCTAATTCAGAATCGTAAGGCACAAGTCCTGCAGAACCTGAACTACGCATACAATAATAAAACAAAACAAAATACAACACACTAACAAAAACAAAGAAAAGTAAAAATTTATAATTTCTTAATTCTTATTAAAATTTAATTTAAATTAATTTTTCCCCAAAAACGGCGCCAAAAACTTGATCCCCGACAGATATAAGTGCAACTGTGCCAAAAACTTGGTACCGTCAGAGATAAGTGCGCTGATGATTTTAGATATGAAAATTATGATTTTATAATATAAGATACTACGTAAGTATAAGTATCATTTAACAAGTAATATATGACTTTTTGATTAAGCCCCGAGATATCGAACCCGCAGGGAAAATGTGAAATCTTTGAAGGAATCAGAGAAATTATCTTTTTACTTTCTTTAATTGTGTTCGAAAAAGTATGTCTTGATTTTGAAATGTTTTGAAGGTTGATATGTTTTTTTTATTAATACAATGCAAAGCAAGAAATTAAAATTACAATAACTAATAACACTGGATGTAAAATACTATTAACTAGAATATCTTTTTCTTTCCTTTCATGAAGTAGTAATAATTCTTAAAGTATTGTTGTGGAAGTATTCAAATTTTTGTTGTGACAGATAGAAGCAAATGTGTTCTTTACCTTTACTTGGTTCTATATAGAACATAGGTTAATTTGAATTTTATATTATTTTGAACATGGTTACGTAGGGAAGATACCAGTCTCTCACTCTAGAGTTCCCTCGATACCCGCCACCTGGGCGCTAACTTCTCATAACAAAACTCAAAACTTCAAACCAAATTAGGGGGTTTTAGCCTGTCACTCTAAAATCCTCTAATTTTACTCCCTTTTATAAAAGTATCTTCTAATATTACATTCAATTATATGGACTACAGTTCTCACCCATAAAATTTCATGTGATTCTTACTAACTTAATGAGACAATACCACATTGGATCTTACATAATCTCAAGAAATTTTACAACTTAACAGGCCAAATTAAGAAGTAAACAAAGTTTTTAGAATCAATCTTCACAACTTCTTCCAACTTTTAAACACTTATACTTTCCACAACAATTCTCTTTAAATTAAATACTTCTCCATTTAAGAAAGAAAAAGATAAAGTAAACTACTCAGAATGCATTGAGAAAATATAAAAACACATTGATTTGAAATTAAAAACAATGATAAGAAAAATAATAAATGAAAATAAGTATTAATAAACTAAATAAAAGTAAACACTTATCTGAAAATCCTCTCCACAAGACTAAGGAAGTTACTCTGAAACTTTGACTCTTCGCTAAACTACTTCTCGCAGCAAGTCTCCCAACTCCGTTAACTCGGAATACGGACTTCGGACTTCAATAAAAACTAATCTAAAAGAAAGAAAAGAAGTGGGAAGAAGAATACTTCACTCTGACCCTTTTCTCCTTTCTACTCTCTACTCCTACTCTAAATAAAAATTTTAAAATGCAGTGGAAGAACAATGGAAGTACTCTTCAAAATACAGTGGAAGAGTCTCCTCAAATTGCCTCTTCTAAATCTTTCCTAAGACTCTCTTTAAATAGTAAACAAAAGGTGCATTGGTGTCTCTTCAAAATGTGTCCAGATTCGATGTATCTACCAAGAAACGCACCCCTTCATTCAAACTTGCCGCCCAAAGGAAGTTATGGATGTTACCACCAAGAGTTGCATCCTATCTTCTTTGAAATTGGCGCTAAATCCATTTGAATCTCGATTTTTAACTATGGCGGCTAAGCACCGGCCCAGCGGCGCTTAGCCGCCAGTGCCAATTTTTTTATTTTTCATTTTTTTGCTCCAAACTTGATCCAATTTTGTTCCTTTCATCATGACCATCCATTTTCATCATACCTGCAAGAAAAACATAAAATACCTTCCATTAAAGTGCGATATCATTAAAAATAGGTATAAAAATGTGCATAAAAATACTATATATTTTAGGTGTATCAAAATCTGTAGTAACCTCCTCTGGAACAACCTCTACTATGGTGCTCCTGAGGACTGGCCTCCTTGGGACAACTGCTGCGGTCATCGGAATTTCTTCTTTGTTCTGTTCTTCCATCAATTTCTTCAGCATTTTGTGGATACGGCGGTTCTTGTTTCTTCTTTGAGTTGGGGTCAAAGTGGTTCTCCTCTCCCCCTGGATTTCAGTAGGGACGGCACTGACAAGCTTCCCTCCTGCGGCAGTTATCACTGATTTCATTTTGTGGTCGTCGATCGCGTTGATCTTCCTTTTCTGGTTTGCAGTATTCTGAACTTTCTCGTTGAGTTTCATCACTGTCTTTCCATGGGACTCCGTGAGGTCTACAGTAGTCTAAGCAGTTTCTTCATATTCTAGCTTCAGTTGTGCAAAGTCTGAGTCAACCTCGATCACAGCACCAGCTTTCAGCTCTTCTTCGTTAAGTGCAAGACTTACGCCATCTTTAAAAGAAAGGACCAGCCTCTCGCTCGACATCTTCCTGCGAAAACAAGGAAGGGATCAGAGACCAAACCAAAGAAGAACGAGAACAATAAGAATTTTAAATTCATTGTAATTTATTTTATTTTGTAACTTTATTAGGAGAGGGAAAGATTTGATTTGGATTTTTTGAAATTGGAACAAGCTTCGATTTTTATTTTATTTTAGAAAATTTCTTTTGGATTTTGGTTTTAAAATTTATTATTATTATTATTATTTTGGGTTCAGACCTAGTTGCACACAATTATCACGCCGGTGCTTCTACGGGCGAAAGGTCTGCTCCTCGAAACATTACATCGCGTAATACTTCTTAGATATCATCCGTTGATGGGAAGCATTGGTCGCTCTCCACGGCAATCCATGAGTTGGTAAGTGCCTCCTGAGTAAATTTTTTCTACTACAAATGGTCCCTCCCAAGTTGGTTCAAATTTACCTCCTATCTTGCGGTGTGCAAGAATAGGTCTTCTGAGAATGAGAACTGATTCACCAACTCTGAAAGTTCTTGGGTGGACCAGCTTGTCGTGGGCCTGAATCATATTGGCTTGATACAGTTCGAGATTCTGCTGAGCTGAAAGTCATTTTCCTTCCAAGCTTTCCAATTCTTCCAGTCTTAATCTAGCGTTCTCTTCTGTAGTGATCTTATTTGCGACTGCAATTCTGAGTGAAGGAAGCTGAACCTCCAAGGGTAAGACGACTTTGGACCCGTACACTAGAGCATAAGGTGTAGACTGATTAGGCATTCTGAAAGTTGTTCTGTAGGCCCATAAGGCTTCTAATAACTTCTCGTGCCAATTTCTCTTATTGTCGTCCAAAGTTTTCTTTAAGATTTGGACTAGAGTTTTATTAAAAGCCTCGGCCAAGTCGTTTGCTCTTGGGTAGTAGATCATTGAATAGCGCCAATTTATCCTGTGTCTTCTTACGAAATTGTTGATCCTTGTGCTCTTGAAAGCGGACCCATTATCTAAGATAATTCTACGCTGTACCCTGAAACGGTAGATGACTTGATTCTTAAAGAATTGTAACACGTGATGTGCTTTCACTTCCCAGAGCAGTATTGCTTCTGCCCACTTGGAAAAGTAATCTGTCGCTGCAAGGATTTAACGATGTCCTCTTGAAGAATGTGGTTTTATCAGACCCACGATATCTGTGCCCCAACACTCAAATGGCCACGACGTGATTGTCGGATGTAGCACATTCGGAGGTTGATGTAGAACCACTCCATGCACTTAGCACTGGTGACAACTTTTGGCAAATTTCATGCTGTCGGTCATCATTGAGGGCTAGTAGTACCCTAGTCTCTTAATTTTCATTTTCATCTTCAGACCTGACTGATGAGCACCACAAAGTCCTGAGTGCACTTATTTAACAATTTCACGAGCCTCAGACCCACTCGGGCACCTTAGCCACATCTGGTTGAAAGACCTTCTGTATAAGGTATTGTTTATCAGGGCGTATGACAGAGTTCTTTTCTTAAACTGATGGGATACTGGCTTATCGTCTGGTAGGTTTCCTGTTTGTAGGTAGTCTATTAATGGCTGCCGCCAATCTTCTGTAGTTTTCGCCACTGCGGCAACTGTCTCTTCATTTCCCAGTCTGCGCAAAGTGTCTACGTCAATCTGCGATAGGACCTAACGTCCCTACACTGTTACTACAACTGACTCTTCCTGTAGACATGTGAACTCTTTTGCAAGTCAGGCCAAAGCGTCTGCAAGGGCATTCTCTTTTCGGGGAACCTTGTATATTTTCACATTCAGAATCTACTCTAGCAACTTCATTGTATACTGAAAATACTGCTCGAGTCTTGGTTTCAGAATCTTGTACTGTCCTGCGACCTGTTGTATGATCAACTGCGAATCACCATAGATGTTGATATCTGCTATACCCATCTGAATGGTCAATTCCAGTCCGGTTATAAGGGCTTCATATTCTGCTTCGTTATTTGTACACGGATCTTTCAAATGGTTGGAGTACCTTAACATTCCCCGCTCTGGTGTTATAAATATTAGTCTGATTTCTGCCTTACCGGGCACTATCGTTTGTAATTCTTCATCTCATTGTTCTGATGATGCTCCGTCGAAGTACAATTCCCAACGTCGATCATCGGGGTCTTCTAAGCTCATTATTTGCTCGTCTGGCAAGTCGTCATTGAGAGGCAATTCCGACGGTAAAGGGTGCGCTGCGAGGAAGTCTGCTAGGACTTGTCCCTTTACGGCACGAAGAGGAACAAAAGTTATATCGAATTGCAACAGTATCATCGACCACCTGGCAAGTCTGCCAGAAAGTGTCAGTCCGGTCAACAAATATTGCAATGGATTAACTCTCGAAATAAGGTCGACCTTATGAGAAAGCATGTAATGTCTGAGCTTTTGGGCTGCAAAGACCAGGTTCAAACAATGCTTTTCAATAGGAGGATACTTTAACTCCATCAGAATTAGACGACGACTTAAGTAGTAGAAAGCATTTTCCTTACCCTTGTCATTGACCTAGGCTAGCAGGGCTCCGAGGGAGTCTTCTAAAGCCGCGGTATAAAGTATCAACGGTCTACACGAGACCGGGGCTGCTAAGACAAGAGATGTCATTAGATATTGTTTGATGTCATCGAAGGCAAGTTGACATTTGGAGTCCCAAGTAAACTTGGCATCCTTTTTAACCAAAGCAGAAAAAGGCTGACACCTTCCTGAAAAATTCGAAATAAAGAGTCGAAGATATGCCAACTTCCCTTGAAAGGATCGTAGTTGTTTTAAGGTTTTGGGAGGCGGCATTTCTAAGATATCTTTAATCTTCTCTGAATCGATTTTAATTCTGCTATGTTAGACAACAAATCCTAAGAATTTCCCAGAGGTGACGCCGAAGGCGCATTTCAGGGGATTCATCGTAAAGTTAAATTATCTTAATTGATCGAAAACAATTCTCAAATCATACAGATGATCTTCCTTTAGTTTGCTTTTGGTGACCACATCATCCATGTAGCACTTAACTTGGTCGTGAATGAGATCATCAAAAATCCTTGTTATTACTCTTTGGGAGGTTGCTCCTATATTCTTCAATCCGAAAGGTATTACTGTGTAGCAGTATACTTCGATTGACGTTCTGAAGGCTGTAAGCTTTTCGTCTGGTGCCATCTTTATCTAGTTGTATCCTGACGATTGACCCTCGATCCGCAGCAATGCACCAAAAACTTGGTTTGCAATCGCCAAATAATGCAGTAATTTATGCTATCAAAAATATGTTATAGCCAATACTTTGACTCAAATAATAATAGCAGCTAGTGTATATAAATATAATTTTATGAAAAATATTTTACACACTAGGGATACTACGCAAGTATACATATCATTTCAAGTAATATAAGGCTTTAAATAAAGACCCCAGTATCGATCCCACGAGGAGGATTATAGATTTTTTTTAAATATTTTGATTTTATTTTTATGTATTTCTTTTAAAGTTAAAAAGTTGATATTTAATTTACTAGATGTAGAAATAAAGTAGTAATAAAGTAATGATTGATGTAAATAAAAATAAGCAAATAACTTTCTTCCTTTTAATTAATACAAGACTTTTTAGATAATGTAATATTCGTGGAGCATATAAATTTATAGTATTGTGCCAAATAGAAGCATTTCTATTCTTTACCTTCGCTCGATAGTATAAAGAACATTGGCTAATTTATAGATCAGGTCTGGATGTATTGTTAGTAGAATGGGTTAATCTAGGCTCACACTACTAGATGTCCAAGGGTAGCTATGGTCGGCCCTACTAGTGACCCTTTCCTTCTCTATAAACCAAATTACAAGAATTTAGCCTCTCACTCTAAAAACTTATCAATTCTACGCCCATTAAATAATATCTTCCTATTTATTTGCACTTCACCTTAAATAACCCGCGCAAGGCCTTCGACTACCCAAGGATTCATGTGATATCTACTAGTTAAGAATTCATCTCCTTCTAGGTCTCAAAATTCTTCAACAAATTTTAACAATTTAAATGGCCAATTTAAATAGTAAATTAAGATCCGGTATTAATATCATCATAATGTTTAAAATATATATATATATATATATATAGTTTTTAATTCTCCAACGAATTTTATATTATCTTATTTATCTTTTCATAATTGAAAGGAGAAAGTAAAGTAACTACTTAGAACACATTGAATTTAAACAACAAAACATATAAATAAAACTTTGAATTAAAATACAAATATTTATCTCAAGTGTTTTTCCAACTTAACCTCTGAATTTTTCTGACTCCACAGTAAATAGACTTCAAAAGCACCGACTCTTCAAAGACTCTCAATACAAACTCTAAATAAACCCACTAATTAATAAAAGAAACTATAAGTATGGCCCTTAAAATATTTCTCTAATTTCTCTCTCTAAATGGACTATGGGGCTAGGGGACTATGTTGGGCGTTGGTGGTTTGTGGGCGTTTTTCTCTGAAGGAGTAACCTCCTATTTATAGGCTTCAAGGGTTGCCTTGAGGCACCTTTTCAAAATGTGTCCATGTTCAATGAATCTTCTAGAAGGTGTGTCTGCCGCCTAGGCGCCGGAATCTGGCGCCTAGGCGCCGGAATCTGGCGCCTAGGCGCCGGACTCTGCGTCCAGTTCTTCGCACCTCTTCACTTTGGATCGTACCTCTTCGCGATCCTAACCGTTTCCAAGCGTCCAAATACAATGTATCACATGTCCTATAATCCAGGAATAACTGCCAATCTTCTAGATGGTCCAATAACCACTAACACCGTCAAAATAATCATCCAAAAGTCGTCAAAAATCTTACAGAATTCTGTATCGAACTGGCGCTTAGGCGCCTGATTCTGGCGCCTAGGCGTCAGGCCAATTATTTTGACAATTTTTCATTTGGCTCCATTTTTGCTCCTTTTTGCTCCTTTTTCATCATTTTTTCCTTCTTGAACATTTTTGCATCACCTATATCCAAAACACAAAAATACTTTCATTAAAGCATAATATCCTTAAAAATTTGATAAAAATCAAGGCATAAAAATAGGTATTTTTTTCATGGATCAAAATCCCCCAAACTTAAATGTTACTTGTCCTCAAGTAACCTTTTTTACTATATAAAATGTATAACAATTGGAATAAAAGGTAAATATTTAAGATTTCTTATAATTTTTTATTTTATAAAGGCTTTAGTAAATCATTAACTAAAATTAACTAACTAAGTTTAATCTTAAGAATTTAAAGAATATTTAACTACCAAATCATAAGATTTCAAAAAATTTTCATTCACTTCGAAAATAATTGTAGTTTATTATATTAAGATCACATAAATTATTTACAAGAAAAAGATCTTCATGAAAATCTTTTCTAATAAAGATACATGCATAAAAATTAAGTAAAATATGTAATCAGTTTTTTTTTATAAGCTAATTCAAGTGAAGCCAATTTTTTATTAGGCATCTCCTCAAGCTTCTCCTCTCTCTTCTCTTTTTTTTTTTTTATAGAGAGGATTATTATATCTGGATAGCCTGTTAATAGTTTTGAACTTCGCTATCCTTAACTTATATTTTTAAACTTATACATTTTCACTTAGTTACTATAACATGAATAGATTTCAAAAAGAATTTCAATCTTTTCTTTTTTTTAAAGTTATAATTTTTGATTTCTTAATACTTCTAAAATTCAATTATTTCTACTATGAATAGAAAAATTTCTTAATTTTACTCTTCTTTAAGTTCAATAATTCTATTCTTAAAATCAATCAAAGTTATTAAAATTTTGGTTAAGTCTACTAAATTATTTATAATTTCAAAAATTTAAATGATCTTAAATAGATTATTCATTCCTTAAGTTATGTTATTATTTTTTTTAGAAAATATTAGTTCATTAAGGACAGATAAAATTTAAATTTGCATGTATTTTCCCTTCCCCCAAACTTAAGTTTTGGTATATCATGAAAAAATTTAAAGTATGAGAGAAAGAAATGTATAATTTAAAAAGGAAATTTTATAAGTATGTAAAAACAGTCTAAAAAGAAAAATTTACTTCTACACATGTTTTTATGAATATTACTGAAATAACGAAGCATATATAAAAGTAAGCAGGCTCATCATTTTTTTTATATCGATAAGCTGAATTAAATGACTATACTACTAATAATAACGAAACGAACAACATTACTAACTATTTAAGAATAATAAACAGTAGGCTGAAACAGAAATAAACATTAATTCATCCAAATTTCAGTCTTCAACACAATACACTAAATATTTAAAACAGTCTCAACATCAAACAATCCACACAAAGTTTCATAAACAAATCTACACTAATAAATAACAAACAAAAAACAGCACTAACAAACAAGAAATAAACTAACAACAGAATCAGCACATCTCAGAGGTAAATCAAGCTACTAATCACTATCTGTAGCCTCATCATCGTCATCACCAAAAGAAAACTCCACATCCTTTGGATCAACATACGGTGAAAATTTAGGACGGATAGGAAACCGAACATCATGCTCACCCTTCAAGAATCTCACTAAAGACTCGAATACTCAAGCATCATACTCACTTTTCCTTTGGGTAAACTCAGATAAATGATCAATCTTCTTGTCTATAGTATCTACTTTACAGTGAGTTAGAAATAACTCATTCTGCTGCTCCAGAAATTAATCATGCATCGATTCCCAGAAACTAGATGGTGGATCAGCAGTAGAAGTAGAAGGTCTAGAAGTAGAAGCTCTACCTGGAGTAGGTACAGAAGTAGAAGGACCAGTAGATCTCTTCCCTCGAAGACGATCATAAATGCTAACACTCTCCTGCCCAATTGGCTTTGTAGTCTTCAACTTCTCTTATGATATATCAGCAGAAACTCCATTGCTCGTGCATAAAGAATGAATCAAGTATGGGAATCCTAATCCCACAGAAGTGCTGGATCTAGAAATCGATTCCACTGAATCATAAATAATACTGCCAACATCTATCAGCTTTGAAATACCATTTAGCTTAGAAGATTTGAAGTTTTACCGTTTGTCGTTCTGGATCTTCCAAGCTCCAGTGCCATCAGTCAGATATGCAATAATCATCTCAAGATATCCCTCATATGGAGATAAAACATAATAGTAGCACTCGATGGTAGGTGGCAGGCTGTAGAAAATATTGATCTGTTTCGGAGTAAGTCCTACTCCGACACCTCTAACGAAGACTTCGTAGTCTTCCACATCCAAAACGTTGGCATAAAACTCGCGTACAATAGGAATAACGGCAACAGCAGTGAAATAACAGAATCGTTTCCAGTTGTGTGCAACGATCGTGTTTACAATCATTTCACCGTGATTGTAAAAACTGCGCTCCGAGATAAACTTTCTTGACGTTGCAAACTCGTGATAACAAAAATGGGCTGCTGCAGTCGAAAACTTGCTGCTGTCGAAATTTTCTCGTGTCTATCCTCGCTTAGATTTTGGTGCCATCTAAATGTGAAAGAAAACAAAAATAAATTTAGGAATCAAATATTTAAACTCTTTTTAAGCTTGAGAAAATTAAAATGAGTTTAAAAATCCATGGAGAAACTCTAAAAATCAAAATTTTTCTCAAAATTTTGGTTTTTAGCAAAAAAATAGGAAAAACTATGGTAGAAATCAAAAATAAATGGATTATAAGGTAGATCTGACCTCGAGATGAAGAAATTAAGTTATTTCGGGCTCAAAAACTTGATGTATTGACCTCAAGATGGATCTAGGGGGTGTATTTTCGTGAAAAAGAGGAAGGGGATGAAGCTTAGGCGTCAACCATGGCTAATGGGATTTAAATGCTAATTTTCGGTAAGCAGGCTGACCGGCGCCTAGGCGCCGTACTCGCCTTTCACAAAAATCACTTTAAAAATTTTATTTTCCACCAAAACTCATAAATTCAACTTCCAATTACTCATATTAGAGTAGTGCTTCAGTTTCTATCTTCCAAAATATTTCCCAAAAATTATAAAAATTAAAAATTAAATCCACCAATTAAACACAAGGTTTAAATCAAACTCTTCTAATTCCATTCATAATCTTCAGTTTTGGCTCAATACAATACAGTGAGTATAGTAATATGATTCAAGTCCTAACAAACAATCAAACTACATAATTTCAAAGCAAATACAACACACATTGAACAATAAAACAAACACACAAACAATACAATCGATTTACCAAATCGATACAATGATAAACTAATAAAAGTCTAGATCATACCACAATACTATCTAATCTTCAAATTAGAAATTTTCATTCTCTTCGCAAGGAAGATTACTAGGCCTACTTGGGAAGAATACTAACGCCCTCGGAAAATCCGTAGCCGTTTTCTCATCGATCCATTTGTTCATCGCATACATCTCCACTTGAGCATCTTGATAAGCCGCTAGATTATCAAATTGAAGCTTCGCCTGCCATTCCAGATGTTCAATTTGATCATAAATCTCATGGATGCGATCTCCAATACTTTTGAATTTTGCTTCAAATTTATCTAGACGAATTGAAATTTTCTCTAAACTTACAACGATAAAACCATTGAAGTAGGGTTGAGGATCCTTTGAACCTTTGTCTCAAGCCTCTTCTCCAAGATTTATTCTCTCCATTTCTTCAAAAATCCTCTCTAATCCCTCAAGAATGAAGTGTCTAGGTCATAATTTTAGTTGCTTAGGGATTGGGGATGAAGATGGGGTAATTTAAAGGAGAAAATCGTGTGAAAAACTGAAATTTTTTTGTTTTTACACGATCCAGTAACTGTGGCGCTTAGGCACCAAATCTGGCGCCTAGGCGCCGGACCCATCGATACACAGTTTTACTCTGGCGCTTAGGCACCAATTTTCGGCGCCTAGGCGCCGGAACCATGTTCGACTCCATTTTGCCGATCGTCAATTTTCAAAGTTTCGTTCTCTAAAAAAGGTAAATTATAATGGTAAGATCAATATTGACTTAGAAACACAAATTATAAACAATCATAATGAAGGTTAACTTGATCTCCTTTTTACTCACATATGAAATGGAGTGATCCAAAGTCCAAACTTTATATACTTTAAGATAATCTTTAGCTAAAGTCAATAAAGACTTGTTAGCATCCAATTTTCTAAAGTTATATAAAATTAGTCAAGACCGAGGCATAACCTTACATTAAAAATGTAAAAACACACAAAAATAATTATGGGTTGTCTCCTACAAAGCGCTTGGTTTAACGTCGTCAGCCCGACCTAATTAAGTCTTTAATCAGGTAGACTCAACTCGTAAGCCTCTTTATAAATCAATTAATGTCTCCCAAATAAGGCTTCATTCTTAATCCATTAATTTTAAATATTTTTCCTGTTTTGGGGTCTTTAATATCTACAGCTCCATAATGGTATACTTTCTCAATTATATATGGTCCCATCCATTTAGATCTTAATTTTCCAGGAAAAAGTCTTAAACGAGTATTAAATAATAATACTTCTTGTCCAGGCTCGAATATTTTTCCTGAAATCTTTTTATCATGTAACATCTTCATTTTCTCTTTATACATTTTTACATTTTCATATGATTCATTTCTTATTTCATCCATCTCATTTAATTGTAATAATTGTTTTTCTTCTGCAGTATTCAAATCAAAATTAAACTCCTTTATCGCCCAATAAGCTTTATGTTCAAGTTCAACAGGTAAGTGACAATGTTTACCATAAATTAACCGGTAAGGTGACATTCCGATTGGTGTCTTATAACTTGTTATATAAGCCCATAATGCAGAATCAATTCTATCAACCCAATCAGTTCTTTTAGGATTAACAGTCTTCTCTAAAATTCTTTTAATTTCTCTGTTTGATACTTCAGTCATTCTACTTGTTTGAGGGTGATACGCAGTTGCAATTCTGTGTTTGATTCCAAATTTGTCCAGTAATGATTGAATTCTTATATTTCTAAAATGACTTCCACCATCTGTGATAATTACCTTAGGCATTCCAAATCTTGAAAAAATCATTTTCTTTAAAATTTTGAAACACTTTTGGAATCACAGTTAGGTAAAGCTACAGCTTCAATCCACTTTGAAACATAATCAACTGCTAATAAAATATAAATCTTTCCAGATGATGGTACAAATGGTCCCATAAAGTCTAAACCCCATATATCAAAAATTTCAACTTCCAATATATAGTTTAAAGGCATTTCATCTTTTCTAAAATATTTCTCATCCTTTGACATTGATCACATATTTTGACATAATGTCTCACATCTTTGAACAAGGTAGGCCAATAAAATCCTGAATTTAAAATTTTAAATGCAGTTTTATCTACTCCAAAGTGTTCTCCAAAATCGGAATCATGACATTTTTGAATAATAGCAAAAGTTTCTTCATAAGGTACACATCTTCGAATTACAGAATATCTTCCTAATTTAAATAAATGAGGATCTTCCCAAATATAAGATTTAGCATCATTTTTAAATTTCTTATTATATTTGTTATTCAATCCATAAGGTAGAATATTGCTAACTAAATAGTTCACTATATCCGCATACCAAGGTGTTTGGCATCCTCGAATAACATATAAATGTTTATCAGGAAATTTCTCATTTATATTTTCCTCAGTAATAACATCATTCTTAATTCTAGATAAATGATCAGCAATTTGGTAATCAGTTCCTTTTCTATACACTATTTGAAAATCAAATTCTTGTAGAAGTAAAACCCATCTTATCAGTCTAGGCTTAGCACCTTTTTTTGTCATTAAATATTTAATAGCAGAATGATCAGTATGAACTATGCATTTAGTACCAAGAAGATAAGGTCTAAATTTATCAAAGGCATGGACTATAGCTAAAAGCTCTTTCTCAGTAGTAGTGTAATTTCTTTGAGTTTCAGAAAGAGTTTTACTAGCATAATATATAACTTCGAAAATTTTCTCATATTTTTGTCCCAATATAGCTCCAATTGCAAAATCACTTGTATCACACATTAATTCAAAGGGTTTATTCCAATTAGGTGAAATAATTATAGGTGCAGTTATTAATTTTTCTTTTAAAATATTGAAAGCATTAATACAGTCTTCATTAAATTCAAATTTAGCTTCTTTTTCCAATAAATGACTAAGAGGTTTAGCAATTTTAGAAAAATCCTTTATATATCTTCTATAAAATCCAAGCATGACCTGTAAAACTTCTCACATCAGTAAGAGTAGTAGGTGGTTGCAGTTCAGCAATAATTTTCACTTTTGCTTGATCAACTTCCATCCCTTCTTATAAAATTTTGTGACCAAGTACAATGCCTTCTGTGACCATAAATTGACATTTTTCCCAGTTCAGAACTAAATTTGTTTATTCACATCTATTCAGAACTTTGGAAATATTTTCCAAAGAAGATTCAAAAGAAGTTCCAAAGACTGAAAAATCGTCCATAAATATTTCAATTCCTTTTTCAATCAAATCACAAAATATTGACATCATACATCTTTGAAAAGTTGCAAGTGCATTACATAAACCGAAAGGCATTCTTCTAAACGCAAATGTTCCATAAGGACTTGTAAATGTTATTTTCTCTTGGTCCTCAGGAGCGACAGGTAATTGATGATAACCATATATCCATCCAAAAAACAGAAATATGAGTGTCCAGCAAATTTATCTAGCATTTGATCCAAGAAAGGTAAAGGAAAATGATCCTTTCTAGTGGCATCATTTAATTTTCGATAATCAATGCAAATTTGCCATCCAGTATCTTGTTTTGTAGGAATTAGTTCACTTTTATCATTGACAATGACAGTTACTCCTCCTTTCTTTGGAACACAATGAATTGGACTTACCCATTGGCTATCCGAAATAGGATAAATAATTCTAGCATCTAACTATTTTAAAATTTCTTTTTTAACAACCTCTTTCATGATAGGATTTAATCTTCTTTGAGGTTCAATAGTAGGTTTAAAATCTTCTTCCATTAAAATTCTATGCATACAGATAGAAGGGCTTATTCCTCTTATATCACCAATAGTCCAACCAAAAGCTTTCTTATAATTCTTTAACACTCCTATCTGTTTTTCTTCTTGATCTAAACTTAGTTTAGAAGAAATAATAACAGGTAAAGTTAATGAATTTCCAAGAAAAGCATACTTTAAATGTGTAGGTAACATTTTTAATTCCAGTTCAGGGGCTTTTTAATTGAGGGTAAAAGTATATCATTTTGTGTTATGTCCAAAATTTCCCAGTTATCTTTAATATAATGAGTTTCTTTAGATAATTCTTCTTCTTTTAGTTCTTCATTTTCATCAGTTAATAGTTCAATTTTTTCTTCAGAAATGACTTTACATCTTTCTTGATAATGTTTTTCAATTATATAATCAATAATATCCATTCGATAACATTTTTTTTATCAAAGTACTTCATTGATTTAAGAACATTGAATTTAATCTCTTGATCATTAACTCTCATGGTTAATTATCCTATTTGCACATCAATCATAGCTCGTCCGGTAGCTAGAAAAGGTCTCCCTAAAATAATTGGTATTTCTTTATCTTCTTCCATATCAAGTACAATGAAATCCACGGGAAAAATAAATTTATCCACTTTAACAAGAACATCCTCTATAACTCCTTTAGGGTAGGTGATAGATCTATCAGCTAACTGAAGGGTTACAATGGTGAGAGTAATCTCTCCTAAATTCAACCTTCAAAAAATAGAAAATGGCATGAGATTAATACGTGCTCCTAAATCACATAAAGCTTTTCCACAAAAATTTTCTCCAATAGCACAAGGTATAGTGAAACTTCCAGGATCTTTAAGTTTCTGAGGTAATTTCTTTTAAATTATTGCACTACATTCTTCACTTAATGCAACAGTTTCAAAAGCTTCAAATTTTTGTTTCTTACTTAAAATATCCTTCATAAAATTTGCATAAGTTGGCATCTGTTCCAAAGCTTCAGCAAAAGGTATGTTAATGGTAAGTTTCTTAAAAATTTCAAAGAACTTAGAAAATTGATGATCAAGCTTCTGCTATTTTAGTGTTTGTGGAAAAGGTGGTAGGGGTTTTTCAACTTCCACATTAATAGGAATAACAGTCTGATCTTGACTAGGAGAAGGAGTTTCTTGAGGTTTTTCAATCTCTTCAACCTCAATCTTATTTTCAATTTCATTCTGCTTTCTTTCTTTTAATTCCTTTCCACTTCTAAGTTGCACAGCTTTAACATGTTCATGTTCTTTTCCAATTTCTTTTGGATTGACTTCAACATTACTAGGAAGTGTTCCTGGAGGTCTGTAATTAATTAAATTAGTGATTTGTCCCATTTGATTCTCAATATTACGAATAACAGTGTTTTGATTTTTTAATTGATTACATAGTTATAAAATTAATTCTTCTATAGATAACTTTGTATGTTGATTATTAAATCCAGGTGGTTAATAGTTTAAATTTACTTGATGGTTCCAATTTCCAGTTAGATGGGATTGATTATTACCCCATTGTTGTTGTGAATTATTCCAGTTAAAATTAGGGTGATTTTTCCATCCAGGATTATAATAGTTGGAATAAGGGTTATTTTTACTAGCAATAGCTTGTAAAGTTTCAATAGTTTGAGAATCTTTAATATTAGCAGAGTTGTTATGTGATATATTGATAGCAAAATTATCTAATTTCTTAGATATTGCAGCTACTTGTGAAGCTAAGATAGAAAAGGCTTCGTTATCATGAATACTTGCCATTCTTTTAGGATTAATCCTTTCGGAAGGCCATTGAAAATTATTGTTAGCCATTTCTTCAATTAAAGTATAAGCTTCTTCAAATGATTTAGCCATTAAAGAACCTCCAAAGAGACAGCATCAATAATTGATTTAAGTGATCCAATTAGTCCGTTATAAAATGTTTGAATAAATAACCAATCAGGTAAAGCATGATGAGGACATTTTCTTAATAGTTCTTTAAATCTTTCCCAAGTTTCATAAATTGTCTCCCCGTCAAAATGACTAAATGAAGTAATATCATTTCTTAATTAGCAGTTTTAGAAGGAGGAAAATATTTAGCAAGGAATATTTGTGACATTTCAGCCCATGTTTTAATAGAACCTGTTGCTAATGAGTTCAACCACAACTTTGCTTTATCTCTTAAAGAAAAAGGAAAGAGTCTAAGTCTAATAGCATCAACAGAAACATTGTTATATTTAAAGGTAGTACAAAGTTCTAAAAAACTAGCAAGGTGTAAATTTGGATCCTCATTTGGTGTTCCCCCAAATTGATTATTTTGAACCATTTGAATAATAGACGGTTTAAGCTCAAAAGAATTATCATCAACAGTAGGTATTTGAATACTACTATGAAGTTCATCAGCTGTAGGTTTAGCATAATCCCTTAATGGTTTATAAACATTTTGTTCATTAATTTCAATTGGATTTTGTAAATTATTATGTAAATTAGCCATCTCTTGATATTTTTGAATTTGTTTTCCTTTTTTAATTCTTCTAACAGTTCTTTCTAATTCAAAATCTAAAGATAATAATCCTTCAGATCCAGAACTACGCATAAAAAGTAAATAAAAATTAAAATAGCAAGAAATAAAATTATTATTTTTTTATTTTTATTTTTATTTTTTTTATAAATATTTTTGTATTTTATATTTTTGAAAATAAAAGAAAAAAATAAAATAAAATATTTAAAATCTATAAATTTTTGCCTCCCCGGCAACGGCGCCAAAAACTTGACCCTCGATCTGCAGCAATGCACCAAAAACTTGGTTTGCAATCGCCAAACAATGCAGTAATTTATGCTATCAAAAATATGTTATAGCCAATACTTTGACTCAAATAATAATAGCGGCTAGTGTATTTAAATATAATTTTATGGAAAATATTTTACACACTAGGGGTACTACGCAAGTATACGTATTGATCCCACGATGAGGATTATAGATTTTTTTTTAAATATTTTGATTTTATTTTTATGTATTTCTTTTAAAGTTAAAAATTTGATATTTAATTTACTAGATGCAGAAATAAAGCAGTAATAAAGTAATGATTGATGTAAATAAAAATAAGCAAACAACTTTCTTCCTTTCAATTAATCCAAGACTTTTTAGATAATATTAATATTCGTGGAGAATATAAATTTATGGTATTGTGCCAAATCGAAGCATTCCTACTCTTTACCTTCGCTCGATAGTATAAAGAACATTGGCTAATCTATAGATCAGGTCTGGATGTATTGTTAGTAGAATGGGTTAATCTAGGCTCACACTACTAGATGTCCAAGGGTGGTTATGGTCGGCCCTACTAGTGACCCTTTCCTTCTCTATAAACCAAATTACAAGAATTTAGCCTGTCACTCTAAAAACTTATCAATTTTGTGCCCATTAAATAATATCTTCCTATTTATTTGCACTTCACCTTGAGTAACCCGCGCAAGGCCTTCGACTACCCAAGGATTCATGTGATATCTACTAGTTAAGAATTCATCTCCTTCTAGGTCTCAAAATTCTTCAACAGATTTTAACAATTTAAATGGTCAATTTAAATAGTAAATTAAGATCTGGTATTAATATCATCACAACGTTTAAAATATATATATATAGTTTTTAATTCTCCAACGAATTTTATATTATCTTATTTATCTTTTCATATTTGAAAGGAGAAAGTAAAGTAACTACTCATAACACATTGAATTTAAACAACAAAACATATAAATAAAACTTTGAATCAAAATACTAATACTTATCTTAAGTGTTTTTCCAACTGAATCTCTGAATCCTTCTGAATCCAAAGTAAATAGACTTTAAAAGCATCGACTCCTCAAATACTCTCAATAAAAACTTTAAATAAACTCACTAATTAAGAGAAGAAACAACTAATGTGACCCTTAAAATATTTCTCTAATTTCTCTCTCTAAATGGACTATGGGGCTAGGGGACTAGGTTGGGCGTTGGTGGTTTGTGGGCGTTTTCTCTGAAGGAGTAGCCTCCTATTTATGGGCTTCAAGGGTTTCCTTGAGGCACCTCTTCAAAATGTGTCCATGTTCAACGAATCTTCTAGAACGTGTGTCTGGCGCCTAAGCACCGGAATCTGGCGCCTAGGCGCAGGACTCTGCGTCCAGTTCTTCGCACCTCTTCACTTTAGATCGCACCTCTTCACGATCCTAACTGTTTCCAAGCATCCAAATACAATGTATCACATGTCCTATAAACCAGGAATAACTGTCAATCTTCTAGATGGTCCAATAACCGCTAACACCATCAAAATAACCGTCCAAAAGTCGTCAAAAATCTTACAAAATTCTGTATCAAACTGGCACTTAGGCGCCGGATTCTAGCGCCTAGGCGCCAGGCCAATTATTTTGACAATTTTGCATTTTGGCTCCATTTTTGCTCTTTTTTGCTCCTTTTTCATCCTTTTTTCTTTCTTGAACATTTTTACATCACCTACATCCAAAACACAAAAATACCTTTCATTAAAGCATAATATCCTTAAAATTTTGATAAAAATCAAGGCATAAAAATAGGTATTTTTTATGGATCAATGATCCATCCATGAAAGAAGACTTTGTGTGTCGAAGCGATATCGATCATTAATTTTGGAATTGGTAGCGGGAACTTGTCCTTCGGGCATGCTTTGTTCAAATCTCTGAAATCCACGTAGATTCTGATCTGACCATTCTTCTTTCTGACTGGTACCACGTTGGCTAACCAAGTCGGGTATTGTTCTTCACGGACAAATTTAGCGTTGATTAGTTTCTTAACTTTAGTTATAACTTGTTGTTTGATTTCTAGATGCATTCTTCTCAAAGCTTGTCTGACTGGAACGACAGTGTGATCCACTGCTAGTTTGTGAACTGAAACTTCTAGAGCTAATCCCGGCATTTCATCGTAACTCCAAGCAAAACAGTCCTTGATTTCCATTAATAACTTGATCATATTTTCGGAGTCTTCTTTGTTGAGTAAGGAGCTAACAAAGGTTGGCCTAGGCTCTTCGCTAGTACCTAAGTTAACTTACATTAACTCGTATATTGTAGATTTAATTTCTTCTTCAAATTTTGGTGGAGCGTCTCTGATTGGTAAGTCCTCGAGATCAATTGAAGCTTCCAGCCAGTCTTAATTAGACTCACAAGTGACAACCAAGAAAAATTCTGAATCATCAGCTGGCCCTACCGTGTCGAATCCAAGACCATGGTTTGAGTTGGGAGGCCTTCTGGCATTACTCCATAACTTTTCAAAGCGGTGTGATTGATCTTTTGGCCACTGCTTAGGTAAGACACCACGTTGAATTAAATTTTGAACATAGGGAGAATACCACTCAAAAGGTAATTCCATTAATTCGGATGAAGCAACATCATCAAATTTTACATCATTCTTAGTTTTGGAAGAAGAAGCACCACGGTAGAATTTGATTGGCTTAGTACCGCCACCATGTACTTCCTTGACCACCATACCCTCAACCTTACTAGAGTAGATCGGGGTTAGGGTCATAGTATGTACATAGTGGTTAATCTTGTCGTACATCGCTTTGTATTCTTCGTTCTTTTCATCTTCTAGTGAGATCTTGAATTGAGGCTTCTTTTGACTTATTGTTGTTGCTTCTCTCTTAGTCACTTTTTCTTCTTCTTCAGAACTATTTTCCCAATCAACTTTAATAACCAGATTCTTTTGTTCAACTATTCCACCGTTTCTACCTCGATCTCGTCCCCGGCCTCGACCTCGGATGCGAGCTCTGGAGAAACCTTCACCATCTCACCGTAAGGGAGTGGTGAGTAATTGTTGAACTAGAATTTCAGGTTCTTTGTCATCTTAAGTTTCTTTTATTTCATTCGGCGTGGCATTTCTTGAGAAGATTGTCTTCTTCGGAGGTGCGTAGTAGGCAACATCTTCATGTATTCCAATTTCGTGCACAAAAAACGGTTGCAAGTCACCTTTGATGCACTGTTCTTGTCCTCCTTCATAATACTTTATAAACAGGTGTAGAGATGACGGTACCATCCAATTTTCATGGATCCACGGTCGGCCCAGTAAAGCGTTGAATGACGTTTCAGAGTCAATTATGTAGAATTTTACAGTTTTCCTTGCTAATTCACCGATCCTCATTGACAGTGTTATTGACCCAAGAGCTCTTTCTCCTTTCTGGTTGAAGCCTCTTAGTAACATTTTGTCTGCTTGAAGCTCACGGGCATCAATTTCCAAGTAGGCTAACGTCTGAAGGTTTATTATGTTGATTGATGCTCCCGGATTAGCTAACACCCTAGAGAGCATGAACCTACTGATGGCGACTGAAATGTATAAGGGTCGGTTGTGATCGGCTGTCCCAAGTAGCAAGCCACTGTCCGTGAAAGTAATACCAAATAATTCTCTTAAAGAGTAAACCTCGTCTAAGGAGTTACCGGCCATTTGAGCTAAGCAAATCTCTGGATCAAGTAAGGCTTTGATCAGAGTTTCTCTCATCTCCTTTGAAATGATTAAAGCATCGTAGATGCTCAGTTTGGAGGGCAACTTCCGAAGGTGGGCTAGCACATTATACTCCTCTTTATTGTCTAGCCTTTCAACTTCATCCCGAACGGGTAATTCTTCTGCTGGGGTTGGCTCTTCTTGAACAACCACCTGCTTTCCATTATCTTTCGGACCCACTCTCAGGAGTAGGACTTTTCCACTTCTTAAGTTGACCTCTATTATCTCTCCCTCTGAATTTGATTATGGATTAGCTCGCGCTTCCTCTTTCTAAATTGGATCAGCAGATTCTTCTGGAGTCACTTCGGTATCTGAGAATTTGACTGCCTACACGGCGATTGAGGGGCACAATGTAAATATGTTGTGGAGCTTTATAATTATATAAATGTTTAAATAGTTAAAATAGCAAATGTACCCCCTTTTATCTACGCAAGTATACGTATCACTCAAGTAATAAAGGGCTTGTTGACCTCATTTTTGATGAGGTCTTCTCTTCTTCTCTTTAGTACTTAGGATCTAGCATTAGGCTTTTCCTTTGACTATCTTAGAGGACTAGAATTGGGATCCACCATCTAGAATTTTAAACCACTTCTTAACTCCCTGCAAACTCCACAAACTTGACTGTAGACCCCTAATCACCTAGAGGGTTGAAATCGAGTGTGGAAGTTTAAAGGATGAGTTCTCATAGGACTCTTTGGCCCGAGGGCGCCCTGCAGGTGGCTCTGGTCGATGAAGGGGCTGACTTACACACACACTACACTCATACACTACACTTCCATACACCTCCTAAAACACACCCATACCCAATTTGACCTCTCGACTCATGCGGGTGATTCACATGGATGGTCCTTAACCCCTAAGCCCTTGGCTAAGAGGGTTAGGAACAACATAGTGAATGCCTCAAATGAGTCCCTTCATGGCTCATGTGGGCTTGATATGGCTTCATGGCTCAACCAAAATGATTTTATTTCACTTACATTCACCTAATCTTCCATTTTCCAAATTTTTAATTTTTGACCCCCGGGACCCTACACCCGCCAACCTACCCAAAGCCCTGAATAGCCCAAATTTCTCAAAAATTTCCAAATCAACCAAAATTCTCCAAAATCATTCCCAAACATTTCCACATCACTCAAACTGATCATCCATAACCAAAAATACCAAAAATTCCAAAAATACCTCCCAATACCCTCCAAATACCCAAAATACCCCTCTTAGCCAAAAAATCCAAAAATTCAGAAAATTCCCAGAAAATTCCAGAAAATCCCAAATATTCCCAATTTCATTTTGTTCAACTACACCATGGGCCAATTTTATCAATTTACCCCACTTTTATCAAAATCCCCAATTTGACCCATTTTAACCCAATGTCAAACCTAACCTACCCAATTGACCTAAATTCTGGTCCAATTCAATTCTAAACTTCAATTCAACATCCCCAACACCAATCTAGACCAAATCCAAGCCCAATTTGATTGGCATTGGGATCCAATTTCACTTTTGGCCTTAAAGCCCAATTTGGACCTATGACCCAAACCTAACCCAAACTCACCCAATTCAACTCCAATTAACCCCAAATCTTTTCTAAATCTTCCTTAACATCCCCATAAACAAAACACTAACATGATTTGCCCAAAATTCAGACCCAAACCCCACTCAAATTCAACCCAAAATCAAAAAGCCCAATTTTGACCTAAACCTAAACCTAGCCCAGAATGAGCCCGAATCCCAAAATCAAAACCTAACCAAAGCCAAAACCTCTTTGAAACACTCCCATAAACATTTACCAACATTAATTTTACATCAATTTCAACTCTAGCTCAACTTTGGCCCATGGTAGCCCATTTTGGCCCACCTTAGCCTCTTTACCAAAAAGGCCCATACCCAACCCAATTCAAACCCAAATCACCTCAAATTTGTTTCAAACCACTCATGAAGCATCCCTAAACCAAAACCAACAATTATTTGGCCCAAACTTTTACAAAAAATTCTCATCTATGAACACATTCTTAAACTTAAAAGCCCACTTCCCTTAAACCTTCCTAAAAGCCCATTTCCTTGAAAATTCAAAAGCCCAAATCATCCTAAAGCCCACATGACACTTCCCCTCATCATCCATTTGATCAAAATCACCCCTAAGTTTCAAAATCATCAATTAAACCATTCCAAATCAAGCCACGTGTCAAATTACCCCCTAAATGTCAAATATTTCTAAAACCCTTTTCATGAAACAAGTCGACCTTTTCCCAAGCCAAATGGAGCCATGAACAAGCCATTCTCGAAGCCACATGAAGCCATGAGGGCTTTGACTTGTCATTAGTCCATTTATGGCAAGAAGAGGGGGTTCTTTCTTAAACCTCCTTTAACCCTTTTTACCTTAATCATGTCGCACACTAAACCATGTTTAGCCACCTCATCATGGATGGAGACTTCACCACTCCTTCTAAGCTGACCTAAATGATTCCCTCGGCTCAAAATCGAGCTTGGAAGGGTGCACCAAGCCCAAAATGGTGGGTTGACCCAAACCAAGCCAAAGTGAGCCTT
Source organism: Papilionanthe hookeriana x Papilionanthe teres (assembly GCA_022702705.1). Taxonomy (NCBI): domain Eukaryota; kingdom Viridiplantae; phylum Streptophyta; class Magnoliopsida; order Asparagales; family Orchidaceae; genus Papilionanthe; species Papilionanthe hookeriana x Papilionanthe teres. The sequence goes on along the minus strand of CM040424.1, from coordinate 32,043,855 downwards.
CTCCCATTCCATTTAAATCAAACTCCTTTACACATGTCAAACCTCGATTGAATGCACCAAACCCGGCACACGACCCACTGAACAAGATGGTGACCAATGCACGGCCGGCCGGCCACCGGGTCGCCGGAAAACACCATGGTCGAGAGCTCGCATGTGAGCCGACTTTGGGATTCTACCTGTCGAGCTGCCCCATGCCCAATGGCCACCATGGCCGTTACTGCCCTTGACCTAAGCGGTGATCCCGAGCCACTAACTCTCCACGGAGGCCCTCCACCCTCTCTATTTAAACACCACCCTTCTCGGCCATGAGAGGTGCTCGAACCAAACCTTAAGGAAACTCTGCCAAAATCATTCCGGATCACTCTCTACACATAGAGCATTTGATCCCCAGCTGAATTCCAGCCCGATTCCTCCGAGTGAGCTCGATTTTGAGCTCGAACTTTAGCCTAAAAACCGGGACACTTCTTCGCGGTGAGCCAATCCCCAAATTGATTGGTCCTACACCTTCACCTTGGACCAAGAGAAGAAGTTTCCCACCGAAAGTCCCATCTCCGAGGCCACCCGGTTGCTACGGCCTCCAAGCTTTGTGATCGGGCTGTGGTCGAAGTCCAACCTAGACGATTCACCGAGACCGGGAGACTTCATCCGGAGCTTGCTTGGACCCGATCGAAGGTGACACAACTCTCGGATCGAAGCTTCACTTCTCGCGAGCAAAGGTATGGACTCCCTCTTCTTCCCGAGCTTCCGAGAGATTCTCGTTTTAATTTGAGTCAATTTAAATGCATGTTTACCGTATGGATGTGTTCGTCTCTTCGAAGACGAATCCATAGAGCATAAGAACACGAAAATCCATTGAGAATCGAGTGAGTTCTTAGGGTTAGAGTGTGGACGGTCACGGGATCGCACCAGTCGTAGACGATGACCAGGAGCCGTTGGATCGCGCGTGTATCGAGCGGACGGTTCAGATTGCGCGGACCGGGGAATGATACGTGAACCGCGGGTCCGGGACGGCCGACTCGGATGGCGGCGCCCAATCACAACGCGACACGTACCCCTTCGGAGGCTGCTAGGTGTTTCGGCGGCGCCGCGTGGATAAGTAGATAAATAGGGTATTTAATGTATTTATTAAATATCGAAACTTTAAAAATTCATAACTTTGTGTAGGAAAATCAGAAAAATAAAATAAAAATACCCTCTTGCTCGGTGAACGAGAGGAGAATAATGTGGAAAAGAAATCATTTAATTTCATCAAGTATTTTATTTTTTATAATTTATTTACTCTCTGCATACATTTAATTCTCCATGCATGTATACAATTCACCATGGCATGAGACCATAGGGCTTTTGAAGCCTCTGAATTTGGGAACATTCCCTGAATTTTTCAAAGTCAGAGGCCATTCCTATGAAGAGTTATTGATTTTTCAAATTCATGTCACTGTTTTGAGTATTTTAATTCCAATAAATAGCATGTTGTGAAATAAATTCTAGAAAAATTTGGTGATGTTCCTTATGACTAGAGAACCCTAGGAAAAATAGGTTTTGAGTTAGTTCATTTTAGACAACCCTAATTGGCTTAAACACTCAAAATAGTTCTCTCATTAATTAGAGTTAACCATACATCAAATTGACTTCAAATCAATTCTCCATTGACCTTTAGGATCAGAAGAACCCACCATAAAAATTTGAGGTCAATTGGACTTGGTTAGCCCTATTAATTGGGTTGATTAAGCCACTTAGTCATTTTAAACTTTAAAAATTCATAACTTTCAAAATATCTTTCAAAAATTCACCAAATTGGTTTTGGAACCTCTCTGATATCAGGGGAATTTAAGAAAATTAAAATTTTAATTTTCTAAAAAAGTTGATTTTTAATATTATTTTAATATTTTTAATAATTAAAAAATAATAAAAATCACAAAAATAATAAAATTCACCAAAATGTCACATTTTGAATTTTAATCACTTAGGAACAAACCCCATATTTTTCTTAGGCCTATTTGGTAAGATATTAATTTTTAAAGCTCTAGGGTAATTTTAAAATTAAAAAATGTATTTTCTAGCATTTTCACTAAAATAATTATAATAAATCATAGAAAAATCAGAAAATTGCAAAATTTGCTTCTCTGATTTCCTTGATATCAGAGAGATTTTTGAAAAACATAAAATTCATTTTTCAACATTTATTTTATTTTTAAATTAATTAACACTCCAGAACTTAAAATATTTATAATAAAAATAATATAATTCAAAAAATCACCAAAATTGGTCCAAGTGGTCCCCTGGTCATTAGGAATGTCCCCTAATTTTCTTAAGGACAGAAACTTTCCCTTGGTCATGTTATTAAATTTTCCTTGGAAATCTCTATTTTCTACCAAAAATAATTATATAAATAAATTAAATACAGAAAAATCACATTTTCTCCTCTCATGTCTTTATTGACATATGAGTGAAGTCACATAAAAATTTCAAGTTCATTTGAGTTCAATTTAGTGAGTTATGAAATTATTAAACTTAAAGGGTAAAGTGGTAATTAAATTTTTTTTATCCTTAATTAAAACTTTAGGTTTAATAAAAAATTAACAAGTAAAATATTTGATCCTAATCTGATTTGGATGATTGAAATTTAATAATTGAAGGGTAGAAACCCATTAAGCAATTTAAAATGATTAAACTTTAATTAAATAATTGATTAAATTTGGAAGAATAATAAAATTGGAATTATTAAAATAGGGATATTATTAGGAAGAGATTTATTCTTTAATTTAAAAAATCCCTAAATTAATCATTTCATTAGTGTTCAATTCTTAATTAAAATGATAATTCAAATTTAAAATATTAAAAGACTTAATCATTAAACTAAAATTAAATTATTGAACTCTTTTAAAATTTTAATTAAAATTAAAATGAATAAAATTAAATTAAATTAAAAATTAAATTAAATCAAATTAAATCAAATTAAAAATTAAATTAAAAATTAAATTAAATTAAATTAAATTAAATTAAAAATTAAATTAAATTAAATAAATTAAATTAAATTAAATTAAATTAAATCAAATTAAATAAAAAAATTAATTAAATTAAATCAACTTAATTCAATGTAACATCAAATCAAACTAAATTGAATTAAATTGAATTAAATTAAATTAAATTAAATTAAATTAAATTGAATTAAGTTGAATTAAATAACATCACCTAAGACATAAAGAAATAAGCTTAAAATAACTTGAACAACTATTCAAATTTAAACCCTTCGATTGAAATTAAAGCTTAAATCACAAACCATTTGAACACCAATTTACCCTCAAAAGCTTTAGTTATCATAACTCCTAAACGGAATATTAAATGAAATGTTACTTCACTTATAGGACATTCAAATATCCTAGTTCAGCTGAGCAAGTTAACAAAACTTGAAAACCTCGGACGATCGATTCATTTACATAATTAAATTCATTTGGACTTAAAACAATCCTAGAAATATTGAAAAGATGTTTAAGATTCTTCTTAAGCACTTCCTCGATATGATAGGATATTTATAAGAACAATTGAACTTAGTTGTTCTTTGATGAAGAAAATCGTCTTCGAATAAAAAACACAAGGAACCTAGACGTCGTAGGAAATGACTAGGCTATAGGATTAGGAATTTGGTAGAAAACCATAACCCTTACCTTAGCTTTACCTAGGAACTTGCTTAAATATTCTAGCTTGTGTTTTAAGTGCAGCTTGGGATGACGGGAAGACCCTCCAGGTACGCTTTTATTTTATTGCGATTTACTTTACGGTAATTTATTTAATCGTATCGCACTTATTTTTCTTGTATGATAAACAACAGTTGCATGAAAACCTACACCTTTAGGACAGAAACCAAAACTGAAACCCATAACTAAATTAAAAGACACTACAAGATAAAATTCACCTCCACAACATTTCAAAATATAAGACAACTCAAAATTTAATCACAAACAGAACACAAAACTACAATTACAACTGAATTAAAACGTCTCATTGAATGATCGGGAATACCTCGGATGATGTAACCCACGTGTTGCTAACGGGATTTCCCACGGTCCAAATGAAAGTGCGGAACTCATTTAGTTGAGTTTAGCAAATTCATCTGGACTAAGTGAATTCGATGAAAATAACGGTGCCGGGATGACGGAACAGTGGGATCTTAATCGGTTCGTTTAATCAACTTTAAGATTTGTTTTAATTAAAACACAAAAAACACTCGGAAATTAAGACTTCTCTAAACCAAAACACTTTTCTCATCCCTTGATTTATGATTTCTAAAACTAAACCTCTGCAACAACAAGGAGCTCGGAGCATGGTGGGCAGCACGGTCATCGTCATCAGCAAAACCTGAGTCTACTTCAGCAAAACTTTCTTAGAATTAAATAACCAAGCCATAGGACTTCGAGGTAGTTTGCCTAGGGCAACATAAATCCTCAACTCTTCGTTAGGCATTTGCATGATCATATCATGTAAATTAAGCCCTAACCGGTCTTAGGATTCCGAGGTAGTCGTCCGATACGACATAAACCCTCATATCTTCCGAGTTTATTTGTATGGTTCTATCATATAAATATAAGTCCTAATTAACTAAAATTGGCAAGATTAAAACATTAAATAAACATTAGGACTTTCCTAAATCCAAGCCAAACAATAGGATAGTTGGGAGATTATCGAAGTTCACTTCGAATCCGTAATTTCTCCTACTTTTCTCCCTTTGAATTCCCAAAATAAAATGTTCCAAACTTGATCCATTCCCTATTGAGATTCAAAAATTCAATTCTTTGAAAACTTAAACTTTGAAATTCTTGAGAGCATAATTATTGATTATTATCGAGAGTTTTCTTAGGTGATTCCCGTCACTTAAGATGTAATTAACTATAGGGGCTTGCCCTTATAGGGAATTTTAAAGAACCCGGAGTAATATAAACCACTGTTTAATGTTTTCATATTAAGCGGGGAATTTGTCGGCTTATAAAATTGGTTCGCGAGACCAAACGGATGTCACAAATCTTCTAGTTTATTTAACCGAGCCCCACCATCAAGCGAGTGTGTTTATCCTTAGGGATAGATACACGGTTTGTGATGTGGTGCTCGTTTATATAAACTATTTGGGATGTGAGATCGGTTTGATTTCATATCTTAAAATCTTCGAATTTAAAATTATTTTCAAAATCAAATACTACTTTCTAAATTATATCTATATTTAAATTAAATTTAAAATTCGCCGACAACTACGTAGGCGACCCTTTTAAAAAAATACAACACTCAACCTAAAAATATGCCGACAACTTCGGCGACTCCGTTTGAGGAGTGTTCCTCTCTCCATTCTAATCGGACAATTACGCTTTCAAAAATCGGTAGTGCATCCATGTCCCTTATGGATCAAACTACCCTTCTTTCCGTTGGGATACTATGTTCATTTCCACCTTGAACAAGTATAACCAACATTCTCTCGGATTTAGGAGCCATTTGTTTAGACACCCCTAAACGGAGAGGTTCGAGATCCTTTTACCTCATTTACGAGGTGGGGTGGACCCCGATAGGTGTTAGTTTAGGAGTGATCCTTCGAGTCGAGAAGTCTTGCTTAAGACTCTCTTTTCCTTTCCAACTCCGATTCGGATTCCTTACCTTCTCTACACCTTTGAACACTCAGTTCTAAATAAACAAACCCTACTAATAAGTGATTCTTTTAATAAGTGATTCCTTCTTATAAATACATGAACAAGAATGAGTTCGGACTCTTTTCAATTCCTTTCTTTTCGTCCTAAAGAAAAGAAGCATAACTTGGGACCGACAACCAGAATCTACCACTGCGAAATGGAAGCCCCGGCGATTTTCTCTTTTACCGATGGATTGGACTTCGGCTGTCTATAAGGATGAGTTGCCCGACAATGGAATCATCCGATTTGGACAAGGATTTGAAAACACAAACGTCAAGATCACCGACGTCTCCCTCTTTGCAGCGACGAACAAGGTATCCGAAGCGAGAAGCCAGCTGCTTGAGTTCGACCTTAGGTCGACCCAAGAATTCCCTCCTTTGCGAAGGATCTCGACTAAGAGGAATCTTGTCGTCCGCGGGAGGAGCATTCTTACTACCCCCACTTGGTCTAGTTGTTTCGCACCTACCCCGACTTTTGCCGAATCAAAGGGGAAAGAAATCCGGAATTACGATGGACCTGTTGCTTGTGGAGGGTACGGATCTTCTGTAAGACCTTCGTTTTCGAAATCGGGTCCGGTTCGAAGATTCCGTCAGCGACGAGGACCCAGAAGAAACGAAGTAGAAGGATCGCTAGAGAAGCCGGAGCTGCTGAAATTGCTTTCCTAGAGGAAATTCCGGAAGCTGCACGAATATACACCATTGCTCGAATACATACCACTCTTGGGAGGAAGCGGGTTTCATCCCCTCTCCGCCGCGAGAAGATGAAGAAAATATTCGCGAGATTCTTTGCCACATTACCACGGCCCGCATATTACAACGATAGCCGCAAGAAAAGAACTAGAACTACGCCGTTTGCTCGACTGCGAACTTTGGTAGAAAAGTTAGCAAAGAAGGAAAAGCGCCGTATCGGAAATTCTACGAAGGATAGGGCGGGTGCCGGTCGAATCCCGTCTTGGACCCCGAGTAGAACCCGCCATCATGACGGAAAAGCCAAGTAAAAGAATGAAGGCTAGTCCGCCCGTTGTCATCTCGGGATTACAAATTAGGGAGGATACCACCTTCCGAGCATTTGGCCGAACGAGACCATGCGGTCCTAGACCTTCTGTCGTTAGAAGGATGGTATGGCGTCCCACTGCTGGGCGAGTTGAGATTGAAACGACGGCCGAGAAAAAGTCTCGCCGAGGAGACTTGAATACGAAGAAAGTGCTACCGCGATGAAGGGGACTCGTGAGAAGGGGACCCGGCGGCTATCGCACGACAACCACGAAGACACACGAAATCCCCGCTAGAAGATGCCATGGAAAAGTTGAGAACCGATATCCAGACGATTGGCAAAAGAAAGAGAAGAAAAGTTCGGAGACGAGATTGATTCATCGGAATTCATGGACGACGAATACGCGAAATCAACATGGTTGAGACACGAGCTTCATCGGCTTCGCAAGGTGCTCCTGCGGCCGCGAAGAGAGGAGCCGGGCGGTGAGAAGGCGGCTTCGGGAAAAAGACGACACGATCGCTCGAATGGCGAAGAGGATGGAAGAAATGGCCGTAGCTGCGGCCACTCTCCGAGTCGAAGTACAACCACATAGAGAGACACCCCCGAGAGGTCATTCACATTGTAGACGGAGGAAAGGAGATTACGTCCGTCGATGGGGATGATCGGTGAAAAAGGATACAACACAAAGTATGATTCCCGAAAAGGATATCAAGAACTTGGTGGAACGGCGGAGTGCGAGAAGCCTTAGCACAATCGAAGAGCGGGACATCCATTCGGACGGGTAGACCTTACCCGAGAAGAGTTCGACGCCGTCCGATACCCGAAAGGCTTCGTACCACCTCACGTTCGAGACCTTCGACGGAGCCAGGAACCCCGGACGGCATGTGGCACACTTTCGTGCCGATTGTTGCGATGCGGCGGGAGCGATGCATTACTCTTCCGACGGTTCGTCGGCGGTCTGTCGGGAATCTCCTTCGACTGGTATGCAGAATTACCGAATGGTTCGGTGAAGACGTTCTTAGAGCTAGAAAACCTCTTCATCAAGCGATTCACCGGAGCTCAGCACCACATCACTATAGGTGATTTAGTGGTAGAGAAACAAAAGCCGAATGAAACTTTGGTGGATTACATACTTCGATGGAGGAACTTAAGCATGAAGTGTGAACCACAACTGCAAGAACAGCATGCAGTCGGCATTTTACAAAAAAGCATCCATGGCCCGATAGCACTTCTCCTCGAGGATTTACTTATTAAGACTTTCGAGAAGTTGTTAAGCAAGGCCGGAAGCTTGCAAGAGGAGGCAAAGCAATTAAGTTTCACTCGATAAAACGGATAAACAAAAGCACTGTAAAGACTTTTGAAAAGAAATCCGGGATCGTTGCAGCGGTTGACAAAGGCGAAGCAGCCGATGCAAATACCACAGAACGGCCGCGGCAACCACGACAAAATTACCGGCAACCCGGCCCGGCTATCGGTCATCTGCCGGTATGAACAACCACCTCGTCCGCAACGTACATTAAGGGAGCTTTTGAGCAGAGAATATTCGTTCAAGAATGAAGCAGTGCCGAAAATGTTCCGCATTTTGATGAAGACCCCAGATTTCCAACTACCAGAACCTAAGAGACCAGAAGAAGTCGACAAGAAAGGTGATCCCAACTTTTGCCCTTACCACCGGATGCTTGGGCACAAGATAGAAGATTGTATTACCTTCGAAAGTTGGCTCGATGACAACCTGCGGAAAGGGAATATAACGATCCGAAGGAGTACATGAAGGAACCCCGGAAAGGAGGTTCCGTCGATGTTGTCTCGGCCGATCCCATCATTCCGATAGATCCCTATACGGCCGACGATGGATGGACTACCGCTTGGACGAGGTCTTCGAAAAGATTTTAGACGGCATCCAAGCCGCTTCGGTGCGAGCTTCAATTCAGAGTTTGAAACCTGTTAAGCCGGTACTATCACTTGCGATAGAAGAACCACCTCGACAGGAGACGATTGAAGAAAAGAAGAAAATTGACGAAGAAAAGAAGACTGAGGCACCTAAGGCTAGACTAGGGGCTGCTTATCCTAGGATAGTTGTTTCCGATTCGGGGGAGAAATCCCTCGAACCTCTGATTTTGTATGATTATCTGCTCACTTCGGTGGGATCATATAATGATAAGGGCGATGGCGTTGGCTACGTTTTGACTGTTTCTAACGATTACGTAACTAACGATAATCCGGATATCGATTTCGATACCAACGACAATTCTCAAATCATACACGATCTCGACGAGCAAAATAACGAAGAAGACATCCATCGAGGAGGCTACGAGAGTTCAACGAAGCAACGAATCTATCTGCGAGTTTCGAGGAGCTCCGATCGCGATAGAGTTAGAGCCTTCGGACTGCGAAGCTAATCCGGAAGAGCACTGTCATTCCGATTCGAAGAGACACGGCAAGCTCGACGATAGATTCGGAGGAAATTACGAAGTCGACTTAAGAAGTGGAAGAGTTCTACCTCCGAGAATGGGTCCGAAGGACGAAGGAAAGCGGTGGTTGTTCGGGAAGAACCAACCCGGCGGAAGAAATACCCATTCGAGAAGAAGCGGAGACACATGAAAATAAAGTGGACTACAACGTGCTAGCCCATCTTAGGAAACTACCGAGCCAAACTAAGCATTTATGATGCTCTCATCTTATCGAAAGGAGATGAGAGAAGCTCGATCGAGGCCTTACTTGATCCGGAAATCTGCTTAGCTCGAATGGCCGGAGATTCCTTAGATGAGGTTTGCTCGTTAAAGGAACAACGAGGTGTTACCTTCACGGACGATGACCTACTACTTGGAACGACGGATCACAACCGACCATTGTACATTTCGATTCTGATCGGAAAATTTACACTCTCCGGAGTATTGGTGGATCCGGGAGCATCGATCAATATAATGAATCTTCGAACGCTAGCATACTTGGAAATTGATGCTCGTGAGCTCGAGGCGGACAAAATGTTATTAAGAGGATTCAACCGAGAAAGGAGAAAGAGCCCTCGGCTCGATAACATCTGCTAATGAAGACCGGTGACTTAGCAAAGACAACCGCGAAATTTCACATAATTGATTCGAAACGTCGTTCAACGCTCTCTTGGGCCGACCATGGATACATGAAAACGGGATGGTACCATCATCTCTACATCGGTGCATCAAATACTACGATGGAGGGGAACGAGTGCATCAAAGGTGACTTACAACCATTCTCCGGTACATGAAATTGGAATCCACGAGGATGCGGCTTATTATGCACCACGAAGAAAACGATCTTCTCAGGAGATACCATAACGAAATGAAACGAAAGTTTGGGACAACGAAGAACACTGAAGTTCTAGTCCAACGAGTCACTCACCACTCCCTTACGGCGAGATGGTGAAGATTTCTCCACAACTCGCATCCGAGGTCGAGGCCGGGGACGAGGTCGTGGTAGAGACGTTAGGACGATTGGACGAGAGGAAACCGATCATCAATGTCGATTGGGAAGATAGTTCTGAAGAAGAAAAAGAAATCAAACAAGAAGCAGCGACAATAAGTCGGAAGAAGCCGCAATTCAAAATTCCTCTCGAAGATGAAAGAAACGAAGAATATAAATCGATGTACGAGAAGATTAACCACTATGTACATAATATGACCCTGACCCCGATCCATTCTAATAAGATTGAGGGTATGGAGGTCGAAGAGGTACGTAGCGGTGGTGCAAAACCCATCGAAATTCTACCGTGGTGCTCCTTCCTCCAAAGCTGAAAATAATGTACAACTTGAAGATGCTACTTCATCGGAATTAATGGAATTGCCTTTTGAGTGGTACTCTCCCTGTGTTCGAAATTTAATTCGGCGTGGTTTCTTACCTTGACAATGGACGAAAGGTCGATCACAACGTTTTGAAAATTTATGGAATAACTCCGGTCGTCCACCCGACTCGAAAGCATGGTCTCGGATTCGGCACGGTAGGATCGGTTGATGATGCGGAATTTTGCTTGGTTGTCACTTGCGAATCTAATGAAAGCTGCATGGAAACTACGGACGAACTCGAAGATTTACAAATTGGAGACGCTCCACCGGAATTCGAAGAAGAAATCGAATCTACGATAGATGAGTTAACGGAAGTTAACTTAGGTACTAGCGAAGAGCCTAGACCTACCTTTGTTAGCTCCTTACTCGATAAAGAAGACTCGGAAGAAATAATCAAGTTATTAATGGAATTTAAAGACTTGTTTTGCTTGGAGCTACGATGAGATGCCGGGATTAGCTCCGGAGGTCGCAATCCATAAGCTAGGGGTGGATCACGCACGTTCCGGTCGGACGAGGTCCCGGAAGAATGCGGCTAGAAATCGAACAACAAGTCATAGTTGAAGTTAAAAAGCTAACGGACGCTAAATTTGTCCGTGAAGAACAATACCCGACTTGGTTAGCCAACGTGGTACCGGTCGGGAAGAAGAATGGTCGGATCGGAATTTGTGTGGATTTCGAGAGATTTAAACAAGGCATGCCCGAAAGATGAATTCCCTCTACCGATCCCGGAATTAATGATCGACATTGCTTCGACACATGAAATATTCTCGTTCATGGATGGATCTTCGAGGATACAACCGGATAAAAATGGCTCCGAGAAGATGAAAAACTTACGGCATTCGAACGCCGATCGGAGTATATTGCTACACGGTGATGCCATTCGGATCGAAGAACGCGGGAGCGACCTACCAAAGAGCAATGACAAGAATTTTTGATGATCTCATCCATAATCGAGTCGAATGCTACGTGGACGATGTGGTCATCGAAAGCAAAGTAAAGGACAACCACTTGTATGCTTTGAGAATTGTTTTCGAACGATTAAGACAATTTAACCTTAAGATGAATCCCTTAAAATGCGCCTTCGGCGTCACCTCCGGGAAATTCTTAGGATTCGTTGTCCGACATCGTGGAATCGAAATCGACCGGAAAAGATTAAAGCCATCTTAGAAATGCCGCCTCCCAAAACCTTAAAACAACTACGATCTTTTCGAGGAAGGCGGCATATCTTCGACGCTTTATCTCGAGACTGTCGAGTAGGTGTCGGCCTTTCTCGGCACTAGTTAAAAAGGACGCCAAATTTACTTGGGAAGAGAAATGCCGAGAAGGCCTTCGAGGACATTAAACAATATTTAATGACACCTCCTGTCTTAGCGACCCCGATCTCGGGTAGACCGCTGATACTTTATACCGCGGCTTTAGACGACTCTCTCGGAGCCACGTTGGCCGGGTCGATGATGAGGGTAAAGAAAATGCTCTTTACTACCTAAGCCGTCGTTTGCTTACGACGGAAGTAAGGTATCCCGCAATTGAAAAGCATTGTTTGGCCACGATCTTCACCGCTCGAAAGCTCGGGCACTACATGCTTTCTCACAAGGTCGACCTAATCTCGAAGTTTAATCCATTGCGATACTTGATGACTCGTCCAACGCTTTCGGCGGACTTGCCGGATGGTCGATGATATTATTGCAATTCGATATAACTTTCGTGCCTCTTCGTGCTTAGTAAAGGGACAAGTCTTAGCGGACTTCCTTCCGGCACACCCTTTGCGGCGGAATCTCCTCTCGATGACGATCCGCCGGATGAACAAATAATGAACCTAGAAGACCTTGATGATCGACGTTGGGAATTATATTTCGACGGAGCATCTTCGGCACATAAAGACGAAGAATCGCAAGTGATAGTGCCGGTAAGGCGGGGATCGGACTAATCTTTATAACACCGGAGCGGGGGATGTTAAGATACTCCTACCACTTGACGAGACGTGCACGAATAACGAAGCGGAATACGAAGCCCTCATAACGGGGCTCGGAATTAACTATTCGAATGGGGATAACGGACATCGACATCTACGGGGATTCACGATTAATCATTCAACAAATCGTCGGACAATACGGAATTTTAAAACCGAGACTCGAACAATACTTCCGGTATGCCATACAGTTGTTGGAACGGATTCCAAATGTGACGATCTACAAAATTCCCGAGAAAGAAAATGCTTTAGCGGATGCTTTAGCCCGTCTCGCAAAAGAATTTGCTGTTTGCAAGATGAATCGGTAGAAGTGTCGGTTCACGGACGTCGGGTCCTATCACGGTTCGACATAGACACAATACACAAATCGAAAAAGAAAAAGAATCGATTGCGGCGATGACGGAAGACGGAGAAGATTGGCGACGGCCATTGATGAACTACACGCGAAACGGGAAAGCTACCGGACGATAGGTCGCTAGCCCATCGGATCGAAAAGAACTGCGTCCTACGCATTAATAAACAACACGTTATACGGAAGGTCTTTCGATCGAAATGTGGCTAAGGTGCCTAAGCGGGTCCGAGGCCGTGAAATTGCTAAGGAGGTGCATTCGGGACTCCGTGGCGCTCACCGGTCGGGTCCGAAGATGAAAATGAAAATTAAAAGACTAGGGTACTACGGCCCTCGATGATGACCGGCCGCATGAAAATCGCCGAGAGGCGTCACCGATGCCGAGTGCACGGAGTAGTTACGCACCGACCTCCAAATGTGCTACATCAGACAATTGCATCGTGGCGATTTGAATGTTGGGGCACGGATATAGTGGGTCCGATAGAACCACCATCTTCAAAAGGACATCGCTTCATTCTTGCGGCTACGGATTACTTTTCCAAGTGGGCGAGGCGAGTTCCACTTAGAGAAGTGAAAGCACATCACGTACTTACGATTTTTCGAGAACCGAGTTGTTTACCGTTTCGTAGTGCCGCGCGAGATCATCTCGGATAATGGGACGGCATTCGGAAGCACGCAAATCAACAATTTTGTCGGGAGACATGGAATCGGCGGCGATATTCAACAATTTACTACCCGAGAGCAAACGGCCTTGCGAGGCTTTTAATAAAACTCTCGTTCGAATTTTAAAGAAAACCTTGGACGATAATAAGAGAAATTGGCACGAGAAGTTATTAGAAGCCTTATGGGCCTACCGGACAACCTTCGAACACCTACTCGAAGCTACACCTTACGCTCGCAGTGTATGGGTCCGAGGCGGTGTTACCCTTAGAAGTCCGGCTTCCTTCACTCGGGATTGCGGTTGCAAACAAACTCACGACGAGAAGAGAATGCCGAATTACGACTCGAAGAATTGGAAAGCACGGAAGGGAAGAGACTTGCGGCGCAACGAATTTAGAACTATACCAAGCTAAGATGGTTCGAGCCCATGACAAGCGGGTCCGCCCGAGAACCTTGAAAGTTGGTGATTTAGTTCTCGTTCTCGAAGACCTATCCTTGCACACCGCGAGATAGGAGGAAAATTTGAACCCACTTGGGAAGGACCGTTTGTGGTTGAGGCGGTCTACTCGGGAGGCTCCTACCGGCTAGTGAATTGCCGAGGAGAACGACATATGCTTACGATCGACGGACGATACTTGAAAAAGTATTACGCTACACGATGTTTCGAAGGAATGAATTCTTCAGCCCTAAGAAACACGGGCGAAATGATTACTTATGATCGGGTCCGAACCCAAAAATAACAAAAATGTGCTAAAATAAATAAAATCCGATAATAAAATTTTCCTTGTTTTCTTTTCCAAATCAAAATCTCTTACACGATCTTATCCACTTCATTCTGTTAAGTTTAAAAATATAAGAATAATAAAAAAAAATGTCTTTAATAAACATTTTCTTAATGTTCTTGTTCTTAGTACGACCACGATCCTTTTCCTTGTCTTTTCGCGGGGAAATGTCGAGCGGGCGGTTGGTCCTGAACTTTAAGAATGGCGTAAGCCTTGCACTCGATGAAAAGAGGGTGAAGGATGGAGCGATAATCGAGATTGACTCGGATTTCGCACCGGCGGGCCTACGATACGAGGAAAGTGGTCGGGTCCGGTTGACCGAGAAGAGCTGCCGGACATACGGTGATGAAAGTGGGTGGCCCAAGCCGCCGATCCGACGACAAGAAAAGAAAGACAAACATTGAAGAAGATAAGAAAATGAAGTACGTAGTCGCTACGGCGAAGGCGAGCTTGTCGGCGCCGCGCCCACGGAGATTCAGAAGTTCGAAGAGCTACTCTCACGACAACGCAACGAAGAAATAAGAATCGCCGTATCCAGTAAGATGTTAACAAAACTAGGCTGCGGACCGGCGCGACGAGGCCGATTGCTAATGTCGGTGCATACACTTCAAGGACACCGGTTCACCGGGAACTGAAGAAAGGAGGCCGGCTCCTAGGATGACGGAAAGAACCGGGGAAATCTCCGGAAGATCGGAAGAAAGAAGGCTACCACGCCACCGGATAGAACCACCGATGATGCATGACCTTGTTGCGAAGCAACCCGGGGGATGTCCCGACGAGCATCATCCACGAGGAGCCGAGGTATGCGGGGAGAACGTGAAGGGATTGAGCCGTATATCCCACGATATGTCACCGGGCCTCGCCATCGCGGATCATTCGGGAATACGAGTTAGAAAGAATACGGAATGTCCGGAAGAAAACTTTTGAATACTTCGAGAGAATTAGAGCGGGAAGAATCAATATACTTAGAGGGCCTCGAGCTACATACGGACGTATTCTCGGAGTATGAACGAGCGGCAAATCGTGGATTGCATCCGGGATTTGAAAAGAATGGGCCGAGCGGGCCGCTGAGGAAAACACATACTCGGAACCCCGGAGATGGATGCCGGGGAAAGGAAGAATCACGATACAATGTGGATCTTTATTACAACTTTGCGGAGGACGGGAAGGGAAACCCACCGGGAATACTCGCGTCATGGGCGAGTGGATCCGATGTCATTAGTCATCGAGAGAATGGTAAAGAGATTGATAACATGGAGGGTGCTGCCGGCGGATTGCATACCCAATAGCTGCATTATTAACATCTACAAACGGGGTGGTTGCATACCCCCACACATAGATCACCACGACTTTGTCGGACCTTACTGCACGGTCTCTTTCACGAACGAGTGTAATATCAAGTTCGGATCGACCTCCGGATAGCGAGGCCAGGTGAGTTCCGAGAGCCGGTAAAGATACCATTACCGGTAGGTTCCGTCATGATGCGAAGGGCAACGGAGCGAGATATCGCTAAGCATTGCATACCGGGAGTACCGGTGAAGCGGATCTCGGTTACTTTCGGAAGGATGGACGACGAGGAAGACACCTTACCATTTCCGGCCGGACCCGAAGCTAGAGAGCCTCGGCCTTACGAGTTTGTGAGTTACGAGGAAAATATCACACCTCCAATGTACATCCATACGGCATCCTTGCTAAGGATGGCTTGGAAGGTGATGTTATTGACCATGTACCCCACTATTCGGACATGGATTTTTGACGAGATGCTTCTTTGGATGGATCGACAAAGATCATACACGGTCCGTTTTGAGTTTACATGGATTGTATGAAATATATTCCGGATCGAGATGTATGATGTATCTTCTACATGATTGGAATGAAAGTGACCATGTCACATTTTTGGCCTTCACCTCTTTTGTGCAAATTGATTGGGAAACGCCGTTAAAGTTAAATGAACTTCGAACAAAGAACAGAAAAGGAATAAAAAAAAGAGAATAAAAGAAAACTTTCCTAAAAAAAAAAAAAAAAAAAAATCTAAAAAAAAAATGACAAACACCAAATTCACATGAACATTAAATAAACGATAAAATAAAATTTGAATCATTAAAAGATAAACAAAATCAACATAAATGTTAAATCAAATTCTCGATCAAATTTCGAATGTGATCTTCGAATTGCAAATCGAATCTTAAATCAAATTTCAACCGAGTTCGAACTCATCCTTCCAAATTTCAAATTCAATCTTTCCGGATTCCAAATCTCTATCAAATCTCGAATTCGATCTTCCGGATCTTAAATCGAATCTCGGTCAAATTTCAAATCTCAAATTCGATCTTTCCGGATCTCGCATCGAACCTCGATCGAATTCGAACTCTTGGGTCGAGGATTTTATATCCAAGGCACGCACTTGCTTTAGGATCCTTTCCCTATTGCCTTTGAAATACATCAAATTCAAACTCTTGGGTCGAGGATTTTACATCAAGCTGCCTTGCTTTAGGATCCTTTCCTATTGCCTTTGAAATACATCAAATTCGAACTTTTTGAGGTTGAGGATTTTACGTCCGATACTGCATTTGCTTTAGGATTCTTTCCCTATTGCCTTTGAAATACATCGAATTCAAACTCTTGGGTCGAGGATTTTACATCGAAGACTGCCTTTGCTAGGATTCTTTCCTTATTGCCTTTGAAATACATCAAAATCGAACTTTTTGAGGTTGAGGATTTTACATCCGATACTGCATTTGCTTTAGGATTCTTTCCCTATTGCCTTTGAAATACATCGAATTCGAACTCTTGGGTCGAGGATTTTACATCCAAGGCTGCACTTGCTAGGATTCTTTCCCTATTGCACTTGAAATACATCAAATTCAAACTTTTGGGTCGAGGATTTTACATCCAGTACCTTTGCTAGGATTCTTTCCTGTTGCCTTTGAAATACATCAAATTCGAACTCTTGGGTCGAGGATTTTACATCAGATTGCACTTTGCTTTAGGATTCTTTCCTATTGCCTTTGAAATACATCAAAATCAACTTTTTGAGGTTGAGGATTTTACATCCGATACCTGCCTTGCTTTAGGATTCTTTCCTATTGCCTTTGAAATACATCAAATCGAATTCCGGGATTAAGGATTTTACATCGAGACTGCATTGCTTTAGGATCATTTCCTTATCGCAATGAAATACATCAAAATCGAGCTCTTGAGGTTAAGGATTTTACATCCGATACCGCATTACTGCGAGATCTTTCCTCATTGTAATGATCCGATCCAATCGATTTGATCTTCTTTTGGGGTTGAAGATGTTACATCTAAAACTTGAAAATTCCGATTTTCATTTCAAATCAAATCCCTTGAATTAATCTTGACGGACTTGATCTAAATTGAAACCCAAATTGAAATCTAAACTCACACATCATGACTTGAACATGAAACAAAATAAAATCTAAATCGAAATTCTCCCGGATCATGTGATTTGGGATTCACCTCCTTTTCCTTTCCCAGGCGAGAGTTCGAGAATCTCCGGTCTCAGAGATATACTTGACACTCCCAGTGGAAGCTCTTCTACTTCGTCCTAAGTTTGTTACTTGGACATCTGTGTTGGTTTTGTTGATCGCTTCGGTCAACACCAATACGCGCGGTGTGCTCCGTCGGCTCACCACACTTATTGAAGTCCATTTGTTGACCTCATTTTTGATGAGGTCTTCTCTTCTTCTCTTTAGTACTTAGGATCTAGCCTTAGGCTTTTCCTTTAACTATCTTAGAGGACTAGAATTGGGATCCACCATCTAGAATTTTAAACCACTTCTTAACTCCCTGCAAACTCCACAAACTTGATTGTAGACCCCTAATCACTAGAGGGTTGAAATCGAGTGTGGAAGTTTAAAGGATGAGTTCTTATAGGACTCTTTGGCCTTAGGACCGCTCACAGGTGGCATGGTCGATGAAGGGGCTGACTTACACACACACTACACTCATACACTACACTTCCATACACCTCCTAAAACACACCCATACCCGATTTGACCTCCGACTCATGCAGGTGATTCACATGGATGGTCGCTTAACCCCTAAGCCCTTGGCTAAGAGGGTTAGGAACAACATAGTGAATGCCTCGAATGAGTCCCTTCATGGCTCATGTGGGCTTGATATGGCTTCATGGCTCAACCAAAATGATTTTATTTCACTTACATTCACCTAATCTTCCATTTTCCAAATTTTTAATTTTTGACCCCGGGACCCTACACCGTCAACCTACCAAAGCACTGAATAGCCAAATTTCTCAAAAATTTCCAAATCACCCAAAATTCTCCAAAATCATTCCCAAACATTTCCACATCACTCAAACTGATCATCCATAACCAAAAATACCAAAAATTCCAAAAATACCTCCCAATACCCTCCAAATACCCAAAATACCCCTCTTAGCCAAAAAATCCAAAAATTCAGAAAATTCCCAGAAAATTCCAGAAAATCTCAAATATTCCCAATTTCATTTTGTTCAACTACACCATGGGCTAATTTTGTCAATTTACCCCACTTTTATCAAAATCCCCAATTTGACCCATTTGAACCCAAAGTAAACCCAATGTCAAACCTAACCTACCCAATTGACCTAAATTCTGGTCCAATTCAATTCTAAACTTCAATTCAACATCCCCAACACCAATCTAGACCAAATCTAAGCCCAATTTGATTGGCATTGGGATCAATTTCACTTTTGGCCTTAAAGCCCGATTTGGACTATGACCCGAGACCTAACCCAAACTCACCCAATTCAACTCCAATTAACCCCAAATCTTTTCTAAATCTTCCTTAACATCCCCATAAACAAAAAACTAACATGATTTGCCCAAAATTTAGACCCAAACCCCACTCAAATTCAACCCAAAATCAAAAAGCCCAATTTTGACCTAAACCTAAACCTAGCCCAAATGAGCCCAAATCCCAAAATCAAAACCTAACCAAAGCCAAAACCTCTTTGAAACACTCCCATAAACATTTCCCAACATTAATTTTACATCAATTTCAACTCTAGCTCAACTTTGGCCCATGGTAGCCCATTTTGGCCCACCTTAGCCTCTTTACAAAAAGGCCATACCCGACCAATTCGAACCCAAATCGCCTCAAATTTGTTTCAAACCACTCATGAAGCATCCCTAAACCAAAACCAACAATTATTTGGCCCAAACTTTTACAAAAAATTCTCATCTATGAACACATTCTTAAACTTAAAAGCCCACTTCCCTTAAACCTTCCTAAAAGCCCATTTCCTTCAAAATTAAAAGCCCAAATCATCCTAAAGCCCACATGACACTTCCCCTCATCATCCATTTGATCAAAATCACCCCTAAGTTTCAAAATCATCAATTAAACCATTCCAAATCAAGCCACGTGTCAAATTACCCCCTAAATGTCAAATATTTCTAAAACCCTTTTCATGAAACAAGTCGAGCCTTTTCCCAGAGCCAAATGGAGCCATGAACAAGCCATTCTCGAAGCCACATGAAGCCATGAGGGCTTTGACTTGTCATTAGTCCATTTATGGCAAGAAGAGGGGTTCTTTCTTAAACCTCCTTTAACCCTTTTTACCTTAATCATGTCGCACACTAAACCATGTTTAGCCGCCTCATCATGGATGGAGACTTCACCACTCCTTCTAAGCTGACCTAAATGATTCCCTCGGCTCAAAATCGAGCTTGGAAGGGTGCACCAAGCCCAAAATGGTGGGTTGACCCAAACCAAGCCAAAGTGAGCCTTCTCCCATTCCATTTAAATCAAACTCCTTTACACATGTCAAACCTCGATTGAATGCACCAAACCCGACCACGACCCACTGAACAAGATGGTGACCAATGCACGGCCGGCCGGCCACCGGGTCGCCGGAAAACACCATGGTCGAGAGCTCGCATGTGAGCCGACTTTGGGATTCTACCTTCGTTGAGCTGCCCCATGCCCGATGGCCACCATGGCTGTTCCGCCCTTGACTAAGCAGGTGATCCCAAGCCCTAACTCTCCTGGGAGGCCCTCCACCCTCTCTGATTTAAACACCACCCTTCTCGGCCATGAGAGGTGCTTGAACCAAACCTTAAGGAAACTGCGCAAAATCATTCCGGATCACTCTCTACACATAGAGCATTTGATCCCCAGCTGAATTCCAGCCCGATTCCCTCCGAGTGAGCTCGATTTTGAGCTCGAACTTTAACTTAAAAACCGGGACACTTCTTCGCGGTGAGCCAATCCCCAAATTGATTGGTCCTACACCTTCATCTGGACCAAGAGAAGAAGTTTCCCATCGAAAGTCCCATCTCCGAGGCCACCCGGTTGCTACGGCCTCCAAGCTTTGTGATCGGGCTGT
This sequence comes from Papilionanthe hookeriana x Papilionanthe teres, assembly GCA_022702705.1. Lineage (NCBI taxonomy): Eukaryota > Viridiplantae > Streptophyta > Magnoliopsida > Asparagales > Orchidaceae > Papilionanthe > Papilionanthe hookeriana x Papilionanthe teres. The sequence goes on along the minus strand of CM040424.1, from coordinate 32,023,263 downwards.
GGTCGAAGTCCAACCTGAGACGATTCACCGAGACCGGGAGACTTCATGCGGAGCTTGCTTGGACCCGATCGAAGGTGACACAACTCTCGGATCGAAGCTTCACTTCTGCGAGCAAAGGTATGGACTCCCTCTTCTTCCCGAGCTTCCGGAGATTCTCGTTTTAATTTGAGTCGATTTAAATGCATGTTTACAGTATGGATGTGTTCGTCTCTTCGAGACGAATCCATAGAGCATAAGAACACGAAAATCCATTGAGAATCGAGTGAGTTCTTAGGGTTAGAGTGTGGACGGTCACGGGATCGCACCGGTCGTAGACGATGACCGGGAGCGGTTGGATCGCGCGTGTATCGAGCGGACGGTTCGGATTGCGCCGGACCGAGGGAATGATACGTGAACCGCGGGTCCGGGACGGGCGACTCGGATGGCGGCGCCCAATCACAACGCGACACGTACCCCTTCGGAGGCTGCCGGTGTTTCGCGCGGCGCCGCGTGGATAAGTAGATAAATAGGGTATTTAATGTATTTATTAAATATCGAAACTTTAAAAATTCATAACTTTGTGTAGGAAAATCGAGAAAAATAAAATAAAAATACCCTCTTGCTCGGTGAACGAGAGGAGAATAATGTGGAAAAGAAATCATTTAATTTCATCAAGTATTTTATTTTTTATAATTTATTTACTCTCTGCATACATTTAATTCTCCATGCATGTATACAATTCACCATGGCATGAGACCATAGGGCTTTTGAAGCCTGCGAATTTGGGAACATTCCACTGAATTTTCGAAAGTCGAGAGGCCATCCTATGAAGAGTTATTGATTTTTCAAATTCATGTCATTGTTTTGAGTATTTTAATTCCAATAAATAGCATGTTGTGAAATAAATTCTAGAAAAATTTGGTGATGTTCCTTATGACCAGAGAACCTTAGGAAAAATAGGTTTTGAGTTAGTTCATTTTAGACAACCCTAATTGGCTTAAACACTCAAAATAGGTATCTAATTAATTAGAGTTAACCATACATCAAATTGACTTCAAATCAATTCTCCATTGACCTTTAGGATCAGAAGAACCCACCATAAAAATTTGAGGTCAATTGGACTTGGTTAGCTACTATTAATTGGGTTGATTAAGCCAACTTAGTCATTTTAAACTTTAAAAATTCATAACTTTCAAAATATCTTTCAAAAATTCACCAAATTGGTTTTGAAACCTCTCTGATATCAGGGGAATTTAAGAAAATTAAAATTTTAATTTTCTAAAACAGTTGATTTTTAAAATTATTTTAATATTTTTAATAATTAAAAAATAATAAAAATCACAAAAATAATAAAATTCACCAAAATGTCACATTTTGAATTTTAATCACTTAGGAACAAACCCCATATTTTTCTTAGGCCTATTTGGTGAGATATTAATTTTTAAAGCTCTAGGGTAATTTTAAAATTAAAAAATGTATTTTCTAGCATTTTCACTAAAATAATTATAATAAATCATAGAAAAATCAGAAAATTGCAAAATTTGCTTCTCTGATTTCCTTGATATCAGAGAGATTTTTGAAAAACATAAAATTCATTTTTCAACATTTATTTTATTTTTAAATTAATTAACACTCCAGAACTTAAAATATTTATAATAAAAATAATATAATTCAAAAAATCACCAAAATTGGTCCAAGTGGTCCTCTGGTCATTAGGAATGTCCCCTAATTTTCTTAAGGACAGAAACTTTCCCTTGGTCATGTTATTAAATTTTCCTTGGAAATCTCTATTTTCTACCAAAAATAATTATATAAATAAATTAAATAGAGAAAAATCACATTTTATCCTCTCATGTCTTTATTGACATATGAGTGAAGTCACATAAAAATTTCAAGTTCATTTGAGTTCAATTTAGTGAGTTATGAAATTATTAAACTTAAAGGGTAAAGTGGTAATTAAATTTTTTTTATCCTTAATTAAAACTTTAGGTTTAATAAAAAATTAACAAGTAAAATATTTGATCCTAATCTGATATGGATGATTGAAATTTAATAATTGAAGGGTAGAAACCCATTAAGCAATTTAAAATGATTAAACTTTAATTAAATAATTGATTAAATTTGGAAGAATAATAAAATTGGAATTATTAAAATAGGGATATTATTAGGAAGAGATTTATTCTTTAATTTAAAAAATCCCTAAAATAATCATTTCATTAGTGTTCAATTCCTAATTAAAATGATAATTCAAATTTAAAATATTAAAAGACTTAATCATTAAACTAAAATTAAATTATTGAACTCTTTTAAAATTTTAATTAAAATTAAAATGAATAAAATTAAATTAAATTAAAAATTAAATTAAATCAAATTAAATCAAATTAAAAATTAAATTAAAAATTAAATTAAAAATTAAATTAAATTAAATTAAATTAAATTAAAAATTAAATTAAATTAAATAAATTAAATTAAATTAAATCAAATTAAATAAAAAAAATTAATTAAATTAAATCAAGTTAATTCGATGTAACATCAAATCAAACTAAATTGAATTAAATTGAATTAAATTAAATTAAATTAAATTAAATTAAATTAAATTAAGTTGAATTAAATAACATCACCTAAGACATAAAGAAATAAGCTTAAAATAACTTGAACAACTATTCCGAATTTAAACCCTTCGATTGAAATTAAGCTAAATCACAAACCATTTGAACACCAATTTACCCTCAAAAGCTTTAGTTATCATAACTCCTAAACGGAATATTAAATGAAATGTTACTTCACTTATAGGACATTCGAATATCCTAGTTCAGCTGAGCAAGTTAACAAAACTTGAAAACCTCGTACGATCGATTCATTTACATAATTAAATTCATTTGGACTTAAAACGATCCTAGAAATATTGAAAAGATGTTTAAGATTCTTCTTAAGCACTTCCTCGATATGATAGGATATTTATAAGAACAATTGAACTTAGTTGTTCTTTAATGAAGAAAATCGTCTTCGAATCAAAAACACAAGGAACCTAGACGTCATAGGAAATGACTAGCTATAGGATTATGAATTTGGTAGAAAACCATAACCCTTACCTTAGCTTTACTAGGAACTTGCTTGAATATTCTAATCGTGTTTTAAGTGCAGCTTGGGATGACGGGAAGACCCTCCAGGTACGCTTTTATTTTATTGTGATTTACTTTACGGTAATTTATTTAATTGTATCACACTTATTTTTCTTGTATGATAAACAACAGTTGCATGAAAACCTACACCTTTAGGACAGAAACCAAAACTGAAACCCATAACTAAATTAAAAGACACTACAAGATAAAATTCACCTCTACAACATTTCAAAATATAAGACAACTCAAAATTTAATCACAAACAGAACACAAAACTACAATTACAAGCGAATTAAAACGTCTCATTGAATGATCGGGAATACCTCGGATGATGTAACCCACGTGTTGCTAACGGGATTTCCCACGGTCCAAATGAAAGTGCGGAACTCATTTAGTTGAGTTTAGCGAATTCATACTGGACTAAGTGAATTCGATGAAAATAACGGTGCCGGGATGACGGAACCGTGGGATCTTAATCGGTTCTGTTTAATCAACTTTAAGATTTGTTTTAATTAAAACACAAAAAACACTCGGAAATTAAGACTTCTCTAAACCAAAACACTTTTCTCATCCCTTGATTTATGATTTCTAAAACTAAACCTCTGCAACAACAAGGAGCTCGGAGCATGGTGGGCAGCACGGTCATCGTCATCGGCAAAACTCGAGTCTACTTGACAAAACTTTCTTAGAATTAAATAACGAAGCCATAGGACTTCGAGGTAGTTTGCACTAGGGCAACATAAATCCTCGACTCTTCGTTAGGCATTTGCATGATCATATCATGTAAATTAAGCCCTAACCGGTCTTAGGATTCCGAGGTAGTCGTCCGATACGACATAAACCCTCATATCTTCCAGGCTATTTGTATGATTCTATCATATAAATATAAGTCCTAACTAATTAAAATTGGCAAGATTAAAACATTAAATAAACATTAGGACTTTCCTAAATCCAAGCCAAGCAATAGGATAGTCGGGAGATTATCGAAGTTCACTTCGAATCCGTAATTTCTCCTACTTTTCTTCCTTTGAATTCCCGAAATAAAATGTTCCAAACTTGATCCATTCCCTATTGAGATTCAAAAATTCAATTCTTTGAAAACTTAAACTTTGAAATTCTTGAGAGCAGAATTATTGATTATTATCGAGAGTTTTCTTAGGTGATTCCCATCACTTAAGATGTAATTAACTATAGGGGCTTGCCCTTATAGGGAATTTTAAAGAACCCAAGTAATATAAACCCTGTTTAATGTTTTCATATTAAGCAGGGAATTTGTCGGCTTATAAAATTGGTTCGCGGACCAAACGGATGTCACAAATCTTCTAGTTTATTTAACCGAGCCCCACCATCAAGCGAGTGTGTTTATCCTTAGGGATAGATACACGGTTTGTGATGTGGTGCTCGTTTATATAAGCTTATTTGGGATGTGAGATCGGTTTGATTTCATATCTTAAAATCTTCAAATTTAAAATTATTTTCAAAATCAAATACTACTTTCTAAATTATATCTATATTTAAATTAAATTTAAAATTCGCCGACAACTTCTGTAGGCGACCCCTTTTAAAAAAATACAACACTCAACCTAAAAATATGCCGACAGGGCTCTAATGAAGTCCTAGATATCGATCCCACAGAGAAGTTAGATATTAAGAGCTAATTTAAGCAGATGCAATTTTTATAAAGTATACGAAAATAAAGAACACTTATACTAACTTCTATTACTTAATTTTTGAATGGAAGATTGCAATTTAGAAAAAGTATCTTTCTCCTTGTTAAGAGAATTAAGTGAGTGGATAAATAAATTAGTTAGAATTATATTGTGCCAAATAGGAGCATTCCTATTCTTTACCCTTTGGTCCAGGCATAAAGAACATTGACTATTCCTATGCTTGGTTACTGAATCTGTGGCTAGGCTGGGAGGATACCGGCTGCCACTTCGGAGCTCCCACGTTCCCCTAGCCTGAGGGCTAACATCTACACTTCAGCTCCCAAACAATAGGATCGAATTGAAGATTTTAGTCTGTCACACTAAAATATTCAATTCTACGCCCGATAATTAATATTTCTCTATTTATTTGCAACCTCCTTTCAAGGCTTTTGAATTCCCTGAAATTTGGATGTAATCTTTACTACATTTGATAATTCAACATATTTTAACAATTTAATTGGCCAGATTGAAAGTAAATTAAGTTTTAAGTAAAAGATTATCACAATTTTTATTTGATATTTTAAGGCACAACTAATTCAAATTTCCATTTCACAAAATCTCAACAACAAAGAGAAAGACAGAGAAAACTACTTAGAATGCATAGGAAGAATAACACAAAATTTGGATTTCATTTAAATCTATAAAACAATAAACAAAAACTTATCTCGAATCTTCTCCCCAAGCAGACTCCTTGAAGTTCCTCTAACTCTTCCTTCTCGTACAACACACTCAATTATACTCACTAATATACTCTAGAACACACTATTGCACTCAAAATAACACACAATAGACTCACCACACACTACTGATTTCCAAACATTCGGTCTTACATTCTTCTCTATTTAAAGAAGAAGGAATATATCCAAAGGTTGCTTAAGCATCTCTTCAAAAAGCGTCTAGATTCAATGTATTTGGCTTGAACCGACCTTCTCACCGTCGGCGGGCTCGTTGGCGCCGTCGGCGAGCTTCTAGAACATTAGGCTAACTTATCTCGAATAACACAAAATTTGGATGAAGCAACATCATCAAATTTTACATCATTCTCAGTTTTGGAAGAAGAAGCACCACGGTAGAATTTGATTGGCTTAGTACCGCCACCATGTACTTCCTTGACCACCATACCCTCAACCTTACTAGAGTAAATCGGGGTTAGGGTCATAGTCTGTACATAGTGGTTAATCTTGTCGTACATCGCTTTGTATTCTTCGTTCTTTTCATCTTCTAGTGAGATCTTGAATTGAGGCTTTTTTTGACTTATTGTTGTTGCTTCTCTCTTAGTCACTTTTTCTTCTTCTTCAGAACTATTTTCCCAATCAACTTTAATAACCAGATTCTTTTGTTCAACTATTCCACCGTTTCTACCTCGATCTCGTCCCCGGCCTTGACCTCGGATGCGAGCTCTGGAGAAACCTTCACCATCTCGCCGTAAGGGAGTGGTGAGTAATTGTTGAACTAGAATTTCAGGTTCTTTGTCATCTTAAGTTTCTTTTATTTCATTCGGCGTGGCATTTCTTGAGAAGATTGTCTTCTTCGGAGGTGCGTAGTAGCAACATCTTCATGTATTCCAATTTCGTGCACGAAAAACGGTTGCCGAAGTCACCTTTGATGCACTCGTTCTTGTCCTCCTTCATAATACTTTATAGACGGGTGTAGAGACGACGGTACCATCCAATTTTCATGGATCCACGGTCGGCCCAGAGTAAAGCGTTGAATGACGTTTCGAGTCGATTATGTAGAATTTTACGGTTTTCCTTGCTAATTCACCGATCCTCATTGACGGTGTTATTGACCCAAGAGCTCTTTCTCCTTTACGGTTGAAGCCTCTTAGTAACATTTTGTCCGCTGAAGCTCACGGGCATCAATTTCCAAGTAGGCTAACGTCTGAAGGTTTATTATGTTGATTGATGCTCCCGGATCAGCTAACACCCTAGAGAGCATGAACTTACTGATGGCGACTGAAATGTATAAGGGTCGGTTGTGATCGGCTGTCCCAAGTAGCAAGTCACTGTCCGTGAAAGTAATACCAAATAATTCTCTTAAAGAGTAAACCTCGTCTAAGGAGTTACCGGCCATTTGAGCTAAGCAAATCTCTGGATCAAGTAAGGCTTTGATCAGAGTTTCTCTCATCTCCTTTGAAATGATTAAAGCATCGTAGATGCTCAGTTTGGAGGGCAACTTCCGAAGGTGGGCTAGCACATTATACTCCTCTTTATTGTCTAGCCTTTCAACTTCATCCCGAACGGGTAATTCTTCTGCTGGGGTTGGCTCTTCTTGAACAACCACCTGCTTTCCATTATCTTTCGGACCCACTCTCAGGAGTAGGACTTTTCCACTTCTTAAGTTGACCTATATTATCTCTCCCTCTGAATTTGATTATGGATTAGCTCGCGCTTCCTCTTTCTAAATCGGATCAGCAGATTCTTCTGGAGTCACTTCGGTATACGAGAATTTGATCGCCTACACGACGATTGAGGGGCACAATGTAAATATGTTGTAGAGCTTTATAATTATATAAATGTTTAAATAGTTAAAATAGCAAATGTACCCCTTTTATCTACGCAAGTATACGTATCACTCGAAGTAATAAAGGGCTCTAATGAAGTCCTAGATATCGATCCACGAGAGAAGTTAGATATTAAGAGCTAATTTAAGCAGATGCAATTTTTATAAAGTATACGAAAATAAAGAACACTTATACTAACTTCTATTACTTAATTTTTGAATGGAAGATTGCAATTTAGAAAAAGTATCTTTCTCCTTGTTAAGAGAATTAAGTGAGTGGATAAATAAATTAGTTAGAATTATATTGTGCCAAATAGGAGCATTCCTATTCTTTACCCTTTGGTCCAGGCATAAAGAACATTGACTATTCCTATGCTTGGTTACCGAATCACGTGGCTAAGTCGGGAGGATACCGGTCGCCACTTCGGAGCTCCCACGTTCCCTAGCTCGAGGGCTAACATCTACACTTCAGCTCCCAAACAATAGGATCGAATTGAAGATTTTAGTCTGTCACACTAAAATATTCAATTCTACGCCCGATAATTAATATTTCTCTATTTATTTGCACCCTCCTTTCAAGGCTTTTGAATTCCCTGAAATTTGGATGTAATCTTTACTACATTTGATAATTCAACATATTTTAACAGTTCAATTGGCCAGATTGAAAGTAAATTAAGTTTTAAGTAAAAGATTATCACAATTTTTATTTGATATTTTAAGGCACAACTAATTCAAATTTCCATTTCACAAAATCTCAACAATAAAGAGAAAGACAGGGAAAACTAATTAGAATGCATAGGAAGAATAACACAAAATTTGGATTTCATTTAAATCTATAAAATAATAAACAAAAACTTATCTCGAATCTTCTCCTTAAGCAGACTCCTTGAAGTTCCTCTAACTCTTCCTTCTCGTACAATACACTCAATTATACTCACTAATATATTCTAGAACACACTACTGCACTCAAAATAACACACAATAGACTCATCACACACTACTGATTTCCACCCATTCGGTCTTACATTCTTCTCATTTAAAGAAGAAGGAATATATCCAAAGGTTGCTTAAGCATCTCTTCAAAAAGCGTCTAGATTCAATGTATTTGGCTTGAACCGACCTTCTCACCGTCGGCGGGCTCGTTGGCGCCGTCGGCGAGCTTCTAGAACATTGGCTAACTTATCTCGAATAACACAAAATTTGGATGAAGCAACATCATCAAATTTTACATCATTCTCAGTTTTGGAAGAAGAAGCACCACGGTAGAATTTGATTGGCTTAGTACCGCCACCATGTACTTCCTTGACCACCATACCCTCGACCTTACTAGAGTAAATCGGGGTTAGGGTCATAGTACGTACATAGTGGTTAATCTTGTCGTACATCGCTTTGTATTCTTCGTTCTTTTCATCTTCTAGTGAGATCTTGAATTGAGGCTTTTTTTGACTCATTGTTGTTGCTTCTCTCTTAGTCACTTTTTCTTCTTCTTCAGAACTATTTTCCCAATCAACTTTAATAACCAGATTCTTTTGTTCAACTATTCCACCGTTTCTACCTCGATCTCGTCCCCGGCCTCGACCTCGGATGCGGGCTCTGAAGAAACCTTCACCATCTCGCCGTAAGGGAGTGGTGAGTAATTGTTGAACTAGAATTTCAGGTTCTTTGTCATCTTAAGTTTCTTTTATTTCATTCGGCGTGGCATTTCTTGAGAAGATTGTCTTCTTCGGAGGTGCGTAGTAGGCAACATCTTCATGTATTCCAATTTCGTGCACGAAAAACGGTTGTAAGTCACCTTTGATGCACTGTTCTTGTCCTCCTTCATAATACTTTATAGACAGGTGTAGAGACGACGGTACCATCCAATTTTCATGGATCCACGGTCGGCCCAGTAAAGCGTTGAATGACGTTTCAGAGTCAATTATGTAGAATTTTACAGTTTTCCTTGCTAATTCACCGATCCTCATTGACAGTGTTATTGACCCAAGAGCTCTTTCTCCTTTCTGGTTGAAGCCTCTTAGTAACATTTTGTCTGCTTGAAGCTCACGGGCATCAATTTCCAAGTAGGCTAACGTCTGAAGGTTTATTATGTTGATTGATGCTCCCGGATCAGCTAACACCCTAGAGAGCATGAACTTACTGATGGCGACTGAAATGTATAAGGGTCGGTTGTGATCGGTCGTCCCAGTAGCAAGTCACTGTCCGTGAAAGTAATACCAAATAATTCTCTTAAAGAGTAAACCTCGTCTAAGGAGTTACCGGCCATTTGAGCTAAGCAAATCTCTGGATCAAGTAAGGCTTTGATCAGAGTTTCTCTCATCTCCTTTGAAATGATTAAAGCATCGTAGATGCTCGGTTTGAGGGCAACTTCGAAGGTGGGCTAGCACATTATACTCCTCTTTATTGTCTAGCCTTTCAACTTCATCCCGAACGGGTAATTCTTCTGCTGGGGTTGGCTCTTCTTGAACAACCACCTGCTTTCCATTATCTTTCGGACCCACTCTCAGGAGTAGGACATTTCCACTTCTTAAGTTGACCTCTATTATCTCTCCCTCTGAATTTGATTATGGATTAGCTCGCGCTTCCTCTTTCTAAATCGGATCAGCAGATTCTTCTGGAGTCACTTCGGTATCTGAGAATTTGACTGCCTACACAGCAGTTGAGGGGCACAATGTAAATATGTTGTGGAGCTTTATAATTATATAAATGTTTAAATAGTTAAAATAGCAAATGTACCCCCTTTTATCTACGCAAGTATACGTATCACTCAAGTAATAAAGGGCTCTAATGAAGTCCTAGATATCGATGCCACAGAGAAGTTAGATATTAAGAGCTAATTTAAGCAGATGCAATTTTTATAAAGTATACGAAAATAAAGAACACTTATACTAACTTCTATTACTTAATTTTTGAATGGAAGATTGCAATTTAGAAAAAGTATCTTTCTCCTTGTTAAGAGAATTAAGTGAGTGGATAAATAAATTAGTTAGAATTATATTGTGCCAAATAGGAGCATTCCTATTCTTTACCATTTGGTCCAGGCATAAAGAACATTGACTATTCCTATGCTTGGTTACTGAATCTGTGGCTAGGCTGGGAGGATACCGGCTGCCACTTCGGAGCTCCCACGTTCCCCTAGCCTGAGGGCTAACATCTACACTTCAGCTCCCAAACAATAGGATCGAATTGAAGATTTTAGTCTGTCACACTAAAATATTCAATTCTACGCCCGATAATTAATATTTCTCTATTTATTTGCACCCTCCTTTCAAGGCTTTTGAATTCCCTGAAATTTGGATGTAATCTTTACTACATTTGATAATTCAACATATTTTAACAGTTCAATTGGCCAGATTGAAAGTAAATTAAGTTTTAAGTAAAAGATTATCACAATTTTTATTTGATATTTTAAGGCACAACTAATTCAAATTTCCATTTCACAAAATCTCAACAACAAAGAGAAAGACAAGAAAACTACTTAGAATGCATAGGAAGAATAACACAAAATTTGGATTTCATTTAAATCTATAAAACAATAAACAAAAACTTATCTCGAATCTTCTCCCTGACGTACTCCTCAAGTTCCTCTAACTCTTCCTTCTCGTACAACACACTCAATTATACTCACTAATATACTCTAGAACACACTATTGCACTCAAAATAACACACAATAGACTCACCACACACTACTGATTTCCAAACATTCGGTCTTACATTCTTCTCTATTTAAAGAAGAAGGAATATATCCAAAGGTTGCTTAAGCATCTCTTCAAAAAGCCTCTAGATTCAATGTATTTGGCTTGAACCGACCTTCTCACCATCGGCGGGCTCGTTGGCGCCGTCGGCGGGCTTCTAGAACATTGGCTAACTGCTAAGGCTTGCTGTCGGTGAGCTCGATCTCGCCGTCGGTGTGTTCCTGTATAATATATTCAAATACCTCTGGAAAAACACGCCGTCGGCGGCCTATCCCTAGTTGTCGGCGGGCTAGTTCAATTTTCATCTCTTTTAGTCCTTTTCCTTCCAGATTCGCTCTTTTTTCCATCTTTTTTCTCCATAACCTATAAAGCTTTATTCCTACAAAAAAACATAGAAAATACCTTTCTTTAAAGTGCAATTTCATATAAAATTGGTATGAATTTCTCAATATATTTTTCTCTGGTCAAAATCCCCCAAACTTAACTATTACTTGTCCTCAAGTAATCTTGATACTATATAAAAGTAATGATTATTTGTAATAAGGCTTTAATTCAGAAATACTATGAATTTGGTTTAAATAAATATTATAGTAAAGTTTATTAGAAAGATTTTTAGATAATTAAATTAACTTTATAGATATAAGACTATTTAGTCATCAAGTTTAAAATTTCTAGTCTTATATTTATTTCAAGAATGACTATATTTTGCAATATTAAATTACTGAGGATATTCAGATGATAGGAAATTCATGAAAACACTACTTAGTAGAATACTAATCCATATATATAAGTTGAAAAATGTAACTGAGTTTACCTTTTAGGTTGATTCAAATGAAGCCAATTTTTTAAAAGACATTTCCTCAAGCTTCTCCTCACTTACTTTGTTTTTCTTTTCATTTTGGATTGATTTTCAATCCTTTTCTTTTTTCTTTTTCTTTCCTTTTTTTTCTGGTGAGGATTATTGTATCTGGATAGCCTGTTAATAATTTTAAACTTCATTTTCTTCTTCCTAAATTTGAAACTTGAAACATTTCCTTACTTTATATGTATTTTAAAGTTTTTACTTCATTGAGTTTCAATCTTTTCTTTCTCAGCTAAATACTTAAGAATTTCATATTTTAAAATATAGTTTTCCTTACTTTAAATAGTTAACTATATTCCTTATCCTCTTATACCAAATATCTTAATCTACAAAATTAGTTTAATCACTAGAAATATTTCGTTTAGCTTTCTATAATAATTAAATTAATTAATTCTAGTTTACTGAATCAAATTCATTACAGAAAATCATTTTATAATAATTTTTGAAAATATTTATTGAGAAAAATTTAATAATTAAATTTTTGTTTTTCCCTCCCCCAAACTTAAATTTTTCTATCTATTTATCTAGGGTGAAAAGGAAACAAACTATAAATTTAAATCATACCTTTGTGCTTTAGGTATTTCTCCTTTTGAAGTTCTGCAGGTTCTTTTCATCACTTAATTAACCTGTACTGTTAATAACTTTCTACACATATATAATATCAAAGAAATTTTGTTGGGTAAAGAAGTTTTGAAATAAGTACAAAATACTAACACAACTTATACTTAGTATAATATTAAACACAATTTAACACAACATCCACATACATTTCATAAATCCAGTTTCAGGGTTACAATAACAGTCTGAAATATTAAAATTTTAAAAACCACACAAATCTAACTTATACAAGTAAGTTTAAATGTCTTACACAACATAATAATCAAAGTACATAAACTAAACAACTAAGCAAACACACAACATAAATATGTAATCATAGAATCTAATCATCAACATTAAAATCCCAAACTATATCCTCATCTCCTTGTTCGACGAGTGGAGTAGGCTGGTAGTGAGTATAACGAGGGCACTCAGGAAATATAACAACAAGCTCTCCTCTCCTATAACGATTCTCAGCATCATAGTAGGCTATCTCAAATTCAAAATGCCCCTGGAGATAATCACTGTCATAATCATGCCTTCACTCTAATCCTCCAATCCTCTGATCTATATGTTCTAATTTTTCTTCAATCTTTTCAAAACTTTTCCACTGCAAAGTCATTTCATTCATCAAATCATAAAGGGTAGGAAAACTATAGGTAGGAGGGTCATAACTGTAGAGGGAATATCCCTACTAGTTGAAGGTGCATAGCTCCTAGTCCTAGATCTCCATCCTTCGTGGGACTCATAAGTCTTTATACTCTTGTGGTTCTGAATACAAAAATTCAAAACTGCTCTATCTCTTGTAACTTCACTATGGTGATGGGTAGGTAACAAAGTAGAGCAAATAAAACAATGCCAGGCTTTAGAGGTTGCATTTAACATAGAGAGAGGGAATTTTACCCGTTCATGCTGCTTAATTTTCCATGTCCCTTTCCCATCAGTGAGAACGTTAATCACCTCTTCCAGCTGTCCTTCCATTGTTCCAAAAGTATCATATTCACTGGTGTGAAGATCTTGTACTTCGTAGAAAGCATTAATACATGCAGCATTAAAATCGACTAAAAATCCTCTAACCTTTATAGGTTCATCCTCAATCCGGTTCAAATTGGCATAAAACTCTTTTACAACTTCAACTGCAGCCCTGTTTGTTGTATAACAGAAATTTCCACATCTTCGCTCTTTGATCGTTTGTTCCACTTCTCCTCCCGGATTCTTAAAGACTTTGTTCTGAATGCATTTTCTTCCTTTGATATTAAAGTTGTGTCTTGATTGTGCTTTAGCATTCACGAACCGTGTTTCGTCAAAATCTAGTCGTCTTTTATGTTGTGGAGTCATTTCTCGATCTATCAAATTTAAAAAAATCTCAACTAAATTCCAAAATAATACTAGAGTGGCTTCCAAAGGTGACTTAAAGTAATCTAAAATGAATTCCATGGATTTCTTCCAACTATTTTCTCCATTTTTCAATTTTTTCTAAAATCTCCAAATGTGGAAGAAATGCATGGGGAAATTAAAAAATTTTTGCATGGGAGTGAAGCTCTTACCAAGGGACGATGAAATTCGGTATAAAAATGTGTTGAAATTGCTTCTAATCCAAGATCTCTCAAGCCCTAGGTCGGTTTTTTTAAGTTTAGACGAAGGGGATGATGAATAGTGATGGTTGACCTGTCAAATATAAGTGTTTTTTGGGATCTTGCCGTCAACGGGAAAAATCTCGCCGTCGGTTGGATAATTAATTTAAGTAAGCTAAAGTCTCTGAAAAAAGTCGCCGTCGGCAACGTCGATCTCGCTGTCGGAGGGATTTTTCTGAAAATTAAATTTAATATTTTTATAATAACTTTAATTCATTTTAAGCCTTATTAACGTCCGATCAATCAATTAAATATATTTTATTGTGATTAGATACTATTTAAACTCAAATAAATTCACACAACACAAAATAACATATATTTTATATGAAATCCAAGTGTTACAGTATTCGTACACAATATTACTAACAAGGTATTTTCACAACCTTAACACACCAAATTCAGCATCGCAATCCAAACCATAATACTCAAAACGCTGAAAACACACAAACAATGCATAATCTCATCTATACTGAGATCATATATCAAAAATCAAAAGTGTAGATAAAATTAAATTCAAACTAACACAACACATAAACAAATATGAATGTCTTCTACTTGTTAGTGTCAGTACTAAATTCATCTCTGATATCTCCGATAGAACGTAAGTGAACGAATAGATTGTAGAAGGGCCTGTAAGGAAATTCTTCTGTAGAATCTTCTTCTATCCATCCTTTCTTTCTCAAAAGCCGTATGAAACTAGCCTCATGATGTTCAGAATGATCGAAGTGTTCCTTCATCCTCCAGTCAATATGATCAAATAAATCAGAGATGTTATTAATTGAAGTCATCACTTTTTGTACCTCTTTTTCCAGTCCCTTGAGTTTTCGTAAGATCAGATTAGTTTTATCTGTAAAGGGCTTGATTGAAAGAGAATTTTGAGATGCTTGATCCATAATAATAGTTGTCTCATTATCGTTATCCAGAGTAGGAAACATATTAGTCGGATCTAAAGGCTTCCAAGGCAAAAGTACCTTTTCCCAGGCTTCATATGAAACTTGGTACTGACTGCATAGTGCAAAAATTGTTGAAGGATGTCCAAGCCCATAAATTGATCCATGAACAATCAGGCCTAAAGCAGACTTCACAATAATTGAACCAACATCGATAGGTAATCCCGCTTGAATACAGTAATTCAGAATTGCACACTCCTTAGAAACTTTATTTACCCTCAAAGTTGGTAACAATTTTGAAGAAATAAAGAAGTGCCAATGTTCAGAGACGGGGTTTAAAAGTGATGCAGAAAAACTAACATACCCGTCTTCTCTCGTTTCCCAATCTTCCGCTTCATCAGTCAAATATCGATAGATCTCATTCATATTATTCCTTGTTGGAACAAAGTTGGAGTAGTGGAAAACAGGTGTATTCTCAATTGAATATAATTCATTAATTCTAGGAGTAAAAGTTACCCATCTACCTCGCACATAGACATTTCCATTGTTGATTTCGTGAAGATTGGAGTAGAATTGTTTTACTACAGGGATGACTACTGCAGAAGTTGTATAGCATAATACCTCCCAACGTCGTCACACAATCATCTCCTCAATAGGATTTGTCGAATTCTCCACTCCTCTATTCACGAGTCCTCTTTCTTCGATCAGTCTCTTTTTCATCATAACTTTATTGAAGATTCACTGAGCCTCATAACTGACAAATTTTCTTCGATTGAACACTCGAGATCTAGTGATTTCAAGGTGATTGGATGCCATAATGATGAGTTTTTTGTGGAGTTTCAAATCATTTTTAAGAAGTAGATGGTTTAAAATTCGAGTTCTAGGCGTTTTTAAAGAGTAAAAACACTTAGAATTGTCAAAAAAACGTCAAAATAACTCCCTAAACCGCTCTTTCATCGATCTTGTCATCGGAAGCAATGATCTCTCCGTCAGCGGGATTCTTAAAATAATATAACTAAATTTTGGCGGCAAAACTCGCTATCGGCGGCATCAATCTCGTCGTCGGCGGCTAAGGCAAAAATTGCCCAGTTTCGCTCTGGTCCAAATGTTTTCCATATTTTTCTGTGGATCCAATATCGTGATGATTTTAAAGATAAATATGAGTAGTAGAATTCATTTTATATCATAATTAATAATAAATTAAATAAATATATCATCATTATACATAAATAAAGATCACTATGGGTTACCTCCCATAAAGCGCTTGGTTTAACGTCGTCAGCCCGACCTATTAAGGTTATTAATCAGGTTGATTGAGCATTGAAACCTCTTTAAAATTTGGTCTATTTCCTTCAAAATATGGTTTTAATCTGTCTCCATTTACTTTAAATCTGTGTCCGATCTTTGGATCTTCAATTTCTACGACTCCGTATGTAAATATTTGAGTTATAGTGAAAGGTCCTAACCATCGAGATTTCAATTTCCCAGGAAATAATTTTAACCTTGTATTATAAAGCAAAACTTCTTGTCCTTGTTCAAAATTTTTTTGATTAATCTTCCGATCATGCCATAATTTCATTTTCTCTTTATAAATTCTATCATTATTATAGGATTCATTCCTTAATTCCTCTAATTCATTCATCTGCAACAATCTCTTCTCACCAGCATCTTTTAAATTATAATTAAATTCTTTAATCGCCCAATACGCTTTATGCTCTAATTCAACAGGTAAGTGACAAGTCTTTCCAAAAATAAGTCTGTAAGGAGTCATTCCAATTGGGGTTTTATAAGCAGTCCTGTATGCCCATAAAGTAGTGTCTAGTATTGTAGAGCAATCTAATATACTAAGTTTTACAGTATTTTCTAGAATTCGTTTAATTTCTCGATTAGAAACTTCAGCTAATCCACTGGTTTGTGGATGATAAGCAGTCGAAATTTTATGAATAACGTTGATTTTTTCTACTAATTTGTGAATATATTTATTCCTAAAATGGGATCCTCCGTCAGTGATAATCACTCTCGGCATTCCGTATCTTGTGAAAATATTTTTCATTAAAAATTTTGAAACACTCTTAGCATCACAATGAGGTAAGGCTTGTGCTTCAATCCATTTAAAAACATAATCAACAACAACTAATATATATGAGTTTTCAAATGAAGGAACAAATGGTCCCATGAAATCTAGTCCCTAAACATCAAAAATTTCAACTTCTAATATAAAATTTAGAGGCGTTTCATTTCTTCTAGATATATAACCTACTTGGTGGCATTTATCACAAGTTTTAATATATCTATAAACATCTTTAAAAAGAGTAGGCCAATAAAATCTAGATTGTAAAATTTTATAAGCAGTTTTATCAGTTCCAAAATGTCCTCCAAATTCTGAATCGTAGAATTTTTGGATGATTTGTTGGGTTTCTTCATCTAATAATTAAATCCTTACATTGCTTATATAAATATGGTTCATCCCAAAAATATGTTTTAGCATCATGAATGAATTTTTTCTGTTGTTGCAGAGTTAGCATGGGTGGTAAAATATCACTTACAATGTAATTAACTATATCAGCATACCAAGGTATTTTCCACTCATTTATATTATACAGTTGTTCGTCAGGAAAACTGTCTGTAATTTCATTGTCATTGTCTGATAATTCACAATATTCTAATCTTGACAAATGATCTGCAATTTGATTATCAGTTCAATTTCTATTAATTATTTCAAAACCAAATTCTTGCATCAGTAATATCCATCTAATTAATCTTGGTTTGATATCCTTCTTTTGCATTAAATATTTAATCGTAGAGTGATCAGTATGCACAATACATTTAGTTCCAATTAAATAAGATTTGAATTTATCAAAGCATATACAATTGCTAATAATTCTTTTTCTGTAACTGTATAGTTAATTTCAGCATTATTTAGAGTTTTACTAGCATAGTATATAACTTTAAAAATTTTATCATACCTTTGTCCAAGAACAGCTCCTATAGCATAATCACTAGCATCGCACATAAGTTCAAATGGTTTCTCCCAGTCAGGTGAAACTATTATAGGTGTTGTGATTAATTTATCTTTTAATATTTCAAAAGCATTTAAGCATTCTGTATTGAATTCAAATTTCTTGTCTTTTTCTAAAAGTTGGCATAGAGGTTTAGTAATTTTTGAAAAATCTTTTATGTAGCGTCTATAAAATCTGGCATGTCCAAGAAAACTTCTTACCCCTCTCACTGTAGTAGGAGGTGGTAATTTAGCTATAACTTGAATTTTTGCAGGGTCTACTTCCATGTCATTTTCCAAAATTTTATGCCCTAATACATGTCCTCCTACAACCATAAATTGACATTTCTCCCAATTTAGAACTAAATTAGTTTTTTTGCATATCTATAAAGCTTTTTCAAGATGATCCAAGCATATTTCAAATGATGTTCCAAATACACAGAAATAATCCATAAATACTTCTATTCCATCATCAATTAATTTACTAAATATAGACATCATACATCTCTGAATGTTGAAGGTCCATTACATAATCCAAAAGGCTTTCTTCAAAAAGCAAATGTTCCATAAGGACTGGTAAATGTAGTTTTCTCTTGATCCTCAGGAGCAATAGGAATTTGATGATAGCCAGTATATCCATCTAAAAAACAAAAGTATTTGTGCCCAGCAAGTCTATCCAACATTTGGTCTAGGAATGGTAAAGGGAAGTGATCTTTCCTGGTGGCTGCATTCAATTTTCTATAATCAATACATATACGCCATCCAGTAACTTGTCTTATAGGTATTAAATCATTATTTTCATTAGTTTCAACAGTCACTCCTCCTTTTTTAAGAACGCAATGAATTGGGCTTACCCAAGCACTATCCGAAATAGGATATATAATACCATTATCTAACCACTTTAATATTTCTTTCTTGACTACATCTTTCATCATTGGGTTTAATCTCTTTTTGGGATCAACTCTTGGTTTATGTTCATTATCCAAAATAATTTTGTGCATATAGATTGAAGGACTAATTCCTTTAATATCTACTAAGGTCCAACCAAAAGCTTTCTTATACTTTGTTAAAGTGTCCAGAAGTTTTTGCTCTTGTAATTCATTTAATTCTACCGATATAATAACTGGTAAGGTTAAAGAGTTACCTAAAAATGCATACTTTAAATGAGTAGGTAAATTTTTTAACTCAAGTTCATGAGGTTTAATAATCGACGGAACTATATTCTTTTTAGCATTTTCTGTAATATCCATCATCTCAAATTTTTCTTGTATATAATCTAATTCTTCATTATTTGTTTCTTCAATTAATTATGTATTTTCTATTTCTGATTTATCTTTAAAGTATTCTTTAAAATGTACATTTTATAGATGTTCAAGAATTTCCATTCGAAAACATTCATCATCTTTTTCAATAGTAGGATATTTCATTGATTTTGCTATTTTGAAAGTTACTTCTTGATCTTTTACTCTCATAGTTAATTCTCCTTTTTGAACATCAATCATAGCTCTTCCAGTAGCTAAGAATGGTCTCCCTAAAATTATGGGTATTTCTTTATCATCCTCCATATCTAAAATAATAAAATCCACAGGGAAGATAAATTTATCCACTTTTACTAACACATCTTCAATAACTCCTTTAGGATATGTCACTGATCGATCAGCTAACTGAAGAGTTACTGAAGTAGGTGAGACTTCTCCCAATCCTAATCTTTTAAAAATTGATAGAGGCATAAGATTGATGCTGGCTCCTAAGTCACGTAAAGCTTTTACTAACACATCTTCAATAACCTCTTTAGGATATGTCACTGATCGATCAGCTAACTGAAGAGTTACTGAAGTAGGTGAGACTTCTCCCAATCCTAATCTTTTAAAAATTGATAGAGGCATAAGATTGATGCTGGCTCCTAAGTCACGTAAAGCTTTTCCATAAAATTTTTCTCCAATAGCACAAGGTATAGTGAAACAACCAGGATCTTTTAATTTCTTAGGAAGCTTTTTCTGAATAATTGTACTACACTTTTCGCTAAGTGCCACTGTTTCATTGTTTGTGAACTTTATTTTCTTGTTTAAAATATCTTTCATAAACTTCACATAATTGGGCATTTGTTCTAATGCTTCTACAAAAAGAATGTTCACCGTTAATTTCTTCAAGATTTCAAGAAATTTAGAAAATTGCTTATCCTTTTTATGTTGCTTTAGTCGCTGAGGGAATGGTGGTGGTGGTTTTTCTACAGAAATTTTCATAGGTATTAGTGGATATTCTAAATTTTGATCTTGTTGATCCTTCTCTTTTTCAGTTTCTGCTTTCTCTTTTTCACTTTCAGTTTCTTCCTGTATTCTTGTTTCTAACTCTTTTCCACTTCGTAATTGTATCGCCTTGATTTGTTCTTTTCCTTGGTCTTTAGGATTTATTTCCACATTACTAAGAAAAGTTCCAGGAATTCTATTATTAAGTGCAGTAGCCATATGCCCAAGTTGATTTTCAATATTTTTAATTGCAGTTCCTTGATTTTGTAATTGGTTCCCTTGAATTTTTAGCTGATTTCCTTGATTCTGCAAATGCTGACCCATATTTAATATTAATTCTTCCATAGATAGCTTTTTTTCCTTAAATTGAGAGTTATTATTAAATCCAGGTGGATATGAAGGAGTATAATTGGAATTTCCTTGGTTAGACGAATTTCATATTGGATTTACTGAGTTGTTCATCCATTGTTGATTAGCAGAGTTGTTATTCCAGTTAAAATTTAGATGGTTCTTCCAACCAGGGTTATAATAATTTGCATAAGGATTATTAGGTCTATTATTAATAGCATTTAAAGTCTCATATGAAGATTGAGCATCTATAAGTTGTCCAGATTAATTTTATTCTATTATAGTAGGAGAATAATTCATTCCAAAATGATCTAATTTCTTAGATATAGCAGCAATCTGAGAAGCTAACATAGATATTGCATCAGAGTCATGAATAATAGCTATATTCTTTTTAGGATTTAACCTTTCAGAAGGCCACTGAAAATTGTTGGTAACCATTTCTTCAATTAATGAATAAGCCTCATCAAATGGTTTTGACATTAATGAACCTCCAGCAGCAGCATCTATAATAGATCTAAGAGATCCTACTAATCCATTATAAAAAGTTTGTATAATTAACCAATCTGGTAGATGTGGGCATTTCCTAAGAAGATCTTTAAATCTCTCCCAAGCTTCGTATATTGATTCTCCATCAAACTGACTAAAAGATGTTATGTCATTTCTAAGCTTTGCATTTTTTGAAGGAGGAAAGTATTTGGATAGAAATTTTTGTGATAATTCTCCCCAAGTTCTAATCGATCTAGGTACTAACAAATTTAACCACCTCTTAGCCTTATCCCTTAAAGAAAAAGGAAAAAGCATAAGTCTAACAGCATCATTAGATACTCCATCATATTTAAAAGTAGCACAAAGCTCCAAAAAACTAGCAAGTTGTAAATTAGGATCTTCGTTTGGTGAACCACTAAATTGATTATTCTGTACCATTTGGATAATTGCAGGTTTAAGCTCGAATGAATTAGCCGCTACATCAGGATTTTGGATAGTTAAGTGAATTTCATCTAATGTAGGGTTAGCGTAATCTCTTAAAGGTCTTTGTTGATTTGTATTTTCAATTTCTGGATTATTTGCCATTTGATTTAAATTTATAATTTCTTTTTTCTGTTTTTTAATTCTTTTAATAGTGCGCTCTAATTCTAAATCATAAGGTATTAAACTTTCGGTTCTAAATTTACGCATACACAACTTAAGTAGATTTTAAAATAGTCTGTTACTCTAGTAATTTTGTTATTTACTTTAATAATTACTTTACTTCCCCGGCAACGGCACCAAAAACTTGACTGCCTACACAGCAGAAGAGGGGCACAATGTAAATATGTTACGGAGCTTTATAATTATATAAATGTTTAAATAGGTAAAATAGGTAATGTACCCCCTTGTATCTAAGCAAGTATACGTATCGCTCAAGTAATAAAGGGCTCTAATGGAGTCCTAGATATCGATCCCACGGGGAAGTTAGAGATTAAGAACTAATTTAAGCAGATGCAATTTTTATCAAGTATACGGAAATAAAGAACACTTATACTAACTTCTATTACTTAATTTTTGAATGGAAGATTGCAATTTAGAAAAAGTATTTTTCTCCTTGTTAAGAGAATTAAGTGAGTGGATAAATAAATTAGTTAGAATTATATTGTGCCAAATAGGAGCATTCCTATTCTTTACCCTTTGGTCCTGGCATAAAGAACATGGACTAATCCCATGCTTGGTTACTGAATCTGCAGCTAGGCTGGGAGGATACCGGCTGCCACTTCGGAGCTCACACGTTCCCCTCGCCTGAGGGCTACACTTCAGCTCCCAAACAATATGACCGAATTAAAGATTTTAGTCTGTCACACTAAAATATTCAATTCTACGCCCGATAATTAATATTTCCCTATTTATTTGCACCCTCCTTTCAAGGCTTTTGAATTCCCTGAAATTTGGATGTAATCTTTACTACAGTTGATAATTCAACATATTTTAATAGTTCAATTGGCCAGATTGAAAGTAAATTAAGTTTTAAGTAAAAGATTATCACAATTTTTATTTGATATTTAAGGCACAACTAATTCAAATTTCCTTTTCACAAAATCTCAACAACAAGGAGAAAGACAGAGAAAACTACTCAGAATGCATAGGAAGAATAACACAAAATTTGGATTTCATTCAAAGCTATAAAACAATAAATAAAAACTTATCTCGAATCTTCTCCCCAAGCAGACTCCTTGAAGTTCCTCTAACTCTTCATTCTCGTACAACACACTCAATTTTACTCACTAATATACTCTAGAACACACTATTGCACTCAAAATAACACACAATAGACTCACCACACACTACTGATTTCCACACATTCTGTCCTAAATTCTTCTCTATTTAAAGAAGAAGGAATATATCCAAAGGTTGCTTAAGAATCTCTTCAAAAAGCGTCCAGATTCAATGTATTTGGCTTGAACAGACCTTCTCGCCATCGGCGGGCTCGTTGGCACCGTCAGCGAGCTTCTAGAACATTAGCCAACTACTAAGGCTCGCTGTCGGCGAGCTCGATCTCGTCGTCGGTGGGCTCCTGTAGAATATATTCAAATCTCTCTGAAAAAACACGTCGTCGGCGGCCTATCCCTCACTGTTGGCGGGCTAGTTCAATTTTCATCTCTTTTAGTCCTTTTCGTTCCAGATTCACTCTTTTTTACATCTTTTTGCTCCATTACCTATAAATCTTTATTCCTGCAATAAAACATAGAAAATATATTTCTTTAAAGTGCAATTTCATATAAAATTGGTATGAATTTCTCAATATATTTTTCTCTGGTCAGAATTCTAGCTCAATCGCGATAGGAGATCCTTGGAATTCACAGACGGGTTTGTCATCTTCCAGACCATCACAATTTGTTTCACTGACTTCTTCTTCTTTATCTTTATCATCGAGGTTTTGTATGATTTGAGAATCGTTATTCGTTTCAAAATCGATATTCGGATTAGGTTGGTTGTCGTCAGTTACGTAATCGTTAGAAACAGTAAAAATGTAACCAACCCCATAACTCTTATCATTATAAGATCCCGTCGGGGCGAGCAAATAACCTTACAGAGTCAGAGGTTCGAGGGATTTCTCCCCCAAATCAGAAACAACCATCCTAGGAAAAGCAGCCCCTACTCTACGCTTCGGAGCTCTGGTCTTCTTTTCTTCTGCAATCTTCTCCTCCTTCTGAGGCGGTTCCTCGATTGCTATTGATAGTGTCGGTTCAACAGGTTTCGAACTTTGAATTGAAGCGCGCACCAAAGCGGTTTGGATGTGATCCAAAATTTTCTTCGAAGACTTCGTCCAAACAGTACTCCATCCATCGTTGGTTGTGTATGGGTCTATCGGAATGATAGGATCAGCCAAAATAACATTGACGGAACCTCCTCTCTGGGGTTCCTTCATGTATTCTTTTGGGATCATTATGTTCCCTTGTCGAAGGTTATTCTCAAGCCAGTTCTTGAAATTGAAGCACTCTTCGATCTTGTGTCCGATCATCCGGTGATAAGGACGGTATAACAGGTGGTCATTCTTGTCAACATCCTCTGGTTTCTTGGGCTCTAGCAACTGGAATCCATCTTTCTTGATCAGACCGCGGAAAATCTTGCCAACAGCTTCATTCTTGAAAGGGTACTCCTTTTTCAGAAGTTCTGTCAGGCTACACTTTTGATGAACCGGCTGCTGGTTGTATTGCTGTGACTGCTGGCCATACTGCTGCGGCTGCTGATAGTTCTACTGAGGTGGTTGATAACTCGGCAGAGGTTGTTGATAGTTCTGCTGAGGTCATTCTGTTCGTATTTACATTGGTTGCTTGACCTTGTCTACCACTGCGACGGTCTCGAACTTCTTCTCGAAGGCTCTGACTGGCTTCTGCTTATCGTTCTTATCGGTGAAGCTGAGTTGTTTCGCTTCCTCCTGTAGACTCGCGGCCTTGCTGAGCAATTTCTTGAATGTCTTAATTGTAAATCCTTTAAGGAGAAATGCTATCGGCCCATGAATACTTTTCAGCAGAATTCTAATGGCATGTTGTTCCTGGAGCTGCGGCTCGCATTTCATGCTTAAATTCCTCCATCGCAGGATGTAGTCCACCAAAGTTTCGTTTAGTTTCTGTTGCTTGACCACAAGATCACCAATGGTGTTGTCATGCTGAGCTCCAGCAAACCATTTCACGAATAGGTTTTCCAATTTTGCGAATGTTTTGACTGAGCCGTTGGGCAGCTCCGCATACCAATCAAAGGCAATTCCTGAAAGGCTGCTGACAAACTGGCAGAACAACAAAACGTCGCTACCCCCGCATTGCTGCAACTTGCGCGGAAGTGTGCAACATGTTGTCGAGGGTTTCTTGTTCCATCAAAAGTCTTGAACAGAGGTGGTACGAAGCCTTTAGGGTATTTCACGACAACAAATTCTTCGGGGTATGGTATACCCTTTATAATCAATGCCCCGCTTTAGATTGGGTTAAAGCTTCTCGTACCTGCTGTTCTACCATATTCTTAATGTCCTTTTCTGATATTAGACTCTGAGTGGAATCCTTCTTCGGCTGCTCATCTCCATTGACGGACGTGTTTTCTTTTCCTCCGTCGGCGTTGTGAATGAATTCCGGAGGTGTTTCCTTTGGGGGCTGAGGCTGACTCTGAAGCATGGCTATAGCAGTCGCCATTCCTCTATTTTCTTTTCCATCTGACAAATTATATCATCCTTTTCTAGAAGATGGAGCCTCATTATCTCCAGGTCATCTCCTTCTGCAGCTGCTGGAGCTCCTAGTAAAGCTGATGACGCTCGCATCTCGACCACGTTGATTTCAGCAATATCCTCGTTCATGTATCCTGACAAGTCTTCTTCATTTTCTGATCTTTATTTACGTTCTTTGGCTAACTGCTGAATGTATGATCTTAACCTTTCCAAAGTGACCTCGAGTGATTTTCCTCTAACAGTTCTACGGCTGGTAAACTATAGTTGGTGAACTTCATTTTCTAGAGTCGTCTCTAAGACGACAGCACTCCCCTTAGCTCTGGACTCGGCATCAGAACTTCTCATTTCTGGATGCTCTACCGGTATAGGCTCCGTGACTTTAGGTCGCCACACCATCCTCTTTACAATTGGGTGCCTAGAACCGGATGGTTCGTCAGCGGTAGGTTGAAAGGTGGTGTGCTTCCTAAGGTGCGTGCCGGATACCACGGCGGGTAACCTTCTGCTACTCAATTTCCTCTTCTTCAACGGAAGTTCCCTTTGAACGGTAGGGGAAATACCCTCGGCCCTATACATGCCTTGGCAGGTATTCTCCCCATCCTTCTCAGGAGCTCAGGCACAGAGCAATTATTCTTCTTTGCCAATTTCTCAATTAGCATCTGTAATCGAGTGAACGGCGTACTTCTTGCTTTTCGTCCTTTATGCTCATCGTAATATGCCGGTCGGGGTAACGCGACAGCGATCCTCTGAGCACTTTCTTCCTCAGGAGCGGCAGAAAGCGGGTAAAATATGTTTCCTTCCAACAAGGGTGAAAGTTCTGGCAGTTCTTCTTCTTCTAGAATTTCCTCAGGAATGGCAATCTCAGCGGCTTTGGCTTTAGCCGTTCTTCTGTTATTATTCCTTCTCTGATACTTAGTCAAGGGTGTCATCCTCGAGCTAGACCCTATCTCGAAGACGGGCGGTATAGTAGTAAAAGTCGTACCCTCCAAGGTAACAGGCTCATCACCGGTCTGGATTTCCTTCCCTTTCCATTTAGCAGGGGTAGGTGCAGTGATTACTAGACCGACGGGGGTTGCGACAACAGTTCGGGAGGTAGTCTTATCAGCTTTGACAGCCAATCTCTTATGGGCAACGCTGTTTCCTCCAGTTGGGACCCTTTTCAGGGGAGGAAACTGTTGAGTCGACTTCACGCTGAACTTAATTATGGGTTCCACAGATTCAGGTGTCTTGGACTTCAGTAAGGAGA
Organism: Papilionanthe hookeriana x Papilionanthe teres; assembly: GCA_022702705.1. NCBI lineage: Eukaryota > Viridiplantae > Streptophyta > Magnoliopsida > Asparagales > Orchidaceae > Papilionanthe > Papilionanthe hookeriana x Papilionanthe teres. Next base: position 31,996,753 of record CM040424.1, on the reverse strand, counting down.
CAGTGACGTCCCGAACTTAATGTGTGTCTAGTCGAACCCTTGTCCAAAACGGATGACTGCGTTGTCAGACAGTCCATCACGGTTGATTGCCAAGTCAGTTCCGGTAGCGAAAGAAAAGATCAGCTTCGGTGCAGACATCTTCTGTAGAAAAGGTTCGGAACGTCAGAGCTACCCTATAATTCCCTTATCGTCGCAACGATCTTTCAGACGAAACAAAGAAAACTCAAGGCAATGTCCAAACAAAGTTTCATTAATTTCATTTTGATTTTGTTTGTTTATTTCGTAAAGCTTTTCAGATTTTGTGGTTTTATTTCGTTCGTAGTTAATAGAGGAATTCGGGAAATAGAAAGTTGATAAAGATTCGATTAAAAGTAGGAAGCTGTGGGACCCTTATCCTGAATTTAAGAAAGTTAGAACCCCGTAGGAATCTCGATTTTGTAGATTGGTCTTAAACCACACCTATTAGGGGTCTCACCTTGCCTCGGAAAGTGAAAAAGGAGGATTTTGGAATCTCTCTATTTAGAGGTGTCTAAACAGTGGCTCCAAAATCCAAGAAGAGTTGATCATACCTGTTCAAGACAGATATGAACAAGATACATCAACGGAAGAATGATAGTTTGATCCACCTAGGGGCATGGACTTACTACCGATTTATGAAGGCAAAACCATCTGATCCAAATGGAGAGAAGAATTGATCCTCAATGAAAGTCTCCGGAAAGTTTGTCGGTGTATTTTTAGGTTGTAAGTTTAATTTATATATATATATATATATATATATATATATATATATATATATATATATATATATATATATATATATATATATATATATATATTTGATTTTTGAAAATAATTTTAAGTTTTGAAAATTCACAAGATATGAAATCAAACCGATCTCACATCCCAAACAGTTTATATAAACGAGCGCCACATCACAAATAGTGTATTTATTCTGAGGAATAGACACACTGCTTGATGATGGCGCTCGATTAAATAAACTAGAAGATTTGTGACATCTATTTGGTCTGTGAACCATTTTTATTTGCTGACAATTTCCCCTATTTAATACAAGAGAATTAAATAGGGTTTTATTTTAAACTGGGTTCTCAAATTCCCTATAAAATCAAGCCCTTATAGTTATTTACATCCTAAGTAAACGAAGTTACTTAGAAAAACTCTCGATAAGGATTAATAGTTTTGCCTTTAAGAATTTCAAAGTTTAAGGTTTTCAAAGGATTTGATTTTCGTAAATTTTAATAGGGAATAGATCAAATTTGAAACATTTTGTTTTGAGAATCCAATGGAAGAAAGGTAGGAGAAGTCGAGGATCCAAGAGAAATCTTAGCAACTTCCCAAACTATCCTATGGTTTGGCCTCAATTTAGAGAGAATTATTTAATGTTCCAATCCTGCCAATTTTAATTAAATAAGACTTATATTTGTATGATATAATTATACAAATGGCCTGGAAGATGTGAGGGTTTATGTCGTACCAAACAACTACCTCGGAGTCCTAAGACCGGTTAGGGCTTAATTTGCATGATTATGCAAATGCCTAACAAAAAGTTGAGAATTTATGTTGCACTAGGCAAACTACCTCAAAATCCTATGGCTTGGTTATTTAATTCTAGGAAAGGGTTTTGCTGAAATAGACTCAAGTTTTGCTGACGAAGATGGCTGTGCTGCCCACTGTGCTTCAAGCTCTTTATTGTTGCAGAGGTTTGGTTTTAAAAAGTGGCAATCAAGAAATAAGAGAAGTATTCTGGTTTAGAAAGGTGAAAAATTGAGATGACTTAATGTTTTAATTAAAACAAAACTTAATGTTGATTAAGCAGAACTGATTAAGATCCCACGGTTCCGTCATCCCGGCACCACTATTTTCATCTGATTCACTTAGTCCAAATGAATTTGCTAAACTCAACTGAATGAGTTCCACACTTTCACTTAGACCGTGGAAATCTCGTTAGCAACACGTGGGTTACGTCATCCGAGGGATTCCCGATCATCCAATGAGACTTTTTAATTTAGTTGTAATTATAGTTTTGTTATTCTATTTGTGGTTAAATTTTGAGTTATCTTATATTTTGAATGTTGTGGCAGTGAATTTTATCTTGTTGTGACTTTTAATTTAGTTTTGGATTTCAGTTTTATGGCTATCCTAAAGGTTTCAGTTTTCATGTTGGGTAACATTATTGTTTAACATGCAGGTTCACAAGAAAGAGAAGTAAAGTGCAGCGCATGTAAGTAAATCGCAATAAAATAAAAGCGTACCTGATGTTTCTTCTCGTCATTCCCGGCTGCACTTAAAACACATGTTAAGGCATTCTAAATATTCAAAGGAAAATACCTAGGAAAATCTAGGGGGAGGTTCTAGTTTTCTACCAGATCCTAGTCCTATCATTAGTGAAATCCTAGAGGTATGTTTTGTGGATGATTTTTTTCACCAAAGAACAATTAAGTTCAATTGTTCTTCTAAAACATCCCATCATATTGAGAAAGTGCTTAGGACGAGTTCTAAACATCTTTTCAATGCTTCTGGGATTATTTTGAGTCTAAATGAATTTCATTGTACAGGTGAATTGATCATCCAAAAATTTAGTTGAATTTTGTTTCTTGCCCAGTGAACTTGGACGTTTGATTATCCGATGAGTAAAGTGACATTTCACTTGGTACTCCACCTAAGGGTTATAAATGTGAGAGCCTTCAGGGGAAAAATTAGTTCATTGAAAAATTTAACCATTAAAGTTGGGTTGATGATTTAAAACAATCCAATTCAATTGTAAGGTTCCAGGTTGATTTTTAAATGTTTTAAAATTGCTTAAGTTGAAAGGGGTGTTTAAATTATTTAATTCCATTGAATTTTGATAATTCAAGTTTGTTTTAAATATTTTAGATTGATTTGACAATTACATCTTAATTGTAAATTATTTTGAGATTAATTTTTAACATTGTTTTAGATTGAATTTTAAGGGATCTCAAATTAATTTTAATGTTTTAAGTTTACTTTAATTTAATTATTAAATCATTTAATGTTTTAAACTTTTAATTTAATTAAGGATTGCTTCCTTTTAATTAATAATTTCAATCATCAATTTTAGAATTAATTAAGAGTTGAATTTCATTAAATTAATCCATTTAGGGATTCTAAATTAAAGAATTGATATCTTCTTAAGTCATATCCTTAACCTTAATAATCCAAATTTTAAGTAATCTTCCAAAAACTTAAATGATTTAATTAATTAAAGTTTCATTTTTGATTTTGGGTGGTTAAATGGGTTTCTACCTCTTAATTCCTAAGTTTCAATCACCCAAGAGAAAATTTAGGATCAAAGGTTCATCCCTCCCTTTGATTAGGCCTAAAATATTAATTATGGTTGAAATCCTTAATTACCTTTATGCTCTCTTAAGCTTATTCACTTCATAACTCACTAAATTGAGCTCAAATGAACTTGAAATTTTTTATGTCACTTCACTCACATGTCAATTAAGACATTAGAGTAGAAAATGTGATTTTTCTATCTTTAATTTAATTTATATAATTATTTTTGTGGAAAGTAAGGGTTTTCAATGAAAATTCAACAACATGACCCAGTTAAAGCTTCTATCCTTAGAAAAATTATGGGATGTTCCTACTGACTAGAGGACCACCTGTACCAGTTTTGGTGATTTTTTAATTTTATTTTATTTATTATAATTATTTTAAGTTTTAGGGTATTAATTAATTATTAAATAAAATTAAAGTTGAAAATTATTTTTTATATTTTTCTTAAATATCTCTGACCTCAAAGAACTCAGAGAAATAAATTTTATATTTTTCTGATTTTTCTTTGAATTTTTAGATTTATTTTAGTGGGAAGGTTTGAAAAATCCATTTTTAATATTAAAAATTACATTAAGCTTTTAAAATTCAATATCTTTACCTAGGGACTTACGAAAAATATTTGGTTGGTTCCTAAGTGATTAGGAAACAAAATATGACATTTTTGAGATTTTTAATATTTTTGTGATTTTTTTAATTTTTTAATTATTAAAATATTTAAAAAATAGGTTAAAAATGAAATTTTTAGAAAAATTCCAATTTTAATTTTTGTAGACTTCTCTGATACCAGAGAGGCCTCAAAATTAATTTGGTGAATTTTTGAAATATATTTTAAGTTTTATGAATTTTTAAAATTTAAAAGTGGTCATGTAACTTAAATAATTCATTTAGTGGGACAAATCATTTTCAATTGACTTCAAATTTTTATGTGGGACTCCTCTAACCCTAAAGATCAATGGAGAATTGATTTTGTGTTATTTTAATGAGTGGTTGCTTCAAATCAATTTAATCTTAGTTTTAGAGTTTTGACCAAATTAGGTTCTGTTTGAATGAATTAAGTCAAACCATAATTTTCCTAGGGTCCTCTGGTCTAGAGATACGTTCTCTAATTTTCCTAGATTTTATTAATCAACATGCTAATTATTGTAATTAAAATACCAAAACAGACAGATAAACTTGGAAAATAGATAACTTACCATAGAGGTAGCCTCTGGCCTTGGAAAATTCAGGGAATATCCTCAAGAATAGAGGCTACAAAAGTCCTATGGTCTCATGCCATGGTGAATTGTATGCATGAATGGAGAATTAAAATACTCAGAACAGTATTAAATTAATTTAAAATTAAATAGTTAACAAAATGACTTAATTCTTTTTTCACATTAAGCTCCTCTGTTCACTGAGCAAGAGGGTATTTTTAATTTATTTTTAGGATTTTCTATGCAAAGATATGGATTTTTAAAGGTTCTGGTATTTAATTAAATAGGAAAAAGCCCTAATTTCCTACTTAACCACGCGGTGCCACCTAAACCTAGGCAGATCCGAAGCTCCACGTGGCGCGTTCCCATTCAACGCCGCCATCTGACTCGACACGTGCTTTCTGTTCCGCGGTTCCATCCGACTACATCTCTGTCGTCCATCCGATACACGTGCGATCGGACGGTCGCTGGTCATCGTCCCCAACTGGCCTAACACGAGAGCAGTCCACCTTCCAGACCTAAGATCTGGCTCGAGACTCAACTAAATCATGCACAGTTGGACGAACCTATCTATACGGCTAACATGCATCGAAATTGCACAGAACAAAATGGAGAATTGCTGGAAACTCAGGAGGGAGGAGAGGTCAATACCTTAGATCTGAGAGGTGAAGCCTCTATCAGAGGTGCTCGGCACATTCGTTAGAGCAAGAGGAGCCTCCGGATGAAGTCTCTGGTCCTGGTGAGTTGCCTAGGTATGATTTCCTCCAAACCTAATTTGGTGTTTTCACCTCTGGAGCAATTGGCTGGCCTGGTGAGGGGGCTTTCACTGGGGAACTCCTTCTCTACCTCTGGTGAAGGTGTGCGAGAAGTTAATTTGGTTTTGGTGGAGGTTCTGGAGTTGTCCTGTTTCTGGCCTGATTTTCAACTGAGAAATTAGGCTCAGCCAGGGGATTTCAGAGCAGGAGCATAGTGGGGATGAACTTCTCTTGGCTGGGAGGAGTTCTGGGAGTAATTTGGGAGAGTTCTGTGAGGGGAGTTTCAGCACCTGGAATTTGGCCGAGAGGAGGTGGTTTTATAGCCATGGTTGGAGAGGGGAGCTCAGGGCCAAGCAATGAGTGGTTTGGGCCGCTTAAGGTGAGGGCAGTGCAGGCAAGGTGGCTGGTGAAAGGATTGGCCACTACCCAGGCTCAATTTTGAGTTTTCAAGGACATGGAGGTGCTCGGGGGTGACTTTTCCGGCAGCTGGGGTGGCTGGCAAGGACGGTCAGGTGATTGAGCAGGCTGAGGAGGAGTGGAGGAGGAGTTTAGCTCAATTAATTTTGGCAGGGAGCTTGCTTAAAGAGAGATTAAAGATGTGGCATGGCTTTAGCTATGTGGCTTGGTCCATTGGTCCAAAGTGATGGACCATTGGTCCATGGCTCATGGGGCTTGGGTTGGGTCAAATCAAACCCACCCTAGGAGGTCTAGGGTTGGCAGCCAAGGGGTTGGTTTGATCAATTTAAGTTTGGTTAAGTTCAATTTGGTTCATGTGTTCAATTACGTTCACTTGGGTTTGAGTTTGGTTAGGTTGAGTTTGGGCTGGAATTGCATCAAATTGATTGATCAACACTGTGTAAATGATTGTAGTAAAGATTTTCCATGAAGACATGAAGTGGTTTTGAGTTCATTTGGAGTTTCAATTTGGAGGTTTTTGGAGTTTTGGTTAATTTTGGTCACCATGGGTTAGGTTGGATTTAGGTTTGGCTAGAGTTTGATTCAAGGCCAATTGATGGTTCAAAATGTTACAAATGATTGTTAGGAAAGGTTTAGGATAGAAATTCGGTGGAAATTTTGGGTTTAGGGGATTCAATTTGGAGAATTAGGGGTAGGTGACAACTTTAGGGCAAATTTGGGGATTTTGATTTCAAAGGGATTTTGAGTTGGGTTTGAGTTTAAATTGAGGACCAATTGATGTTTTGCTTGGTGTAGGGATGTATTAGGAAGAGTTTGGAATTGAAATTGGGGAAAATTGAGTTGAATTAGGTTGGTTTGGGGTAAGTTTGGGTCATAGGCCAAAATTGGGGTTTTAGGTTTCAAGTTGAAATTGAATTCAAATGTGAATCAAATTGGGATTGGATTTGGTTTAAATTGATATTGTGGATGTTTAATTAAAGTTTAAGATTGGATTTGCGCAAAATTGAGGTCAATTGGATTGATTTGATTTGACATTGGGTCCATTTGGGTTAAAAATAGGTCAAATTGGGGATTTTGATAAAATTAGGTTCAATTGGCAAAATTTGGTTATGGTGTAGTTGAACAAAATGAAATTGGGAATATTTGGGATTTTCTGAAAGTTTTTTGGGAATTTTTGGAATTTTGGGTTAAAAGGGGTATTTAAGGTATTTGGAGGTTATTTGGAGTGTATTGGGGTATTTTTGGTGGATTTAAAAGGTGGGGATTGTTTTAAAATTATTTTTAGGAATTTTGGGTAATTTTTAGGAATTTTTGGATGATTTGGTGGTTGTGGGGGCAATTTAGGTAATTTTGGGTAGGTTTAGGGGACCCAATGTCAAAACCAGAAATTTTGGCAAAATGAATGGGGTTTTAAATAGGGAGGAATGGGTTCATTTTAGTGGGTTCAAAATTGAATAGAATTGATTTGGGATGGAATTAGGGTTTAGAAGCATGAGCCATGGACTTAGCCAAGTCTAACCACTTTGGGACCAAGGCCAGATGGTAATCACTTTATGATCCTTCACATATTGACCCTAGCCATCTTAATCAAAGACTAGTGGCTTGGGTTCAACCATGTGAGTTTCATAAAGGGTAGAAGACAAGGGTTCAAGGTTTAGGTTAAGTGGCTTAGGGGTGTGTGTGTGTGCAAGAGAAGCCCAAGTCACCCAAGGTCACCCTAAGTCCAAACAATCCTATAGAAACTCACTATCGGTTGCCCATATGGTGGTTTTAACCTTCCAAGGTGATTTAGAGGTTTGCAACCATCTAAGTGGGGAACCAAGAGGAGTCAAGAACTAGCTGAATTGTTAAAGGGTGGGTCCCAATTCTAGTCCTCTAGGATAGCCAAGGAGAAGTCCTCTGGCTAGATCCTAAGTACAAAGAGAAAAGAAAAGACCTCACCAAAAATGAGGTCAACATATTGTAGTCCATATGATTGAATGCAAATATATAGGGAGATATGCTTTATTGGGGAGTAAAATTAGAGGACTTTAGAGTGACAGGCTAAAGCCCTCCAATTTGGTTTGTTATTTTAAATTTTTTTATGAGATGTTAGCCCCCAGGTGGAGAGAATAGGGGAAACTCTAGAGTGAGAGCTGGTATCTTCCCTCCTTAACCCATCTACAAAATTTCAAATTTTCAAATTAACCAATTTTCTTTATAGAACCAAGTAAGGGTAAAGAATATAATATCTCCTATTTGGCACAATACATTTAAATATTTCCACAACATAAAATTCCATAATTATTACTGATTCTTTGAAGAAAGAAAAATATATTTAATTATTATAACTTTTATATCATGTTTAGAGTATTGATAATTTCATTTCCTGCTTAAACTTGTTATTAAAAATATCAAAAACAACTTTTCAAAATTAAAATCTTAAAACATACTTACAAAAATAAATTAAAAAAGTAAAAAGTTATTTTTTCTTATTTCTTTAAATTTTTACACATTTCCCTGTGGGTTCGATATCTCGGGGCTTAATCAGAAAGTCTTATATTACTTGATAAATGATACGTATACTTGCGTAGAATGTTATATTATAAATCATAAATTTCATATCTAAATCGTAAGCATAAATATTCGGGCATCAAGTTTTTGGCGCCGTTGCCGGGGAAATTGATTAAAATTTCATTTAAAGAAAATTAAGAGAAATTAAAATTTTTTTACTTTTCTTTGCTTTTGTTAGTGTGTTTTGTTTTATTTTATTTAACGTTGTATGCGTAGTTCAGGGTCTGAGGGACTTGTGCCTTACGATTCTGAATTAGAAAGAACAATCAGAAAATTCAAAAAAATTAAAAATTCTGAAAAAGATAAAAATATTCAAGAAATGGCAAATCATCAAAATCAAAATGTTGACATCCATCAAGAATTTAGACCTTTAAAAGAATATGATAACCCTACAGTGGATGAACTTCATGGTAGTATTCAACACCCTACTGTAGCTGCTAATTCCTTTGAGCTTAAACCTGCTATTAACCAAATGGTGTCTAATAATCAGTTTCGGGGAGCACCAACTGAAGATCCTAATTTACATCTTGCCAACATTCTAGAGTTGTGGCTACTTTTAAATATGATAGTATTTTGGATGATGCTATTAGACTTAGACTTTTTCCTTTCTCACTAAGGAATAAAGCTAAGATATGGTAAAATTTGTTAGCACCAGGATCTATCAGAATTTGGGGTGATTTAGCACAAAAACTCCTTGCTAAATATTTTCCACCATCAAAGACTGCAAAACTTAGAAATGATATTACATCTTTTTGTCAGTTTGAAGGTGAATCTATATATGAAGCATGGGAACGATTTAAATATCTCTTCAGAAAATGTCCACATCATTCTGATGCGGCACGACCTTTACTTATGTAAGAATTTATGAATTTATATTTAAATATTTATATTAATTATTGTAAAAGTCACAATTTCAAACGCAAGTATACGTATCATTTCAAGTAATATAGGGCTCTATTGGAGTCCTGATTATCGATCCCACAGGGAAGATTTTGAGAAAATTTAAGAAATATTTTAGATTTTTCAAATTAAAAGTAATTATTATTTTTATTTCTTTTCAAAATTCAGATTTTAAATTTAATAAAATTTTTACTAAATGTAAGTAAGAAGTAATTAAATAAAGATTAAAGCATGTATAATTAAAACAACTTTCTCCTTTTCAACTAATCCAAGATTTTTAGAATAATTATCATTTGTGGAGAATTTAGATTATGGTATTGTGCCAAATAGAAGTAGTCCTATTCTTTACCCTTTGGTCCATGCATAAAGAACATTGACTAATCTATAGATCGGTTCAGGATAATTTATTAGTAGAATGGGTTAATCTAGGCTCACACTACTAGATGTCCAAGGGTGGCTATGGTCGACCCTACCAGTGACCCATTCCCTTTCTATAGATCAAATTATTAGAATTTAGTCTGTCACTTTAAAAAATAATTAATTCTACTCCCAGTAAATCATATCTTCCTATTTATTTGCACTTCACCTTGAATAACCTGCATAAAGCCTTCGATTACCCAATGATTCATGTGATATCTACTAGTTAAGAACTCATCTCCGGATAGGTCTCAAAATTCTTCAACAGGTTTTAACAATTTAAATGGCCAGTTTAAAAAGTAAATTAAGATCAGGTATTAATATCATCACAATTTTTATAAATATTTTAAGTTAAATTCTCCAACAAATTTCAATTATCTTATTATCTTTTCATAATTGAAAGAAGAAATAAAACTAACTACTCAGAACACATTGAATTCACACAACAAAACATATTTATAAAACTTTGAACCAAGTTACAAATACTTAACTTGAATGTTCCTTCAAATGATCTGCTGACTCCTACTGACTCCAATGCAATGATGAAAGACTTCAACAGCAACAACACTAATAAACTCACACTTAACACTCAAAATAAACTCACTAAATTCTAAAGAAGGTGGCTCCCTAAAACTATTTTCAAGCGTGGAGAGCTTTGGGTTGATTAGGTGTACTTTTCTCTGTAGAATGGGCTCCTATTTATAGAGCTCCGAATTTGACCAGGAGTTGCTTAAGGCACCTTTTCAATATTTGTCCAAATACAATGTATCTTCTAGAAGGTAACTGTCGCACCTAGGCGTCGGAGTCTGTGACCAGGTCTTTGCACCTCTTCACTTTGGATCGCACCTCTTCGGGATTAAAATTGTTTTCCCTTGTCCAGATGCATTGTATCACATGTTATATATATTAGGAGTAACTTCCAGTCTTCTAGAAGGTCTGATAACCGCTTAACACCGTCAAAATAACTGCTCAAAGTCGTCAAAAATATTATCTGTTTCTGTATCGAGCTAGCGCTTAGGCGCCGGATTCTAGCGCCTAGGCGCCAGGCCTATAATTTCGACAACTTTGCTCTTTAAGCTCCATTTTTACTCCTTTTTGCTCCTTTTTCCTTCTTAAACTCTTTTTTTATCACCTACATCCAAAAACATAAAAATACCTTTCATTAAAGCATCATATCCTTAAGAATTGAATCATAAATAAGGCATAAAAATAGGTATTTTTAAAGTGGATCAAATTCCCCCAAACTTACATGTTACTTGTCCTCAAGTAAACCTTTTAATTACATAAAATGTATAAAATTTGGAATGAAGTTTAAATACTTAAGATTTATTTTAATTTTTGGTTTTATAAAAGCTTTAGCAATCATTTGTTGACCTCATTTTTGATGAGGTCTTTTCTCTTCTCTCTCCTTAGTACTTAGGATCTAGCCTTAGGCTTTCTCCTTGACTATCTTAGAGGATTAGAAATGGGACCCATCACTTAGAAATTCAAACACTTCCTGGCTCCCTTTAAACCCCATAAGTTTGATTGCAAACCCCTAAGCCACTTAGAGGGTTAAGATCAAATGTGGAGGTTTAAAGGATGAGTTTCCTATAGGACTCTTTGGCCTTAGGTTTACCCTGGATGGTCTAGTCCTGGTGAGGGTAAGCTTGCACACACCAAACTCCCACACACACATCCTAAAACCCTAAAAAAAAAAAAAAGAAAAACTACACCTATACCCAATTTGACTCCCTGACTCATGTAGGTAATTCATATGAATGGACCTTAACCCCTAAACCCCTAGTTAAGAGGGTTAGAAACAATATATTGAGTGCCTAAGATGTGTCCTCTCATGGCTCTTGTGAGCTTAATATGGATTCATGACTTAATCAAGTGATTTCATTTCACTCACACTTAATCAATCTTCATTTTCCCAAAATTTCAATTTTTGACCCCTAGGACCCTAAACCCATCAAGCCTACCAAATGCCCTTGAAATTGCGCAAAATTTACAAAATTGCCTAACAAATTTCCTCAAAATCAATCCTAAACATTTCCCCCCACTCAAATTGATCATCTTTGGTCAAATATACCAAAGTTTCCAAAAATACCCCCCCAATACCCTCCAAATACCCAAAATACCCTTTTAACCCAAAATTTCCAAAATTTCAGAAAATTCCCAAAAAATTCCAAAAAATCTCAAATATTCCCAATTTCATTTTGTTCAACTACACCAAAAACAAATTTTGTCAATTTAGCCCACTTTTTCCAAAACCCCCAATTTGACCTATTTTTAACCTAAGAGAGCCCAATGTCCAACCAAACCACTCCAATTGACCTCAATTTTGATACAATTCAATCCTAGACTTCAATGTAATATCCTCAATACCAATTTAGACCAAACCCAAACCCAATTTCATCAACATATGGATCCAATTTCAATTCGAAGCTTAAAGCCCAATTTTGGCCCATGATCTAAATTTAGCCCAAACCAACCCAACTTAACTTCAATTAACCCCAAATCTTTTCTTAAACCTCCCTAACATCCCCACAAACAAAAAAATAACATGATTTACCCAAAATTTGAAACCAAACTCCACTCAAACCTAACCCAAACCAAAAATCCCCAATTTGGCCTAAATCCATCAAGAACCCAAACCTAGCCCAAATCCCAAAATCAAAACCCAACCAAAATTGAAAACTCTTTTTCACACCCCCATAAAAATTTTTCAACATTAATTTTACATCAAAACCAACATTAACCCAACCTTAGCCCAAGTTAGCCCAATTTGGTCCATTTTGACCCCATTACTAAAAAGCCTAAATTAAACCCATTTCAACTCCAAATGGCATCGAATCTCTTCTAAAATTCTCATGACACATCCCTAAACCAATCCCAACATTTATTTGACACAACCCCTCACCAATTTTCATCCATCAATTTATTTCAAAACCTAAAAGCCCACTTCCATGAAGTCTTTAAAAGCCCATTTTCATTAAATATAAAAAAGCCCAAAATTGGCTCTAAAGCCTATATGACACTCTTCTTGATCATGCATTCAATTAAAATCATTCCCTAAGTCCTAAATCAATAATTAAATCATTCCAAATCAAGCTTCATTCAAATTTCCACCAAAATGCCAAAATTCCTAGAACCCTCTTCCATGAAATTGACCAAGCCATTTCCTAAGCCATGAGCAAGCCTTGGAGCCATGCACAAGCCACATGAAAGCCATGAGAATCTTAGGATTGTCAACCCCCCATAAATGGAAAAAGGAGGACAGCCTTTAAGCACCCCTTAAAAGTCATTAACCATTCTCATGTCTCCCCTAACCCATGATTAAGCCTAATTGTACTTGGATTGTGACTTGACCCCACTAATCAAGCTGATCCAAATGACTTTCTCTTAAGCTCAAACCAGTCTTGGGGAGGTGCACCTAGCCTAATCCATGCATTGGACCAAACCAAGTCCAAAATAGCCCCTTCCCCCTACCATTTAAATCAAACCCTTTACATATGTCTAAGGCCAATTGATTGCATCAAACCCCAGCCCTGACCACACTAAATCAGATGGTGACCTGACCCTGGCCAGCCAGCCACCACAGCCGCCGAAAACCACCAGGCTAAGAGGCTTAATTTGATTTAAAAATTCAAATTGAACTTGATGTGTTGTCCCAACTCAATTTAACTCCATGGTTGTTCTTCCCTTGCATAGAGCAGCTGATCCCAGCCTCCAATTACCCCTGGGAAGCCCTCCAGCCACCTCTATTTAAACACCACCACCTCTCGGCCAAAAGAGGTGCTGAACCAAACCTTACCAAAACTCTGCCAAAATCACTCCAGACCCTTCTCCAAAATTACTTGAAAATTTAGGGAGGTATCTTATCACCAGAGGACCTTAGGAAATTTTTGGTTTGGTTTAATTCCTCAAGAATAACCCTAATTGGTCTAAACACCCAAAATTGAATTTTAATTTATTAGGACTAACCACACACCAAAATTACTTGAAAATAATTCTCCACTGATCTTTAGGGTCAGAGGAGTCTCATATAAAAATTTGAAATCAATTGAAAATGATTTGCCTACTAAATGAATTATTTAAGTGTCATGATCATTATTAAATTTTAAAAATTCATAAAACCCAAAATATATTTCAAAAATTCACCAAATTGGTTTTGGGACTTCTTTGATATCAGAGGATTCTAGAAAAATTAAAATTTGAATTTTTCAAAAATTTTCATTTTTCATCATATTTTTAATATTTTAATAATTAAAAAATAATAAAAATCACAAAAATATTAAAAATCATAATGTCACATTTTGCCTCCTAATCACTTAGGAACAAACCAAATATTTTTCTTAAGTCTCTAGGTTAAGATATTGGATTTTAAAGGCTTAAGGCAATTTTTAATATTAAAAAAATCAATTTCCCTACATTTTCACTAATTAATTCTAATAAATCAAAGAAAAATAAAAAAAATATAAAATTTTCTTCTCTGAACTCCTTGAGGTCAGAGAGACTTAAGAAAAATATAAAATTCATTTTTCAACCTTAAATTTATTTTATAATTAATTAATACCATAAAACTTAAAATAATTATAATAAATAAAATATAATTCAAAAAAATCACCAAAATTGTTCCAAATGGTCCTCTAGTCAGTAGAAACATACCATAATTTTCCTAAGGACAGAAACCTTACCTTGGTCATGTTGTTGAATTTTTATTGAAAAACCATATTTTTCATAAAAATAAATATATAAATTAAATTAAATTTAGAAAAATCATATTTTCTCCTCTAATGTCTTAATTTACATGTGAATGAAGTGACATAAAAATTTTAAGTTCATTTGAGCTTAATTTGATGAGTTATGAAATGAACATGCTTAAAAGGACATAAAGGTAATTAAAGAATTTTAACCCTAATTAATATTTAGGTTTAATCAAGGGGAGGGTAAAATATCTGATTTTGAAATTTTCATTAGATGATTGAAACCTAGGGAATTAAGTGGTAGAAACTCATTAATCATCTTGAAAATTTTTAAATTAAATTTTAATTAATTAAACAATTTGAATTTTAAGAGAATAAATTAAAATTTGGATTATTAAGATTAGGGGTATAATTTAAGAAGATATCAATTCTTTAATTTAAAATCCATAAATGAATCACTTTAATAATATTCAACTGTTAATCAAACTCAAAAATAATAATTGAAATTAATTATTAAATAATTAGAAGGAAAATAAACCTTAATTAAATTAAAAGCTTAAAACATTAAGTGATTTGATAATCAAATTGAAATAAATTTAAAACATTAAAATTAATTTGAAATTACTTAAAAAACAAATCTAAAACAAATTTGAAACATTAATGAAAACCAACCTTAAGACAATTCATAATTAAAAACATAAAAAATCAAATCAATTAAAATTGACCTAAAGTGTTACAAATAAGTCAAATTAAATTTAAATCATTAAAATTTTAGTTAAATTAAATAATCTAAACATCTCTTTCAATTTAAATAATTTAAAACACTTAAGAGAAAATCAACTTGAATTCGGAAACTAAATTAAATCATCCTAAATCATCAATCCAACTTTAAATCAAAGCGGTTAAATTCTTTAACAAACTGATTTGTCCCCTAAAGGCCTTTATTATCATAACTCTTAAATGAAGCATTAAGTGAAATGTCACTTTACTCATCGGACAATCAAATGTCCAAGTTCACTGAGCAAGAAGCAAACTCGACTAAACTTTGGATGATTAATTCACCGAGTATGATAAAATTCATTTGGACTCAAAATAATCTCAGAAGTATTGAAAAGATGTTTAGGACTCGTCTTAAGCACTTTCTCAAAATGATGAGATGTTTTAGAAGAACAACTGAACTTAATTGTTCTTTGATTAAGAAAATCATCCTTAACAAAACACAAGAACCTAGACGTCATAGGAATTGACTAGCCATAGGATTAGGACTTTGGTAGACAACCAAAACCTTCCCTTAGCTAGGTGTTTTCTTGCAAATATTTAAATGTTCTAAACATGTGTTTTAAGTGTAGCTTGCAATGACGGGAAGACCCTCCAGGTACGCTTTTATTTTATTGCAATTTACTTACATGTACTGTACTTTACTTTTCTTGCATGTTAAACAAGATTGACACCCTGCATGAAAACTGAAACCTTTAGGATAGCCACAAAACTGAAACCCAAAACTAAATTAAAAGTCACAATAAGATAAAATTCACCGCCACAACATTTCAAAATATAAAACAACTCAAAATTTAATCACAAACAGAACAACAAAACTACAATTACAATTAAATTAAAACGTCTCGTTGGATGATCGGGAATACCTCGGATGATGTAACATACGTGTTGCTAACGGGATTTCCCACAGTCTAAATGAAAGTGTGGAACTCATTCGATTGAGTTTAGCAAATTCATCTGGACTAAGTGAATCCGATAAAAATAACGGTGCCGGAATGATGGAACCGTGGGATCTTAACCGGTGTTGTTATAATCAACTTTAAGATTCCCCTAATGAAACATTAAAAATATTTGAACCTTAAGATTTCTCTAAACTAAAATACTTCTCTCATCTCTTGATTATCATTTTCTAAAACTAAACCTCTGCAACGACAAGAAGCTTGAAGCATAGTGGGCAGCACGGCCATCGTCGTCAGCAAAACTTGAATCTACATCAGCTAAACCTTTCCTAGTTTTAAATAACCAAGCCATAGGATTTCGAGGTAGTCTGCCTAGTGCAACATAAATCCTTAGCTTTTCGTTAGGCATTTGCATAATCATGTTATGTAAATTAAGCCCTAACCGGTCTTAGGACTCCGAGGTAGTTGTTTGGTATGATATAAACTCTCACATCTCCGAGGCTTTTTGTATGATTGTGTCATACGAATATAAGTCCTAATTAATTAAAATTGTCAGGATTTAAACATTAAACATACTCTTAAATTGAAGCCAAATAATAGGATAGTTTGGGAAGTTGACAAGATTCTTCTTGGATCCTCAGCTTCTCCTACTTCTCTTCCTTTGGACCCCTGAAATAACTGTTCTAAATTTAAGCTATTCCCTATTGAAATTTCCAAAATCCAATTTGTCTGAAACTTTAAACTTTGAAATTCTTGAGAGCAAAACCACTGATCATTATCGAGAGTTTTCTTAAGTGTCTTCGGACATTTAAGATGTAATTAACTATAGGGGCTTGCCCTTATAGGGAACTTTAAGAACCCAGGTAATATAAACCTTACTTAATTCATTTATATTAAACAGGGGAACTTGTCGGCTTATAAAATTGGTTCGCAGACCAAACGGATGTCATAAATCTTCTAGTTTATTTCATCGAGCCCCATCATCAAGTAGTGTGTCTATTCTTCGGGATAAATACACAGCTTGTGATGTGGCGCTCGTTTATATAAACTATTTGGGATGTGAGATCGGTTTGATTTCATATCTCAAAAATCTTTCGAACTTAAAAATTATTTTTTAAATTAAATGCTACTTTCCAAATTTTATATATATATATATATATATATATATATATATATATATATATATATAAATTAAATTTAAAATCTAAAATTCGCCAACAATTTCTGTTTGGCGACCCCTTTTCAAAATACAACACAACCTAAAAATATGCCGACATCATCAACTAAATTTCACTAATTAAGGTTAATTTTATGAATTTAAAGAATACTTAACTACCAAATCATAAGACTTCCAATTTTTCATTTATTTCAAGGATAATTGTAATTTATCATATTAAGGTCACAATATTTACAAGAAAAAGATTTCCATGAAATATTTTTCTAGTAAAAATAATTGTACATAAAAATTAAGTTAAAAATGTAATTGGTTTTCTTTCTATAAGATAATTCAAGTGAAGCTAATTTTTTATTAGGCATTTCCTCAAGTTTTTCCTCACTTTTTTTTTTTGCTTTTTTCTTTTATTTTCTTTTTTTATTTTTTTTAAGGATATTTTTCAATCCTCCATTTTTTTATTTATTTGTAAGGATTACTATTTTTAGATAGCCTGTTAATGATTTTGAACTTCACTATCCTTAACTTATATTTAAAAACTTATACATTTTTTTTACTTAATAATAATGACACTATTAATAAGTATTTTTCAAAAATTATTTCAATCTTTTTCTTTTTCAAGTAATAATCTTGATTCCTTAGTATTTCTAAAATATAATTCTCTTTACTATAAATAGAAAAACTCTTAATCTTATTATTCTTTAAGTTAAATAATTCTTATTCTTAAAATCAATCAAAATTATTGAAAGTTTAGTTAAGTTTACTAAATTATTTATAAATTCAAAAATTTAAGTAATCTGAAATAGACTTTTCATTCCGTATGTTATGTTAATATTTTTAAAGAAAATATTAGTTCATTAAGGAAAAATAATATTTAAATTTGAAAAATGTTTTCCCTTCCCCCATACTTCAGCTTTAGTATAAAAATGAATCATAAAATTTTCTAAAGCATGAGAGAAAAAAATAAACAGAAATTTATCTAGGTACAATGATAATGTTATAAGAGAAAAAAAACTCATTTCTACTTCTAAACATGCTTTAATATAAATATAACAGAAATGATTAAGCATATATAGAAAAGTTTGCAGAGTAGGAGTTACTTTCTACAAATTTTTTTTTATTTTTTTTTATTTTATAACATACAAAATTACTAACTATTCATGAATACTAAACAGTAAGCTGAAAGAGAAATAAACATTTATCATAGGAAATAAAAATTCATCCATATTTCAGTCTTTAATACATAACACATCATATGATCTAAAACAGTCTTAACATCAAAAGTTCACACAAAGTTAAATCAACAATAACGAACAACATTAAAATCAGACTAATCAGTACTAACAAACAAGAAATAAAATAAAAACAGGATCAACACATCTTAAGAGGTAAATTAAGCTACTAATCACTGTCTGTAGCCTCGTCATCATCGTCACCAAAAGAAAATTCCACATCCTTCGGATCAACATACGATGAAAATCTAGGACAGGTAGGGAACTGAACATCATGGTCACCCTTCAGGAATCTAACTAGAGACTCAGAATACTCAGCATCATAATCAGTCCTCCTTTGGGTGTACTCAGAAAGATGATCGATCTTCTTATCGATCGTATCTACTCTACAATGAGTTAGAAATAACTGATTCTGCTACTCCAAAAACTTATCATGCATGGATTCCCAGAAACTAGATGGTGGCTCAGCATTAGAAGTAGAAGGTTTAGAAGTAGAAGCTCTACCAGAAGTAAGTAACGAACTAGAAGGTCCAGTAGAACTCTTACCTCGAAGTCGATCATGGATACTGACACTTTCTCTCCCTATAGGCTTTGTAGACTTGAGCTTTTCCTCAGAAAGCTGAGCAACTAATCTAGCACTTTCACACAGAGAATATATCAAAGATAGAAATCCAAGTCCAACAAAAGTGCTAGATCGAGCAGTGGATTCTACAGAATCATAAATGATACTCCCTACATCAATCGGCTTCCTCTCTTTAATCTAGAAGTTGAGGATAGCTCTATTCTTGGTAACCTCGCTCAAATGGTTTGATGGAAGAAGGCAAGCAGAAATAAAATAATGTCATGCCTTTGAAACACCATTAAGCTTAGAAGATGAAAAATTTACCCTTTTTCCGTTCCTGATCTTCCAAGTTCCAGAGCAAAATTATGAAGTTTGAGAAATTTGGCCTCTAGAGCCTAAGCGCCAAAGTGTCGGCGCTTAAGCACCACAGTTAAAATTCAAATTTAAATGAATTTTGACACCATTTTCAAGGGGTGTTTGAAGCAATTATTGGTGGTGACTTCCTTAACTTCCTTTGGGCGGCAAATTTGAATGAAAGGATGCATCTTTTGGTGGATATATTGAATCTGGACATGATTTGAAGATACACCAAGGCACCTTTTGTAAAATTATAAAAATGAAGCATCATAATTTTCAAGTGTGTGTTGAAGGTGTGTTGAAAGGGTTATTATTCAGTGTGTGCTATTAGAGTGGTTTTTAGAGTGTGTTAATTTTTAGAGTTCTTCTTTTCTATAGTAGAGAGTAGAGAGTAAGAAAGGAAAAAGGGTTGGTTTGAAGCCTTCTTCTCACCAATTTTCTTATATCCTTATATCTAGTTTTTATTGAAGTTTAAAGTCTTTATTAGAGTCACCAGAGTTAGGTGCCAGCCTCTGTAGAGTTATATTATAGAAAGCAAAATTCAAAGGAACTTCCAGAGTCTGGTGGAGAGGATTTTCATATAAGTATTTATCTTTATTTTTACATTTTATTTTTAAGTAAGATTGTTGTGTTTTCATTTTGGTTTATGCTTTCATATCAAGTTTTGTTTGTGTCTACTTCATGAAATCTGAGTAGTTTAGTTTATTTTATTCTTTCTTAGATGATGAAGTAATTAAATTATGAAAGTAATGTTGTGGAAAGTATAAGTGTTTAATGCTAGAATAAATTGTGATGATTCAATTCCTTAAACTTAATTTACTTCTTGATTTGACCAATTAAGATGTTAAAATTTTTTGTGAGATTAAGTAAGATCCAATGCATTATTGTCTCAAACAACAATTGGAAAGAATCGCATGCAATTATATGGGTGAGAATTGTAGTCCATATGATTGAATGCAAATATATAGGGAGATATGCTTTATTGGGGAGTAAAATTAAAGGATTTTAGAGTGACAAGCTAAAGCCCCCTAATTTGATTTTTTTAAAATTTTGTTATGAGATGTTAGCCCCCACGTGGAGGGAATAGAGGGAACTCTAGAGTGAAAGCTGGTATCTTCCCTGCCTAACCCATCTACAAAATTTCAAATTTTCAAATTAATCAATTTTCTTTATAGAACCAAGTAAGGGTAAAGAATAAAATTGCTCCTATTTGACACAATACATTTAAATACTTCCATAACATAAAATTTCATAATTATTACTGATTCATTGAAGAAAGAAAAAAGATATTTGATTCTTATAAATTTTATATCGTGTTTAGAGTATTGATAATTTCATTTCCTGCTTAAACTTGTTATTAGAAATATCAAAAACAACTTTTCAAAATTAAAACCTTAAAACATACTTACTAAAATAAATTAAAAAAGTAAAAAGTTATTTTTCTTATTTCTTTAAATTTTTACACATTTCCATGTAGTTTCGATATCTCGGGGCTTAATCAGAAAGTCTTATATTACTTGATAAACGATACGTATACTTGCGTAGAATGTCATATTATAAATTATAAATTTCATATCTAAATCATAAGCATAAATATTCGGGCATCAGTAGGCCCCATCTCAAGATATTTTTGGTTAATGCGTTGACCTCAGCCTATGAGAGATAAAACTTTGGTGAATATTGAGTGGGAGTGTTTATTGGGTTTAGTGGATTAAATTAAATGTTTTAGCTCATTTTTATTTTGGTTGAAGTTTTTCTTTGATTTGGGTTCATTTTTGAGTTGATTATGAGGATTATTTTTTTTACTATTTAAATTTTTGTCCAAATTATCATAGGTTGAATGACCCCCAAAAAATTTTGATTTGAGAATGAAGTGCTTCATTTGAATGATTTCAAAAATCTTAATGCACACTTGATGTCCATTTTGAAAAAAATGATTCGTTAAAAAATTTTATGCAAGATATTATTTTATGCATGAAAACCCAAAATGCAACTTTTATGTAAAAGCTATTTCTGATGACCACCAAACTAGTTTGCATGCTCCTTATACAAGATTATAAACATTATGTAACTTACAAAATATAATTGTGATCATTAGATTGTTCTGCTGAGAAAACAATAATTTTACGGTGCATGGAGCACTATTGATGCATGAAAACTTCAATTGAAAGTTAAAAATTGTATCATATGATCATTAAACTTATTTGCATGGCATTTATATGTGATGTTTCTAATTCAAGAATGATACGTGGAGAAAAAGATATGTTTAGGGTGTTTGTTGATTAAGGTTGATTTTCAGGTCAAATTTAGGATTCGGTTAAAATTTATTATATTGGTTTTATTTTGATTTGTTTTATTTCAATTTCATATAGTTAAATTTAAATTGGGTTTTATTAGAGTTTAACTCATGTTTTAACTCAAGTGAGGTTCAATTCGATAGAAGCACCAAAAAGTGAGATAAACAAGCATCTGAAGGGGAAGTGCTAACCACATCCTCCACAAGTTTTTTTACTTTTATGGAATTACCCTTCAAGCCCACATTTGAGTTAACATCTTTCCTTCCCTCTCTTGCTCTTAGCTTTGAAGCTTAGAGGCCAAAACATAGGTTAAGGACTAAAGCACTAGAGTAGGAACCTTTACCTTCATTCCTTGATCCTTTTGGATCAGCTTAGATCAAAATATGGTCCTCGAAGCTATCAGATCAGGTGGATTATATCGACACATTTTTTTGAATTTAATTTAATTTAAGTATATATAATTTTAAATAATTTGGAAAGTAGTGTTTGATTTTGAAAATACGAGACCAAACTGATCTCATATCCTTAATAGTTTAAATAAACAAATCATACATCGTAAGCCATGCACCTATCTCGAGGGATAGACACATTACCTGATAGTGAGACTCGATTAAATAAACTAATAGATTTATGACATTCATTTGTTATGCGAACCAATTTTATGTTGACCGACAAGTTCCCCAATATAATATAAAAGATTAGATAGGGTTTATATTACTTGAGTTCTAAAGTTCCTTATAAAGGCAAGCCCTTATAGTTAATTATATCCTAAATGATCGAAGTCATTCAAGAAAACACTCGATAAAGATCGGTGGTTTTGCTCTCAGAAATTTCAAATTTTAAGGTTTTAACGATGTGACATCGGAAATTCAAAGGGGAATGGATAAAATATGAACTATTATTTTTAAGAATCCAAAGGAATGAGAGGTAGGGGACGTCACAAATCTAGAGGAGAACCCTGGTGACTTACCAAAATATCCTATTGTGTGGCTTTAATTATAGAAGTGATATTAGATGTTTCATTTTGCCAATTTTATTATTTAGGGCTTACATCTGCATGATATTGATCATTCAAATAGTCTGGAAGATAGAAGGATTTATGTCGTAACAAACGACAACCTCAGAAACCTAAAACGATTTAGGGCATATATTTCACGGTGTGCAAAAGCTTAGAAGATAAGGTGAGGGTTTATGTCGTACTAGACGAACAACCTCAAAGTCTTATAGCTTGTTGTTTATTTCTAAGAAGGTTTGATGTTGTAGATCTATTTGCTCTTTCGAAAATGTTCTTCTGCATGCCTCATCGTGCTTCCCACCGTGTTTACTCCAAGTTCCTCGTTGTAGCAGGTTCAAGTTTAGAACAGTCAAATTGAGGAGGTTAAGAGAAGTATCAAGTTTAGAGTTCAAGTCTTATTATATTGTCATTAGGTGTATTAATTAAGGAGGAGTTTGGGTTGATTATAGTGACACCAGTTAGGATCCCACGATTTTCTTTTTCTGACACCACTATTTTCTTCGAATTCACTTAGTCTAGATGAACTTACGAAACTCAAATGAATGAGTTCCATAATTTCATCCGGATCGTGTGAAATCATGTTAGCAACGGTAGGTTACCTCCTCCGAGGGATTCCCGATCATCCGATATAGACGTTTTAATTTAATTGTAATCATTGTTTTATTGTTGTTGTTCTGTTTGTTATTAAATTTTGAGTTATCTTATAATTTGATTGTTTTGAATTGATTTTTGGTTTCATTTTATTTTTTATGACTATCCTAAAAGTTTTAGTTTTGACATGCAAGTTTGGTTTTGTTATTTTAATAGTTATCATACGTATGAAATGGAAGGTGTTGTATAACATTCAAATAAAGCAGTGTAAATTGCAATAAACATAAATGCGTACCTGAGAGTCTTCAAGTATATCCGCTGAAATGTTAGCATTTTAAAGCAGGTATATGAGCGATAATTAAAGTTCAGAGCTTTAAGTCCAACAGGGAATCCTATCTCATAACTTGGTGGGTCTTTAGGATATGTTAAGGATGATTTTCTTGATTAAAAAACAATGAAATCCAATTGTTTTTCTAAAATATCCCATTAGATTGAAGAAGTGCTCGGGCATAACCCTGAACATCTTTCTCAAAGGTTTGGGTCCACTTAGAGTTCATTTGGTTTCATCATGTTGTCTAATCAATCAACCATGTTTAATTAGGGTTTTAGTAATGATGTCTTAACCTTTGCTAAGTGAACTTAGATATTTTGATTATCTCCTGAGTAGGGTAGTGTTCATTTGATGTTTTATTCATGAGTTATGTGGGTAAAAGCCTTTAGGGTCATGGGCTAGTAGTGTTTTCAAAATGTTTGTAAATGGGTGGATCTTTCTTTTCTAAACCTCATTAATTGAAGTTTCGATTCAAATTAGTTCACTATCTAGCCCTTAAGCTCTTATGGTAGATTTGTAATTTAAGGGGATATTAAGTTAAGTAACACTCAATCTTTATTAAAGGTGTCATTATCATCAAACCATTTATTAAGGGATTTAGATTAGTGGATTAAAATCTCCATAGATCAAAACTCTTTACTTTAGGATCATCAAATTTGATTAATCTCTGAATTTCAATAATTTTAAGAAATTAACCTTTCTAAATTTATGCAGAAATCTTATTAGGTTAGATTAAGTTTAATATCAAATAAATCGCTACACCTTTTCATGTTAATAATAATGATGATGGTGGTGGTGGTCGTGATGATAATAATAAAAATACCTTTATTTAATAATAGATTTGGATGTAATTGTGAGATAATTAAGATTATTTAGGTTATATCCGACTTAAAAACAAATCACTATTAATGTTCTTACTATCATTTTTGTAGTTGATTGGATGCTTTGTATTGTGTGTTTGTGGGTCAATCTTTAGATACTAGTAGTCGGGCCTCAAATAAATTTGAAGTATTGTTGATCGCCTCGAGATAAGTGATTATTATTTATTAGAAGATAAACTTATTTTTTGTTATTTGAGGTGTTACTTTTAGATGGCCATTTTGTTTGTAGGTCATGTTTTACGTATTTTGTAAACATCTAATATAAGATTCTCATAATAAAATAATTATATACATTATTTTATTATCCTCTCTCTGCATATCAGATTAAATCATGCAATTAAAATATTTATTTCTTACTCGTCCTTTTTATAAATTACAATTAAATTTCTATCATATTAAAGCATGATTGAGTTAGTAAAAATTATTAAACTATTGAGTTAGTAAAAATTATTAAACTATTATCTATTAAAAATTTTGTGATTATATGCTTGCATGCAATGACATATATGTTAATGAAACCTTTTTGGATTTTGACTAGCTGAGACAATTGGCCCATAGAGTGACTGTTCTACAGAAAATTATCAGTTTTCCTTGGATTAGTGTTTATCTTCTTGATTTTAGGGTGTCTGATAAAACTAACTAGATCGATATAACTGAACTAAAATTGAATAAGAAATGTGTGTTAAGCCATACACTATCAGGACTTGATTGGATTTGAAATGACTATAATGAAATACATAAAATTTATTGCTAATGATTGTATAATTTATTAAAAAGATTGAGCATGTTCATATTATCTTGATTACAATTTTGATAACATTGTTTTGCTTGATAATATTATATATATGTACATATAATAAATCATCCCATTTCAACATTCATATTGCATGCCCCAGTACTTTATCACTTATAGTGGGTTGTTTGGATGGCTATAAAAGAAGTGCATTGTATTTCTTTTATAGGGATTTTCAAAATCCAATATTTAGTCAGAAGAATTTCAATTGATGTGTAAAATAGGAATGTACTTAGAATTCATTCCTGAGTTCATTATGGTGCATTTAGAATTTGTTGGAGTGACGAATTCCAAATACACACTTATATCT
This sequence comes from Papilionanthe hookeriana x Papilionanthe teres, assembly GCA_022702705.1. Classification (NCBI taxonomy): domain Eukaryota; kingdom Viridiplantae; phylum Streptophyta; class Magnoliopsida; order Asparagales; family Orchidaceae; genus Papilionanthe; species Papilionanthe hookeriana x Papilionanthe teres. Next base: position 31,971,290 of record CM040424.1, on the reverse strand, counting down.
AACATATTGTCAGCCGCTACCAACTCTTGCCATCGACAAGTGCACTTCTCACCATGGCCTATAACCTCCCCCAAATGCCGTCCACTATCACTTTTAGCCGTCGTCGGCCATTTCCTTTAGTAATTGTCTGTAGTCACTACCTAGCACTAATAGCCACCCGCCATTGTTTTTGGCCACCACCGACCGCCGCCTTTTGAAGTATAATTTTTTTTTTTCATTTCTATTTTAAATTAGATAAATTAATTTATTTTAGGCTGAACCACGCAACTCCGAAGTATTCCAAATACAATGCATTACTTTGCATTACATTCATTTTACATTGAATTATTTTTTGAGCAAACTAAAAATCTCCTTAATAAATAGTTTTATTTAATGAGTTTAATTTATCAAACTCACTTGTTGATATTGTTATATATTGGGTTCAACCCAACCACTTGGAGGATCTTCTCCACAGAAGCAAATATTGTAGCATTAGATTTACTCATGGTCTTTCAATTTTTGTATTAATTATTATATTTGTATTTTTCTTTTGGTGTTGGGTAGATATTTATCTAGTCTTTTCAATCTCTTTTCTTGTTAGTTTCTTATTTTTTGGTCAACTGTATCACTTGTTGGATTCTTAGTTCTAAAATAGAGTAAAAGTTATCTTTTTCTTGTTTATTTTAGCTATTATTTATATATAATTTTCTCTTTTAGAAAACAAAACATGTTCATATTATGTCATCACGTCGACGCATATCATGGTATGGTAGCTTTTGGACTTTTGGACTCTGAGTGTTACACATTATATGTTATGTGAAATAAAAAATATTTAAATAAGCACTATTGTTATTTTTAAGATAGTGTGATGTATTTATAATGATTGATATATTATGCTAGTTGATGGCAAGATAATATAAGCACCCTTTGTAATATATAATCTAAACGATTCGGCGTTCTAGTTCATAAAGTAACGCTCCGTTTGGGAGCGCGTCGAGACCACGTCAGGAGAGCGTCGCGGGGAGCGGCCCTGAACTGCTATTGTTTGGGAGCGCGTCTAAAGCGTGTTGCGGGGAGTTTTTAGTTAAATGTCGGTCGCGGAAAGAGTCCCGCAACGCACATTTGACTTCGACATTTTACTGATCGAGGCCCACGTCCTCTCTTCGCTCATCTCCCCGTCTCTTCGCTCATCTCACAGTTCTCCCAAACCCATCGCCATCCCGGCCGGACCCTTGCAGTGCAGTCGTGATTGGGGCTCACACGAGGGGAATGGACGGGATCGCGACATTCAAAAAACACCGAAACTCTCATCTCCTCTTCCTTTTGCTCCTCCCTGAAAACTTCAATGAGGTAATGAGCCTTTTTGTTCTCTAAAGTTTTTTTTTCCTTGCGTTCTTTCTTTGAATCATTCAAGTTTCATGAACCTTAAAATCGCCTTGAAATCTCTTTTCTAGTTTTTATAATGTTTAGATGGAGGTTAATAGGACCTACTGCTGTTAAATATTGCAACTCACATTGCATTGATGAAATCTAGCTTTGAGTGATGATGAGTGCTAGTTATCACACAATTACACCAAAAAGATCCTTAATTGAACGTTTGAAATCTGAACGGGGCAAAGTTCATTAGTTGCTCGAAGTTTAAAGTACCTTTTGTTTGAAGCACATTATTTCTTATATTCAGCCATTAATTGAAAATTTATGCGCAATCACCTTCCAAACAACTCAAAGAGAGAATTTTATTTTTCTCACACAAAATTAGTGAACTACATAACCGGTGCATTTACACATGTTGTGGTTGACCAACTAGATTTTGATATGAATGAAAAATATGGGTTGAGTTTTTTATTGTGAATTTTTATATTTGAGTACAAACTTGACAAACAGATGAAAGTTAGTATTAATTTTATAAATAGCTAATTTTAGAATGTTATGTATCAAATATATGACTATCATAGTTCTGTTTCAAACAACATTACTAAAAGGGGCAGAATAGGCATTTATCCAGAAACAACTGTCACACAACTGCTTTCAAATAACTGCAACAATTAATCAGACAACTTCTCTACAGCAGTTTTTTTGCAGTTGAAAAATTGAAAAGCTGCCGCTGCTCTGAAGAGGCTTAAGATAAGATAATAGTTCACAATAAATTGGGCAACCCGTTTGAGATGTTGGATAACACAAGCTATTCAGAACTTGACTGAATCTGTGATTAAATCATAGGGATAAGCATTAATTAAAGTAAATAGGAAACAACCCCAAATGAGTGGTAGAAGGTGCTGAAACAGTGTTCGTAGTTCAAGCAAGCTGGAAAATTTCTGCCGCCGAAATCGAAATCGAAATTGAAATCTGTGGAGATGGGTTCTCATCTTCTTCCAACACCTATTTGCTCCTTGTTCAACTTTTTCCTACTATTGTTGTTAATCTCCTCTTTCATTCCCTCAGCTCTTTCTGCTTCTCGTCGCCCTATCTCTGTCGGTTCACCACTCCTCTCCTCTTAGTATTGATTCTTACATCTTGTTCTTTAACGCCCTTTGTCGCATCTAACGCAGGAAGATGAGATCAGGAACAGGAAAAACGCCTGCTACGTTGATATCGAAAGGTAACAGCCCGATGAGCTCTCCTTTGTATTTTTCACAATCGATTTGATTTTGTGAATTGTTCGTAGCTGATTTGATGTTATTTATTTTGGGGATTGGTCTTCGGAAAGTGGGCTATGGGGTTGGAAATGCAGAACTTCGGTTACTGAGAAGGAAAACTGTGCGCTGCGATGCCTTTCTTCGGCATGTTATCGGCTGATCTACGAGAGCGATCCTGTATGATTTCATTTCAGAGTGGTGTATAATTTTGTTTTGTATTATGTTTCTTGGCTTTTTGCTTTTGTGGTACTTTTTTTAATTGATTTTTCGTGTATAGCTGGAGGAAGGGGAGAGAGATGACTACCGCGGCCACGAATACAAATACTGTTTGCACAAGTAAGATTATATAATTTGAAGTTTCATTATCAGTTTGGGCAGCTTAGCGGTGGTTTTATATAAATTAAAAGGAAATCTACACACATGCCACATAATTCCTGTATATTTACTATATTAGTTCATCTTTTTTGCTTAACGATTAGAGGAGATAATTTAGTCTATTTCCAGAACGACAATAAAAACCTATGTTTTTAATACTTTCTGAATAAGATATCCGTGCTATTCTGAAAATTCTACTCTGAACTGTACTAATTAATTTTTATGAAAACGATGTCAAATTGCTTACTTAAGGCAATAACGTTCGCATAATTTGGCTTCTATTGTTTATAATCATTTTTGGTGGAAGATTTTGTCATGAGATTTCAAAATCTCCTAGTTGAAGTACCTTAATTTTTCTTTATGCTATGCAAATGGCTCTCTGCTGTCAATCCAATGAAGGAGCCTAGAAACACGTAGGGAAAATCCTAGACTCTATTCGTCCACACCAGCATCAAATATAGGATCAAAATTAAATGTTGAAGAATTTCGTTTGATTATAAGAAATAAATAACAGACCAATTATTTTTCTTCTAAAACTTCTTAAATAGCTGTAATAAGTGACGTGAAAGGGATGTATAAAAGCTTACTAGAGTTTTTTTTCTGCTGCACTCTTTTTTTTTTCATTCATCTTTTCTTCAGGCAATTTTGATAAATTTATATTTAACACCTAAACTTTTATTTTTACATGGATGAGACGAGCATCACATCAAAAATATTACTCAATAACTTGATAAAACTGGAATACACCTTACCAAGTGTTTTATGTGTAAATATCAAACCTTAGTTGTTAGATATGTAAATCCATAATAATTATATGGTTTGTATGTAAACTTTCCTTTTTATCTTATATTTATACCTTGTTCTATTTTTGTTTTTTTTTGAAACATCTTGGGCTGTAACCAATATCATAATTGGTGCTCTCATTCTTCCAACTTCCATGTTCCATCTTCCATCTTCTGGCAAATTGCTAGTGAGTGCTGCAACTATGGCTACACCTTTCTTACCTTCTTCAAACATCTTCATAAGCCTTTGACGACAGTGATTGTAAATATTCAACAATGAGAGAATGATATTCTACCCCAATCGTGGGTTATTGAGGATTTAAGTTGACATTAGCTTGTTTTTCTTCTCAATTTTGGCAGCTAATGAATTGTTTTTGCAAACTTGTCTGACATGTCAAGCTATAAATCTAAACAAAATATCCTGCTGGCTTATTACAACCTCTAAGATCTCTACTCCAATTTTGGGAAATGAATCACTTGATTTTATTACTGGACTTCGTTAATCCATAAAAAAATCTTGCATTATGGTTGTTGATTATTTATATAAATATGCTCACTTTTGTGCCTCATCAATGAGTTTACGTTAATAGAAGTTGTAGAATATCTTTTGTTAAATGTCTCTAAACTTCGTTCATTCCAGAAGTCTATTTTTGAGAGATTGTACCTCATTTTTGCGAGCTCTTTTTGGAATGATCTTATGGGCACACCACTAAGGGCACGTTTGGCGCGGTTTTTCCTGCGCAAGGCGGCGAGAGGCCACGGTTTAGCACTGTTTAGCGTGGCGACCCTCATTACCCCTCTGATTTTTTACTCCAGTACCCCTCAATTCGACCCCAGCTTCTGTATTTTTCTCTTTGTTATTTCTCCCGCCTTCTCTAGCTACCCCGCCAAGTGCGAACTTCCTCTGCCCTACCTGTCGTTCTGGACATGATCTTCTTCTGATATAACTATTCGCAACCTACATTTTCTTTGAGCAATTTTTCATTTATCGTGGATTTGCATCGTGAAGCTTTTATTGTGTTTATTTGGTTTTGTGTTTATTTGTGCCAGTCGATTTGATTGGGGTTTTCTTGTATAGTGATTCTGTTTATCTCTGTTTGAGAATGTTCATGCAAACCAAAATACAAATATGCTTATCCCCAAAAATGTGTCAGTGAAGTAGATCAGCTAAGAAATCCTACTGTGTAATGCGTAACACTGATGCGTTAGGGCATATACTAAGAAAATAGTGTAAGAAGGGACAACAGACCTTCATTGCTATCATTTTTATTTTCACAGCCATAAGACATTTGTAGTTCATTGTCTCTTTGATAATGCTGATGCAAATAACCCTTTATTTCAAAACTTCTGCTAAAGCATATCTCTCAATGAGACACAAAAACCCATAAATCAGGCAGTAAAATGAATAGTCTCTGAAAATAGTTTCATGCAATTTTATAGGTACATATTGATACTCTTCTGGAGTATATAGTAAGAAGATTTTGTATCAAAGGGCAAAAGGACTTTGTTGTCACCATTATTATTCTCACCGCTATGAAACATCTATAGTTCTTGTCTGTTTGAGCATGCTCATGCATACCGAAGTGCAAAATGTTATGCTTACTGAAGTTTTTTTCTAATGACACCCCCATAAATGAGGCAGTAAAATAAATAGTCTCTGAAAACAGTTTTATGTCATACTCTGCTTAGATATTGATATTCTTTTAGTGCATATAGTAAGAAAATTTTGTATCATAAAGCAACTGCTCTTTATTACCACCATTGTTATTCTCACTGCTATGAAACATATATAGTTCTTGTCTCTTTGAGCACGCTCATGCAAACCAAAATTGTGAATTGTTATGCTCTGAAAAGTTTTCTTTTTAAATGACACACACCCCTATAAATGAGACAGTAAAATAAATAGCATCTAAATAATTCTTTTCATGCTATACTATGCTTAGATATTGATACTCCTCTAATGCATATAGTAAGAAAATTTTGTATCAAAGGAAAACTGCACTTCACTGCCACCATTGGTATTCGTAAGGCTGTGAAACATATTTAGTTCTTGTCTCTTTGAGCATGCTCATGTAAACCAGAATTGCAAAATGTTATGCTTTGAAAAGTATTTTTTTGAATGACACGCACACACCCATAAATGAGACAGTAAAATAGATAGCATCTAAAATAATTCGTGTCATACTTTGTTTATATATTGATACCCCTTTAAGAAATATAGAAAGAAGATTGTGTATGAAAGGGCAACAGAACTTCATTGCCACCATTGTTATCCTTACTACTATGAAATATCTGTAGTTCTTGTCTGTTTGAGCATACTCATGCAAACCGAATTATTTAAAAAACTATGCTTGGAGAAGCTTTCCTTTTAAATGTCACACACCCATAAATGAGACAATAAAATAGATAGCATCTGAAATAGTTTCATGACATACTATGCATAGATATTGATACCCCTTTAGGGCATATAGTAAAAAAATTGTGTATAAAAGGGCAACAGACTTCATTGCTATCATTATTATTCTCACCGCTATGAAACATCTGTAGTTTTTGTCTATTTGAGCATGCTCATGCAAACCGAATTGCAAAATACTATGCTTGATGAAGTTTTTTTTCAAATGACACATACTCATAAATGAGGCAGTAAAATAGATAACCTTTGAAAATAGTTTTATGCCATAATAAAGCTTTTCAGAGCATAACAATTTGCAGTTCTGGTTTTCATGAGCATGCTTAAACAGACAACAAGTAGCTGTGAGAATAGCAATTGTGGCATTGAAGTTCTGTTGCTCTTTCATACACAATTTTCTTACTATATTTCCCACAGGGGTATCAATATCTATGCATAGTATGACATGAAACTATTTTCAAAGGCTATCTATTTTACTGCCTCATTTATGGGTATATGTGTCAATTGAGAAAAAAAACTTCTTTAAGCATAACATTTTGTAATTCGGTTTACATCAGCATGCTCAAACATGCAAGAACTACAGATGTTTCATAGCAGTGAGATTTGCAATGGTGGCATTGAAGTTCTGTTTTTTGATACACAATTTTTTTACTATATTTTTTCAATGAGACACATACACCCATAAATGAGACTGTAAAATAAATAACATCTGAAAACAGTTTCATGTCATTCTATGGTTACATATTGATACTCCTCTGGGGTATATAATAAGAACATTGTGTATCAAAGAACAACAGAACTTCATGACCACTATTTTTATTCTCACTCATATGAAACATCTGCAGTTCTTATCTGTTTGAGCATGCTCATGCACACCGAAGTGGAAAATATTATGCTTAGTAACGTTTTTTTTTTCAATGACACACACACCTCCATAAATGAGAGAAAAATAAATAGCATCTGAAAATAGTTTCTTGTCATACTATGCATACATATTGATATTCCTTTGGTGCAAATAATAAGAAAAGTGTGTATCAAAGGGCAACTGAATCTTATTGCTACCATTATTATTTCACTGCTACGAAACATATGTAGTTCTTGTCTTTTTAAGCATGCTCATGCAAACCAGAATTGCAAATTGTTATGCTTTGAAAAGCTTTTTTTTCAATGACATGCACACACCCATAAATGAGTCAGTAAAATTGATAGCCTTTGAATAATTCCTTTCATGCCACAAGATGCCTAGATATTGATACTTTGTATCACAGAGTAACTGCTCCTCATTGCCACCATTATTATTCTCATTGCTATGAAACATATGTGGTTCTTGTCTCTTTGAGCATGCTCATGCAAACCATAATTACAAATTGTTAACACTGCCGTTGCCGGTCCCAAGCCCGGATGTGAAAAGTGGAGGGTTGCGTTAGGTAGTCGACAGCCAGCGTAAAACTTGTCGAAAAAAAATCATGACATGAATCCTTTTGATCATTGTGTAAGTGCTAGGGCGTCCCACAGACGACGCGTCTGTATAGCTGAATACGATGGAAAGTGTGCAGAGGCGCATTCTGCCGGCGCCGGGTGTAGTGTCAAGTAAGCGAGGTTCCCACATCGCGGACGGATGCGGGTAAAGAAGTTAGTCCATGATACTTAGTATTAGGATAGGATCTTGGAATATAGGTACTCTCGATGGTAAATTAATGGAATTGGTTGATATTATGATCCATAGAAAGATAAATATCCTATGTATTCGAGAAACTAAATGGGTTGGGGAAAAAGCTAAGGAAATTGATAACTTAGGTTTTAAAGCTATGGTATTACAGTAAGAGTCGTACTTAGAAATGGTGTAGGTATAATTATAGATAAAAGTTTGAAAGATAATGTTGTTAAAATTAATAGAGTTGGAGATAGAATTATAGAGACTTAAGATTATTATTGATACGAGATTTTTAATATTATAAGTGTTTATCGTTCCTCGAGTTGGTTTAGATATAGACTCTAAAGATAAATCTGGAATGATTTAGAAGACTTAATACACTCGATACCCTCGAAGAAAAAATTTTTATTGGAGGAGATTTAAATGGACGTGTCGGTAGAGTGGTAGAAGATTTCGAAATATTCATAGTGGCTACGGTTATGGAGCGATTAATGAAGAAGGTAGAATCCATTTTAGATTTTGCTTTTAGCGTATGATATGATTATTACTAATACTTTATTCGAAAAGAGATGAGCATCTTATTACTTATAAGAATGGATCTAATAAAACACAAATTGATTATTTTAGCATGAGAAGAAGAGATCGTCGAGATTGTAAGGATTGTAAGGTCGTTCCAAGTGAGCGATTAAGTACCTAACATCGATTATTAGTTCAGATTTTAAGATGAAGAGTTGTAAAATAAAGAATACTAGGATTCGACATCGTAGAATAAGATGGGAGCACCTAAAAGACACGAAATAAAATTATTTTTATGAGTAAAATTCAAGATTTAAATATTTGGGATGCTTCATGAAGACGCGAATGTTATGTGAGAAAAATTAACTAATCTTATTAAACAAGTGGTAAAGATGTCTTGGAGAATCAAAAGAAAAAGTTTCATAAATAAAAATAGGTGGTGGTGGAATAATAATGTACGAAAAGATAAAATATAAGAAGTTATGTTATAAAAATTGGTTTAAATGTAAAAGCGTAGAGAATTGGGAAAAATATAAAATGACCGCAGGAAGTGTAAAAGAATAATCTGTGACGCTAAAAATTCAGCTTTTAGTGATCTTTATAACGTGTTAGATACTTAAGGAAGGTGAAAAATATATGTATAAACTAGCAAACAAAGAGAAAAGAAAAGTAAAGATTTAACTCGAGTAAAGTGTATTAAAGATGAAAATCGAAAAGTCTTTCTTAGAAAAAGATATTCAACATAGGTGGGTGAGTTATTTTGATAAAACTTTTTAATGATCTTGAAAGTACGATTGACCTTAGTGATCTTAATATCGTTAATAATAATAAAACTTTTCACTTTTACCGTCGCATTAGTAAAAAAGAAGTTGATGACGCTTTAAAGAAAACCAGGGGAAAGTACGTAGGACTCGATGATATCCCGATTGAAGTGTGGAAATGTTTAGGTGATTTGGGGGTTTCCGGCTTACTAAACTTTTTAATATTATTTTAAAAACAAAAAAGATGCCGAGGAGTGGAGAAAGAGTATTTTGGTCCCCATTTTTAAGAATAAAGGAGATGCACAAGAGTGTGCAAATTATAGAGGAATTAAATTGATGTGTCATACTTTAAAGTTATGGGAGAGGGTAATTGAACATAGGTTAAGACGTATTACGAAGATTTCTCATAATCGATTTGGATTTATGCGGGCGAGTCTACCATGGAAGCTATACATTTATTAAGAGGTTTGATGGAGAGGTACGAGAGATAATAAGGAGGATCTACATTTGATTTTTATTGATTTAGAAAAAGCTTACGATAAGGTTCCTAGAGATGTTCTTTGGAGAGTCCTTGAGAAGAAAGGTGTTGATTTGACTTATATTCAAGTCATTAAAGATATGTATGCTAGAAGTCGTTACATGTGTTCGAGCCGAAGGAGGATTGACCAAGTATTTTACTATTTACGTTGGTTTACATCGAGGATCGGCTTTAAGCCCATATCTTTTTGCTTTATTTATGGATGGTCTTATCGGCCATTTACAAGAGGATGTACCTTGGTGTATGCTTTTTGTCGATGATATCCTCCGGTGGATAAGACAAGAGAAAAAGTCCGGGAAAAACTTGAATTATGGAGGTCTACATTGGAGTCTAAAGGTCTTCGTTTGAGTAGAACTAAAGCCGAATACATGGAATGTAATTTTAGTAATAGTAGGTCTAGTGACGAAGTGTAACTTTGGGTGATCAAATTATTAAAAGGTGTGAACGATTTAGATATCTTGGGTCCATTGTTCAAAGCGATGGTGATATAGATGGGGATGTTAATAGTAGAATTCGGGTTGGTTGGTTGAAGTGGAGGAATGCGTCCGACCTATTGTGTGATAGAAAAGTACCGCTTAGGCTGAAAGGAAAATTTTATAAGATGGTGGTGAGACCTTCGATGCTCTATGGTGTCGAATGTTGGCCTTTAAAAGAGAAGCATAATGTTAAGTTAAGTGTTGCCGAGATGAGAATGATTAGATGGATGAGTGGCTTTACACTTAGAGACAAAATGCGAAATGAATATATCCGTAATAGGGTTGGAGTTGCACCAGGTGTCGGATAAAATTAGAGAGAGTCGCCTTAGATGGTTTGGTCACATTAAACGTCGACCACTCGATGATCCGATTAGGAGAGTAGATGTTTTAAATATAACTTATGTTAAGAAAGGCAGAGGCGGACCTAGGAAAACTTGGGCTTATTGCATAAAAAATGATCTTAATCTATTAGAATTAAACGAAAATTTGACACTAAATAGGACGCAATGGAGAAAAAGGATTCATGTAGCCGACCCCACTTAGTGGGATTAAGGCTTTGTTGTTGTTGTTGTTGACATACCTTCATAAATGTGACAGTAAAATAAATAGCATTTGAAAATACTTTCATGTCATACTATGCATATATATTGACATTCCTTTGGTGCATATAGTAAGAAAAGTGTGTATCAAAGGGAAACTGCAGCTCATTGCCACCATTGTTATTCGCACAGCTACGAAACATATGTAGTTCTTGTCTCTTTGAGTATGCTCATGCAAACCTGAATTGTAAATTCTTATGCTTTGAAATTTTTTTTTTCAATGACATACACATACTCATAAATGATGCAGTAAAATTGATAGCCTCTGAATAATTTATTTCATGTCATACTATACTTATAAATTGATGCTCTTTTGAGGATATAATAAGAAATTGTATATCAAAGGGCAACATAATTTCATTGTCACCATTGTTATTTTCACTGCTATAAAACATTTGTAGTTATTGTATATTTGAGAATGCTCATGCAAACCGAAATACAAAATGTTATGTTTAGTGAAGCTTTTTTTTCCATGTCGCACACACCCATAAATGAGGCAATAAAATATATAGTCTCTGAATAATTTGTTTTATTTTATCAATACAATGACTAATAAAATCAAAGAGACTAGTACACCAGCATTGTGGGAAAAAAGAAACAAAATTTTATTTTGTAACCTTTGTCTTAAAGAGATCGAACTGGAAAATAGGTCTTCGACCTATTTCAACAAGGAAGGGTTGCAACATATAATCACAAATTTTAAAGAAAGTACAGGCAGAGTGTACGACGGATGTAAATGAAGAATAAGTGGGATCAACTCAAGAAGAATTGAAAATTTTGGAAGAATTTGAAACAAGGATTAATGGGCTTGGATTGGGATCTGCTAAGAACCATTGATGCTTCCGAGAAGTGATGGATAGAAAGATATGCGGTGAGCTATTTGTTATTTCATCTAATTTGATTCATTTCATTTTTAAATACTACTTGTAGAGTGTAATATGATTTTGCAGGTGATTCCCGCAACAATGAAGTAAAATATTCTTAGAATTGAAACCGAGTTCGAGGAGAAGTTGGATCAGATGTTTGGAGGTGTCGTCGCAACAAACAAATATGCATGCGCTCCAAGTGAGACAGGGTTTTGTGGTAGCCATGAGAATGAGGCCGTCAACGTATCAGGTGATTCACCCGATCTCCACAGCCTGGAACTCCCGAAATCCAGTCCACCAACTGTTCTAAGCGTTCTCGTGTGGAGGGTAGAAAAATGGGTGGAGCTGCTTATCTCAGAAACCATATCACATTTGGTAGGTACTTCCAATGATGCCCTGCACACAGTTCAAGTAACTTCCATTAAGCAGGTTGTGCAAATTTTGGATGAAAACGAAGAAATTTCAGAGGATCTTGAGCTATGTTTTTTTGCAATTTAGCGTTTTCAATATTCGGTTCATAGAGATTTTTTCGCAACAATTGCCAAAGAAAAATAGATGTCATATCCACGACATTTTTATGCTCGCAGAGAAACTTGATGACAGTTTTTTCTTATTTAGTATTGACGACACATTTTTATTTCATTTGTTGTTGCTTGGGACACTTTTATTTCGTTACCGTGTTATCTTATGATATGCTTTTTCGATATTCCTAAGGCGTCATTTTTATCTATCATAAATGTTTGGGTCATGTTTTCTTCATGATTTATTAATTTCATTATGTTTCTAAACTCTAATGCAGTATACACCAACATGGATTCAGACCAAGAAAGATGGAGACGGGGAAATGCAACATTTTCCTTGATCGTTAAGTACTACAATGCGTACATTGACCGCTCTCCGTGCTTCACATCATCTTATATCGGAGACAAATGGGTTGGGGAATTGCTTACCGAGCATCTAACCAGATTCAGTAACTTGTTCGGCATGAGGCAGTAGGTATTTACAGATCTTCTAGCAGAACTTACTGGATCTCATGGTCTTCATGAGTCATCAAGGACGACACAACGTGAGATGTTGGCAATGACTTTCTACATGTTATCACAAAACGAGTCAATGGGTGGTGCGATGGAACAGTTCCGACACTCATCTAAGATGATCAGCAGATGCTTTTGTAGATCTGAATGTACTTATGAGTTTAGCTACACAAGTAAGAAAACGAACCGATCCAACTTTCGCATAAACTCCTACAGAGATTCAAGAGGATGCACGTTACATGTCATTCTTTAAGATGACATTTGCAATTTCTAGTATTTAATTTTAACTATGAATAGCAGACATTAATAAATCAAAGTTATCTGTGTAGGATTGCATTGAAGCAATAAATGGTACCCACGTTGATGCGAGAGTTAGAATTGAGGAAAATATTGCATTTATCGAACGTTGTGGAGCCCCATGCAGAATGTGATGGCTGTGTGCAACTTTAACATGTGTTTCACTTTCGTCATGCCCGATTGGGAGGGTAGTGTGCACGACAGCAGAATTTTCAAGGCCGCTACGCGGACTCCTAACTACAACTTCCCACACCCTCTGCACGGTATGTTACAGCCCCAAGTCCTTCAGTTTTTCAATTTAAACATCGTAATAAACCTGCATTACATTACAGGGAAATATTATTTGATTTACAGTGAAGGTATTTGAAACCCTTTCCTAATACAAAATATCATCTATCTGATTTCGAGCAAGCCAGCAACGTTACACGTGGTAGAAAATAAGTGTTTAACAGAAGACATTTATCTTTACGAGGTGTCATCGAGAGGACTTTCGACGTTTGGAAGAAGAAATGGGTGATACTACGAGATATGTCATCTTACTCGTTTCCTAAATAGGTCCAGATAGTAATAGCCACAATGGCGCTGCACAATTACATTAGGCGACATTCGTTTCAAAGCGACATTGACTTCCGTAGTGCCGAAGACGATCAACAGCATGTCCCTGCAGAAGCGTTCGAGTACCACTTCAGGCATTCTCTGCCACGAGATGACAATGATCATTCTACTATTTTTACGAAAGAGGGGAATATGCATATGAAATGACGGCCCTTAGGGAGCAAATCACTAATGCGTTAGTCGGAGGGTGATTGAATTAGTGTTACTAGTGTATGGTTTTACTAGTAGTTTGTGTTGGCCGGTTTGGATATGTTTTTATTCTTATTTTCTTCTTATTTCTAATAGTTTCCAGCTTAAAAAAAATGATCAATTGTTTCTATTTCACTGCTTTTAGGAAAGATGAGTTCCAAAAATTTAGGAACGACTCAAAGATTGCTATGCTACTACGAACTAGAGATTTCCTTTCGGATGTCACACCAGTCTCACAGCTTTGGTCGACAGTTTTACGGAAGCCCCCGGAGACTCGTAGAACTGTGTGACTTCTTCTGATGAGCTGACGGTTAGGTTGAGTCCACTGCTGAAAATGATCACGAATTGATAGCATAATTGGAAGACAGTTAGGACGAGTCATACATCGTCTTCATATTAAAAAATAATATAAGCATCATTTTACTTGTAATATTATTAGTTTTTTTCTTTTTCTTAGCACTTTCGGTAATCACTGTTAAGTGAGTGGTGTATCTGAACTTTTGTTCTGTTTTGAAATGAATTTCTGCTTCAAAAATATCAAATATATGGTTGTCACAGTTCTGTTTCAAACAACTTCACTAAACAGGTGCATAATTATCATTTTTTCCAAAAACAGCTGCTCCACAGCTATGTTCACACAACTGCAACAAACAGGAAGCCGAACTTTCCACGCAATTCTTCTCGCAGTGAACTTTTACAGGACGTAGCATGCTGCGATTGAAAAACAGATAAGCTGCAGCTGCCCCAAACAGACCCTAAATTTTAGCAGCTCTTCTCATCTTTAATCAAAAACCTAATGACAGTGGCCAATTTGGATTCAATCAATATTTGCTTTGTTTTGTGATAAATGCAGCTTCATAACGAATTTTTATTTTACAATGGGCGGAATTATTTAACAATACTTCTTTTCATTTTCCATCACAGTATATGTCATATGAGATTGTATATGGTAGGTCACCACCCACATTATTGCAATTTAGCTTGCCAACATCTTTTGTTAAAGCAGTGAACACCACCTTCTTTGCAGCATCTCGAACAATCAATTAGCAGTTCAGACAATTTTTTTTGCTCCTGTAATCGAATGAAACTGTTAGCCGATTGTTCACAAAAGGAATGAGGTTTTCAAGTGGGTGATCAAGTTCTTGTTCTCCTACGACTTCAATTGTCTTCTATTCCTTGGCAACATTATTCTAAGCTCAACCAATATTATTATGGTCCCTTTTATGCTAAACGAATTTCAAGCGTGGCATATAAACTATATTTTCCAATAGTTAGAATAATTCATTCTATTTTCATATTTCTTGCTAAAGCATTCGAGGAAACCTGTTATTATATCCTGCTTCGTTGCCAACCAAAGTTTTTGAAGGACATTCGGTTCAATTTCTCACAACTCTGCAACGTTATATGTTTTTGAAATGGCAAACCACTCTTGCAACTCCCAGTTCAATAGGTAAGGCCATACAGCCTGAGTATTCTAGATCGGATCTCCAAGATATAGTTTTATACTTCTTTTCCGTATTATGAACATGAGAGCAAGATTGATTTTGATGAATGGGCACGAATTCAATGGAGGATGTAGTACCGAATAAGGAACACTGTAGATTCTCTGTTCTCTCATTTCATCGTCCACGATGGCATCTATGTTATAGCAATATAATTAGTTTTTGTTGTTAAAAATAATTTACCAACTGTTTCCTAATAGTTTGGAGTTATTGAATAGCTGCAATAAGTGGTGAGAAAGTGATATGCATGAACTCACAAGAGTTTTTTTATTCTACTCTTTGTTCTCTCTTCTATTTTGTTCTCTATCGTCCTTCCTCTGCTTTTCTGTTTCGCTATACTTGGCAGCAACCGCAGACTTGTTTTCCGTTTAGCAGGTGCTTAACATTCTTGCCTGATATATAATCAGCCCAGGTAGAAGTATTTATTCTTAGAACCATTTTCAAGCCTATTATTCTGAAATGTCTCTAATTATATATATATAGAGATAGATAGATAGATAGATATATATATATTTATTTTGTATGAATCGTATTTACTCACCTAAACACATTTGAGTTCTCAGTCTTTTATTGTCAATCCTTTAACGAGATAGATTTTATCATGAGCTTTCAAAAACTCCTTTGTACAAATATTTAAGTAGAGATGCAGGGTGCGTTTGGGGCAGCTTATCAGCTGCGGCGGCGTTTTCAGCCGCCTTACCATTTGAAAAAACGTTTGAAAAGCTTATTTGAAAACTTCGTTTTGCTGTTTAATTAAACGCGGGCCGCAGGTGGAGCCCTGTAGTCCGGCGTTTCGTTTCGCAGTTGATGCTGTTTCCCTCTTTGCGTATCTCCTGCATTCCTTCGGCTTTGCCCAAAAACCCTCGCCGACTTCCCTTCCTCCCGGCTCCGCCCAAAAACCCTCGCCTTCGTCATTGAAACCCTAGCGATATGATCGCGATTAGAGCTAGCTGGGAAGGCAATTACGGGATCGTGGCGTACAAAGCCCTTCGAAACTCCCATCTTTCACCCGCTTCCTCTTTGCTCTTACCCGAAACCATTGAGAAAGGTAACCCTCGTCTTTCATCCCCTTACTCCCCTCCCTTCTTCTTCCTCCGTCAAGCTTCCCTGGTGTTACCTGGCGAATAGGGCTGCGATGAATTGGAGCCCGAGCAGAGGACGAAGAGAGCACTTAACTATAGAATTTATTTATTAATTAATATTAACTATTTGATAGCATTTATTTATTTATTTTATTCATATAGAATTTATTTTAAATTAACTTAATAAATACTAACAAATGCTTAATTGATAAATGATCATATGTTAATTATAAATTAACTTATTGAACTATAATTGATTAGGCTAAAAGGAAATTAAATTAAAATTAATGCTAAATTTTATATAAAATGACTAAATTAAATTAAAATGTATGTACGGGAGCAGAATGATCATTTATCCAGAAATAACTGCAAATCAGCTCTTTTCAAAACGCACAAACAGTCAGCCTGCTTATCCAGATCAACTGCTGATCAACAACTTATCAAGATAAGCTGGATAAGCTGCAGCTGCCCTAAACAGACCCGCAGTCTCCATGGTTTGTCCTGTGCAAATGGCTACACACGACATCTGCTGAGCCTTGAGAAAGTTTTTAGTCTCAAAACAATTTTTGATACTATTATTTATGGTGAGTAATACAATATGCTGCTTCTTTTGTATTAATAATATTTAATTCCATTTATGCCATAACACTTGTATATTTCTCGCTGATTTTAGACTGACTGCTATAATCCCCTTCATGAAATAGAATATGTACTTATAGGGACTGTAGGCTCGGTAATTATTTGATCAGTCTCCATATTGGACGGTGTCTTTTGGTTTTAGGAAAATAAGAGACAGTGAACTCGTGTGATTAGCAATGTCGCAATTGTAATGGATTGGTGGTGGAGTTAAATTTGAGGAGGAACTAATTGAATGTAGCTGGTATCTTATTTTCAGTTGTCTCAACCTAAAGCAGCGCTGATTCACGATTAAGATCTCTTAGCACTTTTATTGCTGTCAAGCTGAAGGTGGATAGTTATTTTTCAGGTATAAATCGTAAGAATGAATCACTTGTATAAATTTCTATAGCGAAGAATCGATTTTTTTTAAAGGCCTTAGTACTATCCGTTTTCATATTTGGATTTACATTTATAAGTCTTTAGATGGCTACTGAGCAAAGATTTATTAAATGCATAGCTAAACTTGTATTTTATTTATAACTACGAAAAATTTTGTCGCAATTTTGAATGTAGAATGGCCAAAAATAAGAAATTACTTCAATTTTTACCTACTAGGATTATCTCTTTGCTTCCACCATTGTCTCAATTATTGTTAGATTTTATTTGTAAATCTCAGTGTAGAATGAGTGAAAATAAGAATTGACTTGTAGGAATTCTGTCCTATGTGTTGTTTAGCCGATTTGTTAGGTGGGGTGCTGGTTAGGCTTTACTAGCAGTAGAACAAAGCAATTGTTTTAGGTTATCATTCCAGAGAATCTAAGAGATTATTTAATATAATTTTTGTTTTAGTGTTTACTTTTATTTTTGGGCATTTACACGCATACCACCCAATTCCTATGTATTTACATATCTAATTTTACATTTATACCAACTAAATCTTTCATATCACATAAAAAATACCACCATTTTAACTGTAAAAGATGAAATACAGATTTTCATGCATATATACGGCTGCATGTATGTAAAAATTGAAGTTTAGTGTTAGATATGTAAATACATATGAATTGTGTGGCATGCATGTAAATCTTGCTTTATTTTAAGAGCAACTTTACTTCGTGATTTTTTATGTATTTTTATTTTGTTGTTTTAAAAATATTTGAAGCATCATTTTAGTGTTTCAAGTGTTTTAAAAACCACCATTTCTTTTGTCAAAACTATACATAAACAAAACCACAAAAAGTATAAGATAAAAAATAAAAGTGATCCAATTAAAATAAATAAATATTAAATTTTATCACTTGATATGTTATGCCATATCTAGCAATCTTCGTTAACCACGCTGAATACCTAGAAAAGTTCGTTCAGTATCCCTATAAAAGTTTTAGGCTTGCCTATCTCTTTTGGTAGGCCGAGCCTGATCAAATTTAAAGTAGTATATGACAAAACTCTGTTTCACGAGGGCATGGTAATTCAAAATTTATTGTCTTTTATTAGATTATTGCAACAATTATTACCCTCTTTTCTAGTTCATTACATTCATCCAGTTTTTAATTTATCATTTTTTAATTATTCAGCATCTTGATTTGTTGATTTTCTTCAAAGCAGGATTTCGCAGGTGAGATGAAGCAGATAGAAACCCTATGGGATATTAGTTTTTAACCATTAGAATCATTACGCTGACATGCCTAAGTTGCTTGCGCTGTAGTCTTATGTGTTTGCGTTTATATCATTATGTGTTATCCTGGAAACTAACTCAAGGTTTTATTTCAATCAATTAAAATGTTGGGCACATCCAGACCCGTAAAAATTATCTATATGAATTTAATTGAACCAATTAGTACATTCATTCTACTCGGCAAATTTTATGATTTTATTATTACATGATCACACAAAATTTAATGTATTAAAGTGCATACACAACAACAACAACAACAACAACAAGCCTTTATTCCACTAAGTGGGGTCGGCTACGTGATTCCTTTTTCTCCATTATGTCATATTGAGTGTCTTATCTTCATTTAATTCAAATAAATTAAGATCAATTTTTATACAACATGCCGAAGCCTTTTTAGGTCTGCCTCTATCTTTCTTAATATGAGTCATAACTAAAACTTCTATTCTCCTAACTGGATCATCATATGGTTACGTTTAATATGGACAAACCATCTAAGTAGACTCTCTCTAATCTTGTCTGTTACTGGAGCTAACCAACCCTTTAACAGATACATTCATTTCTCATTTTGTCTCTGAGTGTCGAGCCACTCATCCACCTATGCATTCTCATCTTAGCAACACCTAAACTTATTTTTATGCTTCTCTTTTATAGGCCAACATTTTTTAAGCAATTGCAGGTCTCACCATCATCTTATATAATTTTTCTTTCAAGTCTAAGCTGTATTTTTCTATCACACAATAAGCCCGATGCATTCCTCCACTTCAACCATCCAATAAGAATTCTACTAATAATGTACTCATCTATATCACAGTCACTTTGAACAATAGACCCGGGAGATCTAATTCGCTCACTCCTTTTAATGGTTTGATAACTCATTGTTATAATGCTCTCACTAGATCTAATACTAAAATTTCTTTTCATGTATTCAGTTTTAGATATACTCAAACAATTGTCTAAAATCTTAGAAATAATATTAAAATCTAATGTATTTAAAATGCCTTAAACGTTGGTGTAAAATTTTAGAAATAATATTGGCTGCGGCTTCATGAAATCATTGTCTTAACTAATCTTCTTAACTAATCTTATTTTATTGTTGCAGGGAATCATTAGGAGAGAGCTTGGAAGGTGTGAAGGGGGCATTTGACTAGATAGACTGCTTAATTTCTTGCTTCATTTACTGTCTGTCAAGTCTAGTGCTTCATGTAATTTATAACAACTTTGAGTTTTTTGTAAATTCTTTATTTAATTTGGTTTGATGCTGTCTCCATACTGATCAATGGGGGGGGCTTGAGTTGCTTGCAAATGGAGTAAAATGGACATTTCTTTATTTTTTTAACAAATCAACTGCAAAATAATAATTGGTAAAACAATTCTTATTTATTCTGTGAAATTATACTATTATACGCGAACAATACCTTCAATCACTGTGTTGTAGATAAGTGTGCTGCTAAATATATACTTTATACTGTAATTTTTGTTTTGTGTTACTTTAGGAATTGATTTATTGGAAAATTTATATGCATACCCTAATTATTTTGTATTTATATGTCTAATACCTAAAATGTTTTCTTTACATTTGTGACATTATTGCGTTATAAATTATGATTGAAAAATATATTTGGCTTTTAGAAAGTTAGTAATAGTGATATTTTCTTATTTGATGTTAATGATTTGAGTGTTAGACATGTAAATATAAAAGTATAGGTGTTAGATATGAAAATATATAAAAAATGTGTTCTAGCCCCTAATTTATTTGTTTATTTTCCCCCATAGAAGTTTCAAATTGGGAGTAATTATTTGCTTGTTAAAAAGATTATTATTATTAGCAGCTGTGTTATTACTTGTTAATTTATGCTTTTATTTATTAAACTATTTTTGCTTGCAAAAGTAGGTGTAAACAATATTTGTCCTGAACTCAAAATTATTGAAATTAAAAATTCTAAATATTATTCATGTTCATGTTTCTTTATCTTTTTATTTTATTTTTTTTTCCTTTTTTTTTTACATCGATGCACATTGAGCTGAATAATAGAAAAAATCTGAATTGGTGCTGGCGGTGCATTGATAAGAATATGAAGTTAAAGACAATCTGATATCGATATGATATATGTTATTGTATACATAGAAATTGTACATGTATAGAATATTATTTATAAAATTATAGTTTAAAATTTTAAATATTATATTTATTATATAAATTAAATATGTAATTTATTTTAGTCTTTTCATAAAACAGTAATGTTAGGTATGTGGCTCATATACTGGTAGTTGGAGTTTTCTTGGTGAAGAGATGTGTCTTTTCATGTTTAGTGTGTTAAGGGGAGCGAGGGCGAGTTAGTAATTTATCTGTGGGTTTTATCTATAAATAGACGTGTAATCCTATGGTATGTGAACCAAATTTGTAACTCCTTTGAAATAGTGAAATTCGCCGCTCTGCTTCTGAGGACGTAGACATGTCTTTGTTGAACCTCGTTAAATCTCTATGTTCTTCTTCTGGATTTGCGTTTTGTTCGCCCTCAATTGCACAACAAGTAAATATATTACATTTAGTCAAATAAATATGATAACCCAGACAGTTTGTTTGGAAGTTAAAAATTGATCATTTTATAAAAAAATTAAATTAAATATCATAACAAAAACAGAAAAATAAAACATTAAAAAAGAAAATAATAGGGTTTATGTGGCTATTAAAGTTTTTTAAGTAATATATAAATAAAATAAAATAGATAATTTGGTTTATGTGATAATTTCAGACTTTAGTATATGTTAGATTTTTCATTTTCTTAGTTGGACACTTAAGTGTTGTAATAATTATCATGAGGTTTTGCTTTAAATAAATTTATTGTAATAATTTTAGACTTTAGTAAATGGTAGCCATATTGATGAGGGATAGTGAGCATCAATCTATTATATTGATGAATGGTTACAACTGACATATTGTATATAGCATTAACAGATATTTTTTGGTTGAAAACATAGATGATGTCAATTTGTGGATGTTTTGTGACTTTGAAGAGTACTGATTGTCATTTATAGATGAAAGTGGTATGTCGATTAGTTCCAAATGCTAGGAAATATTGATAGAAAAGTTTTTGATAATGTGAGATGATATGTGACGGGGGTTGCATGTATTCCAAAGAAGTGAACATCAACAAAATTTTCGAGTGAGATATTAGAGCATGTCAATTAATTACAAATTTTTGTAATGTTGATTATCATATGTATCTTGTTTTGGTCAGATGATGTCAATGACAGTTATAGGGCATTATTTAATGACATCAACAAAAGATGATGTTGAGTGTTGGAACTTAGACATAACTAACAATTAGGAGTTTGATAAAGGAAAATGTCAATTTATTGCAATCATTAGGTGATATTGATGCGGAACATCCAATGTTGATAAGAAGCGATAATAATGAGTGTATTGAAGTAGCTATCTAAATGTTTCTCCTTATAAAAAATAAAACCAATCAATCTAACATGTTGATATTAATTGCTAATGATATTTGAAATTTTCTTTTTCTTCATGCATTAAATGATGGTCAATTTCAAATATTTGTAAGTAGATGCTAAAGGAAATGTGGAGTTGATGTTATCATCATCAAGAATTGGATGTTAGTGAACATTAGTTGATGACAACATTGGACGAAATGAGATTATAGGCTCCTTGCAAGCCAATGTCAATGTGTGGTTATTTAGTTGGATTGACTTCACCGTGATTCATTGATCCGAAACAATTACTCATAATAATTGATTTGTGTAGATGATATCTGCTAGCAGATCAATCAACTAGAGTTGTAAAGTTGGTGACATCAAGTTAGCAATTTTTAGTATGAGAGAGGAAGAAAAATAAGAGAAACCTATTTTCACATCATATTAAATATATTTATTTTCATTTTTTAGTCATATTAGTGTCCAAATAAACTTTGATTTGTGCAATTATGAGCTTCTGTAATCATGTTGATGTGATTGTTGTTTCAATTATAGGTTTGCAAAATTTATCATTCATTAGATTGCCTAAAATTTTTTGATTTTTAAAATTTTATTTTTAAGAAGCATTTTTAGATTATTTGGACTTAAATTTGGATGATTTTGGTATATTGGATTACTCTTAATCAAATGCAGCATCTTCATCATAAATTTGCTCCAGCATTCTATAGAATGGGAGACTAATTATTTAAGAATGTCTTTACATGGGGGTGTTGATGTCATTGTATGCGTACTACATTGAATATTGTCATTATTCATTAATAAAGGTGTGAATAGTTCTTAACAAAAACTCTAACAATTATATAGTAACAAATTTGTTAACCTCATGAGCCATAAGGTATGACACATTGAATTTTTATGTTAACAAACATATATGTGGATGATACTAATAGTTTCACTACATATATTTTAAGAAAAATACCAAGCTCGACATAGTTAACCTATTTTTTGAATCATTATAGAAATTGGGTTGGGAATTTGGTAAGGTGTATTAATCATGCTTGGTTCAAAAAAATTATAAAATCATTTCAAATCAATTTTGTATCTTATTTGATTTAAATCAAGTGTTAAAGCTCAATTGAAAAATCTTATCAATTATTATATATAGATAAATAGCTATTGCATTTGCATGAATAAGTGTATCATCCATATTAACATCAAATTAGTTTCATAAACTAAACAAATTTATTATGCATTATCCATTCCACATAAATCATTTCATTATTTAAGTGTGAAATAATTAAATCATGTAAATTATTCATTTGGTTTATTCTCAATTTATATCTTTATTATATTTAATAATTCTTAAAATAACATCATCATAAATAATAAAAAAGTCTTCAAATCATGCGTACGAGTAAAAATTCAAATTTTGAATATTTTCTTCAAAATATCTTTCATAATAACAATCCAAAATTTTTTAAATCAATTTTTGGAATGCTTCCAAGCAAATATCATAAGATTGAAATTTTGAATATTTCCTCCAAAATTTTTTTCTTAATGAATTGCCAAAATCTTTTAAATGTATTTTTTGAAAGTTTTTGAAATCTTCAAATATATCACATTTTTTATTTCAAAGTAATTCATATATCTATATCTAACTTTGACTCCTTATTTTTTTCCTTCTTATTTTATTTTATTGATTTGATTTATTTACCTTTAATTATATAAGCATGTGGTCTATCCCCTCCCTCTATCTAATTAATAAATTTATTTATCCAGTTAAATTAACTTCTTATTTTTGGAAGGAAGGCCTCTCAAGTAACAAACTTAGTTTATTTAATCAATTCAATTAGATACAATTACGAAAGCAAGTGGGCAACCTCTTGTCCCTCTTCGTCTTAATTCAAATTGCTTAATTAATTTAAACACTGAACTGAATCCAATTTTGGAAAGGGAAAAGGTTAGTCCCCTCCACTCTTTCCAATTAGTTTACAACAACAACAACAACAACAACAACAAAGCCTTAATCCCACTAAGTGGGGTCGGCTACATGAATCCTTTTTCTCCATTGCGTCCTATTTAGTGTCAAATTTTCGTTTAATTCTAATAAATTAAGATCATTTTTTATGCAATAAGCCCAAGTTTTCCTAGGTCCGCCTCTTGCCTTTCTTAACATAAGTTGTATTTAAAACATCTACTCTCCTAATCGGATCATTAGGTGGTCGACGTTTAATGTGACCAAACCATCTAAGGCGACTCTCTCTAATTTTATCCGTCACTGGTGCAACTCCAACCCTATTACGGATATATTCATTTCGCATTTTGTCTCTAAGTGTAAAGCCACTCATCCATCTAATCATTCTCATCTCGGCAACACTTAACTTAACATTATGCTTCTCTTTTAAAGGCCAACATTCAGCACCATAGAGCATTGAAGGTCTCACCACCATCTTATAAAATTTTCCTTTCGATCTAAGCGGTACTTTTCTATCACACAATAGGCCGGACGCATTCCTCCACTTCAACCAACCAACCTGAATTCTACTATTAACATCCCCATCTATATCACCATCGCTTTGAACAATGGACCCGAGATATCTAAATCGTTCACACCTTTTAATAATTTGATCACCCAAAGTTACACTTCTGTCACTAGACCTACTATGACTAAAATTACATTCCATGTATTCAGTTTTAGTTCTACTCAAACGAAGACCTTTAGACTCCAATGTAGACCTCCATAATTCAAGTTTTTCATGGACTTTTTCTCTTGTCTTATCCACCGGGAGGATATCATCAGCAAAAAGCATACACCAAGGTACATCCTCTTGTAAATGGCCGATAAGACCATCCATAAATAAAGCAAAAGATATGGGCTTAAAGCCGATCCTTGATGTAAACCAACGAAATAGTAAAATACTTGGTCAATCCTCCTTCGGTTCGAACACATGTAACGGCTCTAGCATACATATCTTTAATGACTTGAATATAAGTCAAATCAACACCTTTCTTCTCGAGGACTCTCCAAAGAACATCTCTAGGAACCTTATCGTAAGCTTTTTCTAAATCAATAAAAATCAAATGTAGATCCTCCTTATTATCTCCGTACCTCTCCATCAAACCTCTTAATAAATGTATAGCTTCCATGGTAGACACCGCCCGACATAAATCCAAATTGATTATGAGAAATCTTCGTAATACGTCTTAACCTATGTTCAATTACCCTCTCCCATAACTTTAAAGTATGACACATCAATTTAATTCCTCTATAATTTGCACACTCTTGTGCATCTCCTTTATTCTTAAAAAAAGGGGACCAAAATGCTCTTTCTCCACTCCTCAGGCATCTTTTTTGTTTTTAAAATAATATTAAAAAGTTTAGTAAGCCGAGAAACCCCCAAATCACCTAAACATTTCCACACTTCAATTGGGATATCATCGGGTCCTACGGACTTTCCCCCTTGGTTTTCTTTAAAGCCTCATCAACTTCTTTTTACTAATGCGACGGTAAAAGTGAAAAGTTTTATTATTATTAACGATATTAAGATCACTAAGGTCGATCGTACTTTCAGCATCATCATTAAAAAGTTTATCAAAATAACTCACCCACCTATGTTGAATATCTTTTTCTAAGAAAAGCACTTTTTGATTTTCATCTTTAATACACTTTACTTCGAGTTAAATCTTTACTTTTCTTTTCTCTTTGTTTGGCTAGTTTATACATATATTTTTCACCTTCCTTAGTATCTAACATGTTATAAAGATCACTAAAAGCGAATTTTTAGCGTCACGAGTTATTCTTTTACACTCCTCGCGGACCGTTTTATATTTTTCCCAATTCTCTACGCTTTTACATTTAAACTAATTTTTATAACATAACTTCTTATATTTTATCTTTTCTTGCACATTATTATTCCACCACCAACTATTTTTATTTATAGAAACTTTTTCTTTTGATTCTCCAAGTACATCTTTAGCCACTTGTTTAATATTATTAGTTAATTTTTCTCACATAACATTCGCGTCTTCATGAGCATCCCAAATATTTAAATCATGAATTTTACTCATAAAAATAATTTTATTTGTGTCTTTTAGGTGCCCTCATCTTATTCTATGATGTTGAATCCTAGTATTCTTTATTTTACAACTCTTCATCTTAAAATCTAGAAATAATAATCGATGTTGGGTACTTAATTGCTCACTTGGAATGACCTTACAATCCTTACAATCTCGACGATCTCTTCTTCTCATAAGAAAATAATCAATTTGTGTTTTATTAGATCCATTCTTATAAGTAATAAGATGCTCATCTCTTTTCTTGAATAAAGTATTAGTAATAATCATATCATACGCTAGAGCAAAATCTAAAATGGCTCTACCATCTTCATTAATCGCTCCATAACCGTAGCCACCATGAATATTTCTGAAATCTTCTACCACTCTACCGACATATCCATTTAAATCTCCTCCAATAAATTATTAAAGTGTATCGAGCGTATTAAGTCTTCTAAATCATTCCAGAATTTATTTTTAGAGCCTATATCTAAACCAACTTGAGGAGCATAAGCACTTATAATATTAAAAATCTTAGTATCAATAATAATCTTAAGTCGCTATAATTCTATCTCCAACTCTATTAATTTTAACAACATTATCTTTCAAACTTTTATCTATAATTATACCTACACCATTTCTAGTACGACTCTTACCAGAATACCAAAGTTTAAAACCTAAGTTATCAAATTCCTTAGCTTTTTCTCCAACCCATTTAGTTTCTTGAATACATAGGATATTTATCTTTCTAATTAGTTTAATTAATTTAATTAAATCATATAATTAAATTTATTTTTCAAGGATTTCATTATTTCCTTCTCAAGTTCCTTCTTAAATTTAAACTTAAAATTTAAAAAAAAATCCAAAATAAAATCCCACCAATTTTTTAAATTTGATTTCAAACACAAGCTCGTACTTTTAAATAAGAAAAAAAAAATGATTATGCAAAAGTTTTGGTTGAAATTTTCTTCAATGCTCTTCTTCTCTTGAGTTCTTTCTCTCATCTCTTGATCTCTTAATTAATCACTTCTAAGAAATGAACAAAAAGATGGTTCATTGTCCTTTCTCTAGCCAACCAAAGTACTTAACAAAGTAAATATTCTTCATCTTCTAAGAAACATAATCTTATCTTGAAGAAAGTAGAAGGATGTGCATCATTCCAAAGATTAAAATTAAATTTCCAAATAATATCTTTTTAAATCTAGTTTTCTTTTTCTATGCGTCTTGAATTTCATCAAATCTAATACTTTGAATATTTTGTATTTGTTTGGTTCGTTATCAAATATTGTTGGAATTAGCTGTTTAATTTTATATTTTTTTTTAAAAAAAAAGGCTGTTGCACAAATTACATCAATTAATTTGCATCACATTTTAAATCCACAAATATTATGAGCAAGACTTTATATTTATCCTTTTATGGTTTGATTGAGGATTATATGAAAAAATTGTGTGATCATTTAGGGAGATAATCCTTTGTTATTTTTATTTTTATTGTAATTATGTGTTGATTTTATTTTTTGGTTGTTAAAAACTTTATTATTGTAACATTTATCCTCATAGAGAAATATACAAGTGTGATTTTATTGTAAGTGTATTATGCTCACTCGAGAAGTGTATATATTTATTTGTCGTAAAATAAAATCATAGTCAGAGGCTGACTACATAGGATTGGGAGAGGGGGGAGTTGGCTGAACCAATAAAAAACATGTGCCTCTTGTCTTTTATTCTTTATGCATTTGTGCTAATTTACTATGCTAATTATTACAACTTATTGACAACATAAATTTTATGCAAAAGTAAAATAATTTAGGATTATTGTTGTGCACACTTAGTTCACCTTCACTTCTAGGTCACTAGCAACCTTTAACTAGTATCAAAGCTGATATTTATATGTTAGGCTTAATAATATAAGTAAATCCACGTATGACTCAACTTGGAAACTGAAACACTTTAGAAGGGTATTCAATTACTTGACCAACATCATCTGATAATAATCCATTTGCTATATAGAAAGTTTGCATGCCAACTTATATACAATTAATTAATTAATTAATTTGAAACTTAGTTCAAATAGTTTATTCACCGCCCTTGAAATTTGAATGTTGTCTATTTTTTTTTAAATTATTTTGATTAATGGAGTGATAAGAATAGAGTTGCACAACTAAATGCTAAAAGTTTAAATTATATTTTTTTGTGCTTTGAAATTTGAAGATTACTTGCTTATTTCATATTATCAAATTGTAAAAGAGATTTGGGACAAAATTTATACTACTTACGATGATACAAATGAGGTAAAAAAATCTCATATAAATATTTTACTTTATGAGTTAGAACTTTTTCATATGTAACGAAAGAAAAGAATCTTTAATAAGTATGCTCGATTTACTAAAATTATAATATATTTTCATACAGTACATAGAGTCTTTACTAATGATAATTGAATAAATTTTATGATGTTGATAGAATCTAGTGAAGCCAAAGTTACTGTGAATTTTTAATCAAAAGATTCTTTTGGTCATTTTAATAACTATCTACTTAGAATATTTCTAATAGCATAATGACAAAAAAAAAGTAAAAAGAAAGAAAAAAAGATAGCACTTAATGTTGAAGAAACCAAACAAAGTGAACCAAGGAACAAAGAGGAACATGATGTTGCTTTCATTACAAAAATTTACAATCCATTCAATAGAGCTGAAAGAAAAAAAATCTTTAATAGGAAGGAATGGAAAGAGAAAGGTAAAAAAAATTTAAATCAATTTTTGTCATTATCTATTTTAAATCTAACAATTAAGGTCACATCAAGCTGAATTGCCCAAATTTGAGAAACCCTTACTTTAGAGAGAAGTAAGAAGATGTGGCAATACAAAAAATTAAAGTAAAGTGCAAAGAGCCTTCTAGATCAACGTAAACTTAAACATATCAAAAATAGAAATAGAGGAATAAGTCACAAATTTATTCTTATTGGAAAATGAAAAATAAGGCAAATCAAATGCTGAATATGTATGTAATTTTCATACAAGAAGTTTCCAATTTTTAAGAATTATTTTCAAATTATAAAACTATGAAAAAGAAATATGTAGCTTTAAAAAAGGATTTTGCATCATTATATATTAAACACAACCCTTTGAATTATGATTCATAAAAAATAAAAATAACTTAACAATAAAAATCTCATGCTTTTTAAGTTAAAGAAGTAGATAATGAATTAGAAAAAACTATTGATAGTTATCAAGAACAAGTGCATAAGTTAAGCTTTGAAATAGGAATAACTAAATGTTCATATAAGAATCTTAGAAAAAAAAATGTTAGAACTAAAAAACTTATCACTAATCATATTCCACAATTTACACCACCTTAAGAGGCCAATAAAAACTTTCTCTTCTCAAAAGAAGAACTTTAAACCTCAAAAAATTATGCATGGATTTCCAATCACAACATGTTATTTATGTGGAGTAGTTTGACACATTGAATTATTTTTCCCCCATATATCTCTTATGAAAACATCTTTAAATTCGAAAGTAAAAAATGCTAAGAATCGTCACCACATACATTAATCTATATCTTTAATGGAACCCATAATAGTCTAGTTCCTAAATTACTTCTATGTGCAAGAATTCTTTCACATTAAGGTTAGAGAAGGCATATGATAGTTGGATAGCAGGTTCTCTATAAATATGATTGATTAAAAAAAATACTTTTTTAGCATTGTAATTTAAAATAGGCAGAAAATGTCTCATGGTGATAAAAGTAATCAAAAGGTAGATATTTCAGATATTATTGGAAAGAAGAGCTCTTTTACTTATTAGTAAATTATCTTAAAACTTAATTAAATCTATCATTTTCAATTGAACTCTAAGATAGATTCCATTAGGGAATTTCTTTTTATAAAATTCTCTCCCCCAAACTTATTCTACACCATATAACGACATAAAAATAATAAATAAAGAGTAGAGAATCACATGAATATGCGAGAAACAAATAAAAAATTACAGGTAAATATAAATTATAACTAATAAGGGAATATATAACAATAACATAGCGTGAACAATCGCATATAACCCATAAATCGGCAAGCAGTAACCTAATTGAGGTCAAAAACATAATCAAGTCTTACAACATTGTTTTCACCATCTTCGTGCTCCTAAACATGAGTGGAAAGTGTTTGGTCGTATAAATACAATTTTATAAAATATACACAAGCACATAATAAAATAAGGAAAGATATATCAGATTACCTCATAAATAATACTTAGTTTAACATTCTCAATCTGACCAAAACATGTACATACATAGCAAGGTAAAAAAAACATGCAATCGAATTACATGACAATGCTTGGGTTGCCTCCTAAGTAGTGCTTGATTTTATGCCCTTAACTTGACATAGTTGCATCAATCCTTTAGGTTTTTTTCCAGAATCAAATTAAAATTGTAATAGTCTCCTACTAATCATATATTGTCTTATATATCATGAAGACTCTCCTAAATTCATAAATTTTAATCACAAACATTAATCTTTCTGATTATAAGTATTTCTCTCCAAGCACGTATTCAAAATTTTATGTAATTTCTCAATTACAATTGTACAACAGCCTTTTTGAAGATATATAAGAGGTTAAATTATATTATAAATCTTATTTTTTTCTCTTGATCTAAAGCTATCATAGTTAACTCCATTTTATAAATTAATATTTGCCCCTCTTGTGGCTAGAAAAGGTCTACATAGAATAATATGAATCTCCTTATCTTTCTCAATATCTAAGACAATAAAATCAATAAGGAATATGAGTTTATAAATATTAACAAACACATCCTCTATCATCCCCTAAGAAATGTAAAAGAATGCTAATTCAAGGGTAACCGTTGTAGGTTGGACTTCTCCAATCCTAGTATATTAAATATTGAGAAGGGTTTGACATTGATATTGGCTTATAAATCACATAGAGCCTTCCCAAAGAATTTTTTTTATAGCACAACGAATGGTGGACCTACTCCAATCCTTAAGTTTATGTGAAAATTTCCTTTGAATATGGCCTGCACTCTTATGTTAGGGCCACAGTCTCAAATCACCAAATATTGTTTCTTATTCAGTATATCCTTCATAAACTTTGTAAGAATATGAATTCGTTCTAAAAGTTCAATATTAGTAATATTATTTATAAGCTTCTTGGATACTTCTAAGAATCAGGAGAATTGTTGGTCTAGCTTGTGCTTTTTGAGTCTTTGAGAAAAAAGGCGGTGGTCTCTCCTGTTCTTTCTCTGAAGGCGAGTCAAAATTTTCTATGTTTGAGGTATGTTTTTCACTAATCCTTTTAAACTCATGCTCATGCTCTTCTGAACTAGACTCCATCCTAGTTACTTAATATAACTCTTTCCCACTCATTAATCTTATGGCCTTAACCTGCTTCATATTTTAGTCCTTTGGATTCACCTATGCATTACTTGATAACATATCTTGGGATCTTTGACTCAATGAGTTAACTAATTTCCCTAATTATGTTTCAATATCTTTATAACTGTAACATGACTCTATAAAAAATACCTTATATTCAATAATAATTGTTCCAAAGATAATTTAATTTTTCTTAATTAAGGATCAAAAGAGAAACATGGTGGCTACGTTCGTCTCAGGTTGAAATTGCCATGATTGTTCCAATTTTAAATAGAATTATGTTGGTTTCTACCTCACTACTAGTTTCCTACACCTTGGTTATTATTGTTTCAATTAAAAAATGGGTAATTCCTCTAGCGTGGGTAATAAGTATTAAAATAAAAATTATAAGCTCTATTGTTAATAAAATTCAATAAGTCTACAAATGTAACACTAGGTTCAACTAGTTGTCTATAAGCATTCTCTTCCAATACCTAATGATCCTGATACATAATTTAAACCAAGGTTATCTAAGTTTCTAGATATAAATAATACTTGTGGAGTCAGGATAGCTAACACATCTGTATCACGAACATTAGCTACATTCCTTAGGTTAACTCCCTCAAAGGGCCATTAAAATTATTTGCAACAATTTTTTTAATGAGTGTATAAACATCCTCATGGAGTATATATTAAGGACACTCTAGTTGCAGAATCTATAATCTACCTCAAAAATCCCACCAACCTGTTATAAGAAGTTTGTACGATTAACCAATCAAGTAGTAATGTGAGCACTTCCTATGCATCTCATTGAATTTCTCCCAAGCTTCTTATATGTAATTGCCATTAAATTGAGTAAGGAATGTGATATCATTTATATGTTTTATAGTTTTAGGTGATAGAAAATACATATCTAGGAATTTATGGGTAAAATTAGTTCAGGTAGCTATAAATCCTAGTGCTAGAGATCTGATGTGGCTCCGGCGTGTGCTATTTTTCTGCATGTTTTTATGTTGGTATTTATGTGCACACACTAGAGGTTCTACGTAAGTATATGTATCATATCAAGTAATACAGAGTTCTAGTAGATTTCCGTTTATCGATTCCACAAGGAAGCGAGGTAAGAGGTCCTTAGTCAAAGTTCTAGTCTACTACTATCATAATTTAGTTTAGAAGGTCGATATAAGTGGTTTTTCTAACAACTACTCCTAAATGCAGATGATTATATGTAAGGATAATAACTATTCCTAAATGCAAATATTAATTCTAAAGATAACCCTTTCTAAATAAATTGGTTTGATAAATTTTGAGATAATAAAATCTACTATTCTTATGTAGTGAATTGGATAATGTAAAAGAATGACATGCATTAAATATTGTATGTGCCAAATAGGAGCAATCCTATACTTTACCCTCTTCCGAGTGCATAAAGAACATTGACTAATCCTAAGTTTAGTCCCTAAATCCGTGGTTAGGCTGGGAGGATACTGGCTCTCGCTCTAGAGCTCCCACTTCCCTTCTCCTAAAGGTTAACTCTCGCTTTAGTTTCTAAACACTATAATCAAATTGGGGATTTTAGACTGTCACTCTAAAATCTCCAATTCTACGCCCCATCAAAGTTTATTTCTCTATTTATTTGCACTCAACCCCCATGAACTTTACCAACCATGGAATTTGAATGTGGTTCCACTTTGTTGAGAATTACACCGCCCTCTCGGATCATATCGCAATTACAATGAATTTAACACTACAACGAGCTCTTATTGTAATGTAAATGAATTGCAAATAAAAACCATCACATTTATAATTAATACTTATTCTAGCATGCATCCCAATATCCTAAACATCAATCCTATTTATTGCAAAAAAAATAGAATGAAAACAATGACATAATCTTCTTATTCCACTATTTCCAAACAAGAAGAAAGAGTAAGAGAAACACATCACAAAGCACGAAGAAAACATAAAGAAAACTTCATTACAGCAAAGCAAATCCACTAGATAAGTGTTTACAAAATCATAAGATAATGAAGAACATAATACTTAACTTTTTCCCTTTGAATGAAAGATGAATATCTCTCCCACAAAGTCTCATACTGATCCGTGCAATGCTAGTAGATTCTCATACAGATTCTCTCAAAATTCCGTCTCCAATCTCTCCAGAAAAGGTACAAATCTACATTTCTACTCCTATTCTAAGATCCCTAATCATTTTTCACGTTTTTCCTAACATTCCTATCACTTTTTTGACATAAAAATCATTCTAATATAGTGTAGGGAAGAATTTCTCAAGAGGTGCTTCAAGAAGCCTTCAAAAAGCGTCCAGATTCAATGTATATGGCCAATAACCAATCCTGGCGCCGCTGACACCGTTTTGGGCACCGCCGACACCCTATATTCGTCGCTCTTGGGTTTCTGGCGCCATCAGTGTCCTATTGGCCGCTGGCGCCCATTCTGTGCAGCTCCTCCATTTTGCTCTGTTTGACTCCGTTTTAGCTCTGATTCATCCCATTTCAGTTGCATTGCATTCCTAACATATAGCCCTACAAGATAAGCATAAAAACAAACTTTCTTTAAAGTGTAATCTCATTCAAAAGTATGTAGGAAGTGTAAAAGAGATTAAGCATAGAAAGACTTATCGAAATGTGTCAGGCTAGAATTTGCTTTCTTGCTCTTTTTGCTCCAAATTGCATTATTTTTGCTTCTTTTTCTCCAAAAGTCCATTTCTTGTACCTTAAATCAAGAAATATACAAAATACATTCATTTAAAGAGCAATATCATTAAAATAAAGCATAAAATATATATGTAAAATCAAGCACTTTTTAGGCGTGTCAAGATCTTGGCCACATCTCAGCTTTGTCATTAAGGGAGAATGGAAACTACAAAGTTTAACTCCATCATCAAAGAGTATATTATATCTAAAGGTTGCACAGAATTTTAAGAGCTGACTATGTGAAGGTTAGGATCTTTGATACGGGATCCTCCAGACAAGTTTTCTGGGACCATCTAAATAATGACAGGTTTATGATCAAAGGTGTTGAGTTGATGGTAGGATTGAAATAGTGGTGTATTTATTCTACCAGTGGGTTAGGAAAATTCTTAAGGGGTCTAGGATGAATGTTTTCTTCCTTTGAGTTATTAAATGTATTAAGTTAATAGAACCAGTTCTATGTTCTTGACCTTGTTTTTGGATAGGTCTAGTTTTTCTCTTAAGAATTTAGAATATAGCCGTAGGACTTTTCTGTTGATTATCCTAGAGAACTAGTAATGGATCCCATCTCATATAGAAATTCAAACTACTTCCTAGCACTTTTAAGAATTCCTACATGTGTGGTCTCAAACCTTGACATTTAGTTGAGTTGGTTAAGACCAACATGTGGAGACTCAAAAAATGAGTTCCTTAGGATCATGAAGACTTTGGATGACCTTCGGTGGCTTCCTCACCTCCCACCACATATACATTCACTCAAAACCTATACACTACTACAATCCACATCATTCACTTAACCCAAAATTTAAAAATTTACCCATAAATACCAAAGTTGCTCAAAATTCCCAATACTTTCCCAATTTCTCCAAATTACCCAAATCACTCAATTTTCCACCCAAAATTCTCCAAATTACCCAATTTTCCTATTTTTCAGCAAAAGTTTTAAAAATTACCTACTTTGTCCAATTTTCGCCAAAATTTACAAATTGTCCCACTTTCTATTAAAATTCTCGGATTACACAAAAATCAATCCAAGTCACCAAATTCACCTCAAATCCACGAAAATCCAAAATCAAACCCAATCTCGCCTAGTTTCAAGCTAAAATAAAAAATTACCCAAATTCATCCTAATGCCACTTTAAATCCAAAATCCATCAAAATTGAATCCTCATGTCAAATTCAAATTCACCAACCTTAAATCCTAAGACAAATTCAAGACCTCATGAGGCCCACCATGATCTAATTTTCAATACATATCAAATTAAAATCAAGGCCAAACCCAAATACATGTCCAAATTCAATTCATCTTTACTCATACTAAAAGCCCGCCTGACTAAGCCCAACATTTAATCTCTTTTAAAATAAAAAGCCCACATGACATGAGATTCCCCTCTCATCCATTTGATTAAAAGAAAGCCCTATGATCCAAGGTTCATGATTAAATTAACCAAATTTGGCCTCATGACAATACCTCACAAAATACTCAATTTTCTAGATGCCTTCTCTATGAATATACATAAGACATATGCAAGTCATGAAGCCTCCTTCAAGCCACATGCGAGTCATGTGAGCCATGAAAAGTCCACCATACCCTAAATGGCAAAAGGAGAGGGTGCTATAATGATTCACCCCATAGTGTTTAGTAGTAAACCCCCTTACCTTAGCATAATTTAGTTTAATTAACTTTCAATTTATGATAATCAGGGGAAATTACAATTATGCCCTTGTTGTGGAAAGAGGTGAGATTGGTTCCTACCTTTTAGTCCCTCATGTTTCAATCAATTAATAAAGTTAATTAAATAATTTATTACCCATTTTACCCCTTTGATTAAGCCTAGACCTTAATTCAGAGCTTGAATTCCAAAATTACCATTTTGCCCCTTTAAGGCCTATCACTTTATAATTCATTAAATTCAATTCAAATGACTTTAAAATTTTTATTTCACCCCACTCATGGGTCGGTTAAAATATCATAGGACAAAATATGATTTTTTTAATTTTTATTTTATTTATATATATATTTTAATGCAAAAATAGGTGTTTTGAACGTTAATTCATTAACTTAGTAAAAAAAATCATATATTCTTAAGAAAATTATTGGAGGTTCACTTAGGTCAGAGGACCATCTAGGTCAATTTTCATAATTTTTTGAGTTTTATTTTAATTATTATATTTATTTTTTTATTTTGAGTATTAATTAAATATAAAATATTTTTTAAGTAGAAAAGTAGGATTTATATTTTTATTAAATCTCCCTAAGCTCAAAGAAAGGAAAGAAATAAATTTCACATTTTATGATTTTTATTTTATTTATTATAATTATTTTAGTGTAAAATTAAGGAAAATTCATTTTTTTAGCCTTTCAAAAATTCATAACTTCACTTAGAAAATTAGAAAAATATTTTAATTATTGCCAAGTGACCAGAAAACCAAATGTGACATTTGGTGTATTTTTATATTTTTGTGATTTTTATGATTTTTTAATTATTTTTAAATATTTAAATATTAAAAAATAGCTTTAAAATAAAATATTTACTTTAGCTCTAATTTTATTTTTTTTAAGTCCCTCTAGTCATAAGAACTCCCAAAACCAATTTTATAATTTTATTATTTATATTTTATTTATTATAATTATTTTAGTGCTAAAAAAAATTATTTTACTTAGAAAATCCATTTTAGTAATTAAATCAATTACAATTACCTTAAAATTTTTATGGGGAGTTAACATGATTATTATTCAGTGTGGAATAATTTTTGTAATTTTTCTATTTTTATTTAAATTATTTAATTTTTTAAGGGTTTTAATCAGTTAATTATAATTAGTGCCATTATTACTTACTTAAATCCGTTTAACATTTTTCTTAAGGTACTTTAACCATAGTGAACTTACCAAAATAAGTTTTGTATTTTTTATTTATATTATAATTATTATAGTTTTTAAATTAATCTAATTAAATCATATAATTAAATTTATTTTTCAAGAATTTCATTATTTCCTTCTCAAGTTCCCTCTTAAATTTAAACTTAAAATTAAAAAAAATCCAAAATAAAATCCCACCATTTTTTGAAATTTGATTTCAAACACAAGCTCGTACTTTTAAATAGGAAAAAAATGATTATGCATTTTGGTTGAAATTTTCATCATTGCTCTTCTTCTCTTGAGTTCTTTCTCTCATCTCTTGATCTCTTAATTAATCACTTCTATAAGAAATGAGCAAAAAGATGGGTTCATTGTCCTTTCTCTAGCCAACCAAAGTACTTAACAAAGTAAATATTCTTCATCTTCTAAGAAACATAATCTTATCTTGAGGGAAGTAGAAGGATGTGCATCATTCCAAAGATTAAATTTAAATTTCCAAATAATATCTTTTAAATCTAGTTGTCTTTTTCTATGCATCTTGAATTTCATCAAATCTAATACTTTAAATATTTTGTATTTGTATAGTTCATTATCAAATATTTCTGGAATTCGCAGTTTAATTTTAAATTTTTTAAAAGAAAAAGGTAGTTGCACAAATTACATCAATTAATTTGGATCCCATTTTAAATCCATAAATATTATGAGCAAGACTTTATATTTATCCTTTTATGGTTTTATTGGGGATTATGTGAAAAAATTGTGTGATCATTTAGGGAGATAATGCTTTCTTATTTTTATTTTTATTGTAATTATGTGATGATTTTAACTTTTGGTTGTTAAAAACTTTATTATTGTAAAATTTATCCTCATAGAGAAATATACAAGTGAAATTTTGTTGTAAGTGTATTATGCTCACTCGAGAAGAGAATATATTTATTTGCCATAGAATAAAATCATAGTCAGAGGATGACTAGACGTGAACATAGGCTTAGGAGAGGGAGAGTTGGTTGAAACAATAAAAAACATGTGCCTCTTGTCTTTTATTCTATATGCATTTGTGCTAATATACTATTCTAATTATTACAAAATATTGGGAAAATAAATTTTATTCAAAAGTAAATTAATTTTAGATTATTGTTGTGCACACTTAGCTCACCTTCACTTTTGGGTCACTAGCAACCTTTAACCAGTATCAAAGCTGATATTTATTTGTTAGGCTTAATAATATAAGTAAATCCATGTATGACTCACCTTGGAAACTGAAACACTTTAAAAGGGTATTCAATTACTTGACTAACATCATCTGATAATAATCCATTTGCTATATAGATAGTTTGCATGCCAACTTATATACAATTAATTAATTAATAAATGTGAGACTTAGTTCAAATAGTTTATTCACCACCCTTGAAATTTGAATGTTGTCTATTTTTTTAAATTATTTTGATTAATGGAGTGATAAGAATAGAGTTGCACAACTAAATGCTAAAAGTTTAAATTATATTTTTTCGTGCTTTGAAATTTGAAGATTACTTGCTTGTTTCAAATTATCAAATTGTAAAAGAGATTTGGGACATAATTTATATTACTTACGATGATACAAATGAGGTAAAAAAATCTCATATAAATATTTTACTTCATGAGTTAGAACTCTTTCATCATATGTGACGTAAGAAAAACATCTTTAACAAGTATGCTCAATTTACTAAAATTATAATATATTTTCATACAGTACATAGAGTCTTTACTAATGATAATTGAATAAATTTTATGATGTTGACAGAATCTAGTGAAACCAAAGTTACTGTAAATTTTTAATCAAAAGATTCTTTTGAGTATTATAATATCTACTTAGAATATTTCTAATAGCTTATGAACAGAAAATATCATAGTGACAAAAAAAAAAGTAAAAAGAAAGAAAAAAAGATAGCACTCAATGTTGAAGAAACCAAACAAAGTGAACCAAGGAACATAGAGGAACATGATGTTGCTTTCATTACAAAAATTTACAATCCATTTAATAGAACTGAAAGAAAAAAAAAATCTTTAATAGGAAGGAATGGAAAGAGAAAGGTAAAAAAAATTTAAATCAATTTTTGACATTATCTATTTTAAATCTAACAATTAAGGTCACATCAAGCTGAATTGCCCAAATTTGAGAAACCCTTTAGAGAGAAGTAAGAAGATGCGGCAATACAAAAAATTAAAGTAAAGTGCAAAGAGCCTTGTAGATCAATGTAAACTTAAACATATCATAAATAAAAATAGAGGAATAAGTCACAAATTTATTCTTATTGGAAAATGAAAAATAAGGCAAATCAAATGCTGAATATGTATGTAATTTTCATATATGAACTTTCCAATTTTAAGAATTATTTTCAACTTATAAAATTATGAAAAAAAAATATGTAGCTTTAAAAAAGGATTTTGCATCATTATATATTAAACACAACCCTTTGAAATAAGATTCATAAAAAATAAAAATAACTTAAAAATAAAAATCTCAAGCTTTTTAAGTTAAAGAAGCATATAATGAATTAGAAAAAAAAATATTGATAAGCTAATCGTTGAAATAGGAATAACTAAATGTGTAGATAAGAATCATAGAAAAAAAATGTTTGAACTAAAAAACTTATCACTAATCATATACCACCATTTACATAACCTTAAGAGGCCAATAAAAACATTCTCTTCCAAAAGAACTTTAAACCTCAAAAAATTATGCATGGATTTCCTATCACAACATGTTATTCATGTGGAGTAGCTCGACACATTGAATTATTTTTCCCCCATATATCTCTTATGAAAAAATGATTAAAGTCGAAAGTAAAAAATGCTAAGAATCATCACCACATACATTAATCTATATCTTTAAAGGAACCCATAATAGTCTAGTTCCTAAATTACTTTTATGTGCAAGAATTCTTTCACATTAAGTTTAGAGAAGGCATATGATAGTTGAATAGCAAGTGCTCTATAAATATTACTGACTATAAAATAATTTCTTAGCATTGTAATTTAAAATCGGCAGAAAATGTCTCATGGTGATAAAAGTAATCAAAAGGTAGATATTTCAGATATTATTGGAAAGAAAAGCTCTTTTACTTATTAGTAAATTATCTTAAACCTTAATTAAATGTATCATTTCCAATTGAACTCTAAGACAGATTCCATTAGGGAATTTATTTTTATAAAATTCTCTCCCCCAAACTTATTCTACACCATATAACGACATAAAAATAATAATTAAAGAGTAGGGAATCACATGAATATGTGAGAAGAAAATAAAAAAAAAATCACAGGTAAATATAAATTATAACTGATAAGGGAATATATAACAGTAACATAGCGTGAACAATCACATATAACCCATAAATCGACAAGCAGTAACCTAATGGAGGTAAAAAACATAATCAAGTCATACAACATTGTTTTCACCATCTTAATGCTCCTAAACATGAGTGGAAAGTGTTTGGCCGTATAAATACAAATTTATAAAATATACAGAAACACATAATAAAATAAGGAAAGATATATCAGATTGCCTCATAAATAATACTTAGTTTAACATTCTCAATCTGACCAAAACATGTACATACATAACAACGTAAAAAAAACATGCAATCAAATTACATGACAATGCTTGGGTTGCCTCCTAAGTAGTGCTTGATTTTATGCCCTTAACTTAACACAGTTGCATCAATCCTTTAGGTCTTTTTTCCCTAATCAAATTAAAATTTTAATAGTCCCCTACTAATCATGTATTGTCTTATATATCATGAAGACTCTCCTAAATTCTTAAATTTTAATCACAAACATTAATCTTTCTGATTATAAGTATTTCTCTCCAAGCACGTATTCAAAATTTTATGTAATTTCTCAATTACAATTGTACAACAGCCGTTTTGAAGATATATAAGAGGTTAGATTAGATTATAAATCTTAATTTTTTCTCTTAATCTAAAGCTATCATAGTTAACTCCTCCTTTTTATAAATTAATATTTGCCCCTCTTGTGGCTAGAAAAGGTCTACATAGAATAATATGAATCTCCTTATCTTTCTCAATATCTAAGACAATAAAATCAATAAGGAAGATGAGTTTATAAATATTAACAAACACATCCTCTATCATCCCCTAAGAAATGTAAAAGAATGCTAATTCAAGGGTAACCATTGTAGGTTGGACTTCTCCTAATCCTAGTATATTAAATATTGAGAAGGGTATGACATTGATATTGGCTTATAAATCACATAGTGCCTTCCCAAAGAATTTTTTTTAGCACAAAGAATGGTGGAGCTACTCCAATCCTTAAGTTTCTGTGAAAGTTTCCTTTGATTATGGCACTGCACTCTTATGTTAGAGCCACAGTCTCAAATCACCAAATATTGTTTCTTATTCAGTATATCCTTCATAAACTTTCTAAGAATATGAATTCGTTCTAAAAGTTCAATATTAGGGATATTATTTATAAGCTTCTTGGATACTTCTAAGAATCAGGAGAATTGTTGGTCTAGCTTGTGCTTTTTGAGTCTTTGAGAAAAAAGGTGGTGGTCTCTCCTATTCTTTCTCTGAAGGCAAATCAAATTTTTCTATGTTTGAGGTATGTTTTTCATTAATCCTTTTAAGCTCATGCTCATGCTCATGCTCTTCTGAACTAGACTCCATCCTATTTATTTAATTTAACTCTTTCCCACTCATTAATCTTATGGCCTTAACCTGCATCATATTTTAGTCCTTTGCATTCACCTATGCATTACTTGATAACATCTCTTGGGATCTTTGACTCAATGAGTTAGCTAATTTCCCTAGTTATGTTCAATATCTTTATAGCTGTAACATGATTCTATAAAAAAATACCTTATATTCAATAATAAATGTTCCAAAGATAATTTAATTTTTCTTAATTATGGATCAGAAGAGAATCATGGTGGGTACGTTCGTCTCAGGTTGAAATTGCCATGATCGTTCCAAATTTAAATAGAATTATGTTGGTTTCTATCTCACTACTAGTTTCCTACACCTTAAAAATGGGTAATTCCTCTAGCATGGGTTATAAGTATTAAAATATAAATTATAAGCTCTATTGTTAATAGAATTCAATAAGTCTACAAATGTAACACTAGGTTCAACTAGTTGTCTATAAGCATTCTCTCCTAATACTTGATGATCCTGATACATAATTTAAACCAAGGTTATCTAAGTTTCTAGATATAAATAATACTTGTGGAGTCAGGATAGCTAACACATCTATATCACAAACATTAGCTACCTTCCTTAGGTTAACTCCCTGACCAGACCCGCAATTACGCAGTAAATTAACTTCCAAAAGATGGCCAAAAACTTGACCCGATTTATAAATAGCGGCTAGTGTGCAAAATCTTAAATGATATAAAAATTAGAAAATATTTTACACACTAGGGGTACTACGCAAGTATACGTATCGTTTCAAGTAATATAGAGTTTTCTTTAAAAACCCCAAGTATCGATCCCACGAGGAAGTGAAGTAAGAGGTATTTAGTCAAATTCTAGTCTACTACTAATAGTCCTTAGTTTGGAATGTCGATTAAAATTGTGTTTTATCTAGCAACTACTCATAAATACAAGAGTTAAATGTAATAGTAACTATAACTAAATGCAAATAATAATTCTAAAGATAACCCTCTTTGGATGAGTTGGTTTGGAGAATTTTGAGATATTAAAAACTACTATTCTTATGTAATGAAATAGATAATGTATAGGAATGAGATGCATTTAATATTGTATGTGCCAAATAGGAGCAATCCTATTCTTTACCCTTTGGTCCAGGCATAAAGAACATTGACTAATCCTATGCTTGGTTACTGAATCTGCGGCTAGGCTGGGAGGATACCGGCTCTCACGTCGGAGCTCCCACGTTTCCCTCGCCTGAGGGCTAACAATCTATACTTCAGCACCCAAAACGATAGGACCGAATTGAGGATTTTAGCCTGTCACTCTAAAATCTCCAATTCTACGCCCGATTAATATTATTTCCCTATTTATTTGCATTCAATCCCCATGAACTTCACCATCCATGGAATCTGAATTTGGTTCGTACTTAGTTGTAGAAAGCATAACCCTTTCGGATCGTATGTTTTCATAACAAATTTTAACATTACAACAAGCCTTAATTGCAATGTAAATTAAGTGCAAGTAAAAACCATCACATTTATAATTAAATTTACTTCTACCATGCATCAAAAAATCCTAAACATGATTTCTACTCATTACAAAAGAAAAGTAAAAGGAAAATAATGACATAATCTTCTCATGCCGCTATTTACAAAGAAGAAGAAAAAGTAAGAGAGATATGTCACAAAGCGCGAAGAAAACACAACGGAAACTTCATGTAACAAAAGTAAATCCACTAGGTAAGTGTTTACAAAATCATAAGATAATGAAGAACAATACTTAGCTTTTTCCCTCTGAAAGAAAGACAAAGATCTCTCCCATCAAGTCTCCCAGTGATCCATGCAATGCTAGCGAAATCCCTTACAAATTCTCTCAAAATCTCCTCTACAATCTCTTCAAAAGGGAAGAAATCTACATTTCTACTCCTATTCTAAAATCCCTAAACATTCTCCAAGTTTTTTTCCCACTTTTATCCTCTATTTCTCTACTCATTTCTAACATAAATTTGTCATTTTAAAGAGTATGGATGAATTTCTAGGAGTTCCCTCAAACACCCCTTTGAAAAAGCATCAAAATACGTCGAATTTAGGCCCAAAACCGCCAAAAGTCGGTCAAGAACCTTCCGGGAGCCGTCGGCAGGTTCGAGCTCGCTGTCGACGAGCTTTTCGACCATTTTTTGGTGCTCTCGGTAAAATCTCGCCGTCGGCGAGATCGAGGCCGTCGTCGGCGAGCAGGCTCTGCGCAGCTCCACCGTTTTGCTCCGTTTGGCTCCGTTTTAGCTCTGATTCGCCCCGTTTCAGTTGCGTTGCGTTCGTAATTGATAGCCTACAAAATAAACATAAAAACAACATTTCTTTAAAGTTTAATCTCATTCAAAAATATGTAAGAAGTGTTAAAGAGATTAAGCATCAAAAGACTTATCGAAAGGTGTCAGGGCAGAATTTCATTTCTTGCTCGTTTTTGCTCCAAATTGCACCATTTTTACTTCCTTTTGGTCCAACCACCATTTTTTGTACCTAAAACCAAAAAAACATACAAAATATCTTCCTTTAAAGTGTAATATCATCAAAAATAAGTAAAATGATATTGGAAAAAATTTATATATTTTAGGCGTGTCAAAATCCCCCAAACTTAACTGTTACTTGTCCTCAAGTAACCCTTTTACTGCATAAAAATATAACTCAAGGCAATATAATTTTCACCTGTAAGACACTAAAATTTTCATTTAAAAGAATATATTGGTTAGAATTTTAGAAAGAAATTCAGTAACTCGGGTTAACACTACATGTATAAGAATATTCATCAA
Source organism: Papilionanthe hookeriana x Papilionanthe teres (assembly GCA_022702705.1). Classification (NCBI taxonomy): domain Eukaryota; kingdom Viridiplantae; phylum Streptophyta; class Magnoliopsida; order Asparagales; family Orchidaceae; genus Papilionanthe; species Papilionanthe hookeriana x Papilionanthe teres. The sequence continues at coordinate 31,926,804 of CM040424.1, read as the reverse complement.
TCAAGTCTAAGGGTTCTAGTCTACTATTTATTTCAAGATAAACCATAATTTGTCACATTAAGAATGCCTCGAAAGATTATGTGAAAAAGAAGTTCATGCAAACTTCATTAGAATGTAGGCTAATACTTTAAATATAAATTCAGAAATGAAATCAAGTTCTCCCTTTAGGGTGACTCATGTCAAGCCAATTTTTGATTAGACATCTCCTCAAGCTTCTCCTCATAAATATTTTTCTTTCTCTTTTTTTTTTCTTTTCTTTCGGGATCATTTTCAATCCTCTTTTTTTTTTCAATCTCTTTTCTTTTTCTCTTTTTTTTCTTTTAATGAGGATTACTATATCTGGAGAGTCTGTAATGATTTTGAACTTCACTCTCCTCTTTCTAAAGTTCAAACTTGAAACACATCCTTACTTTATAATTAGGTATGAGCTTTATTATTTCATCATAAAGTCACAATCTCTTCTTAACACACAATACTTTAAGTCTCTTAACATTTCAAAAATACAGTTTTCTTTACTTTAAATAGTTAACTATAATCAAATTCTTTCATACTAAATATCTTATCCTTATAAAACTAACTTTTATTACTAAAAACTTTCATTAAATCCTTCCATAATATTCAACTAAAATAAAAAGTTTTAGTTATCTCAAGCGAAGTTCAACTGCCAGAAGTTATACTAATAATTTTTGAAAATATAACAATTGATAACAAATAAGAGTTAATATTTTTCTTCTCCCCAAACTTAAATTTTAAAAATATTTTGCAATTAATTCCATAAAATGTAGCAGGAAGAAAAAGTAAAGGTTAAATCTACTTGCTACTACAACATCCTAGCAAATTCATATACATGCATAATCAGGATAGAAAGACTGTAGGAGAAAGTAAAGCTAACCTAAAACATGCTTGTAATAAAATTACACTAAAAGGAAGTATTTTCATATTAAAATTTTATTTTACTTCCTACCCCCAAACTTAATTTTTTAACATATATAACATTCAGCACAGAAATATAAGCAGGAAGAAAACAATTTAGAAATTCTATCTACCACAAATATTTATCAAAATCATTTGCAAGTATTCATTAGGACATAATAATATGCAGCAGAAAGTAAATCTAAACTAATCATGCCAGAATGATATTAACTAAACCAAAGTCTAACTAGCATTGTAGGTATCAGTAAGGGAATATAAAAATGTTCTTCAATACCTAAATAAAGTTGTAACACAAACATAAATACACATATGATAAATGAGGTTAATTCATCCTTTAACTCAACCAATCTCACTACGTTACCTTCAATTTCTAACGGAATCACTACTCTATTATATTAGGTACTTTAAAATGATTTTATAGATTATAATCCCAAGGATAAGATTACCCCTGATATATTGGCTCCTAGGCACCAATCTCAGGCATCACCCAATCCTTATAATTAATCACCTTTAACAGTTATAAAGATAGTGTAAGATCATCTACATGGTATTCATCAAATAGGTTCATGAATCCTACCTAATGAAAGTAAAGTTAGAGAAAAGAAGTATCAAAATTGAGATAGATATGTTACAATTTAAATTCATGGTATCTCTTGTAAAACTCAAGTCCGGGTGAGACCCGAGTTGTAGTGAACACGTCAATCCAACTACTACAAGAGAACATAAAAGTCTAACCACAGTAAGAAGTTAAGGAATCACCTCCCTCATGACATACAAAGATCAAATCAAACTACTAATAATCCAAACATCTACCAATCATCAATCAAACTGATCAATCCATAATGACACATAAACATCAATTCAATCCACTCTAATGCAAACACCATACAACACTCAATCATGATTCTCAAGCACTCTAAATCAAAACACACTGATAACTATGAGTTGCCTCCCATAAAGTGCTTGGTTTAATGTCGTTAGCCCGATAAATGATTCCACCTGGATCAAAATTCCAATTAAGTAATCCTCGATCAATCGCCCAATCATTTTCAGATCCAGGGATTCCTATAAAATCCTCAAATTTTAATTTTTCATTTAGCTCTTCATTTTCAGTTTGATTTATATCATAATTCCTCATATTTCTTTCTAGATCCAATATTCTTCTATTGATTTTTTCAATCCGCATATTAATATCATCCTTGAAATTTAAAATAAATGGATCTTTATAAGATACTTCAATATCTCCCAAATTTTGGATTAGATTCTCTCTAGATAATTCAGATTCTGGATCAAATTCTTCTATGTCATGCTTATGATTCAAGTTATCTTCCAATTCTTCCCCTTTATAATTATTAAATGATTGAGGATCTATCTTAGTTGAGGAAATAGGTTTTCCTAATTCCCTAGGAATTTCTTCCAATGGTCTTCCAATATCCTTATCCTCTTTTCTCAACTCAAAGTTCTTTTGAAATTTATCCTCAAATTCTCTTTCAAGTCCTAGTTCAATAATTTTATCTTTTTCATCATTTAATTCAGGTTTTTCTTGTGATTGAGTCGTATCTAAAGATATAAAGACTGGTTGTGTAGATGAATTCTCTAAATAGATAGGCTTTAAAATTGTATGGGGTACATCCATCTTAAGTTCATGAGATTTTTCAACAAATGGAATTAAAAGTTTACTATTTTTGGTAGCGTCCATCATTTCACACCTCTCCTGAACATACAGTCTTCTTTAAATAACGTTTTCAACTCATCATGAAAATCCATTCTAATCTCATCTGTTAACCTACTCTCAAAACTTTCTTGGAAATGGTCTTTACTTAAATAATCAATTTCATCCATCCAAAAGCAATCATCATCTTTTCTCTCAGCTGGATATTTCATAGTCTTTAATACATCAAAAGTGACTTCTGGTCATTAATATTTATAGCCAACTCTCCTTTTTGCACATCTATCATAGCTTGTCCAGTAACAAGGAAAGGTCTCCCTAAAATAATTGGAATTTCTTTATCTTCCTCCATATCTAATACAATAAAGTCCAAAGGAAAGATAAATTTATCCACTTTAATAAGCATGTCTTCTATAACTCCTTTTGGATAAATGATAGATCGATCAACTAATAGAAGGGTTACAGTAGTGGGAGAAATATCGATTAAACCTAACCTTCTAAATATAGATAGAGGCATCACATTAAAGCTCACTCCTAAATCACATAAAGCTTTTCCATATAATTTTTCTCCAATTGCACAAGGAATTGTAAAGCTACAAGGATCTTTAAGTTTCTGAGGAAAATTTTTTTGAAGTATGGCACTGCACTCCTTACTTAGTGCAACTGTCTCATAATCCTCAAATTTCCTTTTCTTGTTTAATATATCATTTATAAACTTTGCAAAACTCGGCATCTGTTCCAAAGCTTCAGTGAAATAAATATTTATCGTTAACTTCTTAAGTACTTTCATGAACTTTGAAAATTTTTTATCCAACTCATGCTATCTAAGTCTTTGAGGAAATGGAGGTGGTGGTTTTTCCAAACTGATTTTAGTTGGAGATATTAATTTTTCCAGATCCTTAGAAACATGTTCTTCAGGTCTTTTAGTTTCCTTTGTTTCTCTCACAACATCTTTCTCTTTTCTAACCACATCCTCTATATCTCTTCCAATTTTTAATTGGACAGCTTCTATTTGTTCATTAGTGTTCTCTTTAGGGTTGATCTCAATGTTGCTAGGAAGTGTTCCTTGGTGTCTATTGCTAAGTGAATTAGCAATTTGTCCCAGTTGATTCTCTATGTTTCTAATCACAGCATTATGACTTTGTAACTGGTTTCCCATTTGCAATATTACTTCTTCCATAGACATTTTCTTATCCTCAAATTGTTGATCATTGTTAGAGTTTGCTGGATTTGAAGGTCTATAGTTTGTGTTCCCCTGATTATTCCAACTTCCATTAGAATTTGCATGATTATTTTTCCATTTTTAGTTTGCACCATCAATAGTATTATTCCAGTTAAATTTAGGATGGTTCTCCCAACCTGGGTTGTAAAAGTTAGAGTACGGTTGTTTAGCGTATTTAAAGTCTCATATGATAATTTAGAATCAATTATAGGCCCTAATGAACTTTCCTCACTTACAGGAGTAAATTGAGATTAGTTCATTCCAAATTGGTCCAACTTCCTTGATATCGCAGCAATCTGAGATGCAAGAATTGAAATCGTATCCATATCATGAATACTAGCTACATTTTTATAATTTACCCTTGCAGAGGGCCATTAAAATTCATTTGTAGTCATTTCTTCAATTAATGCATACGCTTCATCAAATGATATTGACATTAATGATCCACCAGCAGCAGCATTAATTATAGACCTAAGGGATCCTACTAACCCATTATAAAAAGTTTGAATGATTAACCAATCGGGCAGAGCATGGTGTAGACACTTTTTTAGGAGTTCCTTAAATCTTTTCCAGGATTCGTATATTGATTCCCCTTCATACTGATAAAATGAGATAATATCGTTTCTAAGTTTAGTAGTCCTTGAAAGTGGAAAATACTTAGCTAAGAATTTCTGAGTTAACTCCTCCCAATTTTTAATAGAACCAGGTGCTAATGAGTATAACCACATTTTAGCCTTATTCCTTAGTAAGAAAGGAAAAAGCCTTAGTTTAATAGCATCGTCTGACATACCGTTATAACGAAATATAACTCAAAGTTCTTAAAAAATTGATAAGTGTAAATAGGGATCCTCCAAAAGAGTTCCCCCAAACTGATAATTCTGCACCAGTTGGATAATCTCAGGATTTATTTCAAACGAGTCAGCTTCTACGACAGGGTTTTGTATACTAGAGTGAATTTCATCTGTCGTAGGATTTATGTAATCCCTCAATGATTTATGATGATTTTCCATGTTATTATCTTGAAAGTTTTCCATTTCCATTTCTAGTTTTTCGATTCCTTTCGGTATTTTTATTATTTTTTTATTTTTTTCAAACTTGGGATCATAAGGTACAAGTCCTGCAGATCCTTTGTTTCGCATACGCAACACAACAAACAATATATTAATAATTAAACAAATAATAAATGAAATATATTCAACACGACAAAATATTTTCAGAACACCTTATTTTTCATATAAACAATTTTTTTTTTGTTTTTTTTTTCACAACACTTTTTCATATAAAAACACTTTTCACACAAAAATAATTTTTATGACACTATAGTTTTCCAAGTCTAAGTCTAATTACTTTAACTAAAATTCTCCTAAAGTTCTTACCGAAGCTTTCCCGGCAACGGTGCCAAAAACTTGACCAGACCCGCAATTACGCAGTAAAATAACTTCCAAAAGATGGCCAAAAACTTGACCCGATTTATAAATAGTGGCTAGTGTGCAAAATCTTAAATGATATAAAAATTATAAAATATTTTACACACTAGGGGCACTACGCAAGTATACGTATCGTTTCAAGTAATATAGAGTTTTCTTTAAAAACCCAAGTATCGATCCCACGAGGAAGTGAAGTAAGAGGTATTTAGTCAAATTCTAGTCTACTACTAATAGTCCTTAGTTTGGAATGTCGATTAAAATTGTGTTTTATCTAGTAACTACTCTTAAATACAAGAGTTAAATGTAATAGTAACTATAACTAAATGCAAATAATAATTCTAAAGATAACCCTTTTGGATGAGTTGGTTTGGAGAATTTTGAGATATTAAAAACTATTATTCTTATGTAATAAAATAGATAATGTATAGGAATGAGATGCATTTAATACTGTATGTGCCAAATAGGAGCAATCCTATTCTTTACCCTTTGGTCTAGGCATAAAGAACATTGACTAATCCTATGCTTGGTTACTGAATCTGCGGCTAGGCGGGGAGGATACCGGCTCTCACTTCAGAGCTCCCACGTTCCCCTCACCTGAGGGCTAACAATCTACACTTCAGCACCCAAAACGATAGGACCGAATTGAGGATTTTAGCCTGTCACTCTAAAATCTCCAATTCTACGCCCGATTAATATTATTTCCCTATTTAATTGCATTTAATCCCCATGAACTTCACCATCCATGAAATCTGAATGTGGTTCGTACTTAGTTGTAGAAAGCATAACCCTCTCGGATCGTATGTTTTCACAACAAATTTTAACATTACAACAGGCCTTTGCAATGTAAATTAAGTGCAAGTAAAAACCATCACATTTATAATTAAATTTACTTCTACCATGCATCAAAAAATCCTAAACATGATTTCTACTCATTACAAAAGAAAAGTAAAAGGAAAATAATGGCATAATCTTCTCATGCCGCTATTTCCAAAGACGAAGAAAATGTAAGAGAGATACGTCACAAAGTGCGAAGAAAACACAACGGAAATTTCATGTAACCAAAGTAAATCCACTAGTTAAGTGTTTACAAAATCATAAGATAATGAAGAACAATACTTACCTTTTTCCCTTTGAAAAAAAGATGAAGATTTCTCCCATAAAGTCTTCCGGCGATCCATGCAATGCTAGCGAAATCCCTTACAAATTCTCTCAAAATCTCCTCTCCAATCTCTCCAAAATGGTAGAAATCTACATTTCTACTCCTATTCTAAAATACCTAAACATTCTCCAAGTTTTTTTTCCACTTTTCTCCTCTATTTCTCTACTCATTTCTAACATAAATTCGTCATTTTAAAGAGTATGAACAAATTTCTAAGAGTTCCCTCAAGCACGCCTTTGAAAAAGCGTCCAAATACGTCGAATTTAGGCCCAAAACCGCCAAAAGTCGGTCAAGAACCTTACGGGCGCCGTCTGCGGGTTCGAGCTCACTGTCGGCTAGCTTTTCAGCCATTTTTCGGTGCTCTCGGTAAAATCTCGCCGTCGGCGAGATCGAGGCCGCCGTCGGCGAGCAGGCTCTGTGCAGCTCCACCATTTCGCTCCATTTGGCTTCGTTTTAGCTCCGGTTAGCCCCGTTTTAGTTGCGTTGCGTTCGTAACTGATAACCCTACAAAATAAACATAAAAATAACCTTTCTTTAAAGTGTAATCTTATTCAAAAATATGCAAGAAGTGTTAAAGAGATTAGGCATCAAAAGACTTATCGAAAAGTGTCAGGGCAGAATTTCATTTCTTGCTCGTTTTTGCTCCAAATTGCACCGTTTTTGCTTCCTTTTGCTTCAATCACCATTTCTTGTACCTAAAATCAAAAAAAACATACAAAATACCTTCTTTTAAAGTGTAATATCATAAAAAATGAGTAAAATGTTATTGGAAAAAACTTATATATTTTAGGCGTGTCACTCCCTCAAAGGGCCATTAAAATTATTTACAACCATTTTTTTAATGAGTGTATAAACATCCTCATGGTGTATATATTAAGGACACTCTAGTTGCAAAATTTATAATCTACCTCAAAAATCCCACCAGCCTGTTATAAGAAGTTTTTATGATTAACCAATCAAATAGTAATGTGAGCACTTCCAATGCATCTCATTGAATTTCTCTCAAGCTTTTTATATGTAATTGCCATTAAATTGAGTAAGGAATGTGATATCATTTCTATGTTTTATAGTTTTAGGTGATAGAAAATACATATCTAGGAATTTTTGGGTAAAATCAATTCAGGTAGCTATAAATCCTAGTGTTAGAGATTTGATGTGGCTCCGGCGTGTGTTATTTTTCTGCGTGTTTTTATGTTGGTATGTATGTGCACACACTGGAGGTTCTACGCAAATATATGTATCGTATCAAGTAATACAGTGCTCTAGTGGAGTCCTATTTATCGATTCCACAAGGAAGGGAGGTAATAGTCCTTAGTCAAATTTCTAGTCTAATACTATCAGACTTTAGTTTAGAAGGTCGATATAAGTGGTTTTTCTAACATCTACTCCTAAATGCAGATGATTATATGTAAGGATAATAACTATTCCTAAATGCAAATATTACTTCTAAAGATAACCCCTTCTGAATAAATTGGTTTGGTGAATTTTGAGATAATAAAATCTACTATTCTTATGGAGTGAATTGGGTAATGTAACGGAATGACATGCATTAAATATTGTATGTGCTAAAAAGGAGCAATCCTATTCTTCAACCTCTTTCGAGTGCATAAAGAACATTGGCTAATCCTAAGTTTAGTCTCTAAATTTATGGTTAGGCTGGGAGGATACTGGCTCTCACTCCAGAGCTCCCACTTCCCTTCGCCTGAAGGCTAACTCTCGCTTTAGTTTCTAAACACTATGATCAAATTGGAGATTTTAGTCTGTCACCCTAAAATCTCCAATTCTACGCCCATCAAAGTATATTTCCCTTTATTTGCACTCAAACCCCATGAACTTTACCATCAATGGAATTTGAATGTGGTTCTACTTTATTAAGAATTACACCGACCTCTCAGATCATAGCACAATTACAATGAATTTTAACACTATAATGAGCTCTTATTGTAATGTAAATGAAGTGAAAGTAAAAACCATCACATTTATAATTAATACTTCTTCTAGCATGCATCCCAATATCCTAAACATGAATCCTACTCATTGCAAAAAAAAGTAGAATGAAAACAATGGCATAATCTTCTTATTCCACTATTTCCAAACAAGAAGAAAGAGTAAGAGAAACACATCACAATGCACAAAGAAAATACAAAGAAAACTTCATTACAGTAAAAGAAAATCCACTAGATAAGTCTTTAAAAAATCATAAGATAATGAAGAATACAATACTTAATTTTTTTCCTTTGAATGAAAGATGAAAATCTCTCCCACAAAGTCTCATGCTGATCCATGCAATGCTAGTAGATTCTCATACAAATTCTCTCAAAATCCCCTCTCCAATATCTCCAAAAAATATAAAAATCTACATTTCTACTCTTATTCTAAGATCTCTAATCATTCTTCACATTTTTCATAACTTTCCTATCACTTTTTTGACATAATAATTATTCTAATATAGTGTAGGGACGAATATCCCAAGAAGTGCTTCAAGAAACCTTCCAAAAAGCGTTCAGATTAAATGTATATGGCCAATAACCACACTTGGCGCCGCCGACACCATTTTGGACGCCGCCGGTGCCCTTTATTCGTCGCTCTCGAGTTTCTGGCGCCGTCAGCGCCCTATTGGGCGCCGCCAACACCCATTATACACAGCTCCACCATTTTGCTCTGTTTGACTCCTTTTTAGCTCTGATTCACCCCATTTCAGTTGCGTTGCGTTCCTAACATATAGCCCTACAAGATAAACATAAAAAAACCTTTCTTTAAAGTGTAATATCAATTAAAAATATGCAAGAAGTGTAAAAGAGATTAAGCATAGAAAGACTTATCGAAATGTGTCAGGCTAGAATTTGTTTTCTTGCTCGTTGTGCTCCAAATTGCACTGTTTTTTCTTCTTTTTCTTCAAAAGTCCATTTCTTGTACCTAAAACCAAAAAACATACAACATACATTTTTTAGGCGTGTTAAGATCTTAGCCACATCTCAGCTTTGTCCATTATATCTAAAGGTTGCACATAATTTTAAGAGCTGACTATGTGAAGGTTAGGGTCTTTGATATGGGATCCTCCAAACAGGTTTTCTTGGACCATCTAAATAATGACAAGTTTATGCTCAAAGGTGTTGAGTTCATTGTAGGATTGAAATAATGGTGTATTTCTTCTACCATTGGGTTAGGAAAATTCTTAAGGGGTCTAGGATGGATGTTTTCTTCCTTTGAGTTATTAAATGTATTAAGTTAATAGAACCAGTTCTATGTTCTTGACCTCGTTTTTGGATAAGTCTAGTTTTTTCTCTTAAGAATTTAGAATCTAGCCGTAGGACTTTTCTGTTGACTATCCTAAAGAATTAGTAATGGATCCCATCTCATATAAAAATTCAAACTACTTCCTAGCACTTTTGAGAAGTCTTACGTGTGTGGTCTCAAACCTTGACATTTAGTTGAGTTGATTAAGACCAACATGTAGAGACACAAAAAATGAGTTCCATAGGATCATGAAGACTTTAGAGGACCTTCAGTGGCTTCCTCACCTCCCACCACATATACATTCACTCAAAACATTTACACTACTACAATCCCCATCATTCACTTAACCCAAAATTCAAAAATTTACCCATAAATACCAAAGTTGCTCAAAATTCCCAATACTATCCCAATTTCTCCAAATTACCCAAATCACTCAATTTTCCACCCATAATTCTCCAAATTACCCAATTTTCCTAATTTTCACCAAAATTTTTAAAAATTACCTACTTTGTCCAATTTTCACCAAAATTTCCAAATTGCCCCACTTTCCATTAAAATTCTCAAATTACACAAAAATCAATCCAAGTCACCAAATTCACCTCAAATCTATGAAAATCCAAAATCAAATCCAATCTCACCTAGTTTCAAGCTAAAATAAAAAATTACCCAAATTTAAATCCAAATTCATCCTAATGCCACTTTAAACCCAAAATCCATCAAAATTGAACCCTTATGTCAAATCCAAATTCACCAGCCTTAAGTCCTAAGACAAATTCAAGACCTCATGAGGCCCACCATGATCTAATTTTTAATACATATCAAATTCAAATCCAAGGCCAAACCCAAATACATGTCCAAATTCAATCCATCATAACTCATCCTAAAAGCCCGCCTAACTAAGCCCAACTTTTAATCTCTTTTAAAATAAAAAGCCCACATGAAATGAAATCCCCCTCTCATCCATTTGATTAAAAGAAAGCCCTATGATCCAAGGTTCATGATTAAATTAACCAAATTTTACCTCATGACAATACCTCACAAAATACTCAATTTTCTAGATGCCTTCTCCATGAATATACATAAGACATATGCTAGTCATGAAGCCTCCTCCAAGCCACATGCGAGTCATGTGAGCCATGAAAAGTCCACCATACCCTAAATGGAAAAAGGAGAGGGTGATATAATGATTCCCCCATAGTGTTTAGCAGTAAACACCCTCACCTTAGCGTAATTTAGTTTAATTAACTTTCAATTTATGATAATCATGGGAAATTTTAATTATGCCCTTGTTGTGGAAAGAGGTGAGATTGGTTCCTACCTTTTAATCCCTCAGGTTTCAATCATTTAACAAAGTTAATTAAAATCATTTATTACCCATTTTACCCCTTTGATTAAGCCTAGACTTTAATTCAGAGCTTGAATTCCAAAATTACCATTTTTCCCTTTTAAGGCCTATCACTTTATAATTCATTAAATTCAACTCAAATGACTTTAAAATTTTTATTTTACCCCACTCATGGGTCGGTTAAATATCATTGGAGAAAATGATTTTTCTAATTTTTATTTTATTTATATATATATTTTAATGCAAAATAGGTGTTTTCAATGTTAATTCATTAACTTAGTAAAAAAATTCATATATTCTTAAGAAAATTATTGGAAGTTCACTTAGGTCAGAGGACCATCTTGGGCAATTTTCATGATTTTTTGAGTTTTATTTTAATTATTATAGTTATTTATTTATTTTGAGTATTAATTAAATATAAAATATTATTTAAGTGGAAAATAGGATTTATATTTTTATTAAATCTCCCTAAGCTCAAAGAACTGAAAGAAACAAATTTCACATTTTATGATTTTTATTTTATTTATTATAATTATTTTAGTGCAAAACTAAGGAAAATTCATTTTTTTAGCCTTTCAAAAATTCATAACTTCACTTAGAAAATTAGAAAAAAATATTTTAATTATTCCCAAGTGACCAGAAAACCAAATGTGACATTTTAGTGTATTTTTATATTTTTGTGATTTTTATGATTTCTAACTATTTTTAAAAATTTAAATATTAAAAAATAGCTTTAAAATGAAATATTTACTTTAACTCTAAGTTTATTTTTCTTAAGTCCCTCTAGTCATAAGAACTCCCAAAACCAATTTTATAATTTTATTATTTATATTTTATTTATTATAATTATTTTAGTGCAAAAAAATTATTTTACTTAGAAAATCCATTTTAGTAATTAAATCAATTCCAATTACCTTCAAATTTTTATGGGGAGTTAACATGATTATTATTTAGTGTGGAATAATTTTTGTGATGTTTCTATTTTTATTTAAATTATTTAATTTTTTAAGGGTTTTAATCAGCTAATTACAATTAGTGCCATTATTACTTACTTAAATCCATTTAACATTTTTCATAAGGTCCTTTGACCATAGTGAACCTACTAAAATAGGTTTTATATTTTTTTATTTATATTATAATTATTATAAATTTTAAATTAAAACAGAAGGGTTTATCTTGAAAATTAGGGATCTCTCGTTAGAGATGCTCTCTAACCTTGGAAAAATCAAAGAAGATCCCTAACCTTTGAGGGAACAAAACTTCCAAATTCCATGCCATGGTGAAACTTATATAAAAAGTTATGATTTAATGAAGTTTCAGGGTTTAAATATTTTTTATTTTATTTCCACATTATTATCCTCTGCTCACTGAGCAACGAAGTATTTTTTTTTTATTTTTATGAATTTTCTACACCAAGTTATGCATTTTCTAAGGTTTTCGGATTTAAATTAATCAAAATAAACCTATTTTTCTACTTATCTCACTCAGCGTCACCTCATCCTAGACAGCGGCTAAAGCCCACATGTCACTACTCCATTGGTTGCCGCCATCTGAGTCAGCCAGTGCTTTATGTTTCATCTATTCATCTGGCTTGATCTGGAGTGTTCATCCATTACACGCGCGATTGGACGGTCCTGGTTTATCATCCCTAACTGGCATAACTCGTAAACCGTGTAGACTAAAACCTTAAGATCTCTTCCAAAACTCAACCAAATCACTTCGGGTTTATTCCTGAATTTATCTAGTCCAGACAAGCATATCCATATGATTTATCAACTATAAAATTAAACTTTTCTTCATAAAAGAACAAAAGAGCTTGATTTGGGGAGAAAAATTCAATATAATTGCCTGTGAGGGATGGCCTTAATCAGGTGCTTGCAGAAGCTTCATTGAGACCTGGCGAACCTCCTGGAAGTGTTGTTGGGTTTTAGTGAATCGTCTGGTTTGGAACTCTTCCTGCAAGTGGGAAGGCTGATGAGAAAGTCTGCTGTATAGGTGCAGGGAGATGGGGATTTTAGTAGAGAACTTCCTCTCCAACTCTGTTGAAGCTCAGAGAATGGTCAATTTGAGGTTTAGTGGATTGTGGTGAGGTGTCCTATTTTTTTACCTGATTTGAGCTCTAAAATTGAGATCAGATAGTGGTGGAGGTGGCTAGAAAATGTCTGCGTTGAGCTTAGGAAGGTTGAGAGAGTCTCTGAGAGCAATTTGACAGAATTTCCCCTAGGCTCAGTGTCTTCTCCTTGGTTGGTCATGAAGAGGTGGTTTTTAAATAGAGGGGTTTAGGGTGTTTACCAAGGTTGGCTAGTGGGTGTAATCAACTACTTAGATGGAGGGCTGAAAGGTTCCAGTGAGTAATCAGGGTGAGACTCATTGGATGGGTTCAATTGAGTTTGGCTTATGGGGAGTTGACTCTTAGTTTTGGGTTTTTCGGCCACTAGGCATGTTGGCCAAGTCAAGCAAAGTGTCCAGGGTGGTCAGGTGAGCCAAAGGAAGAGTTAATGGTGAACAACATGGCTGGTGATGGCTTGTGGAAAAGATATATTTGGTTTATCCTAAAATGGGATGGATTCCTTAATTCGTGGGACCCTTGCTCCATGGCTCAACTAGGTTTGGCTAGATGGATCTAGGTTGGTTCCTAGATCCAAATGTTGGCTGTGGTGAGCCTGGGTTAGTCAATTTGGGTTAATTTCGTCAAATTTGGTGTTTGGGTCCAAAGTTTGGGTTTTGGTTCAACTTAGGTCTAGGTTGGGTTTGGGCTAGGATTTGGGTCAAGTAATTGATTACTTTGGTATGGATAATTTTCATGAGAAGTTTTGATAAGGAATTAAGTGATTTTGAATTAATTTGGAAGGTCAATTTGATGGAATTTGGTCATATGGTCAATTTTGGGCATTTGGGCTAGACTTGCGTTTGGATTGGGCTAGGGTTTGGATATGGTTTAATTTATGGTTCAATTTTATGTGGGTGATTTTCATGAAGAGTTTTATACATTAATTGACTGGAGATTTTGGGGTTTTGGGTTTCAATTTAGTGTAAATTGAGATTTTGGTCAAAATTGAAATTGAAATTTGGGGAGATTGAAGTCAATTTGGTGGAAATTGGGAGTGATTTGGGCATTTTGGGTCTTTAAGGGTAATTTGGAGAGATTTTAGTCAAAATGGGTAAATTTGGTTAAATTGGGCTCAATGGAGTGGTCCAAATTAGTTTTGGAGACATTTGGAGTGATTTTGGAGATTTTGGAAATTTTTGGAATTTTTGGGGCATGAAGGGCATTTTGGTAATTTTGGGGGTTTTAGGGGTATTTTCGGGATTTTGGGGTATTTAGGTCAATTTGAGTGGTTTGAAATGTTTTGAAATGATTTTTGAAAGAAATTTGAGAATTCAGGCAATTTTGGAAATTTTGGGAAAAATTAGGGTTTCAGGTGCAATTTGACAATTTTGGTGAAGTTCGTTTAAAAAGGGACAAAATTAGGAATTTGATGAAATTGAGATTAATTAAGGATTTCAATCATGATATTAACCTATTTGAGCCATGGACCAAAGAAAAGTCTCATTTTGGATCCTCCATGTGTTTGTTCTAGCCAAACCCTAGCCTAGGGCTAAGAGCTTGGGGCACCACCGACATGAGTTTCCGAAAGAATGGGGAACCAAGGTTGGGCATGTTTGGTTTAAGTTTTTGGATTATTTGAAAGTGAGGTATTTAGGTGTGTGTATGAAAGCCTGACCCAGACCAGACCACCCAGGGTTAGCCCTAAGGCTTGACCATCTTATAGGGGACTCCTCTTAAGTTCCTTATGCTTGGCTCCATCCTACTAAGTACTGGAGGTTGCTAGGAAGCATATGAAACTCCAAGTGGGGCAAAGAAGCATTTTGAATTTCTAGTGGGGAGGGTTCCATCACTATTCCACTAAGATAGTCACTAGGAAATCTAATGGCTAGATCTGAGGCTCCTAAAGAAAGACTAGACCACTACAAAAGTGAGGTCAACAAAGCACTTTCTCAATCGAAGTCCCTCTCTCCCGAGCTCTCTACCTAGCCCTGTACTAAACACATCTCAACCTTTGGTCTGGCTCATACATAAACCCATGCATAAAGTAAACTATAACTTGGAGGAGGTTAGTGGACGCATGGTGAAGCTTCTCAACCAACCCAATCGTGGCGTCACCTCTTGTGCAAAGGTATAACCCAAAAATCTCTAATTCTTAGTTTGGGACTTTATGAAAAGACTAAAAATTCATGTTCACCTAGCAAAACAGATGTGTTCGTCTAGTCGATAGTAAGCTTTAAGAATGAACCCCACCTAATTTGGTCAAGTAACGAGTGAGATCTTGACACTAGAACATGGACGACTTTCTGGTTATAACCCATTGGGAGTGATGATCCAATGTCATCCGTTCCTGTGTATTTTAAATGAACGGCGTGGATCAAGTCGAATGGGATATCAGAACATGAACTGCGGGCCGAGTCAGTGTCTTCGTGGAAAGCACGAAGAATAAAGAAGCGATGCATGGTTCTTCGGAGTCGTAAAGGTTGAGTTAGATGTCGCATGTTTAAGTGGATAAGTAGGGGTATTTTGATTTAATTGAATCCATAAAATTAAATATAACTTCAAAAAATCACATCTTGGTGCAGAGAAATCAGAAAAATAAAATTAAAATAACACTGTGCTCAATAAATTGAGGAGAACCCAGCAAACCTAAAATTAAAAATAATTATTTTATATTAAATTATTAAAAATAAATAAATATTATTTAAATAATAAATAAATAAATATTAATCATCATAGCTTGAAATTTTTAGGGTTTGTTAATCATGTTATTATGGATGCTCTCTAATTTTTTCACTATCAGAGAGCGTCTCTAACCCTAAAAGCCTTAATTTTTCATGATAATCACCTCTTTCCACTTAAAGTAATTATAAAAAATAAAAATAAAAATATAGAAAATCAATTTTAATAAATTCACAAGAGTTAGAGGGACTTAAGATAAATAAAAATGAAATTTAAAAGTAAAAATGTATTTTCTAAGTATTTTCTTTTTTCAAAAATAGTTAAAAATTATAAAAATGTAACTATAATTCAAAATACCACAAAAATTTCCCTGATTAAGGAAAACAATCCTAAATGCCCTCGTAAAATTTTTAAAGTCAAAAAATGTGCTTTATGTGCTTAAATTTATTTTCTTATAATTTTGCTATTTATTAATTAAAGAAAATATAAAAATGAAATATACAACAACAACAACAAAGCCTTAATCCCACTAAGTGGAGTCGGCTACATGAATCCTTTTTCTCCATTGCGTCCTATTAAGTGTCAAATTTTCGTTTAATTCTAATAAATTAAGATCATTTTTTATGCAATAAGCCCAAGTTTTCCTAGGTCCGCCTCGCCTTTCTTAACATAAGTTGTATTTAAAACATCTACTCTCCTAATCGGATCATCGAGTGGTCGACGTTTAATGTGACCAAACCATCTAAGGCGACTCTCTCTAATTTTATCCGTCACTCGGTGCAACTCCAACCCTTTTACGGATATATTCATTTCGCATTTTGTCTCTAAGTGTAAAGCCACTCATCCACCTAATCATTCTCATCTCGGCAACACTTAACTTAACATTATGCTTCTCTTTTAAAGGCCAACATTCAGCACCATAGTAGCATTGAAGGTCTCACCACCATCTTATAAAATTTTCCTTTCGATCTAAGCGGAACTTTTCTATCACACAATAGAGCCGGACGCATTCCTCCACTTCAACCAACCAACTCGAATTCTACTACTAACATCCCCATCTATATCACCATCGCTTTGAACAATGGACCCGAGATATCTAAATCGTTCACACCTTTTAATAATTTGATCACCCAAAGTTACACTCGTCGTCACTAGACCTACTATTACTAAAATTACATTCCATGTATTCGGTTTTAGTTCTACTCAAACGAAGACCTTTAGACTCCAATGTAGACCTCCATAATTCAAGTTTTTCCCGGACTTTTTCTCTCGTCTTATCCACAAGGAGGATATCGTCGGCAAAAAGCATACACCAAGGTACATCCTCTTGTAAATGCCCGAGTAAGACCATCCATAAATAAAGCAAAAGATATGGGCTTAAAGCCGATCCTTGATGTAAACCAACGTAAATAGTAAAATACTTGGTCAATCCTCCTTCGGTTCGAACACATGTAACGACTCTAGTATACATATCTTTAATGACTTGAATATAAGTCATATCAACACCTTTCTTCTCGAGGACTCTCCAAAGAACATCTCTAGGAACCTTATCGTAAGCTTTTTCTAAATCAATAAAAATCAAATGTAGATCCTCCTTATTATCTACGTACTTCTCCATCAAACCTCTCGATAAATGTATAGCTTCCATGGTAGACTCGCCTGGCATAAATCCAAATTGATTATGAGAAATCTTCGTAATACGTCTTAACCTATGTTCAATTACCCTCTCCCATAATTTTAAAGTATGACACAACAATTTAATTCCTCTATAATTTGCACACTCTTGTGCATCTCCTTTATTCTTAAAAATGGGGACCAAAATGCTCTTTCTCCACTCCTCGGGCATCCTTCTAGTTTTTAAAATAATATTAAAAAGTTTAGTAAGCCAGAAACTCCCAAATCACCTAAACATTTCCACACTTCAATTGGGATATCATCGGGTCCTACGGACTTTCCCCTTGGTTTTCTTTAAAGCCTCATCAACTTCTTTTTACTAATGCGACGGTAAAAATGAAAAGTTTTATTATTATTAACGATATTAAGATCACTAAGGTCAATCGTACTTTCGAGCATCATCATTAAAAAGTTTATCAAAATAACTCACCCACCTATGTTGAATATCTTTTTCTAAGAAAAGCACTTTTTGATTTTCATCTTTAATACATTTTACTTGAGTTAAATCTTTATTTTTCTTTTCTCTTTGTTTGGCTAATTTATACATATATTTTTCACCTTCCTTAGTATCTAACATGTTATAAAGATCACTAAAAGCAGAATTTTTAGCGTCACAGATTATTCTTTTACACTCCCTGCGGGCCGTTTTATAATTTTCCCAATTCTCTACGCTTTTACATTTAAACCAATTTTTATACCATATCTTCCTATATTTATCATTTCTTGTACATTATTATTCCACCACCAACTATTTTTATTTATAGAAACTTTTTCTTTTGATTCTCCAAGTACATCTTTAGCCACTTGTTTAATAGTATTAGTTAATTTTTCCCACATAATATTCGCGTCTTCATGAACATCCCAAATATTTAAATCTTGAATTTTACTCATAAAAATAATTTTATTTGTGTCTTTTAGGTGCCCTCATCTTATTCTACGATGTTGAATCCTAGTATTCTTTATTTTACAACTCTTCATCTTAAAATCTAGAACTAATAAACGATGTTGGGTACTTAATTGCTCACTTGGAATAACCTTACAATCCTTACAATCTCGACGATCTCTTCTTCTCATAAGAAAATAATCGATTTGTGTTTTATTAGATCCATTCTTATAAGTAATAAGATGCTCATCTCTTTTCTTGAATAAAGTATTAGTAATAATCATATCGTACGCTAAAGCAAAATCTAAAATGGTTCTACCTTCTTCATTAATCGCTCCATAACCGTAGCCACCATGAATATTTCTGAAATCTTCAACCACTCTACCGACATGCCCATTTAAATCTCCTCCAATAAAAATTTTTTTTTTTTTTTTTTTTTTTCTTAAAAATGAAATATAAATAAAAAAATTTGTAAAATCAAGTTTGTTATGTTCGCTGAAGTTAGTGACACTTAGAAAAAATAAAATTAAAGTTAAAATTAAAAATGTACTTTTTAAGCATTTTTTTAATTAAAAATAATTAAAAATAACAAAAATATAAATGTATTTCAAAATGTTACAAAATTTGCTCTGATTAGAGACAACAACTTCAAAATGAGTTCACAAATTTTTAAAAATATAAAAATATATTTTGAGTACCTAAATGTATTTTTCTCTATTTCTATAAATTATTAACTAATATAATTATAAAAAATAAGATATAGATAAAAAAAATATAAAATAAAGTTCTCTGGGTTTATCAAAGTAAGAGAAGTTGGAAAAAAATAAAATTTAAATTTTCAAAATAAAAATACATTTTATTTTTATTTATTTATCAATATCAATAAAAAAATCATAAGAACTTAAATATAATTCAAAAATCATGAAAATTACCCTAAGTGATCCTCTGCCTTCTATGAACATCAAAATTTTCCTAGGGATAGAAAACATGTTTTGGTTAATTAAATTAATTAACATTAAAAATTCATAAATATGTATTAAAAGTAATTCTAAAAAATAAATAAATATTAGAAAAATATAATTTTTCCTTATCTTAAATAGTTTATGAGTAAGGCGCCAGTAAAGTTTCATGGTCATGTGATTAAAAATGGAGTTATGAGGTGTAAACCCTAGGGGCATAATAGTAATTTTAGAATTTTATATCCAACCCTAATTTAGCTAATTTTTAGGTAAAAATAGAAATGAAAATGTATTAAACTAAGATGATTAGCCTACTAAAGTGATTGAAAAATAAAAAGTAAATGGTGTAGCAACCCACTCATGAAATTTTATAAAAAGGGTAAAATTTTAAATATTTGAATTATTGTGGATAGGAAGAAATGAAAATTTGGATGATCCGACGGCTGGGGAAAAAGTAAGGAAGTTCATAATTCAGTGATTTGAATTCCCAACCAATGGTCAAACAAAATTTAATCCTTTCCCTAAAGATTAAGCATGCTTTATAATTTTTTTTTCAAAAATTACAATTTTGCCCTTAATCCCCAAGATCTTATTAGTGGGTTAGGTTTAATCTAATCTCATTTGATGAACAGTTAAAGAAGAAAATATAAATAATAATGAAACACATTGAAACACTACAAGTGCAAACCCAATAAAAGGGCAAGAGGGTAAATTTTCTAGTGCCTTGTGATTACACCCATAGGGTTTAACATATATAAACCTTACTATAATTGACCAATGATTTTAACCATGGGTTAATGAACACATCAGGACAGCACTGAGCATATTTAAAACATGAAGAACTCCTAATATAATTAGGTTTGATTAACTCAGCAGTATAGTAAGACTAGATGAAATGGAGATGTTCCCGGAGACTTCAAAGGTGTTCATAGTTACCCTCTGAATGCCTTCACAAGATTTTGGACATTATGGAGGACATCTAGGTTTATCATAATTTGTTAAAGAAAATAATCCTTAAAATCTAAGGACACACCAAGATATGATTTGGGACCCTACAAATTAAGACGTGTAAATGAGAAATACCCCATTACAACTTAGCCTACAATAAAATCCCAATTCTCAGGGGTATGGGTCTTGGATAAAGTGTCCAAACCCTCATAGCAACTAGGGATATTTAAAATGGCCACATACGGATCATCGGGGTTGGGGTAAGTTGGAGTTTTTGGTGGTAAGAGCAATGATGTGAAAAGCTTCTGATACTTGAAGTGGGATAACAAACCCGTATTATATCTATGATCAATGAGCATTGTGAGGGTTTAGGATCAGCAATACTGTCCTCCAGTATTCGATATAAAACTGCCCTTACTTTCAGGAGTTGCAGTTGGATCTAACCTAGCAATGTGAATGCATAATTTACAAAATCAAAACATATTTTTGGGGTGAAACTGATATATTGCCTGAAAACTGATATTTTATAAAAATCTAAACACTTATATGCATGACAAGTTAAGTATATTTTTGGGTGGCATTGTTCAGAAAGTTCAAGTCACATCAATTGGTTTGAGAATTTCCCTCTCCTGATTGCTTTGTTGGTAGTCTTCTGCCTTATACTGGGTATCATAGGCTCAGTTTGCTGTCAAATCCCTACAAGCATCTTTCAAGGGGCCACGGGCCTTGAGTTGAGCTCCACCATAACTAAAATTATTACACCTAACCTTGATCTTCTATATGGGCATCTGACTTGTTTTATAAACTTATATTTCTTATGTTTTATTTTTTGTACATTCGCATGCTATATTTGTAATACTAACCTTTCAACAGCGGTGGAGGCATCAAGTATGCGTTACTAATTTTCTTTTCTTGCACTTTATTTTACCTTGCTTTAGCACATATTTGATTTAAGCCTAATTTATTAATCACAATATACCTACAAATACACACAAAGAAAACTTACAAAAACACAAAAATGATATAAATAATGAAGAAAACACAATAAATAACATCATACATTTCACACACATCAACTACAACTATCCATAGCAATCACATGGAAAATTTAAAAATGGGAAATCTGAAATATTCTATAAAGAGACAAATATTGAATATAATTTTTCAGCACTTAGGACATCGCAATAGAATGGCATATCTAAAAAATTGAACTTTTGTAGAAGCTACTAGATCAATGTTAAATGAATATAATCTTCCTAAATATTTTTGTGCTAAAGTAATACAAATTACTTGTTATGTTCTCAATAGAGTAAACAAAATTATGTATGAGCGATTAAAAGGAAGAAGTCTAAAGCTTTCTCATTTACATCTCTGGATGCAAAAGCTTTAGTTAAATAATATAAAATCTAGCTTAGAAAATTTTGTCACCAAATGAGATAAAATTATTTTTCTATGATACTCCTTAGCAAAACAAGGCATATAGAGTTTTTAACATGCATATATTAGTAATAAAGAACTCTACCCATATTACCTTTAATGAATTTAATCATTTTACTCAACTAGTAGATGTAAATAAATGCATAGACAATGCTAAATTTAGAAAAATTGGTATTATATTAACAATAAAATGAGAATCAAACATTACATAAGGAGTCAAGATACGGAAGTTATCCCAGAGACCTTATCATAAGAGACCCATCAGTTGGTCTTCACATTAGAAATAGTCTAAGAAATGAATTTATTCACACCATACTCACCTCCTTTGTTGAACTGACCAATATAAATGAGAACATAGCTAATGAGTTTTAAATTGATGGTATGCATGAACAGTTAAATTAATTCACAAGGAATGATGTTTGTGAGCTAGTGCAAAGAGAAAGCATATAATAGGAACTAAATAAGTATTTTAAAAAATTTAAATGAATTTGGAATAGTTATAAGAAATAACGTTAGATTAGTAGTCAAAATGATACAATCAAGTTGATTGAATAGATTTTTAAGAGACTTTACACATTTAGCCAATCTAGAACCCATAAGATTACTATTAATATACTCGTATTTTAAAAAATTTAAATTATATCAAATGAATGATAAGAACATCTTTCTAAAGATGTAATTAGGGAGAATATGTATATTAAATTCTAATTTTGAAAGTTCACTATATCTGAAACATATTTACAAACTAAAAAAAAAATACATTATATGAACTTAAAATGGCACTCTAGCTTTATATAACAAACTTAATAATTTTCTCTGAGAAACTCCATCGAAAAATATTTTATTGACACCACCCTACCCATAAAGAAGATTGACGAGGCAATTTTAGTTTTTCAAGTAAATTTGAATTATATTATCTTTGTATCAATTAAGAAATTAGTATGTGGTGAATTTTGTTCCATTATGAGTCAAAAGTTTGAAATGAGCATGATGGGATAAGTGACCTATTACTTTGGATTTAATGTGGAAGAAAGAAAACATAGGACATTCCTAGGTATTGTTAAGTATATTAAAGCATTGATGAAAATATTTAATATGGGATGATATAAGAGTATTGTTAACCTCACTTTTATGAGGATCCATTTTAAATGACATTCATGATCCATCTTGTGAAAGGGTCTACCAACATTGACCCCTTCAACCAATCAGGGATCCCCAAAACCCTAAAATTGGAGCAAACTCAAATGTATCTCCTTTTAACTTCAAAATTGAATGACACCTTAGACAAACCTCGTTTGGACCATATGGTCACCACATTGACCATTTAGTCAACCCTGGACCATATGGTCACGACATTGACTATTTGTTCAACCCTAGACCCTATGGTCACCACACTCACCATTTGTCAACCCTAGACCTAATGATCACCTTGTTGACCACTTAGTCAACATTTGACCCTATGATCACCACTTTGACCTTATAAATTGATCCAATAACCATATGGTCAAGAAATTAGCATATAGATAACCCAATCATCACCTCAGTCAACCCTAACACCCAATTGGTCAAACTTGATCAATTGGTCAACCCTAGCACCCAATTGGTCAATCTTGTTCAATTGGTCAACTTAGTTAACCTAACACCCAATTGGTCAAACTTGATCAATTGGTTAACCTTGGGACCCAGTTGGTCAACCCTGGTCAAATAGTCAATATTGGCCCATATGATCAAACTCATTAACCTTCTGGTCAATTTATACATCATATGGTGAGGACACCACAATATGGTCATTTTGATCACCTTGGCCAACCTATGTTCCTATAGTTAATACATTGATCATAGGTCAACCCAACACTACATGAACAATCTTCTACCCAAGTGAGTCCAAACAATTAATCTTATGAGTTTGACCTAATTAATTAATTAATTAAATAAGTCATTAAACCACCTCAAGAAGAATTTTAGCCCAAGGGCTACATATGGAAACCCAAGCTTATTCATGAAGGCCCAAGCCCAAAACCTCCTTTACCCATGACTCTTAAGTCTACAACCCAATAAGACCTTCATGACACAAATAACTTATCAAGGTCCATTAAGGCATCCAAAGCCACTATTTTTAACCAAAGACCAAAAGCCATCATGAGGGAGGGATACTTGGCTATTCACATAGCATCAACTTCAGCCTCATTGGATCAGCTTGGAATGTTCAAGTCAGCTCATCTTTAGGGTCCTTATCCACCTCATCACCTGACTATTCCAATGAGAAGAAGTCATGACCATAGCCACCGTCTTCACCATCTTTGAAGCTATGATGAGCCCACCTTAGAAATGCTAAATTGAATCATTCCAAGCTAAAATTTGATCTTTCGGATTCCCTGATTTTCCCTGAGCCACCTTCTTCCTCTTCCAATTGAGCTCAAGCTTATCCATGGCTGCCCCTTGGCTATAAAAGACCAACCCGAGAGCTCCCCACAAAATAAAAAGACAACCTACACTCCCTGAACCCAGAAACACCAAACAACAAAATTATTCCCCACATCCTAAGCATCCAATTCCCCAAAGTCCTAACTTCTGAAACATTATAGGAAACCCTAATTTTACACCTGAATACAAGGAAACTTCTTCAGGTTAACATAAAACTCCTTGAAACTCATTTAAACTATCCCAAATGCTTCCGTAACCCTCACGAGGAAGTTTACAATCCAAATTGGCCTTTCCCGCGAGCTCAAACCTACTCCAAGCTGAAATCCTGACCCCATTTCAGCAAAGAGTATACCCTAACCCGATTTCACTCCAAACTGAGCTAAGGAGGAGCTTCCAAGGACTAGGCGATCTTCTTCATCAAGCTCAATTAAGGCCTCACTTCTTAAGACTATGTATACGCCTTAAGCCCTAAAAATGTGTTCACATTTGAGACATTGTGAAGAAAACCATCACACCAGAGCCACATAACCATATGGATATGCTTGTTATGATGCGATGAAGCTTCTGGACAAATTTCATGAAAGTCCATTAAGAATTGAGCGAGGTCTTACATTTTAACCATGAATGGTTCTCTAGTTAACGTCTTCCGGAGACAATGGTCAGATGCTGTCCATTTCCGTGTATTGGAAATGGATGGTTGGGATTCGTTCAAACCATGGAATCGTTCATACGAAGGGATTAAAACCTCAGACCACCTCAACTGCCACGTGTAAAGCCCCGCAAATCAAAACATACCACATGTAGTTCAACCCGTCCAAGGTTTGAGCTGGCGCCGCGTAGGATAAGTGAGAAATTAGGAATTTTTGAATTAATTAATTCAAGAAAATTCTAAATAACTTCAAAAAATCATAACTTGACATAGAAGAATCATAAAAATAAAATAAAAATATCCTTGAACTCAGCAAAGACATGAGAAAATTATAAAAATGAAATGAAGAATTAATTAATTATATTTAATTTTTAATTAATTAATTACTCTCTGCAGTATTTTAGTTATTAAAAATTAAATGTAAATCCAAAAATGAAAATTTTCGTGGATTACTCTTTCCGTCCTCGTGAACATTCTCTGATTTTTCCAAGGTCAGGAAAAATCTCCAAAATCAAATTCACCAATTTTCATTGAAATTTTGTAATTATTTTCAAAAATAATTATAAAAAATCAGAAATTCAAAAATTAAATTGGAAATTAGTTAGAAAGTTGGGGTGATGAATTCAAACCATAAAATTACAATTTTTAGCTTTTGAAAAATTTAAATGACAACTTAGACATTTAGGGCAAAAGTTGTAAATTTTAAAATTAACATTTTAAACACTAAAAATTTCATCCTATATTTTAAATAATTATTAGGATTACTCTAATCCTAATCTCTAGTTTTAATTTATTTTAGACCTAAAATAAACCTCTAAGCCTTAATTACGTTAGGTTTAAACACATCTTAAACATTCATGTCTTAATTAGGCTTAACCATATAATTAACCCTTAAGCCTTACTTACATTAGGCTTAAGTAACCTTTAAACCTAAATTAGGTCTAACCCTAATTAGACCTAATTAATCTCCTTAAGGCTTACTTACATTAGGCTTAAGTATACACAAACCCTAATTAAGTACAACTCTAATTAGATTTAATTAACCCTTAAGCCTTACTGACATTAGGCTTAAGTAACTTTTAAACCCTAATTAGGTCTATCCCTAATAAGACTAATTAATCTCCTTAAGCCTTACTTAAATTAGGCTTAAGTATACACAAACCCTAATTAGACTTATATAACCCTTAAGCCTTACTTACATTAGGCTTAAGTAACCTTTAAACCCTAATTATTTATAACCATAATTATACCTAATTAATCTCCTTAAGCCTTACTTATATTAGGTTTAAGTATACACAAATCCTAATTAAGTATAACCCTAATTGGACTTAATTAACCCTTAAGCCTTACTGACATTAGGCTTAAGTAACATTTAAACCCTAATTAGATCTAACTCTAATTAGACTCCTTAAGCCTTACATACATTAAGCTTAAGCATACACAAACCCTAATTAGTTCTAACCCTAATTAGATCTAATTAAACCTCTAAAGACTTACTTATATTAGGCTTAAGCATACACATGCCTTAATTAGATACAACCTTAATTAAACCTAATTAAACCATTAAGCCTTACTTACATTAGGCTTAATCAATATTAATCAACATTAAACCTTAATTAAGTCTAACCCTAATTAAACTTAATTAATTATCAAGTCTTACTTACATTAGGCTTAATCAATCTTAGTCAACATTAAACCTTAATTAAGTCTAACCCTAATTAGACTTAATTAATTATTAAGCCTCACATACAATAGGCTTAATTAATCTTAATCAACATTAAACCTTAATTAATTCTAACCTCAATTAGACTTAATTAATTATTAAATCTTAATTACATAAGGCTTAATTAATCTTAATCAACATTAAACCCTAATTAAGTATAACCCTAATTTGACTTAATTAATCATTACACCTTACTTACATTAGGCTTAATCAATCTTAATCAACATAAGTTTAAGCCTTACTTATATTATGCTTAATTAACCTTAAACCCTAGTTAAGTCTAAACCCAAATAGACCTAATTAAACTCATTAAGCCTTACTTACATTAGGCTTGATTAACCATAAACAATAATTAGGTCTAACCCTAATTAAACTTATTAAGCCTAACTTACATTAGGCATAATCAACCACAAATCACAATTAAGTCTAACCATAATTAAACTTAATCGAACTTTTAAAATTTAGCTAAATTAAGCTTGACCTTAAAAGCTCACCTTCAACCTAAATCTAAGGTTCAATCCAAATTGAACCTAAGTCAACCTAAACCTTAGGTTTAACGCAAATTGAACCTAAGTTAACCAAATTCCTTAGGTTCAACTGACACTAAACCATAACTTAAGTCTAACCTACATTAGACTTAACCAATTCCCATAAGTGTAACCTACATCAAACCTAAACCTTAAGTTTAACCTACATTAGACTTAACCAAAATCCTTATGTTCACTAACACTGAACCTAAATACCTTAAGTCTAACCTACATTAGACAAACAAAATCCTTAGGTTCAACTACACTAAACCAAAATACTTAAGTCTAACCTACATTAGACTTAACCAAAATCTTTATTTTCAAATGACACTGAACCTAAAACTTAAGTTTAACATACATTAGACTTAACCAAATTCCTTAGTTTCATCTGACACCGAACCTAAATCTTAAGTCTAACCGACCTTAGACTTAGCCTAACTCCTTCGGTTCAACCTAAATTGAACTAAAGCCACCCCAAGCCTTATGTTCAACCTAAATTAAACCACCAAACCTGAATTTCCTTATGTTTAACCTACATTGAACCTAAACCTTAACTTACACCTATGGTTAAATAAATAAGACAACATACATAAAACTCAAAACCCACTAAAATCTAACTCTAAAATCCACCATAAGAAAAAACATAAAACTTAAACTTCAACCCTAAAGTGTAACTTGGTTTGAGAAGATATTTTGGAGGAAGTAACCCATGGTTGCTAACAAAATATCTTTTAGTCATTCGTGGCTAATCAAACCACAATCTTAATGACCCCGGACGACGGAATCATGAGATGCTAATCAGGTCATCCCAAATAAAATAAAAATAAATGACAAAATAACAAACTTAACAGGTTAATAAATCGTAAGTAACCTAAAATTTTCCAACCCTTAAAATTCGAAAAAGACACTAAAACTTAAATGAAATTCTAATGAACAAAGATCATCGAATGCAACTTGAACCTCAATGTTCAGGTTTACGAAGATCTATTGGATGACACAATCTTTGGTTGCTAACAAGAATCTTCCGGTCTGGGTTTAAACACATTTCGGACTAATTATATACCCCGACGACCCTAAGATGACAAAGCCATAGACATCTTGACCAGGTTAGCTAAAAATTAAAATAAAACCAATTAAATCAATAATTAAAATATAATTTTCTGCTAACTATGTTTTGCAGGATTGCTAAAGACACAAGCAAGTTCCGTTTTAGATTTGCTTTACATGTTATTAGATGTGTTAACTCTGTTTTGCATGGATGACATTCTGAAGCTTGGAGGGTGAATCTTAAAACAACAAAACGATATTAACAGAATAAAGCAATGACAACAAAACAAAACAACTAAACGAAAACAACAAACAAAATGAAATAAACTAAAACTAAAACTAAAACAAAAAAAAAAACCAAACAAAACCAAACATTTAGGGTAGTACGTGAAACTTAGAAACATATTGCCCTTAGGAATGAACGTTGACATTTCTTTCCTTGAGTTTAACAATTGAAATTTCTTTGAGAACAATTGTTTAACCTTAATCAGGAGTTTTCTTTATTGATTAATCACTTAAGATGTAATTAACCATAAGAGTTTACTCTTGTAGGAGAATAAGAACTCAGATAGGTAATATACCTAAATCTCTTAGTTATTAGGTTTTCATGTGTTTTTCCTTATACGAGAATCTCAGGACCCAGACATTCTAGATTTTTCTCTGTAATGTTCACCACAATGAAATTATCCCAACATTTTTTTTTCACTGTTTTCTATTTTTATTAACCCTTTTTCCTTCCTTCTCTGAGTTTCTTAATATCTAAGTATCCTTCACATGATCCAAAAGAATAAGTTATTTGGAGATTAGAGCAATATGATAGATAAACAGAGTGACGATTCCTCAACACCAACAACACCAACAACCGACGGACAGAGAATTGGTGGCGACGGAAACGACAAGTCCGGCGGTGACAAGTACTAATAGCAAGATCCTTTCAACTTAATTAGACAAGGATCAAAATAGAAAATTTATAGAACCTAATAAATATAGAGGGATCATTAGTTCATAATTATATTTGATAACTAATCATTTTGACATTATGTTTAGTGTCTTCTTATGCGCATACTTTCAATCTATACTACTAAGAAAAGAAAAACACCTAGTAGTAGTAAAAGTAATTTGTCAGCATCTTATTATAGGAACTCCTATTTGGTATCTGATGAATAGTGTATACTAAAAAATAAGATCCATCTTCGATGGCTTGGTCACATTAAACGGCATCCATCTGATGATCAGATTAGGATAGAAGATGTTTTAGATTCAACTTTTGTTAAGAAAGGCAAAAGTAGACCTACTAAAACTTGGGCTTATTAGATAAAAAATGATCTTAATTTATTAGAATCAAATAAAAAAATTACACTAAATATAATGCAATGAAGAAGAATGATTCATGTAGCTGACCCCACTTAGTGAGATTAAGAGTTTGTCGTCGTCATCGTTGTTGTATGCTGTCTTATTAAAATAACTTCAAACTATACCTATTTTTCACCTGTAAATCAACAAATTGGCAAATTATTTATTGATAATTACCAGCAATCGATTAATTGTTATATGATAATTTATATTTTTTTTGGTAAATGTGCTACATAATATCTTAGGAAAGCAGAGACAATTTTGACAAGTAAACTGCGACAGAACCATACCAATGTCCTCAAAGATCTGTTCCTTCGTGTTATCCACCATTAAAAGACGTAACAATAATAAGATCGGCAGCTGTTATTAATTTATATTTTTAGCAGATAAATGTAAAAATAGTAAAAAAAAAGCATTTAAAATTTTTATTATAAAAATATATATTCCACTATTAATTGGTTAGCAAATAAGTGACGTATATTTAGTGTGTTTAACTAGTAATTTATTTTGGGGAATTTACATACGTGACACCCAATCCTTATGCATTTACTTATCTCACACCAAAACTTTAATTTTTACACCTAAATCACCTTTCCCTATGTATAAAAGGATGAAAATTACTATAATTCAGCTTTTCATACATAAATTAGGTTATTGGGGGTGAATTTCAAACAAGAGCCAAATTTAAACCCAAAAAATAATAATAATAATAAAATAATGATTCAAATACGAAGAAATAGCTAGCTCTTACATTAAAGGGGATTTACATACATGTCATAATTCTAAGATACTTATATTACTAGCATTTACGCTTCTATATGTTCATATATAGCATTTTAATATTACAATCACTTCAAAATAAATGCATATAGAGTTGTACTTTATTATATAAAGTTTAATATTAATGGTATATATATACACGAAAGAAGTAGACTTGTCAGAGGAAGACATTAAAGTACAAGAATTCAAGGGCACACCAATAGAGCCACCTCTACCAAAATTTTCATATAATTTAGTACGCGTTTCCAAGAGTCAACAGAATAGGTTCAAAATTTTAGCATTTAACAAACAAGACAGACTCTCAATTGCTCTTTCAACGAATATGTTAGTCTAATTCATTCTTTTTTGCCTTCCAGCTTTCCAAAAGGTAACAATGAAGAGCTTTGGTTCATTCAACTACAGTTAGTCCTCATCTCCACTGCTCTCAATAATAACAGGAGATTTGTTCTTTCTTCGTCTCTTAATGCCTTCATTTTGATTACCTTTATCTGCATCAGTTGCTTCACAATTGGGCTGCTCTTCTTTCACATAATTCTGAATCAGTTCAGCAATTCTCCTACCGTATTTTTCAGCCTTCAACTTCCCTATTAGCTTTTCCAACTGCAGCAATTTTAAAACTAAAAAATAAACCAACGGTCTGCAGTCAAATTTAGGTCCCAAATGAAAGTAGGAAAAGATGTAAAACCTCTGGTATTGAGGTCGGTTTTTGGATGGTTAGAAGAGCAATTTGTTGAGTTGATAAAACAGCATGTGGAAATATTCCACCCTCGCTCGAAGATATCTCCTTACGAAGTTCATCAAGCTTGGATTCCAGAACTGATGATAGGCCTCGTTTAGAAACTTTTCTATTTCTATGGTCATTTTGTTTCTGCGGCATGCAAATCTCAAGCTTCACAGGTCTTTTTCCTGTGAAGAGGTAAACACATGAATAACAGCAGAGGATGCACTCATAACAAGCAGAAGGATAAATTCGTATGATCGCTCCAGCAAGATTTTTCAATGATCATAATCATAGATGCCTTTGCTAGAATCAACAGGAGAAGGTCATTCTACCTTTGATCTCTTTCTAATCAAAAGAAATCCATGAGCTATGGCTCATGTAACACAACATATTATTCCTCTCTTTCTCATTGATTTGAAACCTTAGACAATATATTCCTCTTCTCCAAGTAGTTGTGCAAGCAGATTGGTCTTAAGTGCAGTAAAGGCTTGGATGGACATCAATATGATGATTTTTTTCAGCTACCAAAGCCCCACACAAAACTAAACATTATATCCCTTCTCCCCTCGGTTCTCTAACCAATGCAAGTATCCCCCTTCCCTCTCTTAGTTCATATTCTACCAGTAGGAGTCTATCGTCACTAACCTTCTTTGGTTTAAGCTACTCAAGGAATTGAAAAGAATAATGATGATGATGATAGCAAACATGTTAAGGTTTGCTACGTGTTTAACATAAATGACGATATTTGAAAACTTTAGACTTAATATAACTTCAATTCCAAATCCCTTTGCATATAGCAATACATTTTCAAAGTATAAAATCAATTAATTTCATGGGAAAACAATAATCATCCAACAAGTTAAATAATTAACTCCAACTATTTTTAGGAGCAAAAAGAGCTCAAACAATCTAGATATATCTAGGTAATACAACTGTAATCAGCTGGAAGAAAAATCCCTTAAGAATTTCATGCAAGTATGGTTTATATTGCAGACATTGGAAATCTAAAGCACTGCAAATTAAAAGGATGAACAGCCAGTTCATTAAATTTTCTTTTTCATACTATGCGATTGATCTAGTCACTTTTTGATTTCATGAACAATTCTGTCCCTGAACATAAGAAAACACAATTTTCTGTTTGACCAGTGCAGCATATAATATAAAATGATCTTCTAAAAATGTACTGTGCTTGCAAAAGTGCTTTTTCAAATATGGATATTCATCATGAAGACTGCATAGGCTGCTAAATTTTCTGAAGAAAAGCAACCCATACGGTAAGATGCTCTATCCATCCATGAACATATCCATATTGTTTTTTTACTTCAAACTGGATATCAATTAGAGATTAAAACATGACACTATAACCTTCCAAAGCAATTAAGATTTGATGGACGCCAAGGAACTGTGATAACTTCAATGGCTTCAAAATAAGCTACATAATTGCTCCAAGTATAAGCACAATAAACGTTCAGCATAAAATAAAAGTAAACAAAGTGAATCAATTTTTAGACACTCATTTAAATGTAGCAAAGGCATCTCACCTTGCAATACTTGATTCCATAATGGACCAATTGTAACATAGGCATTGGTTGCATAAGCTGTATGTTGAAATTCTTCTTTCTACATTCCAAAGCATAGTGCGAAATATCAGGCAAATATAATTAAGAAAATAAAGTTAGGTTGATTGATGGTGAAATATAGATGCCAGCAATGAATTAAAATTAAACTAGTCTCAACATGGCAAATTAGCAACATAAAAGTTATGACAACCAAGCTCATATTTACCGCTCACATTTACACATCTTGAACATTGACAGACTTCACATAAATTCCCATGACACTATAATGAATTTGTCTTGAATTTCACTAAATAATTAAGCATGTGTGTGCATTCTCCACTCTAAGTTTCTTCTAAACACACTATCCTAATTGGGAAGGAGTTTGCTGATTCATTGCAATTTAGCAACATAAAAAGTATTACTACCAAGCTCATATTTACCGCTCACATGTACACATCTTGAACACTGACAGACTTCACATAAATTCTCATGATACTATAATGAATTTATCTTGAAGTTCACTAAAAAATTAAGCTCGTGTGTGCATTCTCCACTCTAAGTTTCTTCTAAACACACTATCCTAATTGGGAAGGAGTTTGCTAATTCATCGGTTTGGATTACATTTGTTTGTATTAAAGATGAGGCAGAGAAATCTACTTCTTAAAGGTGCCACTAAGACGTCTGTTGGAACTTAGACCAGCAGCTACATTATCATCTAGTTTGAATTCTACATATCTATTCTTTACAGCAACAAGAGACTTATAATTATCATTATCAATAATTAGTTTTCAGCAAATCTATTCGAGCATGTCAAACCTGTAAA
Organism: Papilionanthe hookeriana x Papilionanthe teres; assembly: GCA_022702705.1. NCBI lineage: Eukaryota > Viridiplantae > Streptophyta > Magnoliopsida > Asparagales > Orchidaceae > Papilionanthe > Papilionanthe hookeriana x Papilionanthe teres. The sequence goes on along the minus strand of CM040424.1, from coordinate 31,893,576 downwards.
TAATATAAATGATAAAATACGTAAATAAAACATTAGGATGTAATATGTTCTAAGGGATACTGACACCTATAGGGTGTAAACGAGCCGATTACGCGCGAGCCCAGACCAGCTCGTGTTAGACTAGTTAAAAAATATCACTATTCGTGTTTGGCTCGTTTGCTTAGCGAGCCGAACACAAGCTGTTCGTGAACAAAGAGTTATTTTGACAATCCTAATCTTTCGGCCGAATGATGTTAAGAGTTGGGGCAAGATTTAAATCTTATTGTTTATATTAAAATATCATTTAAATAGAATTTAATATATTTTTATTCTATTTTTAAATTAATAATTTTAATTGATTATAAATCTTTGTAGCATTGTAGTCAATTAAAATTTTTAAAGATACTAGATATATATATATATATATATATATATATATATATATATAATTGATGAGCAGTATTTTGAGCCAAAACGAGCCGAACACGAACAAACAAATCATTGTTCGTCTTCGGCTCATTTATATATCGAGCACAACGAAAGTGTTTGTGTTTTAGCTCGTTAACTTAGCGAATGAATCAAACACGAGCTTTTTAACGAGCCGAACACTATTCGCAAACAACGAGCCGTTTTGACAGCCCTAGGCACCTACATAATGAGATGATAATAAACTTGACACTGACAATCCAAAGTGATTTTGCTAATGAACAATAGATTACAAAATAAATTGGAAAAATGAAGCACATCATGAAGGGTTAACAACGAGGTGAGTTAGACAGTTTCTATCCAACAATTACTGAAGAAAAACATCGACGATTTTGACACTTTTTTTCTTCCACAAGAATTATAGGATGAGAATAATTTGGAACAACCAATCATATGATTAGTTCTGCCTGAATAAAATATCTAAGAATGAATAAAATTAGGGTTAACACTAAACAATAAAGTGGCTAAAGAGTTAAACTTTTGTACTGACGAGCAAGATGGAGTCAATGACAATTTTGGAGACTTAAATGACTTGTGCAGGTGCTCTAATTACTCCTTGGTGAAAGGTATTGTGTTCTAGTTGGTACATGACTCTTTAGTTTCATCAAGAGTGATTTGATAGGCCCAACCTTCACTTTTATATTTTTGTTTACAATTTATGAGGCTTCCAAAATGTCTCTTTTGTATGTTAATAGTTTTTTACAATGCTCGCACCACTATGGGTAGAGCGAATTGATTTTGTAATTACTATAGCCAGTAGAAACGGTATAACTTTTTGAACGCCGGTTATCTCTGACTTTTGCGACATCATAAGAGGAAAGAAGATGATGAGTCTGAGAATTCGATTTGGTTTTGATCATGATTTAGTTCAAAAATATAAGTTGATACGAAGGTTAAACCAGATTGAGTATCTAATAGGACTACTTCTGATCCAGTTTGACTCTCCAGTTCATGACACTCGAAAACGAAAGCCTTCTCTATGAAAACTAGATGAACGAAAAGAAGAGAAGAAGCCCGTCGCTGAAAACTATAGGAAGAGACGGAAGAAATCAGAGGTGACGAAGAAATTTTCCTAATGGAAAGAAGACTAGTGCTGAAAAGTGGCTTCCAGAATAAAGACTGGTGACAAAAAGTCAATGTCGTGGTAGGTATAGAACCCTCGAGGAGAAAATTATGAGGAAGTTGCGACGAGAGCCGTCATCTTTACCTCTTTCCCGCTTTTCGGATTCATCCTTGGAGTAAATTCCATGCCGAGACGAGATTCATCGTCACTTGGAAAGGAAGAGGTGAAGTTACATTCCTCAAAAATTTTGAGATGAGAATAGATGGGAGTTCGTTGGTCTCAATACACAACAATCCTATCATTGCCTCCAAGGTAGCTCTAATCGCAACGATCTTGTCGTTGCCTTCCAAGGTAGATCTTATCTTTGCCTTCTTAGTTAGCTCTAATCGCAACGATTTCGATTTTTCCTTCCAAGATAGTTTTAATCGCAACATATTGTGAGCTTGTGGTCGCGAAGGCGATGGTTTTAGGTGATTACATTTGTGATTTTCGGCTTTGATATCATGTAGTTTTGGGAGAATGAAAAATAATTATTCCTATTCAATTTCATATAAAACAATTACAAGATAAATAAAGGGGATGAATCGCACATTAGGAAAACAAAAAAATCAGTCATAACTCCCCATAATAAAAGAGGAAAGTAAGAATTATGACATACCAATGATACTGAATCCTAAAAAGAGAAAATACTAATAACAGAATATACAAAAAAATAAAATCTTCATATGAAATCCAATAGTTTCAATAGGACGTGATAGTTTCATTCGAAATACTTATCCTCAAATTTGATCAAAGTCAACATTGAGATTAGACCTAATTTGAAGGTTTTCTTCATTTCTACAAACTTTTTGAGTATAAGCATTTATATTGGAGTTTGGGTACTGACCTAGTTCAAGCTAGAAACACCTCATCAGACTATAATATTATGCGATTGAATTAATACATTATTTTGTTACTGATATCCTCATCTTAATTTCATAGATCAGAAAACATGTTGCATCTTGGAGTAATTTGTCAAATGATTTCCATCAAGGATAATGTAGCTTTCAATAAATTTTATAATGCATGGATTTTCACAAGTATGGCATAACCATGGAGTCCTCCTCTTGACAAAAACTGAACTTTGGATATCTAGCCTTGTTTCAGTCAGATGGATTAGCTTCCCTTCAGAAATATTTTCAAAATATGTCCGTTGTGAATTGTTTCATCTATTCAACAGTAGTAAGGAGTTAATATTCTGTAGTTCTTCATGACTCTGAAAAGGTTCTCTGTTGATTCCAGAACCTCCCAGCAGATTTTACAAAGTTTTAGACATTTAAAGGACGAGAAAAGATAAGAAATGAAGGATATAAGCAAAGGTTGATAGAAGTGGCCCCTAAGCGTATAGCAAATGTGAATGATAGATTCTAGATCAACAAATAAGGGTTTTAGATGATAGTCTGGATTAGAAGAACTACAAAAGAAGAAGAAAAAGAGATTTTAGAATCTAGTTTTAAATCAAGATTCAAGTCAGTTCTGACATTACGTGAAGAAAAAAAAGATTCTCCATCTCATTGACGTCTTCTATTATGGATATCAGCAATTATCTCGTAATTTATACATGGATAAAGCAAAAGAGAAAAGATCCAAATCTTCAATTACTCGGAGTCAAATTTGGACATTCCAAATTGGTTGCCCTCCAAAAAATGAAAGGAGTATAGATATTTAATTGTAGATTTTGGATAGAATTAGTACAAGAGAGGAAATATAATTATATAATTCTGGGTACACCCAGATATCAGTTTTCTCATATGTAAATATTTTATATTTTTCCTATATGGAGGATTCTGCTTTCCATGCTTAATATTGCAGGAAAAAAAAAACCAAGTTTAATACAAAAACAGAGAGACATCTTACCAGTACACGATCTAATAAAAGCTGAATTACAAGGTGCTCAAGCTGCTCCTTCTTAAGATCAGGAGTGGGGTTAGATGAAGCGCCTGAACAAACACATTCAAATACAAAGTTATAAACGGAAAATTCCTGCAGCATTGATCCAGTTAGAGAATTAGAAGAAAGAAAAATGAAGTATAAAGTAGTCATAAAAAGCAGCACAGCATTGTATAAAAATTGAAAGAATGCTGAAGTAATAGAAATGAACAACGAAAGTGAATCAGTAAAAGGATATAAGCACAGTTGAGAAGCAATTGATACGTCAAAAAAACAAGTAGTGCCACAAAATGCTAATTGAAGGAAAACATGACCAAACTGTGACCATTAAATGCAATGCTTCTTCGTTATCGCAGGTTGTATCCCAACTGCTTAAAATTTGCTTTTTGACCCATTAACGATCTCTGTTCAGTTCTACATGAAGTAGGGGTGATAAAAGAGTTAAGTCCGAGCTAGTGGACTCAATTCAGGTACGAACATGTATAGTTTGACTAAGTCGTATTTGAGTTGACTTCAATTTCAAGTCTTGATTGAGTGGATTTAACCCAAGCCAATTAATTTTCCTGGAAAATAATTTCTAAATTCTAAAAGAAGCTTGTGCAATACATATTAGTTCACATAATAAGGAAACATATCATTGAATAAAATATTAAATGAGAATTTTAATTAAAGAAAATCATTAGAAAGCGATACAAAAAATAATGAAAAATGGTAAGGATTGATTTAAAAATAAAATAGCATTGAGTTGCCTCTTATGAAGATGCTTATGGTTAAAAGCTTAAGCTCCAAATAAGATCCCTATTAGAATTAGAAATTGCGTTACTGGAGTAGTATGGTTAACAAATCTTTTTAATCGATCATTAAGGCTAAGAGGATGTCAAATAATTTAAAAAGAAATATTTTTAACACTAAATTTTAGGAAAAAATATTAATAAATGTTAAAAATATACATGATGTTAACTAATAAGTAGTACAAATAATGTTATGGAATAAGTTACTGAAAATATATACTATGAAAAATCATCTACATTGGAGAAATAAATTTGTTTTATGTCAGATTATTAATTATGCACATAGCTTTTTTACAAAGTAAATAAAAGAAGAACAATGGCAACAAATAATGGAGCTTCATATATTTTTTATTGATCTTCAAAAAGAATGCACTGAGTAAAAGAAAAAATATTTACCATGCATTAAGAAAAACAAATTGTGTCAGAGATAAGTTAAAATTATTAAAAATAAACATGATGAAAACATTAAAGTTAGTCTAAAGAGCTCCAATCATTGTGGGATTACATCAATGATTGTTATTATTTTATTGTTATAGTTATCATGATATATATAATGGATGTTCAAAACGAGGTTAGTATATAGAACAAAAAAATGTGGATGAAGGATACTTTTCAGCCCTTCCTGATATAAATCCTCAACAATTAGTTTCTCAAATCAACTCTTACCTCAACCAATTTCTTATCACTTTAGCTATCTTCATAACTATAGCCCCCACTAAGCCAAAGAAAGATCATTTTGGTAACTCTACTAGCTAAATAGAAGCAAGGAAACTAGCTAAAGGGAAGAGTTCTGGCTGCTGCAGGGAAGGGCTTGAGTTCAGGCTGTAGAGGAAGGCATGCAGGGAAGCACCATGTCACAAACTATGTTACCTCAAGTCACCCATGTGACTCCAGCGCTCTTTCTTGGTACTAAATCAACCCTAACCCTCATAGCGTTTGAACTTGTAAGCACAAAACACTCTAGGAAGAAGAGTAGGGAGAAGTATTAAAGAAAGAGACACTTCACTAAGAATGAGTGATTACAATACTTGAATGCTTGGGAAGCTTGGAAGGTTCCAAATGAGGGGGAGGTACTCCTATTTATAGTTCCCTCCAAGTTTAAATAAATTTTCAAGATTAAATTAGAATAGTTAGTTTCTAGATAGTTCTACACCATTCATTTATACACATACATAACCTTAGATCTTCTAGGTTATTCTTAAGTTCTCATTAGAGCTTTTCCTTTTAATATTTTCTAGAATACGGTAGAGTCTTCTATAGTTACTTGCATTACTCTCATCCTTCTGTTTTTCTCTAAATTCTTCCATCTCATGGTTGTCTTGCAAATTTTTTTTTTAAGATGGCGAAGTGTGATACTTTCCCCCACTTAAGCTTGCAATGCCCTCAATACGCCATCCTCCTGATATTGCTGGATCTTTTCTTTTAATTTTCATAGTGTCTACACATGCTTCCAGCTAGCTTCGCTATCAAGCAATCCTCTCCACTTAATGAGATACTCCTTGTAGTTTGGAACCCCAAGTTGTCTGATCAACTTGTTTGTGAGTATTTCTTCAACTTCTTTATCAAATTAGGTGATTACGGCTCTAGGCGCTCGCTTGGAAATCCCTCTTAAAGGGCATTCCATGTCTTCATGATAGGGCTTCAACATGCTTAAATAAAAAACTGGATGTATCTTTAATTTTGGCGAAAGGTTGAGTTTTCATGGGACCTTTCCCACCTATTTCATCACCTTGAAAGACCCTTCGTATATTCGAATCAACCATTTATGTACCTTTCAAAATGTTTTGAATTGTTAGAGTAGAACTTTTACAAGGATTAGATCTCCCTCTTTAAACTCGATATGTATTCTTTTTTTCGTCTACCCATTTTTTCATTCTCGTGGCGGCCTTAATGTTGCTCGAGCTAGCTCCCTTTGCCCATTTCAAGACTTAGCAAAACTTGAAGGCTGCTGAACTTTTTCCTTCATAGTTGGTTGCTAGGGAGAGGGGACTTATGAGTTGTTGTCCCATGATTATCTCGAAAGGATTCTTGTCGGTGGCTTCGCTTGTTTGCAAATTGAAAGAGAATTGTGCCACATCAAGAAATTTGGCCCAATTTTGTTGATTTGCACTCATATAGTGACACAAATTTAGCGCCAAGAAGGCATTGATCCTCTCAGTTTTTCCATCACTTAGAGGATGAAAGCTTGTAGAAAAGTTTAGATCTGACCCCAATATTTTGAATAGTTCGGTCCAAAATCTCTCAATGAAGCGAAGATCTCAATCGCTGATAATGTTTTGTGGTGTTCCCCATAGCTTTACCACATTACAGAGAAAGAGTCTTGCCGCTTCTTTGTCAGTACAGTCAGTGGTAGCAACAATGAACTTTGCATACTTGCTTAACCTATCTAACATGACCAAAATGCTTCCAAATTCATCCGACTTTGGCAAGCTAGAGATGAAGTCCATAGAGACACTCTTTCCCGAGGAATTGGTTGTGGTTCCAACAACCACCCTGGTAGTTGAAGGACAACTTTGTCTGGTTGGCAAACAAGACAAGTGTGGACATATTCTTCTACCCAGTTCTTCATCCCTAGCCAATAATAATTTGTTTTTAGAAGTGCTAGGGTTCGCTATATATCTAGATGTCATGCTCAAAAAAGAGTCATGCCATTCTTTGATTAGCTCCTTTCATAGGTCGCCCCACCTTGATGCGTAGATGCGTAAGTCTTTAGCATAGATGACATCTTCATCTATCCATAAATTTCTAGGTTTTCCTTCCATCACCAGAGCAATAATACTTTGGGCTTGTAGATTAGAGTTCAAACCTTCCTTGATTCTGCTTATGAGGGAGATGAAGACTTGTGAAATACTTACAAGTTCTTCTTTTCAGCTTAGTGCATCTGCTACTACATCGGCCTTTCTTGGTTTATACTCCAAGATGTAATCGAATTCCGCCAAGAAAATATGCCATCTTTCGGTGTTTGAAAGTAGTTGGTGGCGATATTATCTGTCATGACCCGGAATTTAGAGCCGAGTAAGTAGCGTCTCCATACTCTAAGACAATGCAAGACGAACATCCAATTGTATCTGATGATCGATCTCCATTCTTGGTGGTTGTTCTTTTGGTAATTCCGATAGTGAAACAGCTTTAAAATTCTCATGTACTGACACCACTTCCCATGGCATACTTTCTTAGGGCTTCAATTCTTCATCAGAGTCATAAAGAATAGCCAAGTAGCTCTCCTCTCGTTGGATGGCCTTCTTGAATTGAATGGTTGATAACAGTTTCGCTTATTGCTTGTTAGTCCTAGTTGTCGATACTAGGCAAGCTTGGTTGTCCTCCAAGATGCACATTCTATTGGCAAATGATATTGGAAATGCTATCACTTGATCTAAGAATTCTAGACCAAGGATTACTTTGAAATCATTCATAGGAATGATGGAGAAATTCAGCGTACCTGACCAATCTCCGGCACAGGACTTCACTCCTTTAGCAACTCCATGGATTGGCTTAGCCGATGAGTTGACTGCTTTGATGGAGCCTCCTCCAGTTATTTGCAGACCAATCATCTTCGCTTCTTCAAAAATGATTTTTGGAGAGAAATGCACAACGTTGAGCAGTTGCATTGTTCCCATTTGTGTTGTCATATCGCTTCCTTCTTCATCTTGATGGCTTGCAATGAGAGAGTTCAGAGCCATCATTTGAGGACAATCTCTTACCCAATGAGGTCCTCCACAAAGGAAACAGTTATTGTGTGGTTTAGTTTTCTTGTTGTTGTTAGACTTCCCCTTGTCCTTTGCCTTGAATGGGGCAATTCGCAACGGGTCTCTTCCATATTTTGATCATTGTCTCCTCCACTTTTTACATAGTTACTCTTCTTTTCCCTTAGCTTTGTAGACTCTTTCGTATAGTCAACCAAGCTCTCCGCGACGGCGATGACAGTAGCGAGATCTTGCACTCCACGCCTCCTAAGCTCAGTTTTCGCCCATTGTTGGAGTTCATCCATGAAGTTAAACAGAGCATTCCTTGTAGAACATGTGACAAATTTCAATGACCAGGCTAATAAACTCCTTAATATATTCCCGAATAGATCCCATTTGCTTGAGTCTTCGCAACCAGACTCTAACCTCAACCTCCACATTTTCAGGGTAGAATTGCCTCTTTAGCTCCCTTTTGAATCATCAAAGGTGGATATGATGCACATACCTTTCTAGATGTCTCCACGCTTTCTTCTCCACCACAACATAATGATGTATGAGGGATAAAGAGTTGCAAATTGTATTCTTTCCTCTTCATCCGCAATCCCGTCGCTCTAAAGTATTGGTCGATTCCCCATAGGAAGTTTTCTACCTCCTTTACGTTGCGAGCTCCCCCAAAACTCTTAGGTATTGGTACCTCGATGCGTCTGGCTTCGAATGTATGATTGCTAGTGGATGTTGCTAATGTTTTCTTGCATAGTGAAATGTCTCCACGCATCTCCTCTATACTGCTACGTAGGTTGTTGATCTCTTCTTCATGAGATCGTTGTACATTAATGACCTCCTCCATTAGATCTTCTCGTCTTCACCAATTGGTCTTTCATGGATTTCTCCAGCTGAAGCATCATACCTTTGATTGTGTATGGATGGGGATGTCCTTCTCCTCAAGACCATCCACCTTTTGGCCTAGATCCTCTAACTGGGCCTCCATGTTGTTCGTAGCCACTTTTACCCGGCAATGGCGTGAATCAAAGCCATATATGAGCTCCTTCGACCTCCAATGTGGTTTGGATGCAGCAGAATCCCGTTGCTCCTCACGACCTCTTCCTTGTTAAGATTGCTTCACATTTGTGGCTTCGGACTCCATGACATACTCTTTAAGACTCTTTGCCATACTTTCGAGCCAAGGCTCTGATATCAAATGTCACGAACTAACTTATCTCAAGTCACCAATACGACTTCAGCATCCTTTCTTGGCACTAAAACAGTCTAACCCTCACAATGCTTGGACTTGTAAGCACAAAATACTCTAGGAAGAGGAGTAAGGAGAAGTATTGGAGAAAGAAATACTTCACTGAGAATGAGTGATTACAACACTTGAATGCTTAGGAAACTTGGATGGTTCCAAACGAGGGGTAGGGACTCCTATTTATAATCCCCTCCATGTCTAAGGGAATCTTCTAGTTTACATTAGAATAGTTTAGTTTCTAGATAGTTCTACACAATTCTCTTATATACATACATAGCCTTAGATCTTTCTGGATTATTCTTGAGTTCACTTGGAGCTTTTCCATCTAATATTCTCTAGAATGCGGTGAAGTCTAAAGTTACTTGGAGTGCTCTCCTCTTTCTGGTTTTCTCTAGAATCTTTCATCTCATAATTGTCTTGCCAATTTTTCTGAGAAGGTAGAGTGTGAAAATCAGTTGTAGACTGGAAAGCATCCACATGATCATCTTCGACTGCACCAGTCCAATGCGATAGGATTAGCAGCTTTCACTTGAACTGCACCAATTGAAGTCTTCAGTTGTAGGAGTTTGGCGGCTCTTCCAAAAAGCTAAGGATGGCTTGAACGCCGACCATAGGTATTTTGACGGTTGCGGGGAGAATTCTGGCCACTTGGAAGGGCTCTTGCAGGTGAAGGTGAGCTAGGGTTTCTTTCAAATCTCTAATACCATGTAGAAAATTGAATTAGAGAGGAATATATCTTTCTTAATTATATTATTCACATGTAGGATATATATATCTCGGAAAAACAATCTCCACTTCAGATTTCCACAACAATCTCCCTTAATTATATTATTCACATGTAGGGTACATATATCTCTCATAATTTACAAACCTATAAAATATATCTAACCTACATTAGGAAAGCAAATAATTCTGAAATAAAAATAAAATAACACAGAATAAAAAATGTATAAACTAATCAAGGGTTTCCTAAGTTATCACACTCAAATCCTCCACAAAATCTTCTCAGATTTCCACAACTATCTCCACTTCGGATTTAATCCAAAATATATACTCATCTTGAAACTTCATTTAGCATCTCAAACAAAAAAAACGCAAAACTGCCTTATGGATAATGATTTTGCTAGCATGTCTATTGAACTATGATCTACTAAATCTTTATAATCCTCACTAATTCTGTGATCATTGCATCCCTGTTGAAAAAGAATTTAACATCTACGCGATTTATCTCGTCATGATGAAAATGATTATCAGACAAACAACTTGATTATGACAACAAATAGATTTTGTATGTAAAACATCTTCATTAAGTAGTTCACACATAAAATCTATAATTCATAAGAATTCCAGAACTGCTTTTGCAACTACAATGTAGTTTGATGCTATAGTTGACAAAGCCACAGTAACTGCAAAAGAAGATTTCCAACTAATTGTGATTTCAAACGGTTCACTAAAACAATTGATAACTTTTTTCTTTATTTTTTTTTTTTGTATATGCATTGGTTACAAAGTTAGACTCTATATACCCTTTAAATATATCTTCACATGGAGTTTAAAATTCACATATTCCTTTGATATGCTTTAGATCCATTTCACTCTATTCATAAGATTAGATTGTGTGCAATTTTTTCTTTTTTTTTTTTTTAGCGCACACACCCAAACAAACACAACCCACAAATGCAAGGCCTTGAATCTAGACCTCTTTGTTGAAAGACAAAACTCTCAACCATTAGGCCAATGTGACTTGCATAGATTGCGTGTGAAGTTAAGCTCATAGCAAACCGTAGCATAAATAATGCTTCTAACTACATTTTGACAAGGATCTTGTAGCATATACATCTTCTCATCATCATCATCATGACTACTCTTTTATTAGTTCCATAACTTAAACCAAATGAGTTGGAGCAACTTTTGAATCTTGCATTCCAAATCTCTTAAGCATATTTTTCAAGAAAAAGTTCGGGATAGAAATATTCTTTTATAACTTAGTTCATTTTATTTCTACTCTAAGAAGATTTTGTATAAGACCCGAAGTCTTGCATTTAAACTTAGCTTAATACGTTTATTTACATTATGATATTTCCATCAAACCTTTGTTACCAATAAGCATGTCATCAAGATACATAAGTAGATAAAAACATTTTTAAAACTTATTTATTGTTGTTAAAATGCAAGAATCATAATACTTCTTAACATGTATTCAACAATTTCATGTATCACAATCTTGAGGATTGCTCAAGACCATGCAAAATATTTTGAAGGCATACCACATTTTCAGCTCCTCCATCAATGTGACTATCGGGTGGTTTCTGATACGAACAAAGATGAATTTTCATAGAAAAATCAGGGCAAATAAAATCATTTACTTCAACACAAAACAATAAAACTCAAGTGCGTAAAAAATAAGCACCTATAATTCAAGAGGTAGGCGATATCTCCCAAATCGAAACCCTAACACCTACAATTTGAGAGGTAGGTGGTCTCTCCCAAACCCTAACCCTAATATTCAAGACAACAATCTCATCATGACCCCAACCCTAAACATATTAACCCTATTTATACCCACTAATAATAAATAATAAATTATTAAATTGCACTTTCAGCCTTGCATCTAAATAAGTATTCAAATTATATGGCGGGCTTGGCATGTCTAAAATTACTTCATTACGACCCGGCTCGGAGCTTAGAATTAACCAAGAACATACGGTTGAACGATGTGACCTAAATTTTCTATATTCATTTACTATTTAACCGATGAAAGGGCCACTAATTGAAATAAATTAAAACAATATAGTTAAATTTTACCTCCTTATTGTTTTTTCTTGTCTTCTATAAATTTTATCTTTTCTAACGTTCATCGTTAATTAATGGATTAACCTGAAAGGTTAATTTAAAATAATAATGAGCTGAACAAGCTAGTGAATACTCGTACTCAAAATCACAGTAATACAACAGAAAAAATGAAGCAATATGCATGTCAGTCAAGCTTAAATAAATTAATAAAATATTTGATGATATTCAAAGAACCTTACTGTATCAATAACTTATCAATATCATTCTATATTTGTACAACCGTCACAAGAGCACCGTCTAAAAACTACATCACCTAAGACACATAAATATTAATATCATTTTCCATACACATGCATGGGTACACATAATAGTATCATCAAACGGTGACTCTATCATAGTCAGTCATGCACATACAAACAGTCAACATAAATATATTGTTCATGTATTCATCGTATTCAATAAAGCATACACTGAATGCATGAGTAAGTAGCTACAACATTTATAAAAATATGACCGATAAATAAATAAAATATCTTAATCAAAATAAAGCATGTGTCAGTGTCATTAACTGCAAAATAATTGAGAAGAAATAAATTATTACTATAGATTAAGAGTACAAGTAATCACCTTGGTGTAGATTAATTTGCCTTGATGTCAATTCTTCTAGAATTGAAAGCTTAAAGTAAACATAATATAAAATTTAATTAATTTCTTATTTTAATAAACTATTAATATTTTATTATTTAAGTATTAAATTTACTTTATGTAGTCCGCTTAATAATTATTGTATATATATACATACAGTACATATATATATATATATATATATATATATATATGATATATGCAAAAGAGACCCTTGGGCCTATATTAATTTAAAAAACGGTTATAAAGGCTTGAGGAGAAGGCCCACGGAGCCCTTCCTCTTCGATACAATGTTATCAAAAGGATACAAAATATTAAACAATTACAAAAAATAAAAGTCAAGAGCGAGAACGTGATACTCTCGCTGTGTTTCTTGGAGATCCATGGAGTAAACTCTTTAATGCTACTCCATTGCCTTGAGTCACCGAGGTATCATCAAATAGGAGTGTAACCCCAGGCTTCTTCTTCCCTCAAGAATGATATACCCGCCAATCTTCTCCATCATCTTCTTCTTCTGCTTCTTCTTCTACTTCTTCCTCTTCCGTAGATCCCGCCGATTCTCGCCGGTGGGTTCGACAATTGAGTGGGAATTCTTCTTCTTCTTGAAAGCTTGAATGTATCCGTTAGAGCGAACAGTCGATAGCCCACTGGACGGCTTGCGAGCACGGGAGTAGCTGTCGCACTTCCAACTTGTTCGGTAACCATCGTAGTCTCCGAGCGTGCATTGTATAACCGATCGAGACTTCTTTCCGACAGATCATGTCGACTCGAGTTTAAATTTTTATCAAGATCGGATGCTACCCTATTCTCCAGAGCCGGCAGTAGCGTCAACTCTATGTCAGAATTTCCAACAACAATGAAGGCCCATCGGCCGCTTTTCATCGAAGGAGGATGCGAGTCTCATGAGCAAGTGTCTCTAATATGCCCAAAAATTTTGCAATGCTAGCAAAAGAGAGGTCTGCTCTCCATTACAGCCTCCTGCCAAAACCCTTCTGCACCATCAGTGATCCAAAAACGATCCACATCAACGAGAGTGAAATCCTCTCCACTCGAACCCCAGCACCATCCTGGAGAGACCCTATCAAAAGTAGGAGCATCAACTCCGAGAGGAGTACCGAGAGCTCGACTAATGTCGTACAAAGCACGTGAATCGTACAAACGAAAGGAAGCTCGCAAGTTCGAACCACATAGGAACGATAAGTAGTTCCTTTAGATGGGTCAAAATCGGAGTTCATTTGATAAGACTTCATATGGTGCCAACAATCAAAAACCGATTGTTGACGAAAAGTACAAGTATAGTCTTCTTCCTTTCAGTATCCGAATGAGTAAGTGTCTACCATCTAACACTCCCAATTTCCATCCACCAATGAATTTCAGATTCTCAAAAAAATTTCTAACTAAATCCATCTTGGGGTGACCAAATTGAAATTTTCCAACTAAAGTAAATTTAACATCATCGGAGAGAAACTTCATTTCCAAGTAGGTGAAGATAACGACGAGTTCCCATCTTTAGTACTCAATCGGCCTGATAAAATCGCTCTGTATTTTCCAGCCGCAGTGACATAAAATTCTTGTGGAAAAAAGAGGTGCTCATTATGGGAATTGCTGCCCACAGCTCCAGCATAGGAAACCTTAGATGCCATCAGAAAGAAGTCGTCGAGCGGCCTCTGCAGTTAGTGAACAGAGAAGCGTGTTCACCGTGCGACCGCAAGTCGAAGGAGAGCAAGGAGTCGAACGCGAGGAAGTTCAACTCGGCCGAGGAGAGAAGAAGCCGAGTTTGTCGCTCCAACGAACGCAGACTGTCTTGGAGCAGATGACGACTGCGACGCCGAAATTGGTCTGCCAGGTGGAGGACACCACAAGAAACTGGGACGCGAGGCTCCTGGCCGAAGAGGTCGTTCAGCTTGCAAAGCATGCAGACCTGGACGACGAAGACGACAAGGCCGCTCGAACTGGAGGCCGATCGAAAGGAAGAAGCAGACCTGGACGAAAAGGCCGCTTGTACTGGACGCGGATCGAAGGACAGCCGAAAGAGACCGGACGCGAGACGCCTCGAAGAGCTGCAGCAGACGACTCCGGCGGGGACGACAACGAAACGAGTCGTCGAGCCCGAAGAGGTCGAGCTTGCAGTGACGAAGCAAGCAGACCTCGATGACGACGAAGACGAGAAAGCCGCTCGACGCTGGAGGACGATCAAAGGACGAAGCCGAAGCAAGAGTCACGGGAATCGCCATGGCGAAACCCCGGTGCTCGGGACGCCGTCATCCCGTACATATATATATATATATATATATATATATATATATATATATATATATATATATATATATATATTATGATTATTATTGTTATTGTTATTATTATTATTATTAAATTTATTTAATAAACCTTTTATAACTTACATCGACCACCCTAAACCATGAGAATGTCAGTTCCTTCGCAAGGCTGCAGTGCATGGGACTCCATCTCCTACTCTCTGTTGTCTTGGGTAGTCCTAAAACACTATCATGACATCATGTTGTCTCAGGTACTAAAATAAAATCCAGGGAAAAGTCCTATAAAGACCTAAAAGGAATGGATATGATAGTGTATTGTCCAAATCTCTGTTTGTTAGCTTTAGCTCGTTTACAAATAAAAATTTAGCCAATAATATTTTAGCATCATATTTTAGTGAAGGTCAATAAAATTTATTTTCTGTTAAACATATGGCTTTATCTTTCATAAAATACCAGCTATTCCTCTAGAATGTAGCTCAGAGATAAAAAATTCTCCAAGAGAGGAATAAGTCCTTTCCCAAACAAATATTTATTTCTGAGTGAGAATGTTCATTAAAAAGCTACAAGTTTGTCTATGTTTCCAAGATAAGTTGAGTGAAAATCAAGACACATTGGATAGTCATGATCAATCTGATAAAATCCAAGGATCCTATGTTTTAAAGAATGAATCATCAAATTTACCCTAAAAAATGTATAAATAGTTTATTTTTAATTATACGCATATGTTTGAGGATGAATGAGTAATCTTATAAATATTTAACCCATTTGACATTCTTTAACTCAACTTTGATTGAGTATTGATGAACTTTAAAACATGATGATCAAAATTCAAAATTAAGTATAAATTCTCTATGCAAAAGTTAGTATCACCAACATCTCAAAAGATTAAATTTAAGTGTAAAACTTACTATCATAAATAGAAAATTGTTGGTCTTTCACTAAATTATGTTATCGGAAGGTTTTCTTGATTCAAAATTCTTCCAATCCTAATTCATGAAGCATCATAGGTTACTTCAAAGACTTTAAAAAAATATAGCCTAAGAAGTAGGTAAAAAGTAAAAAGAACATTCATTCAGTCAAAGGTTATTTGTGCATTAGGAGAAAAATAAAATGAATCCAATTTTAGTATACAAAATGTGAAATGAATATGTTTGTGATGGGATTGGTGTAGCTCCAGCGGTGGACACAATTAGAGAGAGTCATCTTAAATGGTTTGGTCATAGTAAACGTCGACCATCTGATGATCCGATTAGGAGAGTAGATGTTTTAGATTTGACCTATGTTAAGAAAGGCGGAGATAGACCAAGAAAGACTTGGGCATATTGTATAAAAAATGATCTTAATTTGTTAGAATTAAATGAAAATATGAGACCCAATAAAACGCAATGTAGAAAAAGGATTCATGTAGCTGGCCCCACTTAGTGGGATAAAGATTTGCTGTTGTTGTTGCAGTGATGGAGATAACAATAGTAAAATCTTTTAGTAGATGACTACAACATGCAAGCTTCTAACTTTAGCGAACTTTAGAAAATGACCAATCTAAAAATGCTATAACATTAAGGGATCAAGTTTGCATGCAGCAATAAATATAATACATCCAAAAAGAATCACTCTACTATACAAAAAGAAGCATTATTTAAATTAATGTATAAATTTTATTGCGTAAGTCTTTCAATGACTTGTTAGATATGTTATAGTTGTTCATTTTCACTAGAATTAAAAATCAAAACCTTATCAAAATACATTAAAAATTATATGTATAAGGTTTAAGAATAGTATTCATCAATCTCATAAATGTGTCAAGAGAATTTGAAAGTGTAAATGGCCTAACAAGTCATTGATAAAGTCCATCAATAGTCTTAAAAACTATTTTTCCACTCATCATCTGATTTAACATGAAATTGATAATAGTCACTTTGCAGATCAATCGTAGGAACAAATTTTATCTTTGAGATTAAATCCAACATATCATTTAATCAAAGAGAGAAAAACCTCTACTTGATATTGATTGTATTTATTATCTGATTATGAATGCACATTTATCAAGGCCCGTCTTTTTATGTTCCTCAATAGGTGAAGTTTGGATGGATCTGAAAACTACTTAAACTCCTAAGTCCTATACTTTTTATTTCAGAAGTTTAGGAATAATAAGATAGATTTGACAAACCAAAATTAGGATCAATAATGATGGCATTATTTCTACAGGAAGGGTTTCTTGATGTTCGATACTTTTCTTTGAAATTGGCCTGCAAATCGAAAATTATCTTGTAAGGTGATATGGAGGGTATCCTTTCTATAAGTTTTACTAGGAGTTTAATGGTCATATTATTATTATGATGTTTAAAAACATAAATATTTTCATAACAAAGTAAATAACACTCATATCATACAATCCAAGTTATCCTAAAATAATACAGGTAATAACCACTGGAAAATCATCATACCAAATTAAACCCTCTTAATTGCTTATTTTGATGGGAACTAGGCATTAACTAATGATGCAGAGTGATGTATAATTACCAAATTTATATGAAATGGCTTTAGACAAGATTTGATGTTAAAATAGGCTTTACCTAGTGTGTATGTTGAAATAATTTTCAAATCACTTTCCCTATCTCTCATTAACCCAAACACTTTTTACTGTATACAATATACTTGATAAATATGTTTTTCCTTTTACAACCTACATCCATTTTTAATTAAAGGCATCTCATCACATTAAAATAGTGGGATTAAGGCTTTGTTGTTGTTGTTGTTGTTGCATCTCATCACATTAAAATGGGCATAATCCAGAAATTCTAAATCAAATATTTCTTCTATATTATTATCTAGAGGTTCTTTAATTTTTTATTTTTTTTAGAAATAGAACTTGAGCTCCAAACTCATAATTTTAGAAGTGAAAGTTGGGTAAATTGAATGAGTGGGTGAAGTAGACCTACGGAATAATTTAGGGTCTGTTTGGGTTCACTTTGACTTTCTATTTTTGTTCTGTTTTTAGTTTGTTTTTTTTTTCTTCTATTTTTTATTTTTAGAAAATGTGTCTATTACTGTTATGATTTATTTGTTTTTAAAAGCAAAAACTATAAAACATGTTTGGTCGGCGAACGGCGGCAACAGCTGTGTCGGCGGGCGGCTGCGCTTGTTGACTGCAGCGGGCGGAGTTTGGGCAGCGGCGGGCGGCGTACTATGGCTGACGGGGGCAAGACTCGCATAGGTACACAAATAAAAACAAAAAAAAACCTTTATCCCGCTAAGTGGGGTCGGCTACATAAATCCTTTTTCTCCATTGTATCGTAATCAGTGTCATATTTTCATTTAATTCTAATAAATTAAGAGCCTCGCACAAGTAACGCTCCTTTTTTTTTGAAATGAAAAAAAGGAAAACATATTTTTCGAAACATTACTTGAGTTTTTAAAACAACAAAATATAATTTGTGTTTTTGATATTTTGAAAAAAAGTATCATGTGTTTTAAAAACAAAAAACGAATAAAGAAACTATTTTTGGGTTTGTCTTTTTTTTCAAAAATAAGAAATAAAAAACAAAAAGTGATCCCAAACAGGGCCTAAGTGAAAAGTGTTATTTTTAATTTTTAGAGATAAAAGGTGTTTTTCATTTCCTATTCAACCTATAAAGTATAATGAAAGATTTCCTCTAAGATTTGTGGGTCAAACAATTCGAACCCATTCATAACATAAGTACTAGGTATTAGTGAATAACCAATCATAGCTAGCACAATCAATTTTACAAACAAGGTCTTCAAAAGTATTCAAAGAATTAGTTATAGGAAGGCTACCATGTCTCAAAGTCTAACTAATATTTAGCTCTTAAAATTTCCTTCAATTCTATCATTGATTCTTCCTAATCTCAATTCTTTGGCTAAGCTAGATATTTATCCAATAAATTTTAGCATGTCGTACAAATTTCATCTTAAAATAATTTATTCATTTGAACTAACCACTAACAACACCACAAGTTAGTGCTTCACTTTAAAACTCCAGGATGGATCATTGAATTCTTAAGTACTCCTAAAATGATTTTTTTTTTCTCTTTCTCCATTTCTAAAGGTTGGTGAACTTTTAAAGGTTTGATTATCCCTAAAGTTTAGATATGAATCTACTTTCATTCATTCCAATGGGTGAAATTTGAGTAGATGATTAAGGTGGTGTTGATATTCTATTATCTCTACAAAAGAACCATGAGAACTAGCATGTATTCTTTAAACACTTGTAGTTGGTTCTTATTTTATCCTAACATTTTTTTTTTAAAGTTTTTAGATCATTTTAATAAATCTTAAGGTCCAAGGAATCTACTAACTTGATTAAGTTTTCAAATTGACCTAAAGAGATTAATTCATTTTCCATATAAATGATTTTTTTTAACAATGTATGAAGAGAGAATAAAGGAAGAAGACACTAGATGTATGAGAGATAAAAAAATTATAAATATATAATCAAAGTGAGTTTTTAGGCAAAAAGAACTTCCGTGTAAGGAGATGGGAACAAGATATTTTATGTCTCAAGTTCTTCTTAGACAATTTTAGTGTTTTAGATGAAATTCTATTTAGCTTAAAAAAAACACTAAGTTTAACACAACTACATCCTTAGGATTGTAAATTACAAAAAAGCAGATAATACTATCAAGCCTCTAGTTCTTAAGAAATCAAGTTATCACAAGTTAATCAAAACTTGAAAAAATCACCAAAAGTAGTAATAAAAAATAAAGCAAATAACTAATATTTGAACTCACACAAAAGGTAAATTATCATGAAAGAGTGGAGCCCTGTGTGTTCTGTCATAAAAGAAAAATAATTCATAGGTAGGTTCACACAAGAGATAAAAGGCTATGTCATATGGTGAAGCTCTCTAGTTAGAAATTTACGTTATCATCAAAGAAATACAAGCAATATACATCTCTTTCAAGCTACTAGTATGAATTTAAACTATCAAAAAAAATAATTAATTAATTTAAAAAGTTCTAGAATAACTCATAAGCTTGAAGATAAGTCCAAAATAAAAACTCCACTTGTTGAAGAATAAGTTTTGGCCAAACTCTGCTCCTTCCTAATTTTGCTCCAATACCAAGTACAATGGGGGTAAATGAACATTTCAGTGAGATCAAGGATGTAAATCAGCTGAGCTTGAGTGAGCTAATGCTCTGTTCATATTAGGCTTATTTGTATTAGCTCGTGTTCAAAATTGACTCGTGTTTGAATTAGGCACGTAAGAAGTTTGTTCGTGATCGTCTCAATATTAATTGTTTTGTTCAAATTGGCTTGAGTTCAACTCAATTTGTCCAGATAAATAACAAAATTAATTAGATTTTGTGGGGTGAAGGTTTTGAACCAGCACCATTATTTTGTAATCGAATGCACCTAACTACTAAAACACATGACTTATAGTGATTTAATCTCATATATAAATATATATAACATATTATTATATGAATTGCCACACCCCAACTAACTCCCCTTTAAGATTCGGCTAAGGTGCAATAGAAGTGAACAATTCATCAAGCTAAATTCTCACCAACATTTATCCCGACTTACAGAATCAATATCCATTTTGTGATAAACTAGTCTAACTAAATCGTCGCAAACATATTTGATACATTTCATTTCATATATCATTCATTTACACATGTACTCGGAAGCGTAGAAATCATATCATCAAAACATGTATATCTTTACAGAGCTGTTAAATATAACATAAATAAAATATGCTCCCAAATGACTGTACAAGCTCTCAAAACTGTAATGCAAAAGTTGTACAAGTCACACCTAATTACTCGCCCCGATGCTCATTACCCATTCTTGAAAGATAATATAGAGTGAGCCGCAACAAGCTCCGTGAAATAATTAATGCTAAAATAAAATTTTATACACAGAAAAGAAATAACATTTATGTTTGTATATAATTGTATATGTTTAAACACAAATCACAACATATTAGAATTGTATAGAATGTCTAAAAGGAAAGCAAATAGTGCAGAAAATCAAGATCGTTGTACAAAACATGCATGTCATTCATTAATGTGTAATCATAAGCATGTTCATATAAATCATAGCAATGTCAATTGCAATTGTATAGGTCTCAACTATTTCCAAGTCATGTTATGTCATTGGGTAGTCACCTGGTCCGATGGCTATATTAGCTATTGATAAAGGTTGAATCTTCCCAATATAGTAGTTATCAATAGCCCCCCTAGTACCACTTGTTCTCTAGGTTTTGTCGTCACCGCCTGAATACCAAAATTCTTTACAGTGGGTCATTTTAGTTTGTAAAAGAGTCAGAAGATCAATTTGACACCTTTCTCAAAATTTAAATAATGAAATCTAAAATCCAGTTATTTCTTTTTTATCGGGATCTTGTGATAGGTCATATTTGTGCTCTTGCTTGGGCACTCTTTTAAGCTCTTGGCTGGGCTTTTGTAATTGAACTGTTGATATCATTTGTTTGATCTACATGATGTATTACATCACAAAATTATCAGTGCATGTCTTTTACATCTTATCAATCCTAATTTGTAGCAAAATCAATTTATTGTTCCAATTTCTGCTACCGTGTACCAAGCTAATTTCTTCTATTTGATGTCCTTGAATGAATTACAAGAAATTCGCTTACCTCTATAATGTTATATGCCTGGCAATAGTCACATGGATCAATCTTTACATGGACATCTAAATGAATATTGTGGTTGTCTAAAATGATCATGAGGCCAAAATTTAAAGCAAATCTTCAACTGCACTCGCACCTTGGAACGCATGAAAATAAGAAAAGAGAAAAACATAAGTTAATAAAAGCAAATGTGATCAAATGATTAAGATGAGCACAATTTGTGAAACAGAATGTAAAAATGAGTTACAATTGCATCGTTTGCACTGCAACGATGAAGATTCCCGTTTGACAAAATAGGAAACATTGCATTTAATGAATAATATGAAACACGAGTGAACAATGATTTGGACAGCACCAAAATTTGGTTGTTCCCTTCAAGAATGTGCAGCTAAATCAATCAACAGTAAATTAATCAAAGAAACTTCGAAACAATAAGCCTACCCATCTCCTTCATCTTTGCCTTGAACTTGTCAACTAGCTGTAACATGGTTGCCCTCTGCTCATGTTCTTGCATGTCCCTTAACATGCTCACTATGGTTTTGGCATGACCTGAAAAATATATAAATTGTCAAAATGTGCAAAAGATCCAAACAGATGTGCATGCATGTACAGATCTGGAGCTTCCGAAACATTGTAACAATCAATATTACAACGCAGGATCTCTAGTTTCTATACAAACTTGTATTAATAAAATCGAGTGCTTTCACCTGTGCACTCACTAGTGTGATAATGAAAAATGCAAATAGCATGTGATTACTTCCAAGTAAATTGCAGACCTTCTGTAAGAACGAGAGTTTTTGTCATTACCATTTTGCAGCTTTTCGAGAATATGTAGTAACAAGATGATCTTTGAACCAAATTCAAATAAAACCCAATCCCTTCCTACTTCTAAGTACTCTGTTAGATGTGCATAAAATGTATGCCAGCTTTTCACTTGCCTATTTCTTGATTATTCAGTGTACGTTAGGAAAATAAAATTGAGATATATATATATGTATATATATAAATCGACGATGAAGGCGTCGGGAGCTCCAAGGTTTCGCCATGGCGATTCCCTGTGATTTTTTCGGCTTCGGCTTCGATTTCGCCATATACGACGACGATCCTCCTGCACGACGACTCCGTCTACAGGCGTCTACGACTGCACTCTATCGGGTCCAGCTCGAATCTTTCGTCGTCTCCTACGACGACGCCGTCTGTAGTCGTCTCCTACTACTACGACGACGTCGCGCTCGCGCGATCCTTGCTCGACGCCGACTGCTGAGACGTCCTAGCGATTCGATGCGATTCGCGGTCAGCTTCCTCTGACTGCGACGCATCTTCTTGCTCGACACCGACTGCTTCAGCTCAGACTTGCTGCAGTTGTTTCAAGAGGACTGGAGGTTGAGTCTACTGCTCAACGCCTACTGTTGCGGTTCTTCGACACGCTCGGCTCCCCTCCAGCCGCGTTGTGCGAGCTCGACGACTTCCTGTTGTGGGAGCTCGAAGATTTGACTGTTGAGGCCGCTCAGCGACTTCCTTCTGATGGCAACTAGGGCTTCCTATGTTGGAGTTGTGGGCAGCAATTCCCACAATGATCACCTCTTTCTTCCGCAAGAATTTCATGACACTGCGGCTGGCAAAATACGAGCAGGCTTTATCGAGCCGATTGAGTATTAAAGATGAGAAACTCCGTCGTTATCTTTACGACACCTGGAAATGAAGGTTCTCTCTGATGATGTTAAATTTACTTTAGTTGGGAAATTCAATTTGGTCACCCCAAGATGGATTTAGTTAGAAAATTTTTGAGAATCTGAAACTTATTGGTGGATGAAAATTGGGAGTGTTAGATAGCAGACACTTACTCATTCGGATACAAAAGAAGAAAACTATCGCTAGACTTTCTACGCAATGACTCGGTTTTGATTGTTGGCACTCACATGCAGTTTATCAAATGGACTCCTGATTTTGACCTATCTAAGGAACCTTCTATTGTTCCTATGTGGTTCAAACTTCTGGGACTTCCCTTTCATTTGTACAATCCACGTGCTTTGTACAACATTAGCCAAGCTCTCGGTACTCCTCTCAGAGTTGATGCTCCTACTTTTGATAGGGTCTCCCAGGTGGTGTCGAGGTTCGAGTGGAGAGGATTTCACTCTCCCCGAAGTGGATCGTTTTGGATCAGCGGATGGTGCGGATGGGTTTTGGCGAGGAGGTCGTGGTGGAGAGCGAAGCCTCCTTTTGCAGCGATTGCAAAATGTTTGGGCACATTAGAGACACCTGCTATAGACTACATCCTCCCTCGAGGAAAAGGGCTGCTTGTTCTTCTGTTGTTGTTAGAAATTCCCAACATAAAGTTGACGCTACCCTGGCTCAGGAGAATAGGGTAGCATCTGATGCTGATAAAAGTCTAAACTCGGTCGACTTGCGGCATCGGGGAGAAGTCTCAGCCGGTTATACAAATAGCCACTCCGGAGACTACAGTGGTTACTGTACAAACTGGAAGTGCAGCAATTCTTCCTGTGCCGCAAGTCGTCCAGGTGGCTACTTCAGCCTTCCGCTCTAACAGATACATCCAAACTTTCAACAAGAAAAGAAGAATTCCCCTACCAATTGTCGAACCCACCGACAAGAATCAGCAAGACTCTACGGAAGAGGAAGAAGTAGAACAAGAAGAAGTAGAAGAAGAAGATGATGGAGATGACTGGTAGGTTTATCATTCTCGAGGGAAAAAGAAGTCGGGGTTACACTCCTATTCGATGATACCTCGGTGACTCGGAGGCAATGGAGTAGACGATTAAAGAGATTACTCTATGGATCTCCAAGAAACAGAGCAAGAGTATCACGTTCTCGTTCTTGACTTTGTTCTGTAGTTTTTGAATATTTTAGTTCTTTTTTGATAACATTGTATCGCTGGGGAAGGGCTCCATGTGCCCTCTCCGCAAGCCTCTGTAACCGCTTTTAAATCAATATAGGCTCTAGGGCTTCTTTTACAATATATATATATATATATATATATATATATATATATATAAAATAAAAGGAGCTACCCAGGCTCTCTACATGTTAGAGAAAAAAAAAAAAAAAATATATATATATATATATATATATATATATATATATATATATTTAAAAGGGCAATTTCATTGATCAAAAGAAAGGTTATATCTAAGATGGGGTGTGTCCAAACAATCCCCATTCAGCAAAAAAGACAAAAAGGGGGAATGGTATATTATGACAAGTAAGTAATAGAGAGGAAGAAGCTTCATATGCAAGGTGGTGAGCCGGTTTGTTGCCTTCCCTAGGAACATAAGACCAGATGATTTGAGTAGAAGCCGTCAGATGCTGAATTTTTTTATCCAATATATCAGATACCATGGGGGGGAGGTCTTCAGTTGAAAGATGTGTAAGAGTTGTAAGCAATCCAGTTCCACATGTATATTATTTAGCTTTAGAGCAAAGCCAATTTCAGCCCCCAAAAGACAGCTACAGTTTCAGCTTCAAGAGCATTTAGAGCCTCAATAGGAGCAGCAAAGTACCATAAACAATGCCCTTTAAAGTTCCTGCAAAGGCCACCAATGCCAGCCCTGCTACTAGAGTAACTACCATCAGTGTTTAGTTTCACCCAATGCTGTGAAGGGGCCCTCCAAACAACTAACTGGACAGCAGGAGGGTTTACTCTCCCAGGTGAATTAGAAGATGAACCATTCAACTTTCTGATAAAGGACTAGCAGTGTAAGCTTATCTTATGAGAGCTGACAGGAAAAGTTTGGTACTTGGCAGCATTCCTGGCCACCCAGATAAACAAGAAGATAATGAAAGGAATATGTATTTTTGAATGATGTTTCCAAGAATCCCAGCAGTCATTAATATTGGACCAATTGGTAAGAAGGTACAGCGGTTGTTCTCCTGTAAGTACGGCGACCCAAACACTTCGGAGACTTCACAATACAACATCGGGTGTATCGAGGCTTTCCTCGGCGAGTGGCATAGATGACATCCGGATGGTCCTACGATACCTTTAAGTTTTAAAATGTCATCGGTAGGAAGAAATTTTCTAAACAACCTCCGATGAGAAGAAGGCCATGGATGGGGTTATGTTAGCTTTCCAAACACATTTTCCCCAATCAGTAGATTGTCATTGGTAGTGAGAGTGATAAATAAACTTGGACAGACTTTGATGGGAGCCATTTTTGGTAATAAGTCTATCAGGAGCAGAAGAATTGATAGGGAGATCCAAAATACTTTTGACAATGTGAGGGAGTTAACCTCACTAATCTTGGAGTGGTTCCACTTACCATGCACCCAGCAATCAGATACATTAATTATACTAGAGTTAATGGGTTGATATTCCTTCAAGGAGTGATTTCCCAACCAGTTGTCAAGGCAAAAATTGATTTGGCCTTCACCCACATCCCAAATGAAAAGAGCTTCAGCAGCATCTTTAACCTGGAGAAGAGCTTTCCAGTTTCTAGAGTCCCCCAATTTAGGATTCACAAGTGATGAATGAGAAATGGGACAATATTTACCTTTCATAAATCTTGCCCATAGAGAACATTGCTGTCTGAATCTAACCCATTGCTTACAGTAGAAGATATGGCTCATGTGTGCTAAATTTTTAAAGCCCAGTCCACCAGAGGCAGTAGGATGGCAGATCTTGTTCCAAGAAATCCAGTGATGTTTGTGTTGACCAGCCTATAAGAACTTGTTGAACGACACTTCCAACATTCTTTGAGTGTTCTTTTTTAACTTGATCATTTGAAGGATGTACAGGGGGTAAGTAGTGAGAACCGATTTGAGGAGCGTCAATCTTCCCCCATTAGACAGAAATGAGGTGGTCCAGCATTGGATCTTGGAGGTCACCTTTTTCACCACCTCATCATAGTGGGATTGCTTCCTTTTGCCCTTGATCAAAGGGAATCTTAAATTTTTGAGGGGATTAGTAGTGAAGAAACTAGTGAGATCTTTAATCCAGGTAACCTGGTTAGGTGGCAGCTTATTGCTAGGAAGGAGTTGGCATTTTGATTTATTGAAGGAAAGTCCAGAAGCATTCTAGAAATAGTCCAACAATTTCATAACCTTCCTAATAGCAGTTTTGCTCCCATTGGTGAACAAAATGACATCATCTGCATATGCAAGATGAGAGACCATACAGTTTGATCTGTGCAGGTATCTCAGATAGGGTGACTGCTGCTGTGAATGGTTAATCAACCTTGACAGATAATCAAAAGCTAGTATGAAAATGTAAGGGGACAAAGGATCCCCTTGCTTAATGCCCCTAGACGATAAAGAAGCCATGACACTCTCCATTGATTAAAATGTTATAGTGAGACTTGTGAAGCCACCTTTTGATAAGTAAACAGAAATCCTCAGGGAAGTTCCTAGCTTTAAGAGTCTGTAGAACAAAATCTCAGTTTATTGTATCATAAGCTTTAGCAATGTCCAATTTAATGATAAGATTGGATCCTCTACAAGGCACATCGATCTCCAACGAGTAATTCTGTGCCAATAGAACATTGTCGGTAATGCTTCTCCCTTGGACAAATGCGAGATTGGTTGGGTGAGATTAAGTCATCCGAGCAAAGGTTGCATTACGGAAACAACAATTCTATCGATGACCTTAGAAAATATTGTGGTTAGACTGATTGGCCTAAAGTCCTTCCATGTAGATTTGTTATTTTCCTTAGGAATGAGAATAATTGTGGTAGCAGTGAAATACTTGGGTAATTCTGTACCACGGAAGAAACACTGAATAGCCAGAGTAAGATCTAACTTGATAGTCTCCCAAGCCTTCTGATAGAAACCAGCAATATATTCATCGGGTCCAGCCGTTTTTGATGGATCCGAGGAGAAAAGAGCCTCTTTGATTTCATCTTCCTCGAGGTGGAGCGAGATAGAGTAGTACCATCAAAGCTGGTTTTCGATTTGGGTAAGATCTCGGTTTGAAGTAGAGGACCGATTGGAGGGCGAGGTTAAACAACTGATGAAAAAAATTGTACGACGAGATTGGCAATAGCTTGGGTACCAGTCAACCAATCGCCCCCGTCCCCTTTAATTTTAGTTATAGCATTTAGCTTTCTCTTATAATTTATGACAGCATGATAATATTTAGAGTTTCTGTCCCCCTGTGCAAACCAGCGACATGCGGCTTTACGTTTCGAAATTGTTCTTCAATATCTATAGCTGTCAAGAGTTGCTGATTAGCCACCATTAAATCATTGTCATTAACACTACCTTCCAAGTTAGCCTGCTCTAACTGATTCACAATTTCCTCAGCAGCAGAAACTTGTGAATGAATGTTGCCAAACACCTTCCAATTTCAATCCTGCGTCTTAGCTAATCTTTTTTAGCATCTTAATTTAACAATAGGATTGTTAAATGTATAGAAGAAGGGTTCCAGCCAAGAAGATTGAACAACATTATGGAAGGTAGAGTGAAAAGCCCATACATTCAGATATCTAAAATGGGCTTTACTACGAAAGCTCTAGAACGACAACTTAACCAGTAGGGGGGAATGATCTGATCCACCCCTGGGGAGATGTTTCACATTGGTTGAGGTAAAAAAGTTAATCCACTCTTGATTAGCCAAGAATCTATCTAGCCTTTCCCAAATCTTGCCTCTCTTCCAAGTATAATCTGATCCTTCATAACCCAAATCAAAAAGTCTAGTATCTGAAATATTATTGGAAAAATCAGTCATTTTCCTGATATCAGGTGTCCTTCCTCCTTTCTTTTCACTGGGATTAGCTATACAGTTGAAATCCCCACCAACTATCCACATTTCAGACATGCTCTCTACTCGATCTGATGTAATGAGTTCCAGAGATCATCTCTATCAGCTTGGTTGCACCAGCATAAATAAAAGTGACCAATCCAGTCACCTGCTCAATGTGAAAATGAATGTGAAGGAACTAAGGGTGGTCTAATAAAACAATCACTATCATTTCTTTTCTGCTGAAAAACCAAACTTTGTTGGAACAGTTGGCAACAAAGTTAAATTGAGAAATTTATTGGTAATTCTTGTGATGTTATATTGAACCATAGGTTCCAGAAAGCAAAGGCCAAAATTTATGAATCACATTAAGATTCACCGATCTATTAAGGGAGCCACAGGCGGCAGTCCCACTAATATTCCAACACAACATGTTAATCATTAGGAGTCATTCCACTCTGAGTGAGTGCTAGGAATGGAAGATACAAGTTGTTCTTCGAATTAGCTTCGGGGTTGAATTATGTTCTCGAGAAGACGGGTTCCTCGATTCTAGCGGTAGCTTTTTCTTTTTGGAATGGTAAACAGTCCACCCTTCAACAAAATCAGTAGCAACATTATCAAAACACACAGGTTCAGAGCTAGGAGAGGAAGGCAACACAATGGGATCTGGATATGAAGTACTTGGTGGAAGAATTATTTGTGTAGGTAGAGGTGCTGACTCTGATAAAGCATGTTGTCACAGGTCCAAAGGTGACACGGAGTAAGGGTTCACTAGAACCATCCGTCGGAGGGTTACCGGGGAAGAGGTTCGGCGAGTAGAAGAATAAGGTTCGACGAGAGGGAAGACAAGAGGAGGTGTCCGACAAATCAATACCGGCGGGATCCGTACCAAGATTACCAACTTTCTCTGCATTCCCATTAACAATAAAATCTTCCTTTTCGGGGAGGTGCCAAAGGGTCAGCTGGAGGCCGGAGCTTATTGGAAATAGGAGGGATAGCTGGGACAGAATCAACAACTAGGTCAGAGGGGGCCACAACCGGTGGAGGTCTTTTTCTTAGTTACGCTTCAACCTGTAGCACTTGTCCATAGAGTGATCAAACATTTTACAGTGTAAACAATAGTAAGGCCTCTTCTCCATCATAATTGGTTGCCAATATCCATTGTGTGCAGTCCCAAGCCACAATTCTTTCACTTCTGGTAGAGTGACATCTCTTTCGATTAACATTCTAGCACCTAAAGGCACAGTAACTTCGGTGGTTGGGTCATCAACAAGTAGAGGTTTGCCCGAGGCTAGCCCGATATTATAAAGTGTATGCTTCTCATAAAAGTGCGGTTGTAGTTCGAGCAAATTAAACTAGATGGAGGCGATAGGAGGTTCGAGAGAAGGGTCGAATTCGGGTGACCATTTCAATATCTTCATCGATTTTCCTTCGATTGTAATAGCTTTCATGGAGAAAACTCTAGCATAATCATCTTCCAAACTTAATTGGATGATCACATGCCCGCCATCAAATAGTCCCACTTTCCACGAGTCAAAAAGTTTCAAATTTTCAAACACCTTTCCGATAAGCTCCATTTTAGGATGGCCAAACTGAAACTTTCCAACCAAAGTGAATTTGAACCTGTGAGCCAAAGTGTTAATCTCCTCAGTGAAAAAAATTGCAGGCTTCCCATTCTTCTTGCGATTGGCTTAATAAAGCGGCTATCGGCGTTGGGTATCCCATGAGCGGCATCATGGAAGCTACGTGGAAAAACTCCCTTACCACAAGATGGAGAAGAAGCCACGACGAGAGGCATAAGAAATTTTCCCCCGAGGGAGGGTTACTTTCCATTGTAGGATCGCGAGTGCGAGAGAGTGCGAGAGGGCGGTGAACGGAGCGAGAGGAGCGGCGAAAACGATCGCAGCAGGGAGCAGGCGCTGCGACTCGACGAGGCGAGGAAGCGAGCGGTCTTACCTAGCAGAGACACCGCAGTCACAAGGACGAGGCGATGGAGGAGAGCGGCCCCAACCCTAGCACCGTCGTCCCGAAGCGAAGGGAAGACGACAGAAGCCGCAGTCACGAAGACGCTCTGGAGCGTGGTCCTCGTGCGATGCGAAACGAAGCGAAGACGATGGAGAAAGTCGCCGCCGAGCAGTTTGGTCAGCCGGAAAATTACCACCGGGAATCGCCATCGCGAAACCCGAGTCGAGCCCTCATCGCACTAAGTTCTATTACTTTATATATATATATATATATATATATATATATATATATATATTATTAGAGAAAGGGAATCATAGAGGGTAGGTAGGCATTACAAACACAAAAGACCAACTAACAAAACTATTCAGAATCGAATATGCCAACACTCGCACATTCATCTAAGTCCTTTCATAAACATTAATCATATTGTTCGTTAAAAACTTGTTCTTCAATCATTTTAAAACGGGGCTGACCCCATTCTCATGCCTTTAAAACCCAACAGCCATAAGTAGAACCATAAGCAGAACCATATCCACCTGCAGCATGTGCAGCAAGCCCGGCGTTAGCTGCCGGAGACGAATAAAGATGTCCGTGCTGGTACGAACCGTAAGCTTGATCTGCTGTTTGGCCAATAACCGTCGGCGTGGCAGTAGGTGCGGCGGCTTCCACCATGAAATTCTGTATCAGTTGCTGAGCAGTCTGAACTTGTGTAGCACTTCCAATAATCTCAACGGTCATTTCTCCTGTTACACCCCTAGTTTCCTGTATAGTTACAGTTGCTCCACTGGCACGTCGAATATAGCTGATATTAGTTCCAGCGGCCCCTATTACAGCATCAGCAAAGGAAAGGGGACTTTGCATATGCTGGGTAACCTGAGCAACCATTGGTGCAGGTTGATTAGTTGCCGCATGAATGCTGAGGGATGGCGCGTCTCGTCCGTATGTAGATATACCATGGTGAGGTTGTTTTTCCAATGGCGTGAGGTCAGGTGGATGGTAATAATTGTCATGAGGACGAGAGGGCATGTATTGAGGATTGGCACCATAGCCCGGACCAGCATTTGAAAGGCCTTGAGGATGGCCCCAGGGTTGAGGTGGAGACATGTTGTGCACCATATGCAGATTCTGAATAGAGGTATGGAACTCAAATAATGGAAGCACGCCTAGGTCGACCAAAAACTTCCTAAGATGATTTGATACCACCTCCAACGCCCTATACACCGATATGGGTTCTCCTTGTATTTCAACAACTCTGTCATCAGGCAAAGCAACAGGAGGCAGATCTTCAACAACACGAACGGCAGAGTTGCAAGTTTCTTGGATAGATTTTATGGTTGATCCTTGTTTTCCAATGAGGAATCCAGCTTGTGTTGCTGCCACCAATAATCTTGTCAACACAGTATTACCAGAATTAGGTAGGCCCGTTGGGTCCCCATCCAAGCCATCTACTAATCGTTTATGAACCTTCAGAAGACCATCCATGGCAGGAGAGAGCGACAAATCCGGCTCTTCCTTGGCTGAAATCATTACCACTCTTTCCGGAACTCCGGGAGGTCCATCAAGTATCTTAATACGAGCTTTGGATTCCTCGCACATTTTCTTGATACATTCCCCTTTTCGCCCAATGATGCCTCCAACCTTATGTGCAGGAACCAATATGCGAAAAACACTCTCACCAGGCCAACCAGGCCATCTCTTTTCAGGTGCTCCAGCTACAGCATTCTCCTCAACTTCTTGTTTTGGGTTTTCAGAGTTCTCCAGTGCCCCAGAAACATTATTGTCAGTAAAATTGTCCTCAAGCGCATCCATCATGTATGGCACCGACGGAGGATAACTCCGATCTGCTTTGGAGATATATATATATAGCCCAACTACTAAGAAACAAAAAGCAAAAAGATCAAACAAAAAGTACAAAAGATAGGAGAAAAGTTAAACTTGCACCTAAAACTTTTTCAGTGGACGAGGTCGCCAAGGTCTTCCTCTTCCATGAGTTCTTGTAGCGCATTTAATAATCAAGCTCTGGAGTAATTCTCCATTACCAGGAGAGACCAATGTGTCATCCATAAGATTCCCAAAATAGTATAAGCATTCACGCCTTCTTCTCCCGCTCGGAGGTATACACTGCCACTCGTTCCTCCGAAGGGTGAGTCCGATCCGAAGAGGGAGAGGTTCGCTGCAGTGATTGGTTCCAAAACTTGGGATTCTCCTACCCCTAGAGCGGGTAGAACAACCAGGTATTATTAGCCGTCGATCTTCTCGGTAGAGTAGATACATTTTCCGCCGTCGGATTATGGTTGTTTGTTTCTTCCTCGTCTTCGGACGTGTCGAGGTGGGGAGTCGAACTCCTCCATAAGTAGTGGGTACCGAGGTGGTAGTATAGTTGTTCCATGCAGAAGGCGTCGAGAGGTGACCCCGTCCTCGCTCCAAGGGTCGATCATTCTCACCCCGTTCCGAGCCCGAGGAAGGCGGTATATCCGTCATGCAGAATGTGTGGGCAGATAGCATTTGTACGAGGAGGCTTTAGATTCGGATGCGAGTGGTAACACTATTGGTGAGAGTGGCCAAACATACGGCAATGGGTGCGATGATGATGGCACTGTTCAAGTTCCTGTCATTGCCAAAATCCCCGATCGCTGTGTGCCAATCCAAAGCTCTTTCGGAAGGGTAACGTAAAATCTCGTTCAATCAATATTCTAGCCTCGGAAGGTCTAGATAGATGCTCCATGGACGGATCGGTGTGGAGTGGCGTTCCATATATCTTTGCAAAAGTAAGAGAAGCTCTTCGATCATAAAGATGTACTCGCAAATCCGGAAGCGTAGCCACACCGGATTATGGGAGGTTCGATGCCGATGGTCAAAATCCACCGTCCATTTCAACACCTTCATTACCCGATCAGTCCATCCGAAGTGTTCTTCTAAGCAAACACTTGGCATAATCCGCATCATCCGTTAATCGGATGAAACGTGCTCGACCATCTAGTCTTCCTATCTTCCAACTTCCATTAAGCCTTCATTTGTTCGAATTCCTTTCGGATCGGCTCAAGTTTAGTGATTGTCGTAGGAGAACTTACTCACTAGAAAAGCCTATAGGGTGCGGAAACAGATAGAGATCTCTTCCTCGGCGAGAAAGATTGCAGGTTTGTCGTCTTTGCGGGATGCTTTTTTGAGAAACTCACTCTCGACACCTTGCTCATGGGCCAATTCATTGAAATAAAACACTGATACAAGAGTTATGGGAAAACCCCGTAGCTGGGGCATCACCCAAGAGCACAAAAAACAGAAGAGACAAAGACACTCTGAAATAGAGTTCAAACAGGAAAGACAATAGAAAGCATACAAAAGTATTAGAAAGGAAAGTGGAAATGTAAGTCTTCCACTTTCACAAGTAGTAGCTAATGACGTCTGAGCCTTCCTCTGCTAGGACGTGAAGCGGTTTGAGCGAGTAAATTTTTAAGTGCTTGACCCATTCCATGGGGAGCTAAACTATCGTCAATTAAACCTTGAAACTTAGAGGTACCCCTTATCTTTCTCTTTCTCCGGGAAATGTAAACTTGTCATTGTCGTTCTTCTTCTTCCTTGTCTTCTTCTTCTTCTTCGGTCTCATCTTCTTCTTCTTCGGTCTCATCTTCTTCTTCTTCATCTTCGACGATTTCTGAGGGCTAGGTAGCATTTATGGCACCTAGTTGTGTATTAGGAACTTTAGTTCCATCTCTCTCAATTGGCACTTCTGCGCCGAGAGGAGAGACATTAGTGATAACCGCGGCACTAGGAGCCACCTCCTCCCCCTGAAATTGTGTGTCTTTCGTAAGTGGGTGGACAGCTGGATGAGAAAGAGGAGGAGAAGCCACATCTCCCCCTCCCTCCCCCCCCCTCTCAAGGAGAAAGGGTTCTGAAATATGATCTGTAGTTGTAGGGACTGAAGAAGCAGAATGCAGGACAAAGGTCAATTCTTTGGATTGAGGAGGAATATAATTAAGAGCAGCATCAGTTGCATCAATAGGATCTGGGACGAAATGAACAACATGTGGATCAAGTACGAGTACCGGTGGGGCCTCCAGGATTTCAGACTGGATTTCAGTGATACGTGGGACATCAGCAGAACAGTTGAGTGGCTTTGCAGTAACGATTAAATTCTCAGGCTGATGCTCAGAGGGCCGTGAGACATCCGTGGTTAAAAGAGGTGGCACTTAGCAGGGACAACAGGAGAAAGGGGGTGTGAGACCGACCCAATATTGTTTCCCAACGAAGGAGCTTGCGGCTTTAAGTTTGGATGTAGCTTATAACAAGCAATAAGGCTATGACCAAACATGGAACAGTGCGAGCAATAAGGAGGGTGAGGACCCATCACCACTGATTGCCAATACCCTAAATGCCCAGACCATATCCAAACCTCATCGGGGTATGGCTCGGTAACATCACGTTCAACCAGAAAACAGGCATCCGATGGACGGGTGTTTTCTAAGGTTGGATTATCCACCTGCAGCGGTTTCCCAAATCCTTTGGCAAGTGAGAAGAGAATCTCGTAGTTGAAGTGATGATATTTAAGCCCAGGAAACTTAACCCATACTGGTATAATAGGAGTTCGGCCTTTGGATCAAAATCCACTGTCCATTTGAGAACCTTCATGAATCTGTTGTCAATTTTTATCACTTTGCGGGAGAGGGGGAGAAAATAGAAGTGTAGTCGATATCAGTAGTGAGATGGATCAGAACGTGTCTACCGTCAAGGGAGCCAATTTTCCAGGGTCCCGTAAGCTTTAAGGTGTCGAAGAAATGACGTAAAGTGTCCATTTTTGGACGCCCGTACAGGAATTTTCCCACCTGAACCAGACGGCACGATGAGGCAAGAATGTTCGTGTCCTCCTCCGTGAGAAAAAGCGTGGGCTTGCCATTCTTACGGCCCAACTTTCGAATGAACCTGTAGCCGTCCTTATCAAGTTCGAGGGCGTCGTGGAACTCCTGCGGAAAAACGCAAGAATGTCGTGTTGGACTTGGGTTGTTGCCGGCCGTAACAGCGACAGCGTTGCTGCGTGCCATTGACGAGAGTGAGAGAGAGAGTAGAGCAGAGAGCTCTTACACGTCTGCAGGCTGAGACGTCTTCCCGTAACTACCGGGAGCGTCATCCCGTGAAGAGACGCACTGGAGCGTCGTCCCGACAGGGGTCGTGCGGCGCGTAGATGACGGAGCAAGTCGCCGAGACGACGGATTTAGGGTGGAACGTCGTCCCAACAAGGGTCGGGCGGTGCGAAGATGACGGATTAAGTCGCCGCCGTGTAAATGTCGTCGACGTCGTCGAAAGAGAGCAGGGAACTCACCGCCGGGAAACGCCATCAGGGAACCTTAGCAGAGCCCTCATTGCGGAATCATATATATATATATATATATATATATATATATATATATATATATATATATATATCTTCTCAGTTATTGGCATGACAAGAAAACATGGTCCTACCAATGATGCAACCCTTCTCTTTGAATTCTTAAACTCCATTATTTCCTATCAGCCATATGAGCATCACAAGATGAAACCTTCTCTTGCCACGTTGAAAACAATTGTATTATTAAACATGATACAAGCTGCAAACTCTTGCTTTTACAGTAAGACGGGTATGATATCCATCTGCTTAAAATACTCCAATAGGGATGTTCTATCATAAAATCTCCATACAATTCGATAAGATGAATAACCATATTACAATTGTACCCGAGAAGATCTCATGAACCAAATTGATCAAAAACTTCCAACATTTGGCAAAATATTATCAACAATTTAACTCTAGAGCTTGCCTTGTATGGGTCAATAAATGCTATATTCCTAAATGGGTCGAACTAATCCAGATGGGCTTACATGTGCTAAATAAACCGAAGTGATCCTAAACACCAAATCGATCACTTATAACTCTTAAACCCACAGTGTTGAGAATCCTTCAAACAATACTCAATGTCACGGCAGAATAGGATCACGGGATACGAGAAAACCGGAACAATAAATTTAAACCAGAAGCACAATTAAAAAAACTAGAAAATAACACAAGAATTTTATACGAAAAACCCGAGAACAGAAAAAAAAACACGGAGTCATACCACCACAACTTTTACTATAAATTTTTAGAGAGTTTTACAAAGAATTCACAAAAGTTTCTTCTCCACACTCACACGAAACTTACAGTGCATCATTCCACAATCTTCCTACTAATCGGACATAGAAATGCAAGTCAAAAAACACCAGAATCCTTCTCACCAACACTTCCTACCTTCACAATAATTTTATTAATGAACAAATAAGAAGAGTTATGCTCCAAGCCTGCACATATGCTGTCAAAATCGTGACAAAAATAGCAGTTCTCGTGAAAAATGTTTTGAGCACCTAGGCGCCCAGTTCTCTGGAAGCAGGCGCACCAACGCCTAGTGACATAGGACTTCCACCTTCTTGGTCTGAGAACACTCAATGAGCGCTTAAGCTCCCATAGCCCAGCACCTAGGCGTCGAGTGCACTGATTACGTGGAAGCCAGCCTGACTGCTGCTCATAGGTGCTACAATCAGACTCCACGACTAGCACAAAGTATATATAATTTTTACTTATTTATTTAAATTTATTTTAAGTAAGCTAATAGCAAATTTTGGGACAATTACAAGAAAATCAATGTTTGATGCAAGCAAGCCTATTTAAACTTATTTGAAAATCCAAACACAATTAGCATAGTTTGTCACAAAA
The DNA here is from genome assembly GCA_022702705.1 of Papilionanthe hookeriana x Papilionanthe teres. Taxonomy (NCBI): domain Eukaryota; kingdom Viridiplantae; phylum Streptophyta; class Magnoliopsida; order Asparagales; family Orchidaceae; genus Papilionanthe; species Papilionanthe hookeriana x Papilionanthe teres. The sequence goes on along the minus strand of CM040424.1, from coordinate 31,856,692 downwards.
GACGGGGCTCCAAAGAGGGAGTTTTTCACAACTAAATTTCATTTGACACAAATACTGAGATATTTAAAGATAAGCACATTTGAACCATCTCATCTAGTCAGATACAACTATGAATGAGAAGAGGACTCAAAAGTGGAAATTTTTATACCCTAAATTTGCCAGCAATACACTATGCACATATGCTAATACAATCTATGCATCTCGTAGCTAACTAGAATGAGTGATAGACCAAGATTATATTTAGTCTCTCTATGTAAACTATGAATTTCTCTATAGTGATGCACATGCAAATTGAAAAAATTCAAGCAAGTACACAAGGACATCAAGACATAGCAAGAATGATGATTGTTTAGGTAGTTGACATAATCAAAAGAATGTGGGTTTCCATTGACTATTAGTCAAACCTAGACAACTTGATAAATTAAAATTGAATTAAAATAAATTAGGGTTTTCTTTTATTAATTGATAAGTCCCAAGGAATCTAATAATCAACTTAGGATTGCTCACAGTCAACGTAGTTTATGAGATAGATTGAGAATCTAACCATACTAAGTTCAGAGCTCACAAAAAAGAATGAGTTAAAATTTGAAATTGAATTTAAATATGAGGAATGGATTAGCTTGAATGATCTCTAGAATAAGCTAGAGAATCAAGTAGAGAGTAATAGCCTAATCAAATATAAAAAAAAATGTTTAAGAAGATTAAACTAACCTTCGAAAGAAACTAAAATTAGTCAAACCTAGGAATCAAATTATTTACTTTTTTAATGTTCATAATGGACCGCAATATCTATGGTACATTAGCAAAATATATCAAGGATGTTTGAAAGTAAAGATTGTACTTACCTTTTTGCTCTTAGTATGTTTGACCACAACTCTCCTACTTGATATCGCTTGCATTCTCACTTAAAGTTGAATATTGCTAAAGTTCAGTAACCTGTTCAAAAACCTATTCATGCTTAATTGAGGGTGGACATATTGCCGCCTACCATCTCTACTGAGGAGGTGCAACCCGACCAGCTTTCCAACACGTACTTACCTCTACTCATCTGCCTGACGCTTTTCCCGATGGAAAAATTTCAGAAATAATCCTCTTATTGAAAGCTTGGTTGTCTCAAAAGAAGAACCCCATACCCAAGCCGTTCTACCCATAGAAGCTCTTATACTTGAACACTCCACTCCAGCTATGGGATTGGAGCATGGTACTTTGGAGTCTCATGACACAGCTCCTTGTATTACTGATAATGATCCATCTCAAGATGTTCATTGTTTTAATGATGCCCCTCCTTCAAGGGAACCCCAACTCTCAACACATCTGAATTATGCTAAGGCAGCCACCAAGCAAGTTGTTATCGCTACTCAGGATAAACCTACTGATCAGATGAGCTAGTCCTCTGATGAGGAATGACATGTTTATACATCTAGGAGGAAAAAGAAGAATGAGGTCCTGCTAGAACTCAAGAATTCAGCGTATATTTCTTAGTTGGTGACTATCTCTTTTGACGTAAATCCCTAGGCGGTGGTCTCTTTTGGCGTAAATTCCCTAGTTGGTGACCCTCTTTTAGCGTAAATTCCCTAGTTGGTGGCTATCTCTTTTGACTAAATCCCTAGGTGGTGGTCTGTTTTGGCGTAAATTCCCTAGTTGGTGGCCCTCTTTTAGCGTAAATTCCCTAGTTGGTGGCCCTCTTTTGACGTAAATCCCTAAATGGTGGTCTCTTTTGGCGTAAATTCCCTAATTGGTGGCCTTCTTTTAGCGTAAACTCCCTAGTTGATGGCTACCTCTTTTGACGTAACTCCCTAGGTGGTGGTCGCTTTTGGCGTAAATTTCCTAGTTGGTGGCTCTTTTTTAGCGTAAACCCCATTTTGGTGATTGTTTTCGGCATAAATCTCGTGTTGATGGCCTCGTACATTCCTGCCCAAATTGATTTCCTCATTTAATCAAATTTACATCACTCAAACAAAACTTACGACAAAACAACCAAATAACACATCATATTGCAATCCTTTCATCCCCAACGGGAACTTTTAAAGGTCTTTAATTGCTCTTGTCTTTGGGTTAGAAGTCTCCAGTGGAAAGCCCGAACTCAAATTTACCCTGACTCTGAGTCAATTTGATCTGAGTATGACATGCTTACATAGTCTCCTGGTCGTGTTGATTGCTTCGGTCAACACCAATACGCGCGGTGTGCCTGGCCTGCACACCACACCTATTGGGGGTCCTTTTGTTGACCTCAATTTTAGTGAGGTCTTAGACTATTCCTCCTAGACCCTAGGATCTAGCTTTAAGAGTTCTGTATTGACCATCCTAGCGGAATAGTAATAGAACGCATCTCATATAGAGCTTCGAACCACTTCTAGACCTATTTTTGTGAGACCTCGCATGAGTAGCCCAAGCACTTGACTCCTGTTGCAAGGGCTAAGAACTAACATGTAGAGGGCCCGAAAATGAGTTCTCATAGGGGCGTACGACTTTAGGTGAACCTTTAATGACGTTCGAATTCGCGCACGCCATAATTTGACACTTTTTGACCCGATCATCGACGAACTTATCCGAACGACCCCGGATGACGAAACGGACCACACGGATGCGTCCGGGACGTCGACTTTAACTAGGAAGGATACCCATATTGTTGTGGTTTCGTGCTCGCGCGAACGACACGAAAATCGACGCACATTTTTCTTAATTTGTGGGACGCGGGTCCGGGCTCGACCCAGGTTCAATTCGGGTCTAAACTGGGCTGCACACCCCAGCCAACTTGATTTTAAAATTCAAATTTTGAATTTCAAATAAACCAATTAATCTGACATTAATTAGGTTAGATTTGAAATTAATCTTTCACCAAATAAATATCCCTCTATAAGGAAAGTAATTAATTTGGCGCCCAATGACGGACGAACGCGGCTATAGGATTGAGCGGGAGGCTTTATTCCGGGGATTCGACATTAACCCTCCCCCTGTTCGAGCACCCTGCACCGACACCCGCTAACCCTTCCTCTTCCTCCTTACGCCAAAGCCCTAGTCCTTCTCCCGCACTCGCCTGCTCGATCCCGCCATCCGCATCGAAGAACCGCTCGACTCGGTCCCGTCTTCCGCACCGATGCCACAGAGCTTCTCCCGCACTCGCCTGCTCAAGCCCACTGAAACCCTCGCCTGCTCGAGCCCACCGAAACCCTCGCCTCTTCCTCCTCACGCACAGCAAGCTTTTCCCGTCTGGTTCCCTCCCGGATTGCGCCTTCCCCGCGGCATACCTCTTCATTTTTGCTCCCAGCCCTGGTAAGTCAGGTAAAATCTGAACCTTCTCCTCTGATTTGTGGCATATACGGCTAGAGATTTGTTGATTATGGATTTCTTTGTTGTTTAGCAGCTTAATTCCTAAACTTGTTCAATTTTGCTTTTAGATATGCCACCTTTCCTTACTCATGTAAATATGGATGAAGCCATTAGCATATGATTTATTCTCTTATAATATCTCACAAAATTTGGATTTCTTTTGCCTTGGATCCACGCCAAGGGATTCGTTTTGCTAGTGGGTGGACATTGAATTCTTATTTTTATGCTTGTGATTTTTTCCTATTGCTCTATAAGATTACATGTATAACTCCATATTGTTGTGGTTTTTTTTTAAAGAGAGCTTATTTTTCTTTTGAAAGCCTAGTATGGCCACCAAACGGGCAACGATGTTTTCTCGGCAAGTTTTGAGTTGTTGTGGGAAGGACAATGCTTCTTTGCCATTTTATTTTTATTATTATTCCGAGCATCCGAATGCAATCATTATGGTGCTCCAAATGAGCGTTCACTTCAAGATAAATATCTCTTTGCTTGTTTTGTGCTTTGAACATCCAAATGCGATCACTATGATGCCCCAAATGGTTGTTTGTTTTAGGAATTAAATGGCTCTTTGAGGGCCTTGTTTGCAAGGTCACATATCTAACATCTAAATACGGAAATACATGCATGATATTTTGAACTTGCTATGTGTATAAAAAAAAAAAATTAAAAAAATAAAAAATAAAAAAAAAGGAATGATGCACGTTGGAAATGAAAAGAGGAAGGATTCACCTATCTAACACTCACTTCCATGCGTTTACATGGCTAACATTTTTTTTTTTTTTCACACATGCCGCAGTAACTATGCATGAAAAGTTCTAAATGTTGTCTTTGGGCCCGGCAAACTTGTGGTTTTCTAGTTGCAATGGAAAGGTTGTTTTCTGCTCTATTTGCTTGTTGATTGTTGAAGCGTTAAAAGTTGTTTTTTTTGCTCCATGTGTTTGCTGATTTTGGAAAGCTTAAGACTTGTTTTCTGCTACATGTGCTTGGTGATTTGAAGGTTGTTTCACTTGTTATCTACATGTGCTTTAGGACTGCTCTCTGGAGTGTTTAGTCGCTGGTCGGAGTCATTGGAGGTCGTAAAATCGCCGCAAATTCTTGCTAGTTGCTACCCCGAGTCGTTGGAGGCCTTAAGACCGCGATTTAGGCTCGGTTCACTTGCATTTTCCCCCTTGGTTTTTTTTCGCTAGTTTTTTGGAGTGAGCCGGCCTCCTCCGTTTTTTTTTTATTGTTGTTTTAAATGGTTAAGTCAAAACAAAAAACAGGAATTTCTGATTTAATTACTTGGAAGACACTTAGAAATATTTGAGGTCTAGTTGGAAAACTCACTTAAGCGTGGAACATCTTAAATCACCTAAGCACAAGTTAAAGTGTAGGCTTCCTAGAGTTAGGAGCACACCTTAAGTGAGAGGCCATCTACCTAATCTCCTGTGTAGGCTTCCTAGATTTTAGGCGCACATCCTAGGTGAGAGCCCATCCACCTAATCTTCACTGTAGGCTTCCTAGAGTTAGGAGCACACCCTAGGTGAGAGCTGATCCACCTAATCTTCACTGTAGGCTTCCTAGAGTTAGGAGCACACCCTAGGTGAGAGCCCATCCACCTAATCTTCACTGTAGGCTTCCTAGAGTTAGGAGCACACCTTAGGTGAGAGCCCATCCACATAGTCTTCAGTGTAGGCTTCCTAGATTTTAGGAGCACACCTACAGGTGAGAGTCCATTCACCTAACTTCACTATAGGCTTCCTAGACCTTAGGAGCACACCCCGAGTAAGAACTCATTAACCTAATCCTCGAATACACAGTGAAACTAAGCACCTGACCCTAATTCACAAGCTGATTGAGACACTAGACATGAGGGCGCACTGAGGCGTGGTTCACCCTTCCTTAATTAAATCAAATAATGGAATTCCCTGAAATGGCTTAACCAATAATAAAACTCAATGCTCTGGGATTTGAGTTTGAACATCATACTCAAATCCTCCTGGCAATTGGGGACATTTGTTTTGCCACATATAGATCATCGGATCGGTGTGAGTCTGAGGCCTAGGTGGCGAGGGCGATGATAATAATGTTTATGTGTGCTATGCGAGGGATACGAGGGATACGAGGGATAATTAGAATAGTATCTCCTACCTCGAGGACCCTCCATAAAGGGAGAGGAAAGGACCGATGATACTATTCACCGACTCTTGGTGAAATCGTTTCCCCAGACGATCTTAGGTCGTCAGTAGTTCTAGCACGATTAAAGTGACTAGCCTGTGGACTCTATTATTTTGCAAAGTACTTACAAAAATAATAAAAAAAAGAAACTCTTTTGCTTGTTAACAAAATTCTGTATAAAAACTTAAACAACTTTTGCATGAAAATCAAAGAATTTTTCTTATAAAATCTATAAATATCCATGGTTAGTCACTTGGATTGAGGTTAAGGACTACCCTCCGTAGATCGTCGGGTCGGTAACTCTTGTCCAAGGTCGGGTAGCACACAGCCCAGCTCTGAGACCCACGCCTTTACTGACGTCTCACACCTAGTTCGGGTTTTCCATACGTGACTATAAGTTTTATTTGTGATTTTCACTAGTTTTTCTGACTTTCGTGTTGGGTTTTCTCTTTTTACTTAATTTACCTGCAAGTTTATTTTCTGCGAATGATATCATGCTTGTAATACAAATCAGGCGACAGCAGCAGATGCCTGTACGCTTTATGCTTATTTACGATTTACTTTACTATCAATTTCGCAATTTACTTTTCAAGTACTTTTTATATACCTGCAATTTGTCTATTCTGCATGCAAAACCTGAACTGAAACTGAAACCAAAACAAAAAGAACAAAACAAAATCAAAACTTTGACACCAAAACATTGGAACACACTTGATAAAATCATTTGAACCTTAGACCTAAGGACTGCTACTTCAACAAGAAACTTGGAGCATACACCGTGGGCAGCACGATGAGGAGCAAGGAGCGAACCACAAGTGGAGGTCGTCGTCATTCTGCAACAGCTAAACCTTCCTAGTTTAAATAACAACATATACGACTTCGAGGTAGTTCGCCCCGCGCGGCGTAAACCCTCACTCTCCTCTTTTGGATTCTGTGCAACCGTGTTGCGCAGCATAAATCCTAACTCGCTTTAGGTTCCGAGATTATCGTACGGTACGACGTAAACCCTCATATCTCTGTGCGCTACTTGCATAATTAGGTATTATGCAAGTGTAAGTCCCAAATAATAAAATTGGCAGGATTAAACAATTAAATAACATCCTCTCCAAAACGCAGCCACAAAGTAGGATAGCTTGGGAAGTCATCGAGATTTTCCTCGGATCAGTGACATCCCATACCATTTCCTTCCTTTGGACTCTTAAAAATAAATGTTCCCATTTGAGCCACTCCTACTTGCTTTTCCACATCATACCGTGAAAACCTAAACCCTTGAATTCTTGAAGACAGAACCACCAATCATTATCGAGAGTTTTCTCAAGTGGCACCAGTCATTTGAGATGTAATTAACTATAGCGGCTTGCCTCTATAGGGAACTTTGAACCCGGGTAAAATATACCCTACATGGTCTTCCTATTAGGTAGGGGAACTTATCGGTCACACATAAAGGTTCGCAGACCAAACGGATGTCACGAGTCCCTCAGTTCGTATGATTGGGTCCACCGTCGCAGGATACATTAATCTTTTGAGAAAGTGTATCATTTGTGTCATCAGACACAATTATGCATATTATTGGACAAATGAGATCCAGACGATCTCATTTTTCAAAATTAAAATACACTACTTTAAAAAATCATATACCCTTTTATATTAAACTAAATCACTAAATTTTATTATCTTTCAAAGCAAAAGTTGGGCATGTCTGAGGGTTTATGTTTTATATATATATGCTTCAGCATGCGCCGTCTCCTCCGCTCTGCTAGGGTTTCGCCTCATGGCGAACCCTAGCGTATGCGGTACGCCTCGCGTCTGCTGCTACGGCATCGCACCCCCAGCTTCGTCTCGGTCTGTTGAGCGTCGTCTCCTCCGTCGAATCACGAGTCCCCTGCAGTCGCGTCGCCGCTCGTCTGCTCGCGGCGTTCTGTCGCGCTACTCGACTGGCGTCGACGCTTGCTACGCTCGATCCCTGCGTCTCTCTCTGTTGTTCAGTGTCTTCCGTGCCTGCGGGTTTCCTTGCAAAGTCCGTGCGATCCTACAACAACGGGACTTGCGCACCGACTTGAGCAGTCGTCAATATGACTTCGAGTTGATCTTACGCCGCCGCCCTCGCCGGCGTTAAGCCCGACAGCGCTTCTGCACGTTCCAACATATTCCCGCAAAGATTTCACGATACATTCGCGCAAGGAGTTGAAACAGGATTCCTCAAAAAAGCATCCCGTAAAGACGGCAAGCCTGCCATCTTTCTTACCGAGGAAGAGATCTCCATCCTAGCTGCACCCTGTCGTTTGTTCCTAATAGGTAAATTCCTCTACGGTAACCCTAAACTCGAACTAATCCGTAAGGAATTTGAGCAAATGAAGCTGAATGGAAGCTGGAAGATTGGAAGACTGGATGGTCGGCACGTTCTCATCCAACTGACGGATGATGGAGATTACACCCAAGTGTTTGCTAGAAGAACACTTCGCATTGACAATCGGGTGATGAAAGTGCTGAAATGGACGGTGGATTTTGATCATCGCACTGAACCACCCATCATCCCCATCTGGTTGCGCTTCTCAGATCTGCAGAGACACCTCTACGATCAAGAGCTTCTATTTACCTTCGCAAAGGTATATGGCACACCACTTCAAACCGACCCGCCCACAGAACATCTGACTCGACCTTCCGAGGCTAGAATGCGATGGAACAGGACATCACGCTACCTTTTCCGAGAGAGTTCGGATTGGCACACAACATCGAGGATTCGCAGCAGCCAGCGGAATTGGAACAGTGCCTCTCTACGGTACGCACAGTCGTATGTTTGGACACTCCCCCCATCAGTGTTACCATTTGCATCCGAACCTCAAACCTCCACGTGCAAATACTACTGGACCGCACATTTCTACGTCGGACGTCCCGCTTCCCTCCCCACCAGAGATACCCACTACTGTTGCAGAACAGGTTGAGATGGCTCAACCTGTGGAGGAGCATCAGTCAGTTCCCATCGATAGACAGGATGAGGTCATCGCTCGAGCAGTTACACTTCCATATCAGGTACCCACTATTATAGAGGGAGAGCAAACTCCCCACCATGACATGACTGAAGATAGGGAAGAAACTACCACTCATATAATGTTGACGAAGGTGCATACGACTACTCAGGTAGAGCCACTGCCCAGCTTGGTTGTTCAACCTGATCATAGGACAGGACAGTCTCAAGCAGTTGAACCTATCACGACGAATAGCCTTTCCCAATTCAGCTCAGACTGTCAAGTCTACTGAAGAAGAATGACAAGTGTATACCTCACGGAGAAAGAAGAAAGCGGGGGGCCCTATCCCCCATGGAAACATTTTGGATGATATTTTGGTTTCCCCTGACAATGGGGAAGTTCTTCAGAATGCGATTTCTAGCTGCGCTTTCATAACCAGGGGCAGGGGGAAGCCCTGGCGACCTCGTCCTCCTTAGTTGTTAATTTTTTTTTGTTGTATCTTTTGTATCGCTCTGTTTGAGCTTTATTGTACCTTTTGATTTTATGAGGTGAGCTCAATTGTTTTGGGCCCTCTCATACTACTTGTTTTGTACCCCTCTTTTAATTCAATGCAATAAGCCTACGGCCCTTTCTTTAATATATATATATATATATATATATATATATAAGATACATAATGGCGCTAGGCGACTCTGCTAGAATTTCGCCCGATGTCATTTCCCGACGCTGAATTTCGGTTCCACTCCATTTCCCGTCGAGCTCCAGTTTCCATCGCTTCTCGCTGACGAAGACATTTCACGTCTTCGATCGTTCCCGTCAATGCAAGATCGCACGCCAGCCGACGACGTTCGACCTGACGACGCCTCTGCTCGACAACCCACTGCTCGACGACCATTGCTTGATGACCGCTGACGACGCCTCTGCTCGCATCTTCGTTCGTTCCCATCGACGCAAGGATACGACGTCTGCCTACCTGACATCTGTCTCAGATCGCAGGACCTTATTCCGACCCACAGGCCGCCTCTGCTCGCAGATTTCTGTCTCGGATCGCAGTTATTACCTGCGCAGTCCCCTGACAATGGGGTTTGCGCAGCCGCGACTATGGCCTCGGTACGATCCTACACCGTCACCCACGCCGGCGATACCCCCGCCCGTGCCCCTCTTTCGAATATGTTCCCGCAACGATACCATAATGCTTTTGCGTCAGGCGTTGAAACAGGATTTCCCAAAAAAACATCATGTAAAAATGGAAAGCTTGCAGTCTCTCTCAGAGGCCGAGATCTCCACCCTAGTTGGAGCTTGCCGGTCGTTTCTAGGATCTGTTTGGGGCAGCTTGTGTGTTTCAGGATAAGCAGCTTATCCTGAAGCGCGGCCCCCGGGTCGACCTGCGGCCTGCGTTTAGTGTAAACAAACCAAACGAGACAGACAACGTTTTCAAAAACGTGCGCGAACCAAACGGTTAGGCGGCGTTTTCAAAAACTCCACCGCACTTATAAACTACCCCAAACGGGCCCTTAGTAGGTAAGTTCCTTTTGGAAACCCTAAACTGGAGCTAATTCAAAATGATTTTGAGCAAATGAAGCTAAAAGGAGCTTGGAAGATTAGTAAATTGGACAATAAACATATTCTCATTTAATTAACATACGATGAAGACTACGCTCAATTGTTTAAGAGAAGACTCATACGAATAGACAACTGGGTGATGAAGATTTTGAAATGGGCAGTCGATTTTGACCCCTTTACTGAAGCTTCTATCATTCCTGTTTGGCTGCGCTTCCCAGTGGACCTCTACGATCAAGAGTTCCTCTTCTCTTTAGCTATGATATACGGTAAGCCTCTCAAAACTGTTACGCGTACAGTGCACCTGAGTAGGCCTACTGAAGCAAGAATTTTGATAGAGTAGAATCTTACTTTACTTTTTCCGGGAAAGATTTAGATTGGCACACAGCATCAGAAGTTTTGGCAACGAGCAGAACTCGAACAGATCCCTCCTTACTGCACCCACTGCCGTATGTTCGGACATTCCCACTCTCAATGTTATCATTTGCATCTGAATCTTCAACCGCCAAGTAAAAATGAAATTGGATCGGCTCCACTGCATACTTGTCCCTCTTTGATTCCCGAGTGCATTCCGTCGACTACCTAAACTTTGGTTGACACGCTACCACCTCTCCCTCCCACTACTGGAGACCCTCCCCTTAACACTACTGTTCTTGTTATTGAGACTCATGTGTTGGCAATGTTTCAGCTGGGCAACCTACAGCTTCAATCATAGTTGAAAGCAATACTGCAGGATCCTTACCTTCAAAGGATATTGTTCGGTCAGATAATCAGGTGAGCATTGCAGCTCCACATCCTCAGGAAGTATAAGGTGCTGAGGAGACAGTTCTACCACCTCGTCAGAATGAAAATGTTGTTACGGTTAGTCAGGAGCAGGGGCTCATCTTCTTCTACATGCCCGACAATCTATTGAACACACTGATCAGATAAGCCAGTCTTCGGATGAAGAATGATAGGTTTACACTTCTAGGAGGAACTTAATGGATGACACTTCGGTAACTTTCGGTAATGGCACGACGCTCAACAGTTTGTTAGGTGGCACTGTTCGTAGAAATAGAGGCATAGGCAGAACGAAACTGGCTCATCCCTAGCTGCTTGTTTTCTGCGAATTTTATTATTTGAGTTTATCTGTATCTTATCTCATTTTGGGTTGCTGATGTGTGTTGTATCGTATGGGTAGGGTGCCTCTTTTGGACCCTTTCATACAACATTTATATATCTTTTCTATTTCAATAAAATTAGCCCTTGGGCTTTTCAATATATATATATATATATATATATATACACATCTCTTGATCTCAACAATGGCGCCAAAGGGCGAGAAGAAACCAGCAGAGAAGAAACCCGCAGTAGAGAAGCCGGCCGTCGAAGAGAGGCCGGCGGAGAAGAAACCTAAAATGAAGAAGCGGCTGCCAGCGGACTCCACCGGCGATAAGAAGAAGAAGAGGAGCAAGAAGAGCTCGGAAACCTATAAGATCTACATCTTCAAGGTCCTGAAGCAGGTTCATCCCGACATAGGGATCTCCAGCAAGGCGATGAGCATAATGATTCTTTCATCAATGACATCTTCGAAAAGCTCGCGAATGAATCATCTCGCCTCGCTCGTTATAACAAGAAGCCGACGATTACCTCCCACGAGATCCAGACGTCTCTGCGGCTGGCGCTTCCCGAGGAGCTAGCCAAACATGCTGTCTTAGGGTACGAAAGCTGTTACTAAATTTACTAATTCTTAGGTGGTGGATGAGGAATCATTGGTCTAGGGTTAGGGTTTTGTGAACGATAATCGTCTATGGGCATTGGTGTGTTGATTTAACAGAAGTTTGCATGGAAATCAATTGATCTTTATATCTTTTTTTCTTTTTAATATATATATATATATAGTTTAATACTAATTATGGCCAAAATAGTTCATCCTACAGTGTTGGTCATGATTTCAATTGGTCGTACCTGTTAGGAGTGAGTTTGGCTGCAGAGTTAGGAAGGGATTATAATAAAGATTGAATAAAACAGGGAAAGTCTGAGTAAGGAGTCAAATCGAGATAAAATTGCAAATTAAGCTTATAAATATGTTAACTTAAGCTTAATTTATAAATTTCGTAAAATTTAAGAAAATGTGAGTCTGGGTTGTGTATGCTAGGCAGCAAGCCCAAGGCAGGTCCAATGAAACTCGTCGCGAGATTGTTCTATCATTTATGGTGAGATAATTACTTGTAAAAGAAGTAAAAGTGATATTTAGAATCATTATGTGCGGCTGTCTTACATATTTGTTTATTAAGTGATTTAAGTTAAAAATTAGAATTTAAAATTATTTAATATTATTGGATATCTGCATGCTCCATAGAAAAGCAAACTTTAAGTATAAATTATAGATTTTATTGATTTCAGTATATTTGTGTGCATGACAGATAAATGATTTGCTTGCAAGTACATTCATATAAGCAATTTTGCATATGAAAATAATAATAATAGATAAGTGATTAAAAGAATTTCATATGCATTGTGACAGATAAACTGTTTTATAGGTGACTTCAACAAGAAAAAGATTATAGAAAATTGATTGAATTCAGACTCTCTATATAGAGATCGAAACGAACCATTTAGCAACAGTGGGGTTACTGATAAGTGCCATGTCAGGATGATCAATCTTTATCAACAGTTCATATAACAGGCAGCTAGGGTTATGACTCAAGAAAATAAAATAAATCGAAGCACATGAAGATTCAAGTGACATTCTTAAAACAAGAAAACAAATAATAAGAATGAAAGCACAAGCCATATAGAATTTGCACATTGACCACCGATTATTTTATTATATTAACTTCATGTTTCTTGTATTTTTATGTATTCAAGCTTGTTATTATTCCAGTTTACTCATTCGAGCCATTATCAAGCACTCGTATTGTTCCTTTTGTGTCTATTGAATTTTACTTTAATATTATTATCTCACTGATCCATAGCTTACCCTATAATATAGTATTGATTTTTTTGGGAGAGGTAGTGTTCATGCGTGCAATGAATCAAATGATTCCACTTTTGTACAACTTTTGAATTGTATATATTTTGGATAACTTTTTGATAATTTTTTTGGTAAATATGTATTTACATTTGTGTTTGGCAGCTCTGTATATGATTTGAGATTTATTTTGCATGCTTCTTTGGTTGGTTTGATATGAATCGATGATTGATGATATATAATGTATTATAACGGTTAAGTAACGAGTAGATTGAGCTCGAGTGCCTCTTGGCTAAAACTTGAGCTTGATTAATTAATCGTGTTAAAGCTGGCACATAAACCAGTTATAAAAGAGAGAAAATAATATTAACTTAAGCTAATGTTATGATAAAATGACAAATAAAATGAACAATTGTCAAATAATAATAATAAATCTTGATTTAAAATATAAAATTAATTTTTATAAACATTTTCAATAATTTAAAAAAAAATTTTGATATTTAATATATTTTTACATATTTTATATTAATATTTTTTTAAAAGAGCCAACTCACGAGCTAACTATTCGAGCTTGGGTTTAACTCATTAAGCTTAGCTCACGATCCACTTATTGAGCCGAGATCAGGCTCACGATCCACTTATTGAGCCGAGATCAGGCTCACGAGTCGGCTTAGCTCATGCACGACACTAAGTTAGCACAATACTCCACCCATTTGGTCTTGATTTGTGCAAGGACGAGTGTTGGTGGGAATTTGAGTATAACTTAATCGTCCTCTTTCACATACTATTTGACCCTAGAAGAGAGTCAGCTAAGGTGTGACAGTTAACCTGGCATATAAATAAGTGTGATAACGTACTTAAACAGACTAACAAATATATACTTATAAGAAGTAAAGAAACAAAATGTATGAAGAACAAATATGAGCTCCATGAGTGGGGACTAGCATGCCATGGAAATGTGAAGACACGATAGAACGCCAACGCAAACAAAGAAACCTGATTTTGAAATCCAGTGCTCAAAAGAACATTATCATACCAGTGACCTCGATCTCCTTTAGCACTGTTCCATATGCACAGTTATCACACATTCCTGAAATATTCATGGCCCCATTAAGCAGATTTGATCCTTATTAGATATTATAAAAATGGTGGCTTCTTAATGCGTGTTAGAAGTTACCATTACAGTCCTGTGGGGGCTCCCCAAAATGATGAAAGATGGCACTTCGTCGGCAATGTTTCTTGGACTGTAAAACACATATGGGTTAAGAGTTCAGTGAATTTGATCTTAAAGCACCATGGCCGTTTTATGGAGACTAACTCCAACTACTGTTTAGTATCCATTTACCGATAAAGCTTGACATGCTTCCCTATCATATTCTTAATAATCTACTGAATATCATTGATATTAAAAAACTTCAAGATGATTAAAGTTTACCTGACAGTATCTAACGATGTCATAAAGGTTCTGCAGGCCAGAATTCTCATAAAATACCATCGAACTCTGTTACAACAATTATTTTGACATCAATTGCCAGAATATAGTTCAAAAGAATCAGTTTCGCCTGAAATACATACTTGGCGTGGAACATCAGTAGGTTTATAATACAGGATGCATTCTGAAGGAAGGCCATCTCTGCCAGCTCGCCCACTTTCCTGTATTGCAAGAGGTTAAGCGAATCCACTGCTTAAAGTAAAGCAAACAAGCAATTTAAAAGTACCTGATAGTATGTTTCCATTGATTTACTAAGGCTGTGATGAATGACAAACCTGACTATCCTCAAAACAAAATGCCAAGTCAGTGAAAAGCTTAAAAAATATCGATGGGAGAAAACAACAAGACTGCTAAACTCAAAAGGTCTTGGCAAGAGAATAGGGTATATAACACGCACGAGCAGGTGCGTGCAAATATCCTTCCATCTAAAAAATTTAAGAGGGATTATTTTATTAAAGCCTTGTCATTGCATTGCAAAGAGGCAATTTTTATTCCCATGTTTTTAGTAAAAAATAAAATGAGAAGCTGTATACAAGTAATTAGAGACAGAACAATGAAGAAAATAATAGAAATAATAAAACAGGATGCTAGCCTTTACTTTTAGAGACCAAGAATTAACTACACCTCAGACATAAAATTTTGTCGTCTACAAATTACTATACTGTTGTATATGAAATGTTGACATCCCGGAACAGCTAGACTGTTGTAAATGCAAAGCTTTTGTCCACATATTAGTAAGTATTATCAACATAATATTTTGTTTTCATTGATGAAAAGATGCTAGCTATAAATTCAGCAATTTTTAAGCATGCCCATAAGCTGGTTATATGTGTTGATCATGCCAAACCTATTGACTAGTTTATCGCTCATAGGTAAAATGACTCGGGGCGCTAAAAGGCGCTCTTGTAGCGGGGCACCGAACACGCGGGACAAAAATCCCACGATCTCTCGCGAAGGCGGGAGAAGGGATGGTGAAATTTCACGAACCAAGAACATTCATTGCGAGCCTGTTGCACCCGTCTTCATTTGGGAAGTGTTTTCTGGATTCTTTTTTCCTTTCCACTAACATGAGTCAATTTTACGTGATTTTATTTATATGTTATTATTTCTTTTACTTTTTATTTTGCTTCGTTTATCATGATTTTTATGCTTATGAAAGGTTTTTGTGTTGTTTTGCAAATTATAGATGTTAAACACAAAAAATGAAGTTAAAATGTGCTTTGGCGTAAGCATGCCAGATCTAGGCGTGGCCATAACAGTTTAGGGCGTGACCATGACAGTTTCAGGCGCGGCCACAACGCCAAATGACCAAAATCAGATTTTGAATGTTTTCGTGCTTATTTTGGACATATTGACGGATTTTTAGAGCAATGTAATGTCTCTTCTAGACATATTAACTGATTTGGATAGATTTCATGTTTATTTTGGACTCACAATGTAAAACATAATATACATATATGTTTATGCATGATAGAGGGGATTCCGGCCTCTTCTTGGCTTTTGGGAGAAAAGAGAGTAGGAGGCACTTTGGGCACAAAAGTTGAGGGTATTTTCCATATTTTTCCCTTTGTATTTTCTTATAGCTTCTGAGATGTTATTGTATGAGAGAAGAGTTAGCTGCTGTGAAAGAGAGGACAACTTGTTTTGTAAGTTTTTACTCACAATAATGATTTCAATGGAATGTTTTTTCTGCGCTCTTTCCAACATGCATATCTAAATTTCCTTTCGCACTTCTATGATTTATGGTATGTTATTTTTGTGATTTCTCGAATTATTTCTTTCCCTATATTGTTTTCTTGAGAAATCAGAGTTTTTGTTGTTGTGTTAGTCATAGAGTTTAATTTACTCCTGCCCTAATCATTTAGAATGTTAACATATTTCGCGATCTGTAGCTCATAAAAGTTGAGCAGAGAAATGAAATGATTAACCACAAAATCGGGATAACAATAGGCATATTTTATTCAAGATATGCAACCTAGGAAGGGGATCAGAACAAATCAATGGGATGCCATTGGAATTGAGAAAGCCTCTAATCTTCTTTTGATCTAGACATAGACATATCCTTTTTTTGACCTAGACATAGTCATAATAATGACTTTCTATCCCAGTTGACAACAATCACATTGAGAAAATCTAGGAAAATCACAAATCATCACATTACCTAAACCATAGGGGTGCGCGTCTCAAATACCTTAAAAAAAAGTAAAATTTATATGTCATTGTTTTGTCTTTTTTGAACACTTTATCTTTTGTTTTCGCATTCAAATAAAATTTAAAGAAACTATCTATTGTTTGTGATCATGCTAAACTAGATTTAAAAGTTTGGTAAACTAGAAATTCGCCCCCTTAGAAAAGTTCTTAGCCCTTTCCTCTTGGGATCGATGCGTCATACTTGTTTACTGCATTATTACTTAACATGTATACTTACGTTGTGCAGCCAACCTACTTTGCAATAAGTTTTAACGCGTCAAATTTTTTGCTTTGTTATCGGCGAAAGGCATTAAGAAGAATTTTGATTTAAGAGAACTTTAGTTGAAATGCTGAGAACCTGGGTTTATCAATTAGTATTTTTATTTTTTTGTTTATTTCATATTTGTTTGCACTTATATTGTCAATATGTTTCTTGCAGATGCTGAAAATTTAAACAAAAAGAAAACTAAAAAAAATAAAAATAGTGAAAAGCCAAACAAATTAAAATAAATTAAAATAAATTAATATTACGGATTGGCAAACTATTAGGAAAATATATTTATACATCTTCAGAAGTACGATAACCCATCGATGGCTAGCTATCACATGAAATTTGACTTCCCTCGCATTGAAGCTAGGTTTGATCACCCATTTTCCAATACCTACAACCCAAACTGAACAACCTACCCAAACTCTAATTGAAACATTAATGACATTAGTACAGAAAACCAACATTGGGGAGAACTCAAGCTAACCTTGTAGAAAATTAGAACAACGAGGGCTATGACCACATTTATCAAACTCAACCTTGGGAAGTCACCTTGAAACCCCAATTTAGGGAAGATAACCTGTCGTTTTAAGAATTGATAGTAAATATGAACAATTAGTCCAACGCCTACACCCACAGTTGGTCGACCTACACCAACTTCAATTGGAACAATAACAACTAGCAATGGGAGAGCACCCAAGTCGATCCTATTGGAAGTTGGAATAACCAGGACAGTGATTAGCCTGAAGAAAATGAGCATTTCAATGAATTGTCAATGAACCTACTGAACCAATTACAAAGTCAAACTGTTGCATTACAAAACTTAGAAAATCAAAAGGAGCAGTTGGTACCAGAGAAAAAAGACCCAAACCACAAAAGCAACTTTTATTAACAGAGAAATAATGTTACAACACACAAACTAGAAATAAAGTCATCAAAACACAAACAAACACCTCGAGAGTGTATCCCGTGAGAGGTGGATTGGTTGGAAGGTGGGATAGCGAGCCGGGAAGGTGGGACAACAGTTGGGAGCAACGGGACAGTAGTTGGAATGGCTGGCTGTTAGGAAAGTGGATGGGAAAGAGTTGGACAACATGTTGCTACAACAGAAATAGGGTTGGCAACGCAGGGGGAAGTTGATAGGGATGGCTGGCGGCTAAGAGAAGCGGAGGAGATGAAGTTGGGAAGATAAAATGGGAGATACAATCACCACCTCGAAGAAGGATATAGACGGAGCACCACTATCTCCTCAGAAACAGCCTAGAAGAATGACAAGAATTCCACACGGCAAATCTGAAATCAACTCACAGCAAAAACTAACTAGACTCTTAGCAAACCAACTAGCTAGGCAATAAACAATAAAGGAAAGAAGAGGCGAAAGGAAAGAAGAGGAGGCAGTCGATAAAGCTCGAACTGAGCAGAAGATGCAAAAGGAAGGACACCAATGCCACCTCTCCCCAAAATCCCGCTCGATCCAGGCAGCAAACGCAAAAGGAAGGCGACCCGGGCTGCATGATATTACATGTCCCTCTAGATGTTTGGACCAATCTTTATGCCAGGTGGTTCAGCTGGCTGATTAGTTTCCCGCAACCATGTGGAAAATTTCCCGCAACCAAGGGGAAGCTTCCCGTACCCGCATCAGTCTCTCATGGTTGGGAGTGTTTCGACTGCATTCATCAAAGCTTTCAGCTCCTCGTGGCATGATGTCAAGTCCTCTGGTACGTCAAACAAGTGGACATTGGACATTGTCATTCCAAAGCACATTCTGGAAGAATAAGTATCCATCCACCATTGGCACACTCAGAGCAGGAACTATAGATAGACGGGTATTCTCACAAAACATGTATCAAGCCATCTCAGTTGCAACCCGCTTCTTCCACTCCACAGTTGGCTAAGTGCATCTGATGAACTAGTATGTAAGAAGTCAAATATTGAGATAAAATTTATGGCAGGCTGCACCACTCTCCCTAGCTCCCCCTCGGGAGGGACCTCTTCTCCAATGATGGGACCTAGATCCCACTGCAGAATTCTCGAGCTCATCAAGCTCCTTAGGCCCATTACCAAGCTGAGGTTCATCTCTCCTATCTAGATATCTGGTGATGGGTATCATGCAAAACAGGAAATAACCTCTGAATAACTCCATGTGATACTCCTGACATGGCACACAATGACTCCTCTTCAGACATGTTGGATCTCTCCCCATAGAGATAACTCAGGAAGAGGTATATCCCTCTGAAAAATGTTGTATCTCTCTTATCTGTGGTGGCCCCGTATCTGATGTCGACTCCTCTAGCTCGCGATCCTTTTGGAATGCCAAGGTCAGCCCAGCTGCAACTCCTCTCAACACTTGTGAAAGGGTATCCTGGGGTACCACGATTTCATACTCTGTTTGTACGCTCATTACATTGAGGTCACTACCTCCCAGAATGGCTACTATTACCTTAGCTGAAACTTTAATCTCGGGGTCCATTGGGGCTGGTTGCGTCTATTCCTTGTTGGCTGGAAAATGAGAATCCTCTCTGAAGTCTGTATCTTTTGTCTGGTCATCGTTCATCTCTTCAACTGGAAGTTGGTCTAAGGTGTCTACCCAACTTTTCGATGACACCCTAGTCAGTAAAATGGATCACTCCTTTGATTGTGCATACTACTTCCACATGTCTAAATTTGTGACACTTGCAGCACTTTCTGGCTGTGACAGACTTGCAGATAGTAGCAAGGGGGGTCGCTTGGTGTTGCGATCTTTCCACTTCGAAAGCTAGAGTCCACAACTTCTGGCAATAGGAAGTTGGTAGGAACTGGCAATGTATTTCCCGCTTCATTTTTAAATCTTCTTCTTCCCTCTTTCGACCTTTCATATCACGGTAGAAGGTAGCCTCCCATTTAATTTCATCCTCAATGTTCGCAAGCCTTCGCTGAAATTGGCAAATCTCTTGTTGTATCTCCTGCCATGAAGGCTTGTGCATGTATCTCATTAGTGACTTGGCTAGGGTGTAGAGTTGTGAGGTGAGAGAGGGATAAAAATTTAATTTTGAGCAAGAGGAATTGAAGGTTAGGTCAAGGGTTTTGGCTCTAGCTAGAATAGGAAAGAATTTGTGGGGGTGTTTTCGCGGTGGCATGGATGCTAGTAAGCCCTAGGATGGAGCTAGAATTGGGCTCACTCTGATACCAAATGATACCGGAGAAAAAGGACACAAACCACAAAAGTAACTTTTATTAATAGTAAAATATGGTTACAACACAAACTGGAAATAACATCACCAAAACACAAACAATATAAACGGGCAGCTCAAGAGTGTATCCCAAAGGTGGTGAAGGTTGGTTGGAAGGTGGGATAGCGAGCCAGGAAGGTGGGACAGCAAGTGGGAGCAGTAGGACAGCAGGTGGGAGCAGTAGGACAGTAAGTGGGATAGCTAGGTATTAGGAAAAGTGGAGGGAAAGAGCTAGACAACAAGTTGTTGCAGTAAAAACGGGGTTGGCAGCGCAGAGGGAAGCAGTTAGGGATGGCCAGCAGCTAAGGGAAGCGGACGAGACAAAGCAGGAAGATAAAAGTGGACATACAATCACCACCTCCAAGTAATATACAGCCGAAGCACCACCACCTCCTCGAATATAACCCTAGAACAGGGAAAAGAATTCCACATAGAAAATCAGAAATAAAAGCATGGCAAAAACTAACTAATCTTAGCAAACCATCATACATATAGCCCTAGCTAGGCAAGAAACAAAAAAGGAAAGAAGAGGAGAAAGGAAAAGGAGGCGGCTGGCAACGTTCGAACCGAGAGGGAGATGCAAAAGAAAGGACGCCAATGCCACCTCTGCCCAAAATCCCGCTCGATCTAGGCGAGAGATGAGAAAGCAAAGGTCGCTCAGACCGCATGATGTTGCACACCCCTCTGGATGCCTGTACCAACTCCCTGGATCGGTCTTTATTCCAGTCGGTTTAGATAGCTGGCTAGTTTCCCACAACCGTGCGAGAAAATTCCCACACACGCATCAACAATTAGCTTAAAAACCCAAAAGATTTCAGGTGTAGTGGAGAGCAATAACTTCGAATATGAAAAAGTGGTCCCTGAAGAGCAAGCTGAGTTGGATGATTTTGGTGGGACAATGACTGAGGAAAAATCTGCTCTTCTTTTCAACGCTCCGCCTTGCATT
The DNA here is from genome assembly GCA_022702705.1 of Papilionanthe hookeriana x Papilionanthe teres. Lineage (NCBI taxonomy): Eukaryota > Viridiplantae > Streptophyta > Magnoliopsida > Asparagales > Orchidaceae > Papilionanthe > Papilionanthe hookeriana x Papilionanthe teres. The sequence goes on along the minus strand of CM040424.1, from coordinate 31,835,621 downwards.
GTGAGCGAGATAGTTAAGCCTATAGTTTCACCCATAGGAGTGTCCCAAAGGGAAGAGTTGGAATATAGCCTTAGGCAGGTGAGTGACCCAGCAGAAAATTTAGGAGACATTGAATTATCTTATAGAAACCCATTTCGTACAACTATCGGAGAAAATATTTATCTAAAAAAGAGGAATTAATAAAAAGAACTCTGGATTTAAAAAGAACCCTCAAGAATAATAATTTGAACTAAATCTCCTACATACCCTTAGGATGATTGTTATAGAACTTAGAAGGAAAAGTTGAAAGAAAAACCGAAATTTTAGGATTTAGTAGAAACTCCCGAGTGATCGAGGATTACTAAAATGGATATTTGATCCTGGAGGAAGTTTTGTTGTCGAGCTAAGGACATTACCAAACGCTAAGTGTTATATGATGTTTTTGTTTTTTTTTTACTTTCTGTATTTATTTCAAAATTTGTTCTGAAAAAATTTTCATTTGGATTCGTACCTCTTCTAATTTATGTATTTTTACATATTTTACACACTTGTATTCTGATATTATTGTGAATGCTCTTGTATTTACTCTTGTGTGCACTTACTTGTTGTACCCATGTTTACTTTTATTTGCATGTTACATATTTTATGGAAAAAAACAAGTTTAGAGAGAAAAATGTTTACCTTTTTGCGAGTCTAAGAGTAATTCACATAACTTAGTAAAAGATTAAATGTTCATACGATAACTCCTATTAGGAATTTTGATTATTTCAAACTATTTATCATAATAAATTAAAAAAAGATAAATCTCACCTAGAAGATTAACATTAATATGCTAATAAAAAGTTTAAGAATAAAACGACTTAAAACTTTAATCAAGGAAATCTATAGATTATTAAAAATGTATAAATTAAATGTTAATTAGCAAATCAAGAATATTTTTACTTTATTTATTCCAATTTAACAAATTTAATGTAACTTAAGTTTTAACTGAAAAAATAATTAGGAATGACATTAAATTATCAAATGTTGAGTTTTATTTGCATAAGGAACGCTACCCTTCTTTATATTTAAAATTAAAAAAGAAAAAGGTTGTCAATCAAATATAAAAATTCTCAAAAGAAAAAGAAAAAAAAAGAAAAAAAAAGAAGAAAGAAAATGTCAAGAAGCAAAAATCCCTGAGAAGAAGCTTGAGGTTGTCACAACAAAAACTCAAAAAAAAAAAAAATCAAAAGAGTGCCTTGTGAAACTTAAGGGATAAAGCTTTCCCATAATTCTTTTAATAAAAACCACTTTAAAGTTATCTTCAAAAGAAAAGTAAAGTAATAATAAATTGATTAAATTCCACTAAAATCATCTTAAAGATATTCGATGCTAGTGAAAGAAACTTTAAATAACATCAATTTAAGAATCTATAGGATTTCTTAAGAACGGAACGAAAGGAATTCAAAAAAAAGATTGAGTTATTAACCATTAAAGATAATTGATCATAAAATGACATTTAAATACTTTTATTTAACTGTGATAAACATATTGAATAATTAGAAACCTACAAGATTACTAATTATTCTCATGAGATCCTAGTTGAGCTATAAAATTACTTGTGGGCAAGTTATGGGGTAAGTTTGGGGGTATTGACTTGAGTCAACTTTACGTGATTTTACTTGCATGTTACCATTCTTTTTATTTGTTATTTTACCTTATTTATCAAGATTTTATACTTATGGAAGGTTATTTATGTTGTTTTGCAGGTTATAAGTGTCAAACACGCAAACTGGAGTCAAAACGTGAGAAAATTATTGTTTGGTGTAGTCACGCCAGATCTGGACATGACCATGCCGCCGGATGACCAAAATCGAAGATTGAGCATTTTCATGCCTCTTTTGGACGTATTGACGGATTTTTGGAGTAATTTAATGCCTATGCTGGACCTATTGACTCTTTGGAGAGATTGTATGCTTATTTTGGACTCACAATGTAAAAACCAAATATAAATACATGTTTGTCATGATAAAGGGGATCCTAGCCTCTTCTTGGCTTTTAGGAAAAAAAGAGAGTTGGAGGCAGCTTGAGCACAAAAGTTGAGGGTGTTTTCCACATTTTTCCCTTTGTATTCTCTTATAGTTTCTGAGAGGATATTGTATGAGAGAGAAGTTAGCTACTGTGAAAGAGGAAACAAACTGTTTTGTAAGTTTTTACCTTCAGTTTTTACTTGGAACAATGATTTCACTAGAATGTTTTTCCTGTGTTCTTTCCAACATAAGTGGCTAAATTTTCTTTCACGCTTTTGTAATTCATGGTATGTAATTTTTGTGATTTTCTCAGATGATTTCTATTCTTGTATCCCTTTCATGAGAAATCAAGGTTTTTTGTTGTTTTGTTAACCATAGAGTTTAATTTACTCATGACCTAATCAAATAGGATGTTAGCATATTTTGTGATATGTGACTTCTACCCGTTGAGCAGAAGAACGAAATGGTTCACCACAATATCCAGATAACAATAGACATAATTTATACGAGTTTTCGAACCTAGAAAGGGGATCGGAACAAATCTGTGAGATGTCATGGAGATTGAGAAGTCTCAACTTCATAGATTCGCGATAACATTAAGGAAAGTCTAGGAAAATCACGAATCACCACATTACTTAAATCACATGGGCGTGAGCCACACATTCCTTGAAGAGCAGTAAGATTTATCTGTCGCTGTTTTCTATCTTTTTCGTACACTTTATCTTTTGTTTCCGCTTTCAAGTAGAATATTATGAAATCCTCCTTTTTGTGATTACGCTAAGCTAGATTAAAAAGTTGAGTAAACTAGAGATTCGCCTTAAGAATAGTTTTTAGCTCTTTCCTCGTGGGATCGATACGCGGTACTCTTTAACCGCATTATTACTTGATATGTATACTTGCGTTGTGCAGTCAACTTACTTCGCTGTAAGTTTTGACGCATCACCCACCCCTTCCTTCCATGTAGAAGTTTCCTTTAACTAATGAGAGTATAAAAATTGTTGTCCTCTGAGTGTAGGGTATAGTTTTAGTTATTTTTATTTTCACATTCCGGTGCGTAGTCTTTTTCCCTCTTCTAGGGCTATATCCGAGGAGGTGGTTGTGCACAGGCTGTATCCTACTCCAAGGTGGTGTTATATCCTTCCCTTTTACCTTCCCCAATCTTCTCTTCCCCTATCCTTAGCCACTAACCTCCCCTCCACCACCCCAACACCCGGCCAACCCCTTTTCTGCAAGTTATTACTGTTGTCCAGCCCTCCCCCACTTGATCCTAGCACTCGGCCGCCAATAACCTGCAGTTGTACGTCATTTTCTTGCCTTCCTACTTCCTTCACAGCTCCTGGCCGCCCCACGGTCCATTGCCAACCACCTACAACCTTTCATACTTGTTGTCCCTACAGTTCTGCACCTTCCCCTCGATGTCACCCACATCCCTTGGCTACCATCATCCCTTCCAATCATCCATATCCCTCTAGCCAACCCCCACCACCCATTGGGATACATCTTAGGGGTGTTTGTTGGTATCGTTTATGTTTTGTGTTGTTGTGTCCTGTTGCGTCGTGTTGTAACCCTATTTTCATATTAATAAAAGTTTACTTTTGTGTTTCGACTGTTTTTTTACTAGTTCTGATATCATAAAATCTCGGTAACGAATCCTGTTTTTTAGAGTTTGACATGAAAAAATTTAGTTGGGCTAGCCATTCTATCTCATTGTCTTTAGGTCTTATCATGGAATAGATATTTTAAATAGTATGGCAGTATGTTTGTCAAAGTGACAGAGTTGGTTGGTTAAAGTGAAGGAATGCTTTGGGCCTATTGTGTGTGATAGAAAGGTAACACTTAAACTAAAAGGAAAATTATATCAGATGGTGGTGAACCTGCAATGCTCTATTGCGTAGAATGTTGGCCTTAAAAGAGAAACACAAAACAAAGTTGTGCTGTTGAGATGAGAATGCTTAGGTGGATGAGTAGCTTGACACTTAGAGACAAAATGTGAAATGAATATATTCGTGACAGGGTTCGTATAGCTCTAGTGACAAACAAGTTTAGAGAGAGTCGTCTTAGATGTTTTTGTCACATTGGACGTCGATCATCTGATGATCCGGTTAGGAGAGTAAATGTACTATATTCAACTTATGTTAAGAAAGGCAGAGGTAGACCTAGAAAGGCTTGGGCATATTGTTTTAAAAAAATGACCTTAATTTATTAGAATTAAATGAATATATGACACTCAATAGGACGCAACTGAGAAAAAAGATTCATGTAGCCAACCCCACTTAGTGGGATAAAGGTTTGTTGTTGTTGTTGTTGTATGGCAATATGTTTATCACTCAATATTTCTAAAAAAATTGAACTCGGTAATTTTGTTTGCTAAAAGATTATTTACTATAATCCTTCATAGATACATAGTGTTACTGCCCTCTATTCAACTTCAACGCTGCTTCTTATAACCTCAAATTATTTTTTAACCAAAGGTGGATCTTCATCCTTATGTATCGCCAGTCCAATTAGCATTTTGATTTCGTTGGTAGGTGTATTAGAAGAGGTACTTTCCCACACAAATTTATTTTACTAAGTGTATGTTTATGGTAAATCCAAATGATAACTCAGAAACCTCATATAATTCCACGTTTGGAGAACCTAGTAAAATGTTAATCTATAAATTTCAAAGGAATTTGATTGAAAATCAAGCAGGCAAACAGGACAATGATTTAGATCGTAAGAAAAATAATATTCATTAATTTCATGCTGTAGAAGTTTCAAATCAAATAAAACTCTATCAGCATTTATACTTACATACATGGAACATTTTAATAGCCTTGATTTAAAACAGCATAAGCTTTCATGAGGGTAATCACACATCATCCATTTATTCACCATGTTCAATCCAGTGTCAAACTTTCCTAAGAAAGTGATCAAGATTATGAAGTGATTCTTAAATGGCAGTGCAGCACATGATCATATTATTGAAGGTATCTTATGAGCAAAGATCATGACAACAAACCTTCTCAATATAATAGAGTATGAGTCTATCCGATATAATTGTTGATGGACATGCGAAAAGGTATATGTGGTCATGTTCATTATGGGGCATCATACTCTCTAACATGACACCAAAAATTTTATGTATCGTGCACTTTGCTTCTTCTATGAAGAAGATTTCTCAACCTGGTTTAATGAAAGCTAATTTGGAAATACTAAATCATATTGAAGACCTTTCATGTCCTCTGCTTACCCTGTGGGCCTAGCATCTTTGCATAGAAATTACTCAAACCTCCAACATTGGTAGCTTAAGATTGAGAGCTCGCATTTTTTTATGATTCCCTCCTCCCATTCTCTGTTATCACATCTTTCTTCTCAGTATAAATTTTTAAAATGTTTTATTCCTTGGACCTATCTCATGTAATGAAGTATCCTTCGCTATTTTTATAAGAAAAAAGAAGCGACAATTATTTCCTTGAAAGCATGCTTACAAGCCATTGTTGGTCACTGAAAAATCGCATGTTATTGTTTGTGATGCCAGTGGCTTGCTTTTCTAATAGTCTTTTCTTGTCATTAGTCCTAGGTTTAGATGATATTTTAATTCGTTGACCTATCTCAACTGCTGCTGTCTTGCTTAATATTGTTGAGGTTTATTATGTATAGCTCAACTTCATCTTCGCTGATTGACTGGTTTTGATGCTATGGTGTATGGTCAAAATAGCACGAGGTTCAGATGTTGATGCTCTTTGCTACGCCTTCCTTACTTGATTGAGTGATTGATGCTAATTTTATTGCTAAACAAGCAAAGTTTTCAACTTTTATTATGTTTTAAATGTTAATCCAATAGAAAAAGATATTTGTCATCAGAGTGGTGAATAATTTATTTGTTGTGATAATGAGCCAAAACCAACGTTGAAACTTGGTACAAATAACTACAATATTACCAAATAAAAGACTTTAAGTTGCAGGAAATAGAAGAATCATGGCCTAGACACACTTTCTTTCTTCACTATCTGAGGTGGGCCTCTAGAACGCCGTGAACCGACAGCACAGAGACGAACCGACGGCCCTTTTTCGATTCCTTTCTAATTTGTAGCCAGATTGCCTTTTTTTCATTCATCCTTTATAGTTCTTTCTAATATATATGTTGTATTAGAGTTTAGATTGGAGTTTATTCGTGTTTCTGTTCCAGACAGCGGTTGGCATCCCAGTTTCTCCCTTCTAGGATTGTACCCAAGTGTGAGTGGTGCTCCAGCTGTATCTCGTTTCAAAGTGGTGACTCTCCTCCAACGGTCAAATGGTGCTCCAATTGTATCTCACTCCGAGGTGGTATTTATCCTCTTCTAACCTTCCCCACGCCTTCCTACATCGCTTCCCCTTCATCCAGTTCGTTGTCCCCTTGATGTCGTCCCCAAAAACAATACAGCCACTGTTTTGACCGTTGTCCCTTCCCATATAGCCCTGGTCCAGCCATTCTCTTCCTCCCTAACTGTTGTCCACTGATGTTACAGCCATCTAAATTGCTTCCCTGTAGCCTAGCTATTGTTCCAACACTTGCGCTGCCATGATTGTTCCTGCCGGTGTTCCCACATATCCCCTTGCCACTGTCTCTCTAAACCCTCGTCGATCACTACCGCCACCCCGAGATCCACCCAATTGAGTGTTTGTGTCGAATTGTTGTATTTTTCATTTCAAGTGTCTTAGTTATAACCACATATTGACTTTCGATGATAATATTTGTTTTCACTATTATGGTTTGGGTTAACTCGGTTCAGAGCTAGTTTAACCCTAGTCCTATCTTAGGGTTTCTAGCATCACCCATAACCAACTCTATCTCCACTCAACTTTTTTCTTTCCCACCTTACATCGCCCCTACACACCTTCTTTCACCTAACCACAACCAAACCCTAAACCACGCCACCATAGAGACAATTCATGGGACCTTGTTAGAAATTTACCATGGATGGCATACAACGGCACTCCACCAAGTGCTACAGCGGCTCGATACCATTAAGGAAATGACCCAGATCGGGACCACCATTGATCGTAATAGTGAAATTCGTAGAGGAGAGAAAGAAGAACTTTTGAATCCCTTTCACGGGGATAATTTTAATGGAGAGGATCAACCAGGGTACTTTGAGATACAGTATCAGAGGAGGATGAGAGATGAAGTGCATGATTGAATATACAGAGATGAGGTGCCTGTTAGACGATACAGAGATGACGTGTCTATTGGAAGATACAGAGATGAGGTGCTTGTTAGAAGATAAAGACATTGAGGACCTGTTAAAATATATAGAGATAAAGTGCCTGTTGGAAGATATAGAGATCTGGGGATGAAGGTGGATCTACGGACATTAAAAAGAGAATGAATCAAGATGATTTTCTGGAGTGGCTGCATACTATTGAGTGAATCTTTCAATACAAGGTGTCCAATGACAAAAAATTTAAGCTCGCCGTCATCATGCTAAAGAAGAATGCTTCTTTGTCAAAAGGGAGAATCTAAATAGGGGAAGAAAGAGAGGACAAGATAGAATCACTTATTGGGAGAAAATGAAGAAACGATGCAGCAACAATACCTACCTTTACACTACCGCCAGAATATTTTCTTGGAGCTCCCCTACAGCAAAAGCTATCAAGGGAGGGGTACATGGTGGAATTTATGCACTTAAGTTGAAGTTTGAGCTGAAGGAGACAGAGAAACACTCCATAACTTGGTATTTGGGAGGCCTGAAGCCCGCCATCAATAATGTGGTCCAATAGCAGCCCTACTGGATACTAAAGGATGTGCAGACCTTAGCACTGAAAGTGGAGAGACAGCAAAGCAGAGCAGCAACCACCGCCAGTTAGATAACAGCCCACAGTCGGAGAACAAAGGAGGAGCACTCAGGGAGTGGAACATACTAATCAGGAACATGACAGAGCTACTACGAGTGAGAAGATGTCTGAGAAGAGTAGCACAATCACTACAGTCCCAATCAAGAAATATTTCATATGTCATGATTTTGAACACATCGCTTCTAATAGCCTGACAAGCAGAATTGTATCCTTCACTGAGCAGAGTACAATGGAATAAGTGAGTGACGAAAAAGCAACTGAAGAATATAGTGAGTATCAGCTTCCACAGGATGAAGGGGAAATATTGGTGGTCTGACGAGACGGGTCCTACAGACTAAGGCTACGACAGAGCAGCAGTGGTTTCACCACAATATATTCTACATCTGTTGTACCGTAAAAAAAAGTATCCAGTCTCATCATTTATTATAGGAGCACCAAGAATGTGACATCTACACACATATAGAAAAATTTAAGCCTCATGACTCAGGCATGCCCAGCCCTATTCTCTAATGTGGTTGAAGAAGAAAAAGAGAATTAGCATAGATAGAAAGTTCCTTGTAGAGTTTTTGGTCATAAATCAATTGCAAAATCAGGAACAGTGTGATGTGGTGCTCATGGATGTCTGTCATATTCTATTAGGAAGATTGTGGTAGTTAGGCCGTCAAACTCAGCGTGACGGGTTCATGAATAATTAAACCTTCACCAAAGATGGAAAGCACATAGTCCTAACCTCTGCAGAGCCTGAGTTCACAAGTGCCCTTACCATCAGAGAAGTGCCCTAATGATCAATGTTGGTCATGACAGAGAGTGGGACAGGAGAGCCAGTTTCAAACACTGGCCAGCTAGTACAGAGAGAGCTTCAGGACATCCTAATTGATAGCTCACTGCCATGGCCACCACCGTTAGCAGAGATCCAAGTTGCCCTCACTTTGGATCAAGTCACTTTGGATCAAGTTAAGCTAACATAGGGTTGCTATAAAAGGATTCAGCTGAATATACATGACATGCAATTCCAGTTCAGCTAAGTAGCTAACTTCCAAAAGATTGGACCGATGTGAATTGTTGCTCACAAGTAGGGAAAACTCCTCGGGAGTTTTCGGAGCGATGCAGTCGACAGTGGGACGCAGATGCTTTTAAAGCCACATTCAAAGATCCGTCAGCCTCGGGAGGTTACAGCAGCTCTATCAACATCAACAGATAGAAACTTCAATGAATGAGGTTGAAGCTCCCCAAATCTCAGAAGACTGACACGAGCGTCTCCCGCTACAGGAACCGAACGCATGTATGCAAATTCACGCGGACGGCACAAAGCCAAACCTAACATTCCATTTTCGATTCCTTTCTAACTTTTAGCGACTTCCTTTCCTTTCATTCATTTTTAATATTTCCTATATATGTGTTGTATTAGAGTTTAGATTAAAGTTTTTATTGTGTTTCTGCTCAAGACAGCCACCGTCATCCCTGTTTCTCCCTTCTAGAGTTGTGCCAAATGTGAGTGGTTCTCGATTGTATCTCATTCCAAGGTGATAATTCTCCTCCAAGGGTCGAGTGGTGCTCCGGCAGTATACCATTCCAGATATGGTATTTATTCTCTTCTACCCTTCTTCACGCCTTCCTACGTCGCTTCCCCTTCATCCAATTCGCTAACCCCTTGTTGTCGTCCCCAGAAAACAATTCAACCACTATTTTTACTGCTATCCCCTGCCATCTAGCCTTGGTCCAGCCATCCTCTCCCTCTCTACCTGTTGTCTGTTGTTGTTCCAACCACCTAAACCGCATCCCTGTAGCCTAATTGTTGTTCCAGCACATCCCATGCGTTGCCATGATTGTTCCTGCCGCTCAGAACAGTCCCTAGCCATTGTTCCTTCGTTGTCCAGCCCAACTATCCCCTTGCTACCATCTCTCCAAACCCTCGCCGCTCATCACCATCACCCCGAGATCCACCGTAGTTTCAGTGTTTGTGTTATGTTGTTGTATTTTCCCTTTCAAGTGTGTTCGTTGTAGTTGCTTATTAATTATCAGTAATAATATTTGTTTTTTTCTATTGTCGTTTGGGTTAAATATAGTATCATTATCATTTGCCATCACCATCATAGCCTACCAACGCTATCGCAATTAGGCCTGCCCTTCATTTTTAGCACTCTCCATGGTGAAACGCTCGAGCCACTTAAGCTTGCACTCACCCTTTTACCTCATCTATTTTGCTTGCACCAATTTTACTTCTAATGCTTCATTTAGGATTTCATTTTCCATGTATTCCATTATTGCAAACAAACTAATAGAATGTTTTTCCTAGGGCTTCCAAGTAGGCGAGGTTAAGCTCAGTGGGTGAAGGGTTGTAAATTGATTGTGTGGTCGTGGACGAAAAAATTAAAAAAGAATAACTTTCAGTGGGGGAAAGTAACAACCTAGACCTTTGAGAATTTAAAAAAAGCCATGATGAGTGTTCTAGTGCTGACAACGAGAACAGGAACCAAGCCAGTTTATGAGCAAAAGTCGCACGACTTGATCCAGCAACATTTTTTCTTTTCTCCCATCTTAAAGACAAGGTGTATTTTTGGGATGGGAGTATTGTTACACTGGTACCTATGGGCAATTTAGTCATTTTTCATATAAATAGAGCTAATATGTTTAAGTTTAGGGCTACGCATAAGATTGTTGTCTGAAGTTTTAGGAATAGGGATTGGGAGAGTTTTCCTAACTCTCAAATTATAGGATTTTGAGAGAAATCGCCTACCTCTCAAATAGTAGGTGCTTTTCGTTATGTATTTGTGTTCTACTACTGTGATTTTGGTGTTCGTGAAATAAAATATGTGTTTGCCCTGATTTCTTTGAGATATCTATTCTGCATCGTATCAGAATCTTAACAAAAGGAAATATTTGGAACCTACTGTTTCTAACATCAAATTAATTTCTCTTCAATTTTGCAGAAGGGCATGAAGTTTAAGCAAGACAGGCCTTAAAAAAAAAATGAAAATATTAAGGCGACAAGGATGGTAAATTGTATAAGAATCAACAAAGACTCGAAAGTAACATACCATCAGGCTTGTTGATTCCCATTCCAAATGCCACCTGCAATTATATATCAAATAATCCATTAAAAACTTTTGGACTTATGTAGAGGATATGGACAGACAGACAAAAAAGAACGTGCATCTTGCACAGGCAATACATACCGTACCAACAATGACCTGTAATTTGCTGTTGCTCCATCTGTCCAAAATTAAGTCAAAACCAAAATAGAAAAAAAAAAGTAAGAATACTCAGTTGCTCCACCTAGTATACACAAACCTCTGAATCAAAAGTTAAAAAAAGAGAAAAAAAACTTAAACAAGTAAAATAGTGCAGCTTTCCAAACAAAAATTCATATTCTGCTTAGTCTTCAATTTACAAAAATGATATTAATAAGTTTTACAGAAATGAATTAATGCTCTAAACATTCATATTATTCCAATTAATTTCAAACAAAAATTCTTCAATATTTTATTCCTGCAAGAGCATTTCGCATATTTAATCATGGTGAACTATGGAACCCTGCATGGTGCATCCTATGATTCATAACCTTAGTAAGGCTACTTTAATCACATTAGCTGCTGTTCAAAGTGTTAATGACATCTCTTTTTCTCAATACATGCACATAAACCATTAAAGTGAGTTGATAAAATAACTAAATTCAAGTTAAATGCTAATTCCCTTTCCAATATTAAAATAAGTGTTCTGAAAGTTTTTTGAAACATATTGTGCACACTTGGGAGGCAACAGTTTAGGTGCATGCTGTCCATGCTTATTAGTCCTCTCGAAAATTTTCTAGTTTTAACAGAACCCGCAGTGTTCAATTTTGATATCATACTGCAAGGAGCAACAAATCATTTAATGATTCAGTTCCTGGTTAAGCTTATCTAACACTCTCTCACCCATGTAAAATTGTAACCACGAAAAGAATAATCTCCTATTCTTTCATAGTTTAAGAAAAACTAAGGATCATTTGGCGTTACTTCTAATTTTTAAGTTTTTAAAATTTTGTTTGTACTTTAATTTTTTTATTGTTTATACATAAAACAAAAGCATATTTGATATTCTTAAGAAACTTCTATTTTTAAAAACAGAAAATAAGAAACATGTTTGATTTTATCATAGATTTAACTTTGATTGCTAAGAACTAGGATAACAGGGAAGAAACAGCAACAGTTGTCGTTCTGGGGGTGACTACAGCAGGGAAGGATGGGGTGGAGTGGCAAGGAACGATGGGAGGAAGGATAAATGACCACCTCAGATAAAGCTGAGCACCACTTAACCCTTGGAAATAACCTTCGAAAAGAGAAATGGAGACGCCGGTGGCTGCCTTGAACAAAGCTCGCTCAATACCGAAAACCTAAATCACAAGAAACAACTATATATTCCTTATATAACGCACACTGTTAAAAGGAGGCACTAAACCAAAGAGGAGTCTATCGGCTCTCCCTTTCTCTGGACCAATCGGTCCAAGCTCTAGAGCGCTTTGTCGGACCTACGAGCGTATGCCCAGGAACAGAAGACGCTCTCGCATCACACTGACCAGGATAAAAAAGACGGACAAATCATATCAAATTCATGCGTCCATATAGATAAGTGAAAACTGTTATTAATTTACTTTGGAAAGCAATATCATGCATATATAATCTATAAAAAATAAAAAATCAATCAATTTTTCTTCTAAAACCATGGAAAAAAATTAAAGATTGCATGCTACACACCTAAGTTCTAGCTTTAAGTTAAAATTTTTATTCACAGAAATATCTTGATATTTTGATAAAATTTAAGTAATATGAAATTATTAAATTTACATTAAGATAAACGGAACACACAAAAAATTATCAAACTGTATATTAAATTTATCTAAATATAAACTCAACAGCTTCAAATCCTAATAATAAATTTAACCATAACATTATCCTGAGCCAATTAGAAGACATTGCAAAAGAAGAGTACATGAACAAGTTATAATTTTATAATTCATACCGTATTTTTACAGTACCCTTAACCATTAAAAAAATAAAACTATTGACTTCAAAAACAAAATTTAAATCCTCATAGTTCACAATAAAATGCATAAAAAATGTAATAATTCTCATAAGCTGTTTAAAATGCTGTAGGAAAATGAGATTCCCTTCCTTGAAACTTGGAATTCACATTTAATTGAAAAAGAAAGGTTCAATCTAGCTGGTTATCTTGCAAAAATGTTGTCATCGGTCTCGATATTGGCCTCAAGAGTTAGCGTTGATCTCTCCCTTCGGTTTTCGTCTTCATTATTGGCATTGACCACAGCGTCGATGTCACATCACCAGAGCAAAAGGGGATGAAAGAAATGGTGGGGGCAAAGGAAAACCTAATGCAGCATCATGGTCAGGAATGAGGGGTACAAAAAAGCGGACTTGCTTTAAAAATATAGAAAACATGTTTTATAATTTTTTAGTGTTTTTAAAAATGATTTTAAATCCATTTTAAAACAAATAAAAATGAGTAAACAAACATATTTTTTTATTTTTATTTTTTTATTTTTTAAAAACAAAAACATAGAACATAAAATAAAAATTGAATCCAACCAGCGTCTAAGACTTACCTCAAGGAATTTAGAATTTGCAATAGCAATTTCTTCCACTCTATCATTATTTCAAGAGGCAAAAAGGGTTGCAATAGAGTAAGGTTGACTCAAGTATGTCATGGATTGGACTTGGCATGAGTGAATTGTAAGTTGTTCTTGTTTAGTTCAAGCTTGAGGCTTAAGCCGACTTTCACATATATGTACGTACTCGGCTTGCTGAAAATTTTTAATGATTATATTTAATTTGTATTGGACTTCTTTACATTAATTGAACAAGATAAAAATTTAAATGAGTATATGATTTTTATGTTAAATTTAAAATTTGATTTGTACTTCAATTTTTCATAAAGCTAATTCAAATGAATTCTTGAGTTTTATATAAATTTATTAACAAATAATTTTATGACTCCAAATAAATAAGCAATTGAATAAAACTTAAATTAGCATCTAACTAATTTATAACAAAGAATAAAATAATATATAAGTAGTAAGTAAGCTTTCTTGCATCCAAATAATAAAACAAGAAAATAGAAAAATAACAAATTGTATTAAAGTTATATGCCTACTGATACAAAATTATAACATATCATTATTAAATATGCAATTAAATAAGTTTTGATTAATCAAAATTTATTTAAATTCATTCAAATATAGAGCATTTAACAAGTTATTTGTTGAACAGTAAATAAGTTTATTCATGAATATTAATAAACGAGTTTGAATATGTTCAACTTTTATTCATTTAAACTTCAAGTTAAAAAAAAAAAATTAAATTTATTTATTTTCTAATTTGAATTAACATTATTGAGTATTACTCGAACTTAGTTCGAATTATTTATCAAGTGCCTTGCCTCGTTTAAAACCCAACGATAAAAGGGTAAAGCCCGGGAATAAATACTGTTTGCAATTTGCTTAAACCTTCTTTTAAACACTAAATGTAATAAATTTGCCCAGAGAGCTCTATACAAAACTGCGTCAACTTACATCAAACACACTCCAAAATTCTATTGGCTAAAGCATCATGCCATATGTTAGGCCTTCAAACAAACTTAACAAGTACCTCCATGCACCCAAAAAAAAAACCATGCCTATTCTAAGAGTCAACCATAAAATGAGAAAAATGCTTAAAGCGAACAACTGGACTTGATAAAAATACTATTAGGTAGCAAAAAGGTAGCATTGATATATAGAATCATATCCCAAAAAATCTCCACTCACCGAAGATGAACTTTCTCTCGAGCAACCACATCCATATCAGCGTGATAATAGTCTGCTGATATACCATGTTCTCTCAATTCCTTTGCAACCTGTATGCCCAAGATTCATGTCGAATAATTATGAGCAAGCATTTGCAAAATCAGAAAATTACACACAGATAAATTATGAAGTAGACAATGTGCTGTTGTTACACTCAACTCAACCTCTATTTGCATGCAACTAATTTACATAAAAAGACAGATTTATGCAGACTAAATACTGAATTCAGTATTTTAACCATTTTAAAAAAAATAACATATGGCTCAGCAATCTTATTCATATTTCTAAATATAATAGATTTTAAACAATTTTCATTAGATACGCATGCACTCCTAGTAGTAGCTTAAATTAGACAGCAAAAGCCAATTTAAGAGTTCTTCATAATTTAGTATTTTTAAAAGTGTACAAAGAATTCCATACATGCAGAAAAAGAAGGAGTAAAATCTAATGAGAGATATCCACAAACCTGCTCGCATTCCTTTCTAGAAAAGCAATAAACTATCCCTGATTCATTGTTGGTATAAGATGATCTTATATATTCCGCAATTTGATCAATGACCACCTTGCCAACTGATACCTTTTCATGCACCTTTTCCTCAAAGGATACAAAGAATAAGATAAACAGACAACAACAATCTGCTGAAAACATATATGAAATCCTAAATTTCAAGGGCTTCACACCTTGTAAAACAGGTTAGGCCTGTTGACTGTACTTGTGAACTTTACACATTTAGGAATATGCAGCATTTCCAGTAGATCTGTTTGGACCCTATAAGTTGCAGTTGCCTACAAGTTCTAAGTCATTAATTAAGAGAATCGATCAGCAAGGCATCAAATTTCTTAATCAGAAACTGTCAATTATCATCAATAGGAACATACAGTTAAAGCAATCAGAGGAACATGAGGAAATTGAATCTTCAAGATACCAAGATTCTTATAGTCTGGGCGAAAATCATGTCCCCACTGACTACAGCAATGTGCTTCCTGCAAAATCGCAATGACCAGCATAGGTAAGATGAGAATTTGGATATTGATAATTTAGAGAATGAAGACATCAAAAGACACTTTTAGCAAGAGAGAGCATGCCACGCAAGAACAAGGTTTTAGTATAAATGGTGCATATTAACCTAATTCTATCTAATTAATCAAACATCTGTTTTCAGAACTTTCTAAGGAATCAGGGAGACCAATAAAACCCCTTTGAATAAATAAGAAAACCGGACACTATTACCTCTTACATATAAGGGTTGATGATAATGTGAAGGTTCATTATCTTCAAGAATGAGCATAGCAATATCAAAGCTTGAACGGAGTGGCCTCCCAGCTATTATTCTGTTAAGAATTATTTTGTAATATTTCATTTCATTACCAAATTGCAAATTAAGCTTATCTTAGCATCATGACATTAAGAAAATTTCTATTATGCATGTGTCCATGCTTTTTAGATGTACCATGTAAAGAATATTGTCATAAAAAAGCATGGTGCGAGGCTCATGGGGGACCGGCTAGGCGCAGGTCCAACACAGCTGAACCGGCCAGTCCTCTTAGAGGGAGGCCCCACCAGCCCCTCCTTCCTCCTCTTTCCTTTCCTTTTCTCCCTTCCTTTTTCTTTCCTTTCTTCCTCTTCCTATTTTCTTTCCTAGGCATTTTCCTAACTTAAATCCTTTCCTAAAAGCCTAAATCCTGATTTTATTTTCCTTCTCTAATTTAAACATTTCCTAAAATCTGAGATCTTGATTTTATTTTTATTCTTTCTTCTTAATTTAAATGTTTCCTATATTAGGGTCAAGTCTTTTATAAATAGGAGTTTAAGTGTCTAGTGTCGGGAGTCTTGAAGTGTCTAGAGTTGAGGTCTTGCTTTTAAAATCTGAATTCTATTTTTTTTTTAAGTTTTCTTCCCTTTCGAGGGTTATATCCGACGACGACAAAAGATGCTCCGGCTGTAACTCCGTCCGAGTTGGTGATCATCTTCGCCATTCCGACCACTACACGCTGTCCTGCAATCCGCCGACGTCCCAGCCATCCTCCAGCACCGCGGGCCACCTCCCTACAAGCCAAACAGCTAGCCGATTCCCTGCAGCTTCACCGCAGGCAGTTCGCGGCCTTCTTGCTGCCCTTCTTGACGCCATTGCCGCAGTCACCTGCAGTTCACTCGCTGCCTTCCAGACGCCTTCGCTGGAGCCACATTCCATCACAGCTCCTTGCTGGCCTTCCAGCGCCATTGCTGGAAGCTTCTCTGCCCCTCCCGCCTCCTGCCGCCTCACACACAGCAGGCCGCAGCCTCCGTCAGGCCTTCCCGTCGCCTCTAACCACTACCGCCCTCCTTCCTACACCTAGAGACCTTCCTCTGCCCCTGCTTCTCAGCTTCGGCTGTCATCCGTGACTCAGCTCCTCGGCTTCGGCCGCCATTCATGCCTCTGTTCCTCGGCTCCGGCAGCCATCCTTGCCGCCTCCGGATTCTACCCTTCAACAACGTTTTCCGCTTCTTCTGAATGTGGTTAGACGTCTCGACGAGCGCTGACTTGCTCCCCGCTTCTACCCAACATCGCTCTGGCCTTCACCGCAACTGCTACTCGAGCACTACCTCTATGGACTCCCTCAACGTCGAGCATGTTGTATCTTATTTATCGAGTCTTCTTTGTAATGCTTTGTCTTATGTTTTATATGTGGTGTCTTTCTTTTCTTTTGAGTCATCATGGTAATCGTCCCTTTTAAGTTATTAATAATTTCTTGTCTTACGTTGTGGCTTGGGTTAACTCCAGTATCAAAGCGTCTCAGTTTAAGAACAAAAACAAGGAAATAAAATTGAGCATAAAATATTTCATTTGTCTTACATCCATTAAATGAACAAGCTATATATAAAATGATGGTGCTAATTAAAAACTAAGGAGAATAATTGAAAAAAATGAAGTTAATAATCCTGAAAATATATCATTCAGGCTAGGAATAGGCAGTTAATCATAAGAGTATGAATGAGCTATGTACAGTGAGAAACATCCCTACGAGGTGACCTGGTAAGAAGAAGAGATACCAATGTCTGCTCCTCACTGGGACTGCCTGATGAGCATGATTACCGTATGGCTCATATCCCAAATGTGAATAGACAAGTTTAGAATAAGATAACAGAAACAGACGCACGTGGAAAAATCCAAATGGATAAGATATGTTTATTTGATTATTTTGGGTGTTTAACCTACATCTTTTCCTGCAGCAGCAGTTTAGCATTGATATTATAGGTTGCATTGCTACAAAAAAAAATTTCTGGTTTTATCTTTTTTCTTGTTTATGCGGTTAAACTTTAAAAGGGTGGGAAGATGGTGGGAGCAGGCTCAGTGTCTTAGCTCAAATCAAATTAATCTTTATAGCAAACCTCTGGCTTGGGCTAGCCAGAAAGTTACAAAAAGAAAACGCCAGAGCATAAAGTTCTGAAGGTGTCATTCAGAAGAAGTGGTGGCGAAGAAAATGAATTCAGTTATCATTTTACTTATTCAAAAAATTTCAAAGGGCTTTTAACACTTATAACAAAGGAAAAGAAAAAATAAATCCTTTTCGTTGCCATAAATATGTTCAACCAAAAATCATGGAAATACTAAAAATCTGGATGTCAAATCATACACCCCATATAAAAATGTATGAGTCCAGACTTACTTAGAAAGTGAGAAAGCCAGGAGAAACAACTTCATATTAAATGTCAAGTTTTTATATTTAAGATGAAAAAAACTTACATCAATAGAAATAAGAGAGAGACGCCCAGCATTATGGCATTTTTCAAGCTTAGACATAAATCTCTTGCTCTTTGATATCTTTTCAGGCGTAACATACAACATTCTAAGATCACCATCACCTTTCTCTAGAGCCTTGTATATAAATTTTTCATCATCTTTACTAGTTGCTGAAGTCAGCATGTAAGCTGGAATTCCCAGAGCCATCAATCCTATAACCTGAGTCAGTATTAACATTAAATCAAGGTGTAACAATATAAAATCTGGTTAAAGGAATATGGTGCAACAACCTGATCTTGTATAAGAGATAGCAAAGGACTGACAATGAGGGTGATTCCATCACGCAGGATAGCAGGAAGTTGGTAACAAAGGCTCTTGCCACCTCCTGCAGCCATTATAACCAAAACATCTCTCCCGCTCATCACAGCATTTATAATCTGGCAACAGTCACAAACAATAAGTAAAACTATTAAAAAAAACCATCCGAGTCATTAGGGAAATTTAAGCAAGATTCAAAAGTTCTGTTCGATCATCAAACTAACTTGAATGTAAATAAAAGGTAAGAAAAGAAAAAGAAGAAACTTTAAAGAGTATATTTTTCAAATAAGTACACCCTTTTCCTAGGGTCCTGTTTGTTCTTATGCACCCAAGCGACTGTAGGCATTAACTGAAATTAAAATACTCTGTGAGCATACGTGCACTATTGACACAGGGAATTAGTGATAAAGTTTATATATTGAGAATCACCAACTAAGACTATTTGGAAAGACTCAAAAAGAACAAAATAATGAGAATCATAACATCTGAGTTTCCATGATTCAACATCAGAAGAAGATTAAAGAAAATTTTAGATCATGAGACAGAAAATTTTAAGGTGCAAGTTGGTTCGTTAACGAGTTTATCATGGATAATAAGCTGCGATGATGATGGAATGTTAATAAGGTCAACAATAGCTCAATAGACGTAGAAAAGAAATGAGCAACAAGTAGACAAAATGAGTAAGAACACATTGGAAAGTGTTAATCAGTATTAGGAAGGAATTCATTTCCTTTCTTTAAAATATATTTCACAACTTGTGTTTCCTTACTATATATATATATATATATTTTAAAAGAAGCCCTGGGGCCTATTTTATTGAAATAAAAGGGGTACAAAACTAGTAGTATGAGAGGACCCAATAGATGGAGCTCTACTCATAAGAAACAAAATGTAAAGATAGCTCCAACAAAAGGGTACAAAAGACAAGAAAAAAGAAAAACATGCAAATAAACATTGTCTATGGACGAGGTCTCTATGGTCTTCCTCTTCCTCTGGTTCTTGTAGCGCAGCCAGAAATCAAATTCTGAAGTGATGTTCCATTACCAGAAGAGACCAAGGTATCATCCATTAAGTTTCCAAGTTGAATATTAACCCCAGCCTTCTTCTTCCGCCGAGAAGTGTATACTTGTCATTCTTCCTCTGAAGACTGGTCGGTCTGATCCATAGAATGAAAGGCAGTTGCAGCGATAGGTTCCAGTGTTTGTGTAGGACAGTCTTCCAATATTTTGGGATCTCTTACCCTACGAACGGGTAGTTCAACCAACTGATTAGTAGCAGCAATAAAGCTACTATTTGACAGTAATTCTCCCTCGGTAGTAGTAGGCACATTTTTCATCATCTGAATGTGAATGTTCGTTTCTTCCCTAAGTTTAATCACGTCAGAGAGGGAAGCCTGAGCCCCCTCCACGGTAGTTGCTACTCCAATAGAAGAAGGCTGAGAAGAAGGGGCAGTCACCGCATCATGCCTTCTAGGTACAACCACCTGACACTCCTCCAACAATCGATCATTATCAACATGCTCTGAATCAGTATCAATAGACTTTTGCACCGTATCCGGCGTGGGCGTTGCATTAGTTATCACCGGCAGTCAAGAAGAGGGTATAACCGTGGCAGGAATGTGTGGTCCAGTAGCATTTGTACACGGAGGTTTAAGATTCGGATGCAGGTGGTAACACTGATGAGGAGAGTGTCCAAATATACGGCAGTGGGTGTAGTAAAGAGGTACCAGTTCAAGTTCTACTGGTTGCCAAAATCCCTGATGCTGTGTGTCAATCCATATCTCTTTCGGAAAAAGTAATGTAATGTCCCGTTCTATCAATATTCTAGCCTCAGAAAGTCGAGTCAGATTCTCTGTAGGCGTATCAATTTGGAGTGGTGTGTCATATATCTTTGCGAAAGTAAATAGAAGCTCTTGATCATAAAGGTGAACCTGCAGATCTGGGAAGCGCAGCCAAACAGGAATGATGGGAGGTTCAGTACAATGGTCAAAATCCACCGTCCATTTTAGCACTTTAATCACCTGATTGTCTATTCGAAAGATTCTTCTAGCAAACACTTGGGCGTAATCTCCATAATCCGTTAATTGGATGAGAACATGCCGATCATCCAGTCTACCAATCTTCCAATATCCATTAAGTTTCATTTATTCAAATTCTTTCTGGATCAGTTCAAGTTTAGGATTACCGTATAGGAACTTACCTACTAGAAACAGTCGGCAGAGTGCAGCTAGGGTGGAGATCTCTGCCTCTGTAAGAAGATTGCAGGTTTACCATCTTTATGGGAAGCTTTTTTAAGAAATCCGGTTTCAACGCCTTGCGAGAATGCATCGTGGTATTTCTGCGGTAACATGTTAGAAGGTGAAGGGGCGCTGGCGGGTTATCGCCGGCGAGGGCGTCAGCGTAAGAACGACCAGAGGCAATTGCTGCAGCTGCACAAATCCCACTGAAGGGACTGCACCAAGGTGCGCAAACAGACGAAACAGGAGACGAAATAGGAGCAGGTTCGAGCAACTCTAACTGAGCAGTAGGCGTCATGTTCTGCCGAGGAGACGGAGGGTCCAGTCGAATTTTGCACAGCCGACGAACAGGCGTTGAGCAGGTTCGAGCGACTCCTGCAGCAGTCGGCATCGTGCTCTGCCGAGGAGACGTAGATAACGACGAAGAAGTGCGAGATGAGACGCTGTCTGCGATGCTGAAGGAGGATACTTGCGAGATGAATCGGCCATTATTACAAAAGAAAATGAATTTGTACTCTTGCTTTTGTTTATGCAGAGGGTCTTCCTGATTCATGTTTCACAATCTTATCATGGTCAATCATTGTACGGCTTCACAATCTTCTTCCTCGGGAGTCACACCAAATCTGAGCCTACATCTTTAGTCCCTATGATATCTTATAATGACAAATCAAAATTCAGCCCGTTCACTAGAGGACAAATTGAAGCACCACAGAAAATGTTCAGTAATAGTTCTAATCTGAACAAACATCACAGCTCGCTATAAAGTAGCGTATCATCCTGTTAATATTGGGACAACAAAATAGAATTTAATCGATACACAAGCAAATCACACCGCGGAAAAAACATCGATTAGAGAGATTTGGAACAAAAAGTGAATAGAAGTACACAACACAAAAATCCCAGAAAACATTATTTAACGTGGAAAAACCCGAGAATAGAAAAAAAATATAGAGCCACATCACACCAAAAATTTCATTATTAAATAAGAAATTACATATTACACCACACTCAGAGAATTTTTCAACAAGCCTGGAACTCACAAACTCCCATCCTCTCTCGATCGAACAAAAAGCAAACCGCATAAATAAAACACAAAACTTGTTGCAATACTAGTTTTATCCGACTCTTGTTACACGTACTGTCGGGAGATGCCTTCCTCATATTGAAGTTGAAGTCTTAAATCCCAGTCAAAGGAGAAACCACTCCTACTGTTGGAGCTCCACTCCCACATGTTGTCTTTCCACGTGCTCTGTCTAGAGTCATCCGTTTGGGGGCTAGATAGCTCATCCCAAGTGTCAAGTTTCTAATGCCTCTGTTTCCAAACATGAAAAGGAACATCCCACGGCTTATTTGTGCCACTTCTATGAACTGGAATTCCAACCGCTGGAGTTCCAGATGAAGGCTATGAGCACCTAGGCGCCAAGTTCCGAGCATTCTGATCGTGGGTGCTTGGGCTCCCCTACTAGCAATAAGGCACCAGGGCTGGCGCTGGACTTCAACTGCTAGCACGATATTTCCGCCCCTGGATGTGTTCTGCTAGAGGCCGCCCCTAGATGTGTTCTGCTACAGAGTGCTTCTAGCCCAATCAAGCTCCACACATAATAATCTCCCACATGGAGACTGATTACACCCAATCACTCTCATCCATAACTTTATCATCATCATAGTCTAGTATTATAGTGTAACTCACCTCTAGTCTCAACATTCTTGAACTCCCACTGAAGCCACATGTAGCTTTAATTTCTTAATAGCCACCATCTTAGTCAATATATCTGTAGGATTTTGAGTTGTGTGTATCTTCTCCAGGAATAATTACACATATTCTAGAAGAGAATGAATAAATTGATACCTCAGCCTGACATATTTCGCCCTGGCATGAAAAGCGACACTTTTGGTTTGATAGAAAGCACACATATTGTCACTATAAAGCTTTTTAATCTCTTTCTTCTTGTCCAGTTCTGTCATAATGGTCTGCAACCAAATCATCTTCTTGCTTGCCTAAGTGAAAATAATGTATTTGGCTACTGTAATTAAAAGTGCAACAATCATCTGCACTCAGGAAACACAACTCACTGTTGTGTTTCTCAAAGCAAAAGATATTCCTTATATTTTTTTTCATCATCTATATCTCATGCTAGATCTGAATCTACATATCCTTGTACATTAATCCATTCACTTCCAAACAAAAGTGCATTGTTGACTGTTTCTCTCAAATATCCGACAATTCACTTCACCACCTCTCAATGATGTTTGTCTGAATTACCCATGTACCTGCTGATTACTCTTACTACATGTCCAAATTTTGATCTTGCATATATAATCGCATACAACAAACTTCCAACAACTGAGGCATAAGAGGTTTTTTCCATCTTTGCTTGCTCTGCTTTAGACTTATGTGATAGTTCCTTAGATATGTTTTAGATTTTTTGAAAACGTCAACGGTGGAATTCTAAACTCATAAAAACAATCAAAAACTCCCTAAACTAAGAAAACAACACCCGTTAGTCTCCTAGGATTGGGGGAGCTTCAACCCATTCAATGAAGCTTCTGCATCCTCGTCCGTGATATTGAACATGACTAAAATGTGGTTAGTCCCCTAGCAAAACAATTTTCTATGTGTTGTCATTCAGCTTCCGAAGTATTCTGAAAGGTCCATTTGCTCTGGACTTAAGCTTCTCGAATGTTTCATGATGTCGAAGAGTGGGATTCCACAGGACAGATGCTATTGTTACATCAGCCATTATTGTTGGAGGGCTTGCAACACCAAGATTCACAACCAAGCACATGGCACGCCGACCATTATTGCAGCGACCATTCTTGAAGCACTTACTATGACACCCCTTTTTTTCCTTTTCAGGAGCAAATAGGATGCTAGCCGACCCACGTGTTGGTTCTCTCTATCTTTTTCTGGCATCCTACCCCTCCCGGATGGCTCAAAGTGAACATTGATGGTGCACTACTGCCTTTTGAAGTGGCCAATATCGACGTTCTTAGAGATGAAAGGGGAGTTGGTCATATTGCTACGGGGCATTGTTGACCTCACTTTTGTTGAGGTTTAGTTTTTTCTCCTAGGATTTAGGGTTCTAGCTTTAGGAGCTTCCCTAACGATCTTAGATTCTTAGCAATGGGCCCACCTCGTTTTTAGAATGCTCGAAACCACTTCGACACTCTTTTGGAATCCCGGACGAAATTCCTGACCTCTAGCTCACAACAGGTAGATTGGAATTGGCGTTAGGACTCCAAATCGAGTTCCTATGGGACCACCTGGACCTTAGGATAGCCTCGTGCACATTTTCACGCACTACAGAGTACAAATTTCTCGAGTCACGGCCTCGACGCTTTGAGTTTCTCCGCGACGGACCAGAATCAGAAGCCGGAATGCCAGGACGAGCGACGTCGAGTCAGAATTTCATAAAATGTCGGATTTGACGCGCTTTCGACGCGACCGTCGACGAGGTTGTCCAGGTGACCTCAAATGACGAAACGGACTGCGCCGTTGCGTCCGGAACGTCGTTTCCACCTAAAATTAATATTTAATTTGCGAGGATCGCCTGTCGAAGCGGAAATTGCGATTTTGGGCGTGTTTTTAATAAAATTAATAATATATATATATATATATATATATATATATTTAAACCTATTAACTAAACTGAGCCCTAAAATCCTTCCCCATTCTCTACCGCTCGGTCCCGCTCGGTTCCGTCCTCCCCGCTCGCACGCCGGGTCGAGCCCTCCCTCTCTCTCCTCATCTTCGCAGCGGCGAGCGACCCATTCCCCGCGGCTCCTCCCTCGAGCCGCACGCATACACGCGCTCTTACTCGTCGTCGGATCCTATCCCCGCCGCGACTCTTATCGCTCGCGGCATTCCATGCCGTGTGTCGGGCCACTTGCGCGCTCGTTTCTTCGTTTACACGAATAGAGGTCTCCCTGCAGGTGCTCTCCCCATCTCTTTTCTCCCTTGCCTATAAATAGCCCTAGGTTTAAGGAGTTAGGGCTGGCCGATTTCCTTTCTTCACGTCCATCAACAACATTGCACCAAACTTGATCCAAAATCTCTTAGATGTATATTCCTCGGTTACTCATTCAATCAAAGAGGATACAAATACTATTCTCCAACCACTAAGAAAATATATAACTCTATCGATGTCAACTTCTTTAAGAATCAATCTTATTTTCTCAAATTTAAAATTCAAAGGGATGACTCAAGAAAATATTAAATTTGGAATTTTTTCGAAGGTAGTCAAATCATATTTGCTTTAACTAAACTAAATCTTGTACTTCAACTAACTCCACTTGTCTCTACTCCATCTCAATTAACTCCATTTATAGAACCAAACACTGTCACATAAACAGTCCCAATTGTCTCTACTTCACCTCAACATGACATTAATGATCAACAATTTTGTGTCTACGCTAGAAGAAGTACCAGGAGAATGTAGAAACACTATACAAAACTGAGTCATCCTGATAATCATAATGGTATAAATTCCTCAACTCATGACTCTCTTACACCGATGATTGATGACGTTAGTCAACTAATTGCACACAGGAAAGGTATTAGAGGGTGCACTGGTCATCCAATTGAAAGATATAGAGCCTATAGAAAGTTGCTACCATCTTACAGAGCTATTGTCACAAACTTTGACAGTGTACAGGTTCCTAACTCTATCCAGAGGACCTAAAGGTTCCAGCATGGAAACTAACAGTTGAGAAAGAAATTCGGGCTCTAGAAATGAATGAAACATGGACTTTTATACAATTATCTCATGGAAAAAATCTTGTAGGCTGCAAATGGATATTCGCGTTTAAATACAAAGGAGATGGAAGTATAAAAAGATTTAAAGTTAGATTGGTTGTCAAGAGCTTCACGTAATCATACGGGATTCACTACAAGAAAACATTTGCACCTGTTATCAAAATTAGTATGGTTCGAGTTTTACTCTCTTGCAGAAAAGCAAGATTGACCTTTATACGAACTTAATGTCAAAAATGCCTTCTTGAACGGCAGCCTTGATGAAGAAGTCTACATGACTATACCTTTGGGCTTAGAAAATAGGTCGGCAATATGCTAGTTTGCAAGTTGTAAAAATCTTTATATGACTTGAAGCAATCTCCTCATACTTGGTTTGACAGGTTAACTAAAATAGTGATTAAAAATGGAAATCATCAATGTCATGTCGATCATACACTATTTGTTAAATTTAATTCTAACGAAGAAATTACTAATCCCATAGTATATGATATTATTAACTTGACCGATGATGATTCATAGGAAATTATAGGACTAAAATGATATTTACAACAAAATTTAGATTAAGGACCTCGAAAATCTCTGGTATTTCCTGTGAATGGAAGTGGCTTAGTCAAAGGAGGGAATTATCATATCTCAAAGGAAGTAAATCTTAGACCTGTTAATTGAAACTGACACGCATGATGTAAACCTAGTGACACATCTATAGATTCCAACAAAAGGTTGAATAAAAATGAAGAAAGAAGTCATGTTGACAAAGGAATATATCAAATACTTGTGGGTAAACAATTTTACCTATCACACTCAAGGCCTGATATTACATACTCCCTAAGTGCAGCAAATCAACATATGAATAATTCAAATGAGAATCATTTGGAAGCCGTGAAGAAAATGCTGAAATGCTTGACAATGTCCCCAAGATATGGTTTTCTCTTCAAAAGATTTGAAAAATCATGAAATTAAGATATACACAAATGCTAGCTGAAAAAGAGAGATACCTCATAAAAAATCAACCATCGCATAGTGAAGTTAAAAGCAAGTTGTTGTCTCCCGGAGAAGTGTAGAATCTAAATAGTGTGCTTTTACACAAGGAATATGTGAAGAAGTATGGATTCAAATGTTATTAAGGAAAATTATGGTTGAGATGAAAGACACGATTAAGATGATCAATGATAGTCAATCAGCTATTAGTATAGCCAAAAATCAAGTATGTCATGTGATACTGAAGCTAACCCAAACCACAATGAGAAAAGCAAATGTTACTAAAAAATTGAAGGTACAACCAAACACACTTGGAAGAGAAATTACAACGCATAGGACTAGATCCAGGGTGGGGGAAGTCAGCTAGGTGGTCGGGGAGTAGTGATAGGAGGTTGAAATGGGTTGTGGGTTGTTGGGACAACAATAGAAGGGATTAGAATTGTAATGCCAAAATTTCAAGAAATCAAGTAAAGTTTGGCACGTTTGAAAAATACATCAAATTTTACATCTCTCCGAACTCAATCGAAATAATTTTATTAAATTATATGCATGAAATCAATCAATTCTATATAAAACATCATGCATGAATAATTAACGGATTTAGAGAGATAAAATTTAGAAATTTTAAGTTCTATTAAGTTAGTTAATATTTATTATCCTAATTCCTTAATCTCCCATACCCTTTCCATTCCCCACCTCTTTTTTTCACACCTTTTATTCACTAAATTCGATCAAATAGGGAGTCCTGAGCTTCAAAAACCTCCCCTCCGCTTCTTTCTCCCACGTGATCTCGATTCTCCCTCTTTTTCACACGATCGCAACGACTCGCAGAAGTAGAGCCTCGCGAACCTTGCTACGATGCGCAAGGGCACGAGCTAGCCTACGAACCGAGCGGCACAGAGAAGTTGTAACTAGGTATTTTAGGGGTCTAGGGTGATTTATGTAAGCATGAATCCCTCTCTAATGTCAATTGAGACTTTCATTTCCTTCCTCCCATTTCCGTTTTGACTTTTGCCTCATTTTTCATTTATTTTCCCTTTTCGATAGCCATCAGAGGCGCCTATTTTGTGTCGGAAGTGTCCTAATTAATGTGCGAGCTTTTTAAAATATTTTAGCATGAAATCAATAAGGAAAAGTAAGATATGAGATGATAGGAAGGAGAGAAAAATGAATTAAGGTTTTTGGAAGGGCAAATTTATGCCAAGAAGCCCTTTTAAGGTTTATTTTGGCATTTAATGCTTGTTTTTGGGCTAATCATGATGGGAGCCCAAATTTTATGAATTCCTATGATGCTTATAAATTCTCAAGTTTTATATACAAGGAAGTAAGGTTGAGACAGGCATGTGAGCACTTGTCGTAGGACTACTCCGTCAAGTCATGTGAAATAAACTCGTTAAGAAAAAAATATTTTAGAGAATTTCATATGATTTTTAGTTGTCCGGATGCATTTAAAATTTCCTGCATATTGAAAATGGATACCTACAATTGAAAAGCAAGAATGTGTGTTTATTTTTCTTACGATACATGTAATATGATAATCAGGCTATACTACATATAACTATGCTTATGATATGAATTCTCTGCAAGTATTCATTTGTTATACTTCATGCCTATGATACATGTAATGTCTTATAAATATTTGATACATAAATGATGATTAAAATGTCATATTGAATGTATAGGTAGACTATTACATGAGTGCTTGCAAGTATATTATGCAGGGATGTAGTATTCTCGACTCCAGATATTTATACATGGACGAAACTCCGGGAACCGTTGGAACTAGGCGGTGACGGAATGTTAGGGAACCGTGGTACATTATGCATGGATGTAGTATTCTCGAATTCAAATATTTATACGGGGATGAAACTCTGGCAACTGTTAGAATTAGGCGGTGATGGAACGTTGAGGCATCGTAACTATCAAAGGAGATATCAATAACTGTTATGTTAGGGGAAGCTCAACATTTATCAATGGTTTATATGGAGTTTGAGGCAGGGTGACGACCCATGAAGAAGGACATGGATATAGTTGGACCTTATACATTATACAAGTGACACTACTATTAAATGACCTCTATAAAATGACATTACTTTGATTACATATGAGAAAAAGTCTATAAACATGATTTTGATTATACTTATGATTTAATACTTACGACCAACATGTTACATGCAATCTTTATTATTTTTATACTACCTGCTCTCTTTTTATGTTCTCTACCATACTAGTACATTATTATTCATGCGTGTTAACATGTACGGTTTCATATGAGCATGCACATTTCTTTTCCATGTATAAAATCTAATGTAAGCCCTGATTATTTCTATGAGCTCATTGTTGTTCATTCTTCGTTGTTGCCTTTCAGGTAGGGACAACAAGGTAGGTGCATCTTTGTACAGCTTTTGCACGATAGTTTTGAAATCTTGTACATATGTTTTGGGCACATATGTTTATTATGTTGGACTTAGCAGCTCTGTGTAGTTTATATGCTTTGAGGTTATAATATTTTATGCTTTCGAAGATGAATATGAATGAATTATGAAATTCAATGTATCACGTATGTTACGGCGATCTAGATAGAATAATTCATCACCCATTGGACCCTGATTATGCAAGTCAAGACGAGTGCTGGTGAGAGTTTCTCTTACCAAATTATAAATCTGTGTTGCACCAAGATTGACCCTACCAGAGGGGTTATAGTTGGGGTGTGAAAGGAATTGTCTTGGTTGTGAAGCAAAGGACCATTGTACGACAACAGAAGTCATGGGGAGGACTAGGAGTAAGGGGCAGCGAAGGAGAAGAGTTGTGAACTGCAAGACAACAAGAAGAGTGCTTTCCCAGAGTTGTGGCAGTGAGAGGGTGGTTGGAATGAATGAAATAGGTAGTTGGATGGCAGGACTGCAAAAAAAATGGCAAGGTTGTTGTCATGCGTGGTTGCAGCGAGTAAGGAGGGCTGGATAGCGGTTGAAACAACAAGGAAAGGTAGGAACAGGGGCGTCGACAAAGGTGAGGGGCTGGGACTGTGCGAGCAACAATGAGGCAGGAGAAGGAATTGGCGGCGGCTGGAAAGGCAACAGAAGAGTTGGATAATAATAAATAACCACTTGGGAATGAGTTACAGTCGGAGCACCACTTGATTTCTTGGAAAGAGATCACCACTTCGGACGAGTTACAGTCGGAGCACTTTCTCGCCTTTTCAAATACAGCCCTAGAAGAGGAATCCTGGACCACGAAAGCTTTCCTAACAAAAAATACCATAAAAACTAATTTTTAATCTATAATACTATATAGGAAAGGACTAAAAATTGATGTAAGATAATGGGACAGAAAACATAAAAAAGGAAAATATGACTGTTTTAGTGCCCCATATCCTACCTCCCACAATATTGAATTCTGTGGTACTGTTTGTAGTTAGAATACCGCAAAAATTCTATGGGAAAGCTATTGAACCATCATGACAGAATAAAACACGTCGAGATTGACGGGCACTTCATCTTTTCAGCTCGTACATTCCTACATGACTTCAGCCTTCTGATATTCTCACCAAAGCACTCCCAAAGGTCAATCATGATGAATTGAAGTCCAAGTTTGGTTTGTACAACATATACAACCAGTACCGAGGGGAGAGTATTGGAAAGTGTCAATCAGTGTTAGGGAGGAATTTATTCCCGTGCTTCAAAATATATTTCATTAATTGTGTTTTCTTATTGGATTTTTTTCTTTCCTTGTTTTTCTCATTTGTAGGGATTACTATTTGGTTTCCTTTCTTTATTCCATATATGTTGCGAGGTGTAATGCATGTGATTGGAGCAATAAGTAATATTCCTACCAAAAATTTTTACATAACACAAGTACAATCTATGCAAAAATGGAAGGGACGTTTCAATAAAATTAACATGAAAATAAAAAACTCTGCAGTAATTAACATAATCCTCATAAATTCAAAGAAAATATATTAACTTCAAACATTTTAGTTTAGAAGTGAAGCTAGAAGAACGTCAAATGAGAGCACCAAAGAATGCAAATGCATTTAATGAATGATCCAACCAAATAGAAATCATAGCACCCCATATCAAAATAAAAAACTATAAGCATTAAAGGCCTATCAGGTCAGCATATTATCTGATTTGATGGGCCAATCAAGTCTCCAAATGACAAAAAAATCAACTTCAATTAAAAACACTCACTTCCCGCTGATTAGGTCGATAGGAGGAGATGCCAAAAATATTCAATCGGGTATCATCAGCTAGAGCATCCCACTCAAAAGGCCCTGACCAATCAGCTATCATGACAGTAGCATCAATGTTAGCTTGAGTATCAGGTTCTTTAAGTTCATCCAATAAATCTTTCAGTTCAGATTGCTTCTTGTACAGAGCTTCTTGACGATCAAGCAACAATTTAATTTGATCTGTAAACCAGAAAAAAAGAGGAAAAGAGGATTGACTTGCTATTTATGAAACAGAGTATGCAAGTACAAACACATATATCAACAGCATGCATCTGTTGTAGAAATGAAAATTTCATTAAGAGAAAAGGGCATTTTCCAATACTTTAAGGAGGATTTCCACCACCAGAGACGTCATATCCTAAGTTCTGGACAAGGACCATAACTAATTTTGTTGCTATGGCTTGATTTCAGAAGCCCTAATTCTTGATCTGTTGTGGTGGCTACCTAAAAGAAGAAAGATGGAAATCTAAGAGTAAGTTTAAAGAGAGAATTGAACAGATTTTGAGTTACGGATTATTTTGATAAAGATCTTTCCCCTTCCACAATTTAATATTGTGAGTGATTTCGACTTTCATGATCATATTATTTTTTGAGGTTAAATTTGTGAAGAATAAATATGAAAAGCTAAAACTTCATACATAGAAATCAATCTTTTAAGAATTTAAGTGTTTATATTCTTTGTGACTATAACATATACAGCAATTTTCAGTCGCAAATAATTATTATCGTAGAGTTGATGTGAAAACAAAATAATGAACATATATGTTCTAATTGCATACACATAATCATGTGTGTGCGCGCGCGCGTGTGTGTGTGTGTGTTTAATTTGGAGATGGAAGTCACTCAGCTAGTGAGTAAAAAAAGGAGATGAACTCCATCAGTGTGCTGGTAGTTCAATAACACCAAGTTGCCCCGTTCTACTTTGTTTGAAGGCATATTGAGAATACGTATATGGTGCTTCTTAATTTATAGAAATCAATGATTGCTAGTGTTCATGGTAAAGTCAGCATTTGTAGGTGATTTAATATAGATAGCAAGTCATTAGAAGTGAAGTGTAGAATTCAAGAAATTTATTGGTGTTGATATTGTAAGTGTTGGAGAAGGAAAAATAATTATCCTCTTCAATTTCATAATAAATATTTACAAAATAAATAATGAGAAGGAAGGCAACCAAATTAAAAAGCCACAAAATCCCTATACTGAAATCCGGGAACGAAAATTACAACTTACTAATAATAACTTCTAATAGTAGAAAATACTAAAAAAGAAGATACTAAAAATAAAATTTCCTAAAATTCCAACACCCCACACAAGTTGGAGCATAAATATCTATCAGCGCCAACTTGCTTACAAGTAGCTGATAGCTAGGCATGAAAGTCATTCGGTGAAGATATCTGCTAAAACGACACGCAAATAGTTCCCCAATCAATCTTCTTTTTTATGAAGTGTATGTGGATGCACTGAATTCTCTGCAATGCTTATGGATGTTTTATTGCCATAATACAACTTCATTGGCATGTTCATCATGATCTATAGCTCATCAAGAATTATTTTCAACCATAACATCTTACATAGTCCATTGGCTATAACCCTATATTCTACCTCGGCAGAACATCTCGCCACCACATTATGTTTCTTAATTTGCCAACTAACTAGATTTTACCGAACATGAGTATAGTATCCAGAATTCGATCTCATGTCAATAACTGATCTACCCAATTCTGCATCAGTTTATGCTTCTATATTCTATTGTGTGGTCTTTTGAAAGAGTAAGTAATTGTTTGTTGTACCATGTAAGTATCTAAGAATCCTACTAATTGTTTCAAGATGTTTCTCATAGGGTTAATGCAAAAATTGACACACTAAACTCGTATCAAAGGCGATATATGATGTTTATGTGAAAATCATATCAATTTTCCCACTAACTTTTGATACCGAACTGTATTCACTCGGTCACCTTCTTTCTCATCTCTCAACTATGATTGGGATCAATTGGTGTCTGCAGGCCTACATTCACTAGAAAATTAAGATCATACTTTTGTTGGAAAACAACAATCCCTTTCTTGGAACTAGAGACTTCCGTGCCAAAAAAATACCTCAGAGATCCTAATTCTTTGATCTCAAAAATAGATGATAGGGGAGTCTTCAAATGGTTCATCTCATAAATGTCATCTCCGGTGAGAATTATATCATCCACATAAAGAATAAGTATGGCTATTTTCCCATCAGTTAAATATCTGAAGAATATTATATGATCTCATTGGCCTTGGACATACCCTGACATTTAACAAATACTATAAATTTCTCAAGCCAGATGACTGTTTCAACTCATATAGGGATTTTTTTTTAGTTTGCACACCTTTATGTCAAACTTCATACTAAATCTTGGAGTTGCATCCATACACTTTTTCCTCTAAATCCTCATTGAGGAAGATATTTTTTATATCAAAATGTTGTAGGGACAGTCAAGATTAGCTGCAAGTGACTAACGAACTCTTATAGAATTTAATTTTGCTACGAAGATGAATATCTCTAAGTAATCAATTTCATAAGACTGAGAGAATTCCATAGCAACTAATCGAGGCTTATACAGCTCTAGAGAGTCATCAAAATTATAATTGAGTAAACAATTATTTGCACCAGGCAATTTTCTTCCCTCAATGTAGATCAATCAATTCCTACATGTCATCAAGAGCCTTCATCTCCTCGAAAACAATTTCTTTCCACTTAAAAATGTTCAGGGACCCATGCACATTATTAAGAATTTCCATACAAAGCAATTGTGAAGTAAAATCTGAAAAAAATGAATGAGATTTTCATATGACATATAATGAGACAATAGATGTCGTGTGTAAGACATTTCCCCTTTACAAGCAACAGTACAAAAACTAGACTCATTGGACTTAGCATTAGAACTAAGCTCAGGTTTAAGACTAGAAGAATCGGAACAAAAAGATGAAGTGGATTGAACATGGGATAAAAGGTAAGTGAGAAAATTACCTAGAGGGTTAGCGGAGTCTAGGCAACACAGGATTCGTAGACCATTTCTTTTGACTTGTCCTCTGCCACAAGTAAACAATGTCGAATAATATCAATTTCACGGTTTTTTTTTCCTGTTCTTCTTAGTTACATGAGATGACACTGTAGAAAAATCTAAATCATCTTTAATTTCTAAAGGAGTCGACTCAATTTCTCCTGATATAATATAGCTTCAATTTTTAGATTGACAAATCAGGGTTGGAGTGATCTCAAAAAAATATTATTTTGTGACTTTTCAGCTTGTAACTAATTCTAAAAAATAATAGTTGAATTTTTGTTATATGGTGAAAAAAAAAGAATTGTAACTCAAAAAAAGTTGATATCCATGATAACAATTATTATTTTAAAAATGTGATCAATTTATACCCCTTTTAGTTAGGAGCATGACCAACAAACACATTTTTTTGTTTGAGTTTTCTTTAATTATTACTATAAATGTGAATGAAAGCAGTCCACCAAAATATATTTAAAGGTAAAGAAGAGGAGAACCGATTTATTGGGTCAATTTTATGAAAAATATCAAAAGATGTTTCAAAGTTTAAAACTTTATTGGGCATTCTATTTATGAGGAATGTAGCAGTAAGAACGGTTTAACCCCAAAGATATTTTGGCACCTGAAAAATGAATATCAATATCTGAGCAACTTCCAATAAGTGTTCATTTTTCCTTTCAACTATATCATTTTGTTGTGGAGTATCGACACAAGAGCTTTATTGAACTAATCATTTATTGAGAAAATCTAACCCAAAATATTTTTGAAATACTCTTCATCATTAGCACTATGTAATAATTGAATAAAGTTTTTAAAACTAAGTTTGAACTATAGTGTAAAAGATTTTTTAAAATTGTTTCCACTTCAGACTTTTCATTCCTTAAATAAACCCTAACTTAACTCAGTGTGATCATCAGTAAATATCACAAACTATTTTTTCCCAAAATATGTATGATTTTTAGAAGTATCCAAATATCACTATGAATCAGACTAAATGATGTAGTTGAGGAGAAAAGATGCACGATGATGTTTAACAATTTGACAATTTTCATATTAAAAAAAAGATATTTTTTTCGCAAATAAATTGAAAATTAAGTATTTAAGATACTAAAACTAGGTTGATTTAACATATAACGTCATAACAGAATATCATTATTTTTGAAAATATAAACAAAATTTAAACAAGTCCTTTAACACTGTATAGTAGAGTAAAGTTCATCAAAATAACAGAGTCCATTTTCCTTAGCATTATCAATCATTCTGTCAGATGTCAATTCCTAAAACTCAAAATAATAAAAATAAAAATAAGCTTGATATTGATAATCAACAGTAATTTTACTATTGGACAACAAATTACAAGACAAATTGGGAATACAATTTTTTTCCCAACAATTATCGAGATGGAACCGTCGGCAAATTTGCTAATTTTAGCGTCTGCACAAGACCTAAAAGAATAAAATAATTTTGAACAAGCAGTTATATGATCAGTTGCAGCAAAATCAATTATCTAAGAATGAACAAAATTAAGAATAACACCTAACAATATAATAACTAAAGAGTTACCTTTCTTTAATAAAGAGCAAGACGGAGTCGGGAACAATTTTAGAGATTGAAACAATTGTACTTTAGTTGCTCTTTGGTGAAAGGGACTACATTCGAGTTTGCAATAGGCTCCTGAGTTTCTTCAACAATAGCTTGATAAGCTCAACCTTCAAGCTTAGATTTTGATTTTCAATTTATAGGTTTACCATGAAGCTTCCAACATGACTCATTCATGTGTCATAGTTTTTTTACAGTGCTCGCACTACGGTTTCTTACATCCTTCTTTGTTAACATCAACTCTTTTTGACACAAGAATCGAGTTCTTATGTTCAATATTGCACAGCATAATTATTTTTCTTGACTCTTCACATCTAGTCCTAGAAAATACATCTCATATAGAGGGTACAGATTTCCTAACCAGGATGTGACCTCTGACATCATCTAAACTCTGATTAAGACCAGCTCAGAATAAGTAAACCCGGTCGTTCTCCTATCTCTTATGGCGATCATCGTTATTTGAATTCTCCCTGATGGCATCATAACATTGATCAAGGTCCTATCATAATATTACTAACTCATTATAAAACATAGTAACATCACAGTTAGTTTGTTTGAATTTTTAAATTTGATTTTTTTTCAACTCAAAATTTTGAGAAGCTCAATTCTGAATAAAGATCTCGAATGGCCTCCCAAATAACTTGAGCAGTTGAACAAAATAAGTGTCTTACCTAGATTAGGTTTCATGGAATTGATGAGCTGTCATAACAAGAGAATTTATAGACTGTCCTTTTTTCAAATTAGGCTCACCAACAACAGATTTTGAAATGTTAACAGTCCAATGCCCAATTTTGCCTCTCCCATCGATTGTCAATTTTATGGATTGATATTTTTGGTTATTGAGTTTATAACCATGAGATAAGGGTCTCAATTTTGTGAACAATAATCAGCAGATACGGACATAGGAGGGGTTGTAAGGTGAGGCGAATTGGTTTCAGAATTACTGAAACCATTAGAGGTGGTAGTATTTCTTTAGACTCCGATCAACATCACTGACTTATATGAAATCATGAGAAAATGTGTTAGTAGCAGCTACGATCGTGAGTACGAATGCGATGGAAAAATAAAAGTAGTGGCTTCAATTGGGCTTTTGGAGGAGAGCACATGAACAACTACTTTGATCATGAGTTTGGTTGGCTTCGATCACGAGCAGTGGATGCTTTGAAAGAGGGCACACGATCAGAGACTTCTTAATCGAAAGATCAACCCGGCACGTGCAGATGGTTCGTAAGTGAGAGATTGAAGCGGTTTTAATCCTTATCGAGAACTTTTTGGCAATTTTAATCATGATTTCAATGGCATTTTGTCCGTCACTGGAGCCACACCAACCCCTATCATGGATATATTCATTTCGCATTTTGTCTCTAAGTGTAAAGCCACTCATCCACCAAATCATTCTCATCTCGGCAACACTTAGTTTTATGCTTCTATTTCAAAGGTCAACATTCAGCGCCGTCGGTCCCAAGCCCGGATATGAAAAGTAGAGGTCGTGTTAGGTAGTCGACAGTAGGGCTGTCAAAAAAGCTCGTTGTTCGCGAACAGTTCGTGTTCGGCTCGCCAAGAAGTTCGTGTTCGATGCGTTCGATAAGCAAACGAGACGAACACGAACAATTTTTTTCGTTCAGTTTGTTAAATGAACTAAACACGAACAGTGATGTGTTTGTTCGTGTTCGGTTCGTTATTGTTCGAAATATAAAATGATTTAAAATAATTATATATAAAAAATTTATGATATTTTAAAAATAATTATATATTATAAAAATCTATCATATTTTAAATAATTAAACTTCTATAAATTATAATATATGATAAATTATTAATAACAATAATAATATTATAGTATTAATTATATTAATATAAATATTATAATATTATAATTAATATACTTATACTTATATATTAAAATAATACCCTAAACAAAACCCTAAACGTCTTATTCGGTTTGCTTCATTTTGAGGAAGTATGGATTACCTGATGTGTATGGAATCATTATCAATTTGCTTCATTTTGAGAAAGTATACTATCAAAGCTAGAGCTGTAAAAAAAACTCGTTGTTCGCGAATAGTTCGTGTTCGGTTCGCCAGGAAGTTCGTGTTCGATTCGTTCGATAAGAAAACGAGACGAATACGAACAATTTTTTTTCA
Source organism: Papilionanthe hookeriana x Papilionanthe teres (assembly GCA_022702705.1). Classification (NCBI taxonomy): domain Eukaryota; kingdom Viridiplantae; phylum Streptophyta; class Magnoliopsida; order Asparagales; family Orchidaceae; genus Papilionanthe; species Papilionanthe hookeriana x Papilionanthe teres. The sequence continues at coordinate 31,797,966 of CM040424.1, read as the reverse complement.
TTCGGTTTGTTAAACGAACTAAAGACGAACACTAGCTCTGTTCGTTCGTGTTCGATTCGTTTACACCCCTAATCGACAGCCAATGTAAAACTTGTTAAAAAAATCATGACATGAATCCTTTGATCCTTGCGTATGTGCTAGGACGTCCCTTGGAAGCGACGTGTTGTATGGTCTGAATACAGTGAAAAGTGTTCAACGACCGCTACACCGTCACTCGGGTGTAGTGTCAAATAAGCAAAGGTTCCCACATTACGCATGGATGCGGGTAAAAAAGTTACTCCAAGACACTAATATTAGAATAAGATCTTAGAATATAAGTACTCTCACTGGTAAATTAATGAAATTAGTTGATATTATGATTCATAAAAAGATAAGTATCTTATGTGTTCAAGAAACTAAATGAGTTGAAGAAAATGCTAAGGAGATTGATAACCTAGATTTTAAACGTTGGTATTCAAGTAACAGGCGTGCTAGAAATGGTGTAGATGTAATAATAGATAAGTGTTTAAAAGATAATGTTAAAAATTAATAGAATTGGAAATAGAATTATTGCCCTTAAGATTATTGTTGATACTAAGATTTCTAATATTATAGGTCCTTATGCTCCTCAAAGAGTTTTAGATATAGGTTCTAAAGAAAAAATCTCAAATAAATTAGAAGACATAATACAAATGATACCTCTTGAAGAAAGAATTTTTATTGGATGAGATTTAAATAGACATATCGGTAGAGTGGTAGAAGATTTTAGAAATATTCATTGTGACTATGGTTTTGGAGTGATTAATGAAGAAGGCAGAGTTATATTAGATTTTGTTTTAGCGTATGATTTTGTTATTGTTAATACTTTATTCAAAAAAAGAGATGAGCATGTTATTACTTATAGGAATGAATCTAATAAAACACAAACTAATTATTTTCTTATGAGAAGAAAGGATCGTCGAGAATGTAAAGATTATAAGGTCATTTCAAGTGAGGATTTAAGTACTCAACATCGATTATTAGTTCTAGATATTAAGATGAAGGGTTGTAATATAAAAAATAATAGGAATCATCGTCGTAGAATTAGATGGGTACCTAAAAGACAAATAAAATTATTTTTAGGAGTACAATTCAAGATTTAAAAATTTGGGATGTTCATGAAAAAGCATTCTATGTCGAATAAAATAACAAACGCTATCAAATAAGTGACATAAGTTGTACTGGGAGAATCAAAAGAAAAATTTTCTATAAAAAAAAATAGTTTGTGGTGGAATAATAATGCGCAAGAAAAGAAAAAAGATAAGAAGTTGGTTTATAAAAATTGTTTAAATGTAAATGCTTAGAGAACTGGGAAAAATATCAAACGATTCATAAGGAGTCTAAATGAACAATCTGTGACGCTAAAAATTATGTTTTTAGTGATCTTTATAATATATTAGATAATAAGGAGGATGAAAAATATATGTATAAACTAGCCAAAAAAAGAGAAAAGAAAAGTAAAGATTTAATTAAAGTGTATTAACGATAGAAATCAAAAAATATTTTCTTAGAAAAAGATATTCAAAATAGATGGGTGAGTTATTTTAATAAACTTTTTAATGAAGTTTCGGAAAATATGATTGACCTTAGTGATCTTAATATCGTTGATAATAATAATATGTTTCATTTTTACCGTCGCATTAGTAAAAAGGAAATTAATGACGCTTTAAAGGAAACCATGGGTGAGGTCTGTAGGTCCTGATGATATCCCAATTGAAGTGTGGAAATGTTTAGAAGATTTGAGAATTTCTTGGCTTACTAAACTCTTTAATATTGTTTTAAAACTAAAAAGACGCCTGAGGAGTGGAGGAAGAGTATTTTGGTCCCCATTTGAATAAAGGGGATGCACAATAGTGTGCAAATTATACGGGAATTAAGTTGATGTGTCACACATTAAAATTATGGGAGAAGGTAATTGAACAGGTTAAGACGTATTCCAAAGATTTCTCACAATCAATTTGGATTTATGTGTGGCAGCTCTACTATGGAAGCTATACATTTATTGAGAGGTTTGATGGAAAAGTTCAAAGATAATAAGGAGGAACACATGATTTTTATTGATTTAGAAAAAGCTTACGATAAGGTTCCAAGAGATATCATTTGAAGAGTTCTTGAGAAGAAAAGTGTTGATATCACTTATATTCAAGTCATTAAAGATATGTATACAAGAGCTGTTACTGGTGTTCAAACAGAAGTAGGATTGATCAAATATTTTCCTATTTATGTTGGTTTATATTAGGGATCGGCTTTAAGCCGATATCTTTTTAACTTTAGTTATGGATGGTCTTACCGGACACTTACAGGAGGATGTACCTTGGTGTAAGCTTTTTGCTGATGATATCCTTCTCGTAGATAAGACGAGAGAAAATGCTCAAGAAAAACTTGAATTATGGAGGTCTACCTTGGAGTCTAAAAGCCTTCGTTTGAGTAGAACTAAAACTGAATACATGAAATGTAATTTTAGTAGTAGTAGCTCTAGTGACAGAAATGTAACTATGGGTGATCAAATTATTAAAAGGTGTGAACGCTTTAGATATCTCGAGTCTATTGTTCAAAAGTTATGGTGATATTGATGGGGTGGTTATCAATAGCATTCAAGTTGGTTGGTTGAAGTGGAGGAATGCTTCGGGCCAATTTGTGATAGAAAAGTACCGCTTAGACTGAAAGGAAAATTTTATAAGATGGTGGTGAGACCAGCAATGCTATATGGCGCTAAATGTTGACCTTTAAAAGAGAAGCATAATACTAAGTTAAGTGTTGACGAGATGAGAATGATTAGGTGGATGAGTGGCTTGACACTTAGAGACAAAATGTGAAATGAATATATCCGTGATAGAGTTGGTGTGGCTCCAATGACGGATTAAATTAGAGGGAGTCGTCTTAGATGGTTTGGTCACATTAAACATCAAACATCTGATGATCTGATTAGAAGACTAAATGTTTTAGATTTGACTTATATTAAGAAAGGTAGAGGTAGACCTAGGAAAACTAGGGCATATTGTATAAAAAATTATCTTAATTTATTAGAATTAAATGAAAATATGAGACTAAATAGAACGGAATGGAGAAAATGGATTCATGTAGCCGACCTCACTTAGTGGGATAAAGGTTTTGTTATTGTTGTTATTGTTGTTGTTGTTCTTGTTCTTGTTCAATGACGTTTGCAAACTCTAATACCATGTAAGTTTTGGACAAAGAAAAATAATTATTCCTCTTCAATTTCATAAAAATATTTTGACAAAATAAATAGCAAAGAGAAGGCTACTAGATTAGGAAAGCCACAAGATTCTCACGATAAAATCAAGAAACAGAAATTACAGCATACCAACAATAGTAACTTCTAAAAGTAGGAAATACTAATAAAAACAAAACTTCATAAAATTCCAATAGATATATTTCGTTGTGGTGGGTGGAGGACCACTCTATTACAAAATTGTTTATAAGGAATAGTGATTTAGTATAATGATGTCCGTTCCAAGGCATCATATCTATGAAAAGGAAAATTGCTTGTTATTTATTGATATTTTATGAGTTCAATAAGGCAAGAAAAAAGAAATTTAAATGCTTCCAATTAATAAAGGAATTATATTATTATCTTCATCAAATTGGCACAAAGGTCTCTAGCCAAGGGAATGCATTTCAATGCATGGCCAACCCCTCCAAAGCAAAAAAACTAAGTAAAAAAAAAAGAAAAGCATTTTCTCTATTCCTGCAAAGGCAATAGCTCCACTCTAATTTTGACCAAAACTCGATTTCTCTATCCAACAAAGGTGGCATCTCATGCAAGCAAATGAAGTTTAAAATTAAAAGAAAAAGGGTCTGGCTTAAAATAAGGGATGGATCCACATATGGGGCAAAGCAATGTCAAACTCTCTCCCCACATGGCTATTTACTTCTGTATTATTTTTTACTTCATTAAATATTATAATAAAAGAAAATTTAAGAAAGAGTTCTCATGTAAGAAAAGGGCAGCATGGATTTGAACTATAAAAAATTCCTTGAGCATTTTCTTAGAAAATAAAGCTAGATGGCTCTCTCCAAAATGAGAACTTCGATGAGTCATCAATAAATAAATATTTTGTGAATTATGTTTAAATCATGAGTAAAGAACGCATATTTTCATTCCATGATTGCATTTCTATTTTCATAATTTTAGCCAAGGCCCATCCTTAGCATATCCCTCACCTTCTTATCTCTCAACCACCACGCTCCATCCCATATGAGAAAAAAATAGCAGACTTTTTTATTTTTCCTAGGCTTGTGGGTTAATACAGCTGCCAACATGTCATTGATTAATTAATCACCTAGCATGATAATTATCTATGTATATATAATCTTGTAGGATTATTATTTGTGCTTATCATTAGCATGATTTTTTGTAACAGACATGTTATTTAAGCTTTCTAATTCATAAATATACTCTTTTATCTTTGATGCAAAATAGCTCTTCAAATAGGCTAAATTGATCCACAAAAGGCACAAGTTATCAGAAGTCAAATCAAGTCATAACGTGTCTAAGTTATACATCTATTCAAGGCTTTTTTGGCTTCTATTAATTATGGTAGAATTTCCTCATAATTTTTTTTTAATTTGAAATTTTATTAGAAATTTATCTTTCTATGGATAAGTTTCTAACATCTATAAGGATTGGATAGGATTAATTTTGAATTTAAATAACCATTTTTCTTATAAATGGGGATTTGTTTTTAATAATTGAGTTATTATTGATTAATAATTGAATAAATAAAATTATTTATGCTAATAAAATGATGCTTTAAATCAAAGTTGTATACATAAATCATTCCACGTTTTACATATGAAGATTTCTTCTTTTCAATCTGCCAATTTTGTATTTGAGCTCTCTGCTAGTCTTAACCATAACACTATAAATCGCCCACTCACCCTCTATGGCTCACGCATCACATGTCAAACTAGCCCACATTTATATGTAGCAACTTTTCAATACTCTCGTAATCATAACCCAAATCCATGCACCCAAAAATCTTATAATACCCTGTGAAGCAAGAACATGATACTACACGGACACGAAGATATAGTATGATTGAAAAAAAGTAGGACAAAGCATGTCATCAGAGCATTTTTATATTTAATAAATTATTTATATGATATATATAATTTTCTACTATTCTCTACGGAAGGCCTCACAGGATAAAATATAATATCATAATGAAATTTTCTAACATAAAAAAACAAATGCAATTAATAATAAAAAAATATTTTATCACACAAGCATTTTACGGTTTGTCATTATATACTTGTCATCCTCATCGTATTAGAATTGTATCAAAACCCAAATTTACAATGCAAAATTTCTAACACAATTTGTGGCATAGCAGACAAGTCTCGAAGCATGTTAAAACCTTGGGGACCATTCAAAATTGTTCAAACTTCATAGATAATGCCATGTAGCATAGAAAGCAGCTTACACACAGATATTGCATCGTCCTGCTTTCCATACACACAACCCGTAATCCCAATCCCATAACTTATGCAACCACCCCTTCCACTCATCTTAGCATTCCAAACGCAATTTGTTTCCTACAAATCCAAGCCACATGCGACAAATTCATCACACAATCATCCTACACACGATAGAACAACTTTTGCTTGCCATTACCAACATCCATTGCAAGCAAGCCAATAACCACTTTACTCTCATCTGGTACACTAGACACATCTTTATGTTAATTTTGATATGCTCAAACATGGAACATCCTCCCTCGTATGCTCAGTTGTGAAATGCTTACCAAATCAATGGCACCTTTATGCATCCCACATATTTGCTTAGCATGCAGACAATCTGAGGCAAAACCTAGGGTCTGTTTTGGGCAGCTGCAGCTTATCCAGCTTATCCAGATAAGTTGTTGATTTAGATAAGTTGTTGATCAGCAGCTGATCCGAATAAGCTGGTTGGCTGTTTGGTTTGTGTGTTTTTAAAACAGCTGATTTACAACTGTTTCTGGATAAATGACCATTTTGCCCCTGAACTGGATAAATTATTCATATTTGAATAGTTTATAATTCTAACTTAAAAAAATTTCACTTCGAGCACAAGGTTTTTAATATACCATTTCAAGCACGAGATTTTTAATATACAAATAATTTGGTAGTATAAATGTAAAAAAAAACTGTTAGATATATATATATACATAGGAATGTTGGACATAAAGGAAAAAAAAAACTGCAGCTTATCCTGCTGGGCTCCGCTTCAGCTTCACCGAAGAAATGGATACCTGCTCGCCTCCGCTTCAGCAGCCTTCGGCTTCCCTTCCTAACAGATGGGATGCGAGGGGGTCGGGAGAAGGAGCAGATGAGATGTGAGGGAATCGAGAGGAGGAAGCGGCATTCGGCTTCGCTTCCTAGCATATGGGATGTGAGGGGGTCGGGAGGAGGAGTAGATGAGATGAGATGACTGGGAGTCGGGAGGAGGAGCAGAAGAACGAGAATGCGAGTAACGTTTCTTAGGGCTCTAGGTCTTTCGCTCGAACGAAACACGGATCGCAGGGTCCTACCCGCGATCCCCTTTTATAAACATGTCAACGACGTTTTTAGAAACGCTTCTAAAAGGCATAATTCAAACAGCTAGTGGCATTTTCAAAAACACCACCACTATGAATAAGCTATCCCAAACGCACCCCTAGTTGCAGCCACAACTCTGTGATATGTTTTTCTCAACTTTCAGACCTTCAAGACCGCATCCTTTAATGGCAATTACTCCCTTAAATTTTGCTTCAAGTAAAGCATTAATTCATCCACAAAAAAACACTCAATTTCATCATCAGCCACTTGTCAATAACATCTAGAACCACTGAAAACTATAGAGAGATCAACTAGTTGTAAAGAGAACCCAACATTCTAAGATTCAACCCTACTATCATAAGGTATAATTTTAGTTGATGTCAGAGTAGTTGTATTCGTGTGGCAAACATATACTCTACATTAATAACAGCTCAGTTAAACTCCATTTAAATTAGCCTAGCCATAATCTTACGACATACTATCCAAATAAAAAAATTAGAATTAAAAAAATTAATGGAAAAAAAAACGTATAGACACCAGTGATAATTACATTTGAGTGAACTAACTCCACCAAATATTAATTTGCTTCTTATTATATGATCTTGATTGAGTCAAACTTTTAGATACATAACTTATATAATGCATAGAAGCTAAGACTAAATGGTCATCGTGAAATAAATAATGCAACATGTATTTGCACAAATATATGACAATGGAACATCTACCAATAGATTCATTTTTTCATGTCATAAATACTCCACCTGTACTAGAACTAGTTCTAGAATGCCCGGTGTCTTACTTGAAATTTTAAACCAAGTGACTAACCTGAACAGCCCACCCATCCTACACACGCTAATCGTCTTAGCTCGACATATCAACATCCCATAACAATATTGCTAATCAAAACCATCCCCATTAAGGACAAGCCTAGCATAAAAAAATCCCGCTTAGATCATTAGAGATTAGCCATGATCATTCTAATCATAATCATTGTGATCCTACCTGAATGATCAAGGCAATGCTCCCATATTTAAGGGTCTACATTACACTAGTGCTCATATAGATTTGGAGTCTAATATTGATGACTTCTTTGTTGGCATGAGATGGATAAAATTTAGTGTATCAAAGTTATCAAAATAAAGTTGTCAAAATAAAATAAATAAAATAAAACACTAATATTTGTGATTTTAACTTACATAAAACTACAACCAGTTCTACATGTTTGAGATAAAAGGAATATGGAGTGGAAGTATTTCACTCCAATATAAGATACATCTTGTTAAGGCTATCTCGAGGCAAGGCTCTAAATCAATTATTAATTTCTTGAATCAGTTTACAATCCCAATAATGTTGAGAATGCCTACAAATAAAATTTTTTGTTAGAAAAACAATGTGAACTTCACATGCTTTTCCATCACAACTAATTCAATAGTTATCAATCACTTCCATTCAGCTTGAAAACTCTATATTTAAACCTAAGTTAACCACAATTCAAAAAGATTGAATGCCAAATGTATTGATTCCCAACCCTAATCTACACAACAACGAAAGAATCAATTAGTACTTTAATGAGCACTTGTTTCAATTTTTGCAAAAAATATCATACCATCAAACGGTAGTCTCAAACTAATCTTTCGAAGAATCAAGGAATTCAATTTTCAATGAATCAAAAGAAAATGAGTTTAAGGATGTGATCTATGATGAATCTCAAATAGATAAAAATGTTTGGGTTCGGGTATCATACAAAATTGCATATTTTGACATGCAATTTTACATTCTAGTCGCCTCTGAGTATTAGAAAAATACTAGTATACTTCTAATGTATGTAACTCGAAAAACCAAGTTATGCAAATTAATCACTAATAGGGGAGTCACATGAATGTTGTATTGAAAATAGCCTTGCTTAAGTCGGTTTAACATGTCTTTGGTGAACTCAACTTCCCTACCCATTATTAGGCATTGTTTAGTTCATATCCATATGGGTAGTATAAAAATAAGACATTGTCTAATGTCCTAGTGGATGTTGCACATATTTTTTAAGTCGTCCATTGCATCATGACATTAATGTAATCCATTATGGGCAAGAAAACAGTAATTATTTATGTTAAAACGTATATCTATTCATTTGTTTCTTGTTAAAATTATTGAATCAAGCAAGAAAGGAATTACATAAACGTGGATTTAATATGAAGACAAATATTAGTCTTCTATAACTTCTGCTCACTGTACTTCTTATTCCACTAAATCATTTGAGGATTTAGCAAAATTCTTCACCACTTTGACGATACCATATTCCACTTTTAATTTAGTATTTTGTTGTTAAAAGGCTTCTTAAAAAACTATCGTCGAGTCAGCCATACTACTTTTATTGGTCATATGTGTGATTTTTCCCATATTTGCGAATCATATACTTTGTAAGCTCATAGCTATTCTATCATAACTTCAAGACACTTAGTGAACCGCCCCAAAAAGCTTCCATCCATGAGTCCTATTGATCACACATTTAATTTTATACCAATTTCATAATTATGAAATTTACCACATTATAAATTGAACCACAAGATCTTGTTCAGCTCAGATTGTAGGTAATAAACCAATACAAAAAGTAATTTTGCAAGAAAATCTAAGTTCATGACATGTCAATGTACAAATGCAACAAAAAAATATGGGTCTTAGTGTATGAGTGATGGTAAAAAGTAAAATCAACATAACGTGCATATTCTCTACATCAAGACTACATGCATGCTAGACTTGATATATTTACCAATGTAATTTCAAAAACTAATTAACTAAGAGGGGACCATCACATCTCGATTCATACTAGAGATGAATGAAAAAATATATTTAAGATACTTGAATGGTTATATGAGTAATATGTTATATTTCCTAGATTATCTAATGTACTCAACAACTTCATGAGATTGATGAATTAGATGCTTAGGCCATTCTCCAGTAAGTTGCTAATAATGCACTTTGATGACAAATTGATCTGCATTTCAAACGAAACAAAGCATGATCACTTGTCTCAAGTATTATCTTAATTAAGGTGTGAGAAGTTGCTGCACTCAAAACCTTCGTGTTTATGCATTCAAAAGTCATAATTTTGGATTTGTAGTGTCTTATAAGATTCCTGAAAGAGATCAGAATTTGTTTTAAAATTTTCATTTGTTAGCCATATTTTATAGATGATTCATAAGGAACTTCAGTACCATCACTTTCCTTTTGACAAATATCTTAAAAAGGACAAGCTTAAGTAGGCATCATATGTTGTGAAAGCCTTTGAATAGACAAATGTATTAAAGATTGAATCATTAGTTCTTAAACTCCCTGATTTTAAAAAACTTTTTGTTTTATCCGGTGATGTCTTAGGTACTAGTATAGTTTAAGTTGTATTCAAGAGGTCATTCAGTCATTTATTTTTGTAAAAATTTAATTGAGGCTAAACAGATATTGTTTTCTTATGAAGACTTTTAGTTCTAGGTTCCAATTTAATGTTCAATAAGCTAAATTAGAGATGTAACAAGAAACATACATAGAGTAGATCAAAATGGCAGAGTAATCAAAATCTTTACATAAGAGACATAAGATAGGCTTATTCAAATTACAGAACTATTATTTATGTCTTCAATTAAAATTCTCTAAAGAAAAATAAAGTATATATGCTCGAAAGTATAATTAACATCCAAGCATTCTCATTCCAAAATAAAGTATATATGGTCAAAAAGTGAACTCGGTCAAAGAACTTAATCCCGAGATAAACTTCCACAGCATTTTAAATTATTTCGATAAAGTAGGTTGACAAGAGGATACACTAATGATACAAGCACTAGACCAATTGAATTGCAGAAGTTAGATAAACATCTGAAAATGAGTAGGATCTATGATATACAATATTTCAAACCAAGGTGGAATGAGAGTAAGAAATAAAATCAAAGTTAGCATGAATCATATGCTTAGTAAGGTTATACATATTCTATCATAATTTTAGGACATTACTCCTGATGAGTTGTCTAAAGAACTTCCTCCTATGAGCATTGTCCAATGAGCTTCCTCCTGTTAGTGCTATTCAGCATACCAGTGATTTTATATGAGGTTCATATACCAAATTTGCCACATTATAAGAAGAACCACAAAAGCATGTTGAGCTCAATTTTTAGGTGAATAAACTAGATATAAAAAAAAATTGCTAGAAATTTCAAGTGTATGCCGAGTTCATGTATTGATAACATAAGAAAAATGGTTCTTAGTAAATGAAAGTTGATAATCTCACAAGAAATTGATTCAGCAAGTACATATTCTCCATATCAAGTTTAGATGCCATGCTAGAAATGACATACATATCACTATTATTTTAAAGTTTGATTTAAGCAATGGGTACCATCATATCCCGATTCATAGTAGAGACAAATGAAAAGTAGCATTTAAGACACTTCAATGGTTATATGAATAATATGTTGTGTATTTTTTTATTATCAAATGCACTGATTACCTTTATGAGATTAAGGAATTAAATGCTTAGGTCCTTCATTGGAATGTTTTTCATAATATACCTTGATGACATATTTATTTACTGCTCAAATGAGACTAAGCATCATAAGTACTTGCATCAATTATTGTCTAAATTAAGGGCTAAGAAGTTATATATTAATCTCAAAATAAGCATAACTATGCAGTCAAATGTCATATTTCTAGCTTTGTGGTGTATTTAAGGCTCTTGAACAAGATCCTTCAAAAATAAAATAAACCCTTAATTCTCCGAACCTACTTCTCTCTCTGATGATCAAATTTTTCATGAGATGAAATTTTTATAGATGCTTCATTGGGAACTTTGTGCCATCACTTCCCCTTTGAGAAATATTTTGAAAAGGACAATTTTAAGTAGACACCCTTTGTTGCCAAAACCATTGAACAGATAAAGGTATTAAAGACCGCATAAACAGTTTTGCAACTCCCTAATTTTGAGAAATTTTTTGAATATCATGTGATGACTTTGGCGTTGCTATAGTTCAGGTTGTATACAATAGTTCATTTAGCCTCCCATTAAAATGAATTTGTTATATGATGCTAACTTGAGATTGTCTCCTTATGGAGATTTTTACTTGTAGACTCCACCATAATGTTCATTAAGCTAAATTACAAACGTAACAAGAAACACCCGTAAGGATACATACATGAAGTTTTGAAGCGGTAGTGTGTAGTTCAAATTGGTAAAGACTTGTCAGGATCTTTAGATAAGGCATAATATTAGTGATATTCATAACATATATATTCTCTGTCTTCAATTTAGGGCTGTCAAAAATACTCATTGTTCACGAACAGTTCGTGTTCGGTTCGTCAAGAAGTTTGTGTTTGATTTGTTCGATAAGTAAACGAGACGAACACGACTATTTTTTTTTCGTTTGGTAAGTTAAACGAACCAAACACGAACAGTGATACGTCCATTCATGTTTGAATCATTATTGTTCGAAATACAAAATAATTTAAAATAATTATATATAAAAAATTTATGATATTTTAAAAATTAAAGTTTATAAATTATAATATATAATAAATTAATAATAATGATATATTAATATATTATATTAGTAATATATTAATATAGATATTATATATTTATATAATATAAGTTATATAATTAATATAATATATTATTTATATAAATTAATATTAGGGTTGTCAAATTGGCTCGTCATTCGCAAACGGCTCACGTTCAGCCCGTGTTCGACTCATTCGTTAAGAAACGAACACGAACAGTGACTTCACGAACAATTTCAAACACAAGATTATTTCAAACAAACTAAATTTTAAACGAACCGAACACGAACACAAGCTCTATTCGTTCGTGTTCGGTTCGTTTACACCCCTGCTTCAATTAGAAACTCTAAAACAACATATATAGTATGTATAAGCCCAAAATTGTATTTAACTTCCGAGCATCCTCATTCCCAATCTGGCCCTTGAAAAAAAAAATAGAAAGTTGGCCTGACTGTGTACTCTCGCAAAGCACTTAGCCGCGAGATAAGATTACATTTTGTTGATTTCATTCAAGGAAATGGGTTGACACGAGGACACGCCGGTGATACAAGCAGCTAGACTACAAGTTAGAAGATAAACAACATTTGAATATAAATAGGATCGACGAGATACAATATTACAAAACAGGGTGAATAAGTGGCAAAAAATAAAATCAAGATTGACAAAGAATTAAGACAGAAATCGAAGACCAAATGAATCAGTCCCATTAGGTATTTTGGACGAGGAAAGCTGGCACCTTGAACATCCAGAATCTCCGCCTCGACAAGAAGAAGCTCCTCCATGGCGTCCGCCTCCATGTTAGTAACAGATTCGAGTTAACGAGATGCAGCTACCTTCACACTAATCGACAACACTGGATCCGTTGTAATTGTACCTCCTAGATGAAGTCCTGAAGGGTCGATCCCAGGCGCGGAGTCTTTAATCCGGGCCGAGCGCCCAGCAGGCTCTTGTTGGCATTCGGTATGCTCAACTATGCCAACACCGGTTAATCCATGAACTTCTTAAATAAAATCCTTGTGGAGCAATTCTTCCCATTTTCCACGCCTTTAAAATTAAAAGAAATAAAGGTTTTTGTGATAGTCTTAGTTGTCATACTTTCAAATATTTTCAAATTATATTTTATAAAATTGTATCAGGGAACTTTGACTTTCGATATCTCTTATTATCATAAAGAGTCAAATTAAAATGCTATTTTATTCTTTATGAAATATACTGAAAAATCATTTCAAATCAAATTATATAAGCTATATAGAATTTAAGTTGTTTGAAAGTTGGTCAAAACTATCATGGTCTACTATTTTCTTGGAGCTCGTATGATTGGCTTGGAAAAAATTTTAGATCAAAAATCTCAACTTTATAATCAACATTTCTTCAAAATTAGTGGTGTACTTTTATTTATTTATATTTGAATACACCGGTTTTAATCGGCTCACCATATTTTGAATAAGGTTGACAAATTTCTTTTGAGCATGTTCATAGTCTTGGGGATTATTCCTTAGCTCACGATAACTTTGTAATTTGTTTATAGGAAAATTTTCAGTGAATGTAACATTGGCTAGCCCTAATATATCTAAATCTATAAAACCTTAGGAGGTAAACCATGGGAATCCTTGACTTGCCTTGGTATTGGACCTATGTCATAAGGCCCCTTTAGTTTGGAAAAAAAAATCCAATTGTTCACTAGCTAATGATATATAGTCATAGAAGCACTTATATGATTATGGTGTGGTACCTAGTTTTGGCCTCATCGCTAGATCTCAAGCTAGAGGAGGTGGCATAACTACTAGATCCAAATCTAGGTCCTAATCAAGCTTAAGAAGACTTTGATTGTTTTAAAGGCCATAGAGACCACCATTATGTTTTATTTTCATTATGTTATATAATATTTAGCCTCTTTAATGTTTTGTGTTAATTGTATGTGTTTATGAAATGTGTATGTTTTTTTTTTTTTTTGAAGTCAAACATTTGCTTATGCGGAGTCAACGTATGCCTGTATGGCATTGAACCTTGGTCAATGCTAGGAGTCGATGTTTGTAAAGAGGGCCAGCCTAGATGGCTTGGGAAGTTACAAGAAGGCATAGGCCACTCCCTCGCTCCTTCTTCTTTAGTTATTTGCTTTGGTAATTAATAGATGTGATGAAAGGATGCTTAGCATGTTATATTTAAATTAATATTTTCTCTAAAATGAATATATGTTAGTTTCCTGAACACTTGGATGAATTATTATCCACCGGCTTGAGGCTTGGTGGTCGGTAATTAGTTTTGGTGAGCATGAATATTCAATTATCTACACTTTTTCTATGGAAATCTTGTTTTGTTTATGTTGTGGTGTTATCTACTATTATGTTCCATAATGAAACCCCTAAACCTTGGGTTTTATCCAACTATTTTGTTGTTTTTAAGAATCCCTAAATCTTTAATTTCTTAGAAAACTTATATTGGTTCAGTCATTTGTCCTAATTCACGCATCTAATCATCTCCAAAAATTTTCAATTTGGTGGCATTGTGTTCGCTGTGTTTCCTACTTCAAAAATCTTATAAAATATATGTGTTGTTATGTTAAAAATCTTGGAGAAAAGTTTACACAAAGAAAGCTCAAACTTATTATTTGTATTTCTATTCCCTATATTTTTAAGTTTCTTGTCCCCAAATTCATATCCCCAATGGTTCATAAACACAAGGAATTTTGACTCCATATCCCCAAATTCATATCCCTATTGTGTTTATGTGAAGTGTAGCATTACTTATGTACAAGTCAAATATTTTCTTATATGGAGTTTGAATATTACTATGTGACATTTATCCTGGTTCAATGCATGGAGTGGATGCTTATAAACGTGGTCATCCAAGGAGGTTTGGTAGTTACAAGGAGGAGCCATCCACTCCCTCTATCTTTCTACTTTAGTTATTTACTTTCGTAGTGAATATGTGAGATGAAAGGGTGATTACCATGTTGAATTAAAAAAAATATCTAAAATGAAGATATGTTGGTTGTGTGAACACTTGGATGGATTATTCTCTATTAGCTTAAGACTGCTGGTCAGTCACCTAAAGAGTTTTGTGATCTTCTTGGAAAATATGCTTTGGTGAGTAGGAATTTTCATTTCTTTGTTATTTGCAAATCTTGTATTCTTTATGTTAGTTGCATTATCTCATGGTATGTTTCAAAATTAAAACACCTAAATATTGTATTTTATCCCATTATTTTGCTCATTTAATTGAGAAATCCTAATATTTTTTTTAAAACATGTACCAGTTTAGTCGTTGTCCTAATTCACACATTAAATCATTTTTAAAAAGTTTGAATTCATTGTCATTTTTTCATTTGTTTTTCACTGATTTAAAATTATAAAAAATTATCAAAAATATTATGTTAAAATTTTGGAGAGAAGTTTGCCCAAACGCCCTAACTTTAAATCATTTGTTTCTAATTCTTTTATTTATAAGTTTCATGTCCCCAAATCCTTAGCCCAAATGGTCCAAACCAAAAAAAAAAGCCTTATCAATAATAGAGTGCTTCTAATACTATCTCCAATTTAAATTGCTAACTTCTCATAACTCCACAAAATGATCTAGCCATGTGTTGCAAACTAGGTCTCCAGAGGACAGGGTTGGCCACTCTCTAAAATATATATGTTTTTCTATATCAAATAAGCTCCAAAATATATCAAACTTTCCATACTATTATTTTAACACCCTACTCTGAAATTCAAGTTATTATTTGTATGATTTTTTGGTCTGTAAAAAAAATTCTAAGTGGTATGAGTGAAAAGTGAATGTATGTTCTAAGAGGGTTCTTAGCGTGTTATATTTATGCTAATCTTTTCTTTGAAATGAATTTATGTTAGTTAGCTAAGTAATTGGATGAATTATTCTCTATAGTCTTGTGGCTTAGTGGCCGACCACTCAAAGGTTTTGGAAACCTCCTTCGAAACCTGCTTTAGTGAGTTGGAATTTTCAATTTTTTGCTCTTCTTTTATAGAAATATTATGTTATTTGTATTGGCAGTGCTATCTAATGATATGTTCCAAAATAAAAAATATCTCATTATTAATTTAAGTGAGAATCTCAAAATATTGTATCTGTCCATTGTTTTTCCTACTTCACCCATCAAATCATCTCTAAAAATTTCAAATTTAATGTCATTCTATTTGTCTCACTCCTTTGTTAAAAAAATAAAATATATATATAGTATTATGTTAAAATTCTTGGAGAAAAGTATGTCCAAAGATAGACCAAACTTTTTGTCTTGTGTTTCTAGTTCCTATTTTTTCTAAATTTCATGTCCTCAAATCCATATCCCAATGTTCCAAACCCAACAAAACACTCCTTATCAATACTAAATTGTTTCTAATAATATCTTTAGATTAATTACTATGTTTTCATATTTCCACAAAAACTTTATAGCCATTTTTCCAAATTTGGTGTCCTTTGTACAGTACTGACAAATCTCCATTATATTTGTGTTACTCTATATCAATTGATCCCAAAACTTGACAAACCTTTCAGGTCAATGTTTAGCACCCTATCATATAATGCCAGTGTTTAATTGTGTGGTTTTTAGATTTGTATAGAAATTTCTAAGTGTTTTAAGTGAAACTTCTAAATTCTAGACAAAATCTAGAAGAAGCCTTGATTCCACTCATTCTACTTTCAATTCAACTCCTCTACACAAATTTGAGCCTTGAAGGAGATTGAGTCCTCCTATATCACTTCTTAGTTATCTTTATCCTCCTCAAATATCCATCACCTCACACTTTGCTCATCATTATTGGTATTAGAGATTTGTTAGGTGGATTGGAACTTGACCTTCCGAGAACGCCTTTGCAACACTTAATGTTCAACTCGTACTTTTAGGTAATTTATGTCAATCCCTTGGTTTATTTTTATTTATTTAGTATTTTACTTCTATTATAAGTTTTAGTAGAAAAATATACATGTTTGATACAAATTATGTCACCATTTATGTTAGCACTAAATTAGCCTCACATTCAATCTTAGTCAATTCACTTAAACTTACCAATTCATAGTTTGAGTGATGCCTAAATAGCAAGAGATAGCTCCACATTGCAAATTAGGCCCACTCCTTGATTCCTAAATGGTATGAAAAAAGCCTATGTTAACAATCCCTACTTTTAATTTTTGTCACAAAGCATACTTGTTTTGTTATTTGTGTTTTATTATTAGTTTAGCATATTTGAAGGCTTAAAGAAATATTTTATATTTTCATTTGCAGTCACATTTTAAAATCATGCCTTCTAAATCAGCAAGTCGAGATCAATTAGATTTAACTATAGGAGCATGAGGGAGCATAACATGCGAACTAATGAGAAAATTCTTTAACTCTAATATCACCAAAGAAAGGCATCAAGCACCAAGCAACAGGAGAGAAAATTCTCACAGAAATACTTACTTTAGAAGCTAATCCAAAGCATTATATATCAATCATACTTATAGGAACTACAACAATAAAGAGTCAATAAAAAGACGAGGTACTTTTGAAAGGTGGTAGGAGGCCATTAATGAAGAGAGGTGTTAATCACATTCCTATTTTATTTATACTTTTATGACAGTCATAAAAGCCTTCAAATTTAAAATTTTAAATATTATAAAAACTAAAAATTGAAATATAAGTAACATAATACAAATTTAAATAATTATTTCTGTTATGACTCTTATAATGTGCCTTGAATGATCACTTAATTGGGAACATTCTTAGGATCTTGCTTGGGCTCTTGTAAGTGGACCTTTGGCTTCATTTTGATGATTTGATAGATCAACTCACTCGGGTTCAATTGAACTCTTCTTCATAGGGTTTAAATCTAATAAATCTTATACTAATTGTGAGGTTAAAGTTTTCAAATCAGTGCATGTCAGTTGTCTTCAATGGTGGCTTATTCTTCCAATGAACTAGAAAATGATGCTCAGCAGTTGCTTCAAGGAGTGCTTTAATGGTGATGATACATTCAACATAAATAAAAGAAGGATTTCGCACTTGGGGAATTATACCTCCTACTAAAGAGTTAGTCTGAATAAGTGGAAGTTTGCTAAATCCTTCGTATGATAGAATATCTTTAATATTAATGATAGAATGGATTAGCATATAAGTAGCTAAGTCAAGTAGATAAGCATTAGATCCAATTTTTATAAGAATATTAAAGGGGCCACGAGATCTTGCATGTAATTTCTTAAACGTAGTGGTGTGATAACACTCAGGGCGAATGTGAAGCAAAACATAATCACTTACTATAAATTATCATGTTGACCTATTATGATTTGCCTTAGAAACATAAGGGTCATTACTTAATTTTCTTCCTTATGATTTCATGGATGGTTTGAAAATCTTTAGCAAACAAAAATGTAGAATCAAAGAATGCATGAGGTAGGAGCTCGGTTATATCAATGGGTCGTTTGGAATGTTGGCCATAAACAATTTCAAAAGGTGAAATCTTGGTTGTCCTAGAAATAATGCTATTATGTGCAAATTCAGAGGTAGGTAGATGCAAATCCTAATTTTCTAAACTCTTTTCTATAAAGCATCTTAAAAGATTTCCTTTTGTGAGATTAACTGCCTAAATTTAGCCATCTTTTTTAGGATGAAAGGCATATGAGAATTTTAATTTCACGCCAAATAACTTCCAAAGAGTTTTCCAAAAATATGAAGCAAATCAAACATCACGGTCAGACACAATGATTGAAGGTAAGCCATGTAAACAAATAATTTTCTTAAAGAATGGTTTAGCAAAGTGGAAAGCGTCATAGATTTTAGAATATGGCAAAAAAGGGACATCTTTGAGAAGTGGCCAACTACGATAAATATGTTATCAAGTCCTCAACTTGTGCGGGGTAATCCTAAGATAAAATCCATGGAGACATCTTCACAAGGCATATGGGGTCCGACAATTCAACATATTGCTTAATTTTTTTAATGGCTTTTGCTGGTTTATAGATCAAACATTGGGTTACTAATTTTTTAACATCTCTCTTTATTGAAATCCAAAAAAATCAACTTTCTATCAAATAGATAGTCTTATCCTTTCCAAAGTGTCCAACTATTCCTCTAGAATGCAACTGGGAGATTAAAAATTCTCTAAGTGAAGTCTAGGAATACAAAGTTTTCTTCTCTTATATAGATATCAATTGATAACAGAGAACATTCTTTGAATAGACAAAGGTTTATCTAAGTTTTTTATATAAATTAGATTAAAGTCAGAACACATAAAATATTTTTCTTTGATTTGATCAAAACCTAAAATTTTTAACTATATATAGCTTAATTAAAGTCATAGTAGATAAGGCATCAGCAAGTTTATTGTAAATTTCGGGTTTATGCTCGAGAACGAAAGAATAACCTTGAAGGAATTCATCCCATTTAGCATTTATATGGCTTAACTTTCATTAAGTATTAATAAATTTGAGGGCATGATGATTTGAGTTAAGAATGAACTCCTTATATAAATGATAATGATGGCAGTATGAACATAAAATTCTCTATCACTTATTGAATACCATTATTTAGCCTCGTTCAGTTTCTCGCTAAAGAAAGCTATTGGGTGATTGTCTTGACTTAAGACACCACCAGTTCCAATCCCTAAAACATCACAAGTTACCTCATAAGCTTTAGAAAAATTAAGCAACCTAAAAATTGTGGTAGAGGTTATTAAAACCTTAACCCGATCTAATGTTTTTTTGTTGTTGGGGTCCAATGAATTTTTTCTAGTTTCAAAATATCATTTATTGGGGCAACAATTGTACTAAAGTCTTCGATGAATCTCCTATAAAAGGTAGCTGAGCCATAAAAACTGTGCGCGTCACTGAAATTCTTATGGGATGGCCAGTTTGAAATTGAATGAAATTTTTAATAGTAAGGCTTATGTTCATCAGTGTAAACAATACATGTTAAGCAAATTACCTCGGTATTTAAGAAGAAGCACTTATTCAAGTTGATGTACAATTGTTCTTTCCCGAGGGTTTCAATTACTTGTCAAAAGTTTTCTAAATGGTTTATCTCACTTGGGCTCAAAATCAAGATATCATTAAAAAAAACATCAACAAAAATCTTCCTATAAATATTTTTAGGAGAGCATTCATTAACCTCATAAATTTACTTGAAGCATTTGAAAGCAAAGGGAATCACCAACCATTCATAGAGTCCATATGTAAGTGTTGTTTTCCACTCATCTCTGAATTGAATCCTAATTGGGTGATAACCACTTTTTAAATTAATTTTAGAAAAAAAATTACCCCTGAGATTAAATTCAACATGTCATCCATCCAAGGAATGGGAAATCTATACTTAATAGTGATCATGTTAATGGGCCGATTATCAATACACATCCTCCATATGTCATTATTCTCTGGGGTTAGTAATGTTAAAACTACAAAAAGGCTAAGACTTTCTTGATTAAATCCTTTCTTAAGTTTGTTCTAACTTGTCTCTCTAGTTTAGTATGCTTAGTGGGGTTCATCCGATAGCGGGGAAGGTTGGGAAGTTTTGTAGCCGCGATTAAGTCAATGACGTATTGAACGAACCTAAAAGGGGGTATCCTATTAGGTAGTTCATTAGGTGCAACATCAAAAAATTTAAAAAGAAGAGTTGAGACCACAGCAGGTATGTGAATGTCATTAGATTCAAGTGTTGCTTCTTTCACATGCAATAAATGTACGTAGGGCTTATTAGAAAACTCCTTCTTTATTGTTCCAAATCCAACATTTTTTTATTTTTAGAGTTGATGGAGCAAACAATGATTTGGAATCAAGATAAAAAATGGTAATATCGTTCATAACAATAGGACTTCCTACAATCATTAATTGGAGCTTAGCACCTTTTTGAGGAGTTGGTTTAGGTTGTAGATCTGAATTGGTTTTATGTGGTATTGTGGTGGGTAGCTTTTCTAAAAGTTTGATAGGAATGAGCCTAATATTTTCATTATTTTAGTTAATGATATAAGCATTTTCTCTACCATAGTGGATTAAATTCAAGACATGCAACCAAGGTTTACTTAATATGATGTGAGCAATATTCATAAGGAGGACATCACACCATATTTGATCTCCAAAATTACCAAGATTTATAGGGACGAGACACCTTATTGTGATGGGTAGAGATGCATGATTTACCAAACTAATAAGAAAAGGTTAAGGATGTGGTTTAGTCTCAAGATTGGCTCCAATAATGGCAAGAGTTGAAATGACATTCATTGCACTTCCTTCATCAATAACTAACCTACATCTTCTCTCATTACAAGAAACATGCATATGGAGATTATTCTTACTTCTCCAATCCTTAGTTTAGTTTTTTGTAACAATTAAACATCTCATTACAGTTATTGGAGGGTCATTACAGAATTCTAGGTCATCCTCAGAAAGAGGTGTATCATCATAAACTTCTTCCATGTCATCATCAATAAGATTTTCAATTTTGTCATTGAAAAAAATTTAAGCTTTGCATTGGTTTTGCTATGACTTTTTTGTGACATTTAAAACATATGATATCTTTCTTATTTCTTAAGCTCCCATCAGAAGGAGTTTTGGGACGTTAGGTTTGACTAGTATGATGAGTGGCTAGCAACTGGTTCATGTGATGAAGTGGGGGGTGTTTGTCCTTTTACTTTTGAAGGAGAGGTGTATTTTCTTTGATTTTCCACTAACAAAGCATAATGGGATTCCTCTTCTAGGTTTTGGGGGCCAAATAACTCAATGTCATTTTTAATGTCCACCCTAAAGCCAATGACAAATTTTTTGGTCAATTGTCGAACGTTGTTATCAGTGGATTTTAGGTTGTAAGTTTAATTTATATAGATATATGGTTTGAAAAGTAACATTTGATTTTTGAAAATAATTTTATGTTTTAAAAATTTTTAAGATATGAAATCAAACCGATCTCACATCCGAAATAGTTTATATAAACGAGCGCCGCATCACAAACCGTGTATTTATTCCGAGGAATAGATACACTGCTTGATGATGGGGTTCGATTAAATAAATTAAAAGATTTGTGATATATGTTTGATATGCGATTCATTTTTATTTGCCGACAATTTCCCATATTTAATACTAGAGAATTAAATAGGGTTTATTTTAAGCCAAATTCTCAAATTCCCTATAAAGGCAAGCCCTTATAGTTAATTACATCATAAATAGTCGAAGTTACTTAGGAAAACTCTCGATAAGGATTAGTGGTTTCGCCTTCAAGAATTTCAAAGTTTAAGGATTTCAAAAGATTTCATTTTGAAAATTTCAAAAAGAAATAGATCAAATTTGGAACATTTTATTTTGGGAATCCAATGGAAAAGTAGGGGAAGTCGAGGATCCAAGAGAAATCTTGGAAACTTCCCAAACTATCCTATGGCTTGGCTTCAATTTAGAGGGAATTATCTAATGTTTCAATCCTGCTAATTTTAATTAAGTAGGACTTATATTTGTATGATATGATCATACAAATGGTCTGGAAGATGTGAGGGTTTATGTCGTACCAAACAACTACCTCGGAGTCCTAAAATGAGTTTAGGGATTAAATTGCATAACATAATTATGCAAATGCCTAAAGAGAAATAAGGATTTATGTTGCACTAGGAAAACTACCTCAAAATCCTATGGCTTGGTTATTTAATTCTAAGGAAGGAAGGTCGACGAAGTCCACCGTGATGTGCATCGTGCTTGCTCCGAGCTCCTCGTGGTTGCAGAAGGTTCAATTTTAGAAAGTGGCAATCAAGGGATGCGAGAAGTGTTTTGGTTTAGAAAGGTCTTAAGGTTTAGATGTTTTAACATTTTATTTGGGGAATCTTAAAGTTGATTATAATAACACCGGTTAAGATCCTACGGTTCCATCATCCCAGCACTGTTATTTTCATCAGATTCACTTAGTCCAAATGAATTTGCTAAACCCAACTGAATGAGTTCCACACTTTCATTTAGACCGCGGGAAATCTCGTTAGCAACACGTGGGTTACATCATCCGAGGGATTTCCGATCATCCAATGAGACGTTTTAATTTAGTTGTAATTGTAGTTTTTTTGTTCTGTTTATGGTTAAATTTTGAGTTGTCTTATATTTGGAATGTTGTGGCGGTAAATTTTATCTTGTTGTGACTTTTTAATTTAGTTCTGGGTTTCAGTTTTTTGGATATCCTAAAGGTTTCAGTTTTCATGCAGGGTGACATTGTTGTTTAACATGCAAGTTTTGCAAGAAAGAAAGTACAGCGCAGGTAAATAAATTGCAATAAAATAAAAGCGTACCTGACGGGTCTTCTCGTCATTCACGGCTGTACTTGAAACACATGTCAGGGTATTTAAATACTTCAAAGAGAACACCTAGGTAAAACTAAGGGAGAGGTCCTAGTTGTCTACCAAATGTTAATCTTATCACTAGTCAAATCCTAAGATGTGTTTTATGGATGATTTTATTCACCAAAGAACAATTAAGTTCAATTGTTCTTCTAAAACATACCATCATATTGAGAAAGTGCTTAGAACGAGTCCTGAACATCTTTTCAATGCTTTTGGGATTATTTCGATTCCAAATAAATTTCATTGTACATGTGAATTGATCATCCAAGAATTTAGTTGAATTTTATTTCTTGCTCAGTGAACTTGGACATTTGATTATCCGATGAGTAAAGTGACATTTCACTTGATACTCCACCTAAGGGTTATAAATTTGAGAGCCTTCAGGGGCAAATTAGTTTATTGAAGAATTTAACTATTAAAGTTGGGTTGATGATTTAAAACAATCCAATTTGATTGTAAGGTTCAAGGTTGATTTTTTAAATGCTTTAAAATTACTTAAGTTGAAAGTGGTGTTTAAATTATTTAATTCCATTAAAATTTGATGATTTAAGTTTGTTTTAAATATTTTAGATTGATTTGATTATTACATCTTAATTGTAAATTATTTTGAGATTAATTTTTAACATTTCAAATTTGTTTTAGATTGAATTTTAAGGGATTTCAAATTAGTTTTAATGTTTTAAGTTTACTTTAATTTAATTATTAAATCATTTATTGTTTTAAACTTTTAATTTAATTAAGAATTGTTTCCTTTTAATTATTAATTTCAATCATCATTTTTAGAATTAATTAAGAGCTGAATATTATTGAATTAATCCATTTAGGGATTTTAAGTTAAAGAATTGATATCTTCTTAAGTCATATCCCTAACCTTAATAATCCAAATTTTAATTATTCTACCAAAACTTAAATGATTTAATTAATTAAAGTTTCATTTTTCATGTTGTAGGTGGTTAAATGAGTTTCTACCTCTTAATTCCCTAAGTTTCAATCTTCCAAGAGAAAATTTAGGATCACATGTTCATCCCTCCCATTGATTAGGCCTAAAGTATTAATTAGGTTTAAAATCCTTAATTACCTTTATGCCCTCTTAAGCTTATTCACTTCATAACTCACTAAATTGAGCTCAAATGAACTTGAAATTTTTATGTCACTTCACTCACATGTCAATTAAGACATTAGAGGATAAAATGTAATTTTTTCTATTTTTAATTTTATTTATATAATTATTTTTTTGGAAAATAAGGGTTTTCAATGAAAATTCAACAACATGACCAAACTAAAGTTTCTGTCCTTTAAAAAACAATGGGATGTTCCTACTGACTAGAGGATCACTTGGACTAATTTTGGTGATTTTTTTAATTTTATTTTATTTATTATAATTATTTTAAGTTTTAGGGTATTAATAAATTATAAAATAAAATTAAAGTTGAAAATTAAGTTTTATATTTTTATTAAATCTCTCTGACCTTAAGGAACTCAAAGAAATAAATTTTATTATTTTTTGATGTTTCTTTGAATTTTTTAGATTTATTTTAGTGGGAAGGTTTGGAAATCTATTTTTAATATTGAAAATTACATTAAGCTTTTAAAATTCAATATCTTTACCTAGGGAATTAGGAAAAATATTTGGTTAGTTCCTAAGTGATTAGGAAACAAAATATGACATTTTGTGATTTTTAATATTTTTGTGTTTTTTTTTTAATTTTTTAATTATTAAAATATTTAAAAATAGGTTAAAAATGAAATTTTTAGAAAAATTCCAATTTTAATTTTTTTGGACTTCTCTGATACCAGAGAGGCCTCAAAATTAATTTGGTAAATTTTTTAAATATATTCTAAGTTTTATGAATTTTTAAAGTTTAAAAGTGGTCATGTAACTTAAATAATTCATTTAGTATGTTAAATCATTTTTAATTGACTTCAAATTTTTATGTGAGACTCCTCTGACCCTAAAGATCAATGGAGAATTGATCTTGTGTTATTTTAATGAGTGGTTGTTTCAAATCAATTTAATCTTAGTTCTAGAGTTTTGGCCAAATTAGGTGTTGTTTGAATGAATTAAGTCCAACCATAATTTTAATAGGATCCTCTGGTCTAGAGATAGTTCCCCTAATTTTCCTAGATTTTATTAATCAACATGCTAATTATTGGAATTAAATACCAAAAAAGACACAAACTTGGAAAATAGCTTGCCATAGAGGTAGCCTATGGCCTTGGAAAATTCAGGGAATATCCCCAAGAACAGAGACTACAAAAACCCTATGGTCTCATGTCATGGTGAATTGTATGCATGAGTGGAGAATTAAAATACTATGAACAGTATTAAATTAATTAAAAATTAAATATTTAACAAAATGACTTAATTCTTTTCCACATTAAACTCCTTTGTTCACTGAGCAAGAGGATATTTTTAATTTATTTTTAGGATTTTTCTATGCAAAGATATGGATTTTTAAAGTTCTGACATTTAAATAAATAGGAAATAACCCTAATTTTCTACTTATCCTACGCGGCGCCACCTCAACCTATGGTGGGTCGAAGATCCACGCGGTGCGTTCTCATTCGGCACCGCCATCTGACTCGGCACGTATTTTTTGTTCCGCGGTTCCATCCGACTTTATCTCCGCCATCCATCTGATACACGCGCGATCGGACGGTCGCTGGTCATCGTCCCCAACTAACCTAACCCGAGAGTCGTCCACCTTCTAGACCTAAGATCTCGCTCGAGACTTAACCAAATCATGCGCAGCTGGTCTCTATCGACTCGACTAGCCTAGACGAACCTATTTATACGGCTAACATGCATCGAAATTGCACAGAACAAAATGGAGAATTGATGGAAGCTCGGGAGGGAGGAGAGGTCAATACCTTGGCTCTAAAAGGTGAAGCCTCAATCAGAGGTGCTCGACATGTTCGTTGGAGCAAGAGGAGCCTCCGGATGAAGTCTCTAGTCTTGGTGAGCTGCCTAGGTATGATTTCCTCCAAACTCGATTTGGTGTTTTCACCTCTGGAGCAATTGGCTGGCCTGGTGAGGGGGCTTTCACTGGGGAACTCCTTCTCTACCTCTGGTGAAGGTGTGGGAGAAGTTAATTTGGTTTTGGTGGAGAATCTGGAGTTATCCTATTTCTGACTGATTTTTAGCTGAGAAATTGGGCTCAGCCAGGGGATTTCAGGGCAGAAGGACAGTGGGGATGAACTTCTCTTGGCTGAGAGGAGATCTGGGAGCAGTTTGGAAGAGTTCTATGAGGGGAGTTTCAACACTTTATTCATGGCCAAAAGGAGGGGATTTTATATCCATGGCCGGAGAGGGGAGCTCAGGGCCAAGAAATGAGTGGTTTAGGCCGCTTAGGATGAGGGCAGTGCAGGCAAGGTGGCTGGTGAAAGGATTGGCCACTGCCCAGGCACAATTTTGAGTTTTCAAGGACAAGGGGGTGCTCAGACGTGACTGTTCCAGAGGCTGGGGTGGCTGGCAAGGACGGTCAGGCGGTTGAGCAGGATGAGGAGGAGTTTAGCTTAATTAATTTTGGCAGGGAGCTTGCTTAGAGGGAGATTAAGGATGGGACATGGCTGTAACCATGTGGCTTGGTTCATTCGTCCAAAGTGATGGACCATTGGTCCATGGCTCATGGGGCTTGGGTTGGGTCAAGTTAAACCCACCCTAGGAGGTCTAGGGTTGCAGCTAAGGGGTTGGTTTGATCAATTTTGGTTTGGTTAAGTTCAATTTGGTTCATGTGTTCAATTGGGTTCACTTGGGTTATAGTTGGGTTAGCTTGAGTTTGGGTTTTAATTGGATCAAATTGATTGATGAACATTGTGTAAATGATTGTAATAAAGATTTTCCATGAAGACATGAAGTGGTTTTGAGTTCATTTGGAGTTTCAATTTGGAGGATATGGGAGTTTTGGTTAATTTTGGTCACCATGGGTTAGGTTGGATTTTGGGTTGGCTAGAGTTTGATTTAAGCCCAATTGATGGTTCAAAATGTTACAAATGATTGTTAAGAAAGGTTTAGGATAGAAATTGGGTGGAAATTTTGGGTTTAGGGGATTCAATTTGGAGAATTAGGGGTGTGTGACAACTTTAGGGCAAATTTGGGATTTTAATTTCAAAGGGATTTTGAGTAGGGTTTAAGTTTAAATTGAGGGCCAATTGATGTTGTTCTTGGTGTAGGGATGTATTAGGAAGAGTTTGGAATTGATATTGGGAAAATTGAGTTGAATTGGGTTGGTTTAGGGTAAGTTTGTGTGGGCCAAAATTGGGGTTTTAGGTTTCAAGTTGAAATTGAATTCAAATATGAATCAAATTAGGATTGGATTTGGTTTAAATTGGTATTTTGGATGTTTAATTAAAGTTTAGAATTGGATTTGGGCAAAGTTGAGGTTAATTGGATTGAATTGGTTTGACATTGGGTCCATTTGGGTTAAAAATAGGTCAAACTGGGGATTTTAATAAAATTGGATAAAATTGGTAAAATTAAGTTATGGTGTAGTTGGACAAAATGAAATTGGGAATATTTAGGATTTTTTAGAATTTTTAGGAATTTTTGGAATTTTTAGTATTTTGGGCTAAAATGGGTATTTAGGGTATTAGGATGTATTGGGGTATTTTTATGTATTTAAAAGGTGGGGATTATTTTAAAATGATTCTTAGGAATTTTAGGAATTTTGGGTAATTTTTTGGAATTTTTGGATGATTTGGTGGTTGTAGGGGCAATTTAGGTAATTTTGGGTAAGTTTAGGGGACCCAATGTCAAAACCAGAAATTTTGGCAAAATGAATGGGGTTTTAAATAGGGAGGGATGAGATTATTTTAGAGGGGTGAAAATTGAATAGAATTGACTTAGGATGGAATTAGGGTTTAGAAGCATGAGCCATGGACTTAGCCAAGTTCAACCACTTTGGGACCAAGTCTAGCTAAATGGTAACCACTTTATGATCTTTCACATATTGACCCTAGCCATCTTAATCAAAGACTAGTGGCTGGGGTTCAACCATGTGAGTTTCATAAAGGGTAGAAGACAAGGGTTCAAGGTTTAGGTTAAGTGGATTAGGGGTGTGTGTGCGTGCAAGAGAAGCCCAAGTCACCCAAGGTCACCCTAGGTCCAAACAATCCTATAGGAACTCACTATTGGTTGCATGTATGGTGGTTTTAACCTTCCAAGGTGATTTAGAGGTTTGCAACCATCCAAGTGGGGACCCAAGAGGATTCAAGAAGTAGCTGAATTGCTAAAGGGTGGGTCTCAATTCTAGTCCTCTAGGATAGTCAAGGAGAAGTCCTATGGCTAGATCCTAAGCACTAAGAGAAAAGAAAAGACCTCAAAAAAAATGAGGTCAACAGGTTTCAATATAGTCGGTGTTGGAAATTAAAGTCTTCAAATTTATACAAGTAATCAGTCACAAAAAAACTAACTTGTATTAACATCAATAATTGCCCGTGTATTTTTTATCATGATATATAGGATAAAAATTATTTCTTAAAATCTCCTTCATTTCAATCAAAGATAGAGTATTCCTGCCTAACCTCCATTCCTTATCTAATGTATTTTTCCAATAAATTTTAACATGACTAGTCAATTTTATTTTGGCAAGTACAATTCTTTGATAATCATCCATTTTATGTCAATAAAAAAAATCATCCATTTGGACTAACCATTCTAAGAACTTATTAGGATCATGGGTTTCATAGGATGGATCTTCAACTTTAACTGTGCTAGAGATGTCATTAAATTCAATATTATTGTGATAAATATGTCCCCTTCTACCTCCATTCCAAAGGTTAGTTTGTCATCTATGAATTGGTCTTTTCTTTGCTCTAAGTATGAATCATTTTCTTTTAATAGCATAATATGAATTTGGGTAGGCAGTGTGACAAGGGATTATTATTTTCAAGAAGATTTAGGATTATTTGCACTTAACCTTTTAAATATTCCAATTGCTTTTTATTTTTTTTCAAATAATTCTCTTTTTCTTATCACTTTCAAGAATCCTATGATATAAAGAATCAACCTTTTGATTTAAATTATTAATTTGATCTTGGGGATCTAATTTTGCTGTCATAATGCTTCTTCTTTTCATTTTAATTTTTTTATTTTTTGTGAAGAGAGATGAGAGGGAAAATAATATAGATGAGAGAGAGAAATAAAATAAAATAAAATATACATATAAAAAAGAGAGTCTTCAGCTACAAGAACTTCCAAGCGAGAAGGGGGTATAAAGACCGCTTACATCCTAAGCTCTCCTTATGCAATTTAAACCTTTTTCACAGAGTCCTTTTTAGCCTGTATTTTAAATGCAGTTTTCTTAGATATACCAACCTCAAGTCCTTAAGATGGAAAATTTCTTTAAGTTTTGACATAATGAGTGACTAGTTTATCATAAAAAGTAAAGAAAAAAACTTAATATATTGATCACATCATGGTAAAGTTGTATTTTCTTTAAGTGAATCACTCCCTTAACAAAGTTCTTACACAAGAAAAAATGTTTAGGGATATGTTCACACTAGGGATGTAAGTCAGGTTTTATAGGTAGTTTGTTAATTAGACTTCGTGCTTACACTATGGTTTTGCAAGAAATATACTAGATATCCAGGCTATTAAAAGAAAACAAATCTATCATTAGAAGAAATTCACTAACCTCAATCTTTTTTAAAGTAACTCGTAGGCCTGTATAGACAAGTTCACCATAAATAATTTCTTCTTAGATGTCTAAAAGCTCTAACCAGTTCAGCTCCTTCTCAGATTCATTGTAATACCAACTATGATGGATGTGGGTGGACTTTTGATGTGATAAAGTACTAAAAGTTGCTATTTATGTTTATTATTAGGTCTAGAGATGTGATGTGGTCTTGGTGATATGTTAAAAGATTTAGGAAGGAATGGTGGCTAAAGTACCAAACTTAGTCCGGATTAGACTAGTTTGAACTTATTTGAAATATATCTTTCAAAAAGTTGCCTAATAATGAGTAAATCATTATAAATGTTTATTAGTGGCTAGCTTAGAATATGTACATATGATCTTAAGTATATGGAGGCATTTTGGATGTGTTTACAATGGTGTTTAGGGTTAGGGAATAAGACTAGGTCTTAATATGTTCTTGCTTGACCAAGAGCTATAAAGAGGGGTTTATAATGATTATAAGGCTTTGGTTGTTGGTTTTTTGATATTATAAGAATCCTAGAATGCGGATGAAGTATGATGAAGAGTATAAGAGCAAGTGTTCTTGAGGAGGAAAATCACAGATAAATACTTAGTTTCACCAAAGAAAATGCAACACATGAAGCAACTAAACACCAGCAACAAGAGAGAAAATTCTCACTCAAACAGTGCTTTTAAAAATTGTTCCAGATTATTACATATTAAAAGGGGAGGAACTTTTGAAAAGTGATAGGTGGCCATTAATGAAGGTGTTAACCGCCTTCCTAATATATTATTTTTTGATGACCAGCCATAAAAACCTCCAAATTTAAAAATTCATACATTCTAGAAACTAAAATTGAAATATAAATAATAAAATATAAATTTAAATATTTCTTCATGATACAACTCTTGTGATGTGGCTTGAATGGGCCCTTAATTGGGCACTTTCTTGGGAATTTCTTTGGGCTCTTGTAAGTGGACATTTGGCTTCATTTTGATGATCAACCCTGCTTGATCAAAATCTTGCATATATGTCCCTTAACATTCTATGAACCTTTATTTCATTATTTTTTATTCGTAATAATACTCTTAGGCCAAACTATAGATGAATCCAAAATTAAAACCCATAGTTCTATACCCAAATTCAAACCAAGCTATATGACATCATAAGATTAGTCCATCTAAACCTACCTAACACCTTAAGATTCATTCTAGAGACCTTTAGACTCATTTGAGACTCTCTCATAGGCCAAATACCTTTAAGTAAATAAGAGAGTAAGTGGTACAATCAGGCATGCTAAACCAAATTCAAACCTATTCCAAAATTGTTTATATTTTTTTAATGAATGTAATGCAATTATATGTCATCCGAGTATTTCGGCCCTTGGTCAACCTTATTTCAACAAAAATCCTATTTTACTCAAAGTGATGCTTATTAAACAAAACTAAACGAATTGGATGTAATGAAATTTAAAGGTATTTAAAAGTACTTTAACTCATTTGGATGTTTGGTTAATGTAGTTTGACCTAATGACAAAAGATGACCTATTAAGAGTCATATGAACCAAATAAGCTCTCTCTTAAATAATGGGATCTAAAATGGACCCATTGTACTCAAAGGCCCATAAAAAAATGTACTTGAGCTTCGTAAATCCAAACTAAGCTAAATAAGCCGTTATAGCTCATGAAGTTCATTGTAGTTCTAAGTAAACTTAATTCAATTCACATGAAACTAAATTTGGTTAGACAAATTTTATGATCATAAACTAGCTCCCTAACTAGATCCAAGGTAATTAGACTTAACTAGCCTTAAACTGAGCCATTTCAATGAGCATAAATCACAACATTTCAATAGTTAGGTATATTCAATCAAGCCTAATCATACAACTTCAATCTTAAGATTTCTTGAGCTAATCCATGCCCTCAAAGGCCTTATACATTGGATGGATACTAGCCTTTTGGTGGAAATCTCATGGTTTATATTGACTCAGTTAGTTGAACTCTAACCAATTAGCCACAATTTTAATGATTTTGGAATGTTCTAAGTAACTAGGCACTACCTTATCGACATATTTATAACTTCTTCATGCTTTATTTTATAGTTATGCATAAAAACTTATGTGGTAGACTTGTCTAAAAGGATGAAAAATGGGTTGAGCTCACCAAGTTGTTGCTAGTACTATTTTATCAAACTTGACTTAACATGAACTCGCCAGCTAAGTGCAATAGGGATAACTTGTTAACTAAGATTAATATAAGCAAACTAACCTAACCAAGTTCAAGTCATTTACACACCAATAATAAGATGGACACATACACCTATCATAGAGAAGAATCCACCAAGACTTCAAGATTGTTTCAACTACATCCATAGTAGTTTTCAAATGCCAACTAAGTTAAATTCGTCATCTATAACTAGAGATGCACTCTAACCTACCAACAGATCTAGTGAATTCTTCAAGAAGTCAACCACCTAGCCTTAGTCTTTATTGAGGTAAAAATATGTTATATTAAATCATTTTGCACAATATTTCTCATTTAGTAATGTTCCTTGTACCACATCGAAACCTATATCATTACCTATAAATAGAACAACATGAGGGCTTAAGGCTTGATATTATTATTTTTTTTTACTTTTTTTTCCTCTTCTACTCCTCCATTATATCACCTTAAGCTATAATTTATTTTTTTTGTTTACCCTGTCCATCTCTTTCCTATTTTTCTCTTTTTCATGAAATTGGTAAAATCTTGACATAACACACTAATAAATTAGGATCTAAGAGTCTCTTAAGTGTGATGAGTGTATATGTATTCTCAAAGCCAAAAGAGATATTCAAATATCTACTAATAGTCTAATAAAGGCCTACCCATAAAAACCATCCCATTGAAGAATTAATTAAAATGGATGACTAAAATGTTGGTAAATAACAAAAAATTTACTAAGATGGAAGGCATATTGGAAGAAAGGTAAGAAGATGACTTAGGAGAAAGACCTAAGAATTTCTTGACAAGATCCTAAGCGCAAGCCTCATTTGCAATTTCCTAAGAAGCTAATCAACTCAATAACTAGTAGGAGATGCTCGAGAATAAGGACATTATAATCCCTATATGAGACTTAAAACGTTGAGTCACAGAAAGAAAACTATTCCCTTGAGTCATTTGACTTAAAAAAGCAAACTAAAAGAAATTGACCTTAATGTATTGTTAATTTTTCTTATGAACTTCTAGATTCAAAATCTTAAGACTTGAATTATACTAAAACTATATTAATTTATGTAACCATGTAGCCAACATCTTGTCAGTGATCTCATTACATGATACAAATGATACACTAATATGTTTATTTTTTGTTCTTTTTAAAAACTCAAAGTCGCCAGCTTATTTATTTATATGTTAGTATATTATTCCTTTTTCAAATAAATCAAGAGAGGAATAAAAAAGAATGATACACGATAGAAAATATACAAACTAATTTAAAAAGAAACATGGAATGCTTATGTAAGGTAATCTTTGTGTGACAGGAGGAGAGTATAAGTCTAAATAATATCATATCAAAATACCCTGAAACATTATATCTATGAAGAGAATCCCTACATAAGCCACCCATAACCAGAGAACCAAAAAGATTATTTTTGCTCTGGGTTCAAGAGAACTCCCAAAGGATCGTATCACTTTGGTTAATTACATCTTGGGGGATACACAAGAATACTCTCGATAAAAGGAGTCTTATTTATAATACCATAATAACTAGTGGATAGGTTGCTAAATGGATTGTAATTTCAACCAGAAGCATCTCAGCGTCTAAGGACCCTATACCTAGAGACATGGGAGAAGAAGAATCTCTCATAATGATAAATGGATAGTGACATGCTAAAGAGTGAGGCTTAGGAAATAACTAGGTTGATTGAACAAGAACATCCATATACTTCAAAGCTCACTGGGTCATAAGTGCAGAAGTGAATCACTGTATCCCAAACAAACAACGGCTACAGTAAACATGGTCATCAAAACAACATCAAAGAAGTTGTAAAAGATGATAGATCTCAACAAAGGAGAGGTAGAATCCTTAAACAGGTAGAGGTAGCTGGGTCAGGATATCATGGACCCATCATCACAAGCTATGTAGATTTTAGGTCTACTTGGTTGAGAAGGTAGTCGACCCAACCAGATCAGGGACCCCTTGCCAGCAATCCATGAATTCTGGTAGCCCTAAGATTAAAAGAAAGAAATACTGACTCCTCTGTCCCTATAAAAGTGGATCTCAAAGAAGTAGGATTTATACCTACCAAGTAAATGACAAGGAAGCCATTAGAAAGGATAGAAAAGTGAGATCCAACTACAAAGCTAAAAACACTCCAATAAATGACTTATATCTCTGTCAGTGATGGAAACTCATCGGGATTCCAGTTGTCGCCAATTCCTGGACATCATGTCAAATGTCAAGGAGTTGCTAGTCTATTTATATTACCCCAATCTTTATTCCCTTTTTGAAAAGGGTAAAAGAAAAGGAAAAGGAACAAAATAGACAACCAAAGGAAAGTTAATGTGATATCTTTATAGGGAGAATGCAAGAATGTTCTTGCCTATTAGGAAAATCACAAGTCTGATAACCAGAGATTTTTGGGTATCTAACCTATTATGAGTTCTTTTTTACTTCTCCTATAGAAGCATGCTTCTATAGTTAATTACAGCCTAGGCAATTCTAGTTTTGCCTAAGTAAACTCTTGATTAATGTTAAAAACTCATTTTCTGAATACTTTTTAGGAAAATAAACATACAAATGTTTTATTCCTAATGTTTATCTCATTCTTTCATGAGATATTATGTTACTTATTTATGTCATGAGGTATCTTATAATGTCAAGAAGATATTTGTTATATTATTTATGATTATTTTTGTTTGTCAATTGTCATGTCTTGTTGTTTTGTTTAGAATTATTCTAATGTCTTTTGGTTGCTTTTGTTTAATTTTGATGTATTTTATTATTATTATTTCATTGTCGACGTCTTGCAAAACAGAGTTAACACACCCTATAACATGTAAAGAAAATCTAAACGAGATTTTTTAGTTAAATTGTTTTTGTTTGTTTTATGTCATGTCGTTTTGTTTATTTTATTTTAATTTCGTCAACTCACCCTTATCGTCCTGCAAAACAGAGTTAAAACACCCTATAAAATTCAAAGAAAATCTAAACGAGGTTTTGTTTTTAACCCTGCAAAGCAAATAATGTCAGAAAATAATAGTCGGTAGTGATTTTAGAATTAACAGATGTCCAAATTTAGTTAAGTTTCATTTACTGATTTATGTTTTAATGTTAATTTTAAATGTTGGTCTGTGTTCGATTATTTATTTTTGAGATTTGTTGTTAATATATATTTTTTATGTTTATTGCTGTTTATATCAATTCAGGTTTGGATTGATTTTGTTCAAAAATTTATGTCGAGTTGGATTTTATTAAGATTTTTGTTGTGTTGATTGAATTTTTATGTTACGTTAAGTTCGATTTAGGTCAAACTTTATGTCGATTTATCTTGTTTGAATATGGGTTGAGTTTTATGTTAAGTTTGATTTAACTTTAGTTCAATTAAATTCAATTTGGTTTGAACTTAAAATTTTTATCGCTTTATGTTATATTAAGTCTTTAAGATTTATATTAATTTAGACTTAACTTAGGTTGAATCTAAGTTAACCTTATACTATGTTTAAGTTGAAGTTAGGTTTAGTTTGAACCTAGGCTTTGACTTAAGTTCAATATGAATTGATTTTAGTTTAGGTTAACTTTGGGTTCAAGTTAGGTTGAACCTAAGTTAGAAGTTTTGACTTAAGTTCAATATGGGTTGAACTTAAGTTTAGGTTAACTTGGGTTCAAGTTAGGTTGAACCTAAGTTATAAGTTTTGATTTAAGTTCAATATGGGTTGAACTTAAGCTTAGGTTAACTTGGGTTCAATTTAGGTTGAACCTAAGTTATAAGTTTTGTTTGATAAGGGTTTGTAGTTAATTAGGGTTAAACCTTATTGATTTAAGGTTAATTAAACCTAATTTTGGTAGAGTTTAATTAATTAATTTGACTTAATTATGGTTAAATCTAATTGTTTGAAAGTTAATTCAACTTAATTTGGGTAAGGTTTAATTGATTAATTAAACTTAATTAGGTTTAAGTCTACTGGTTTTAGAGTTAATTAAAACTAATTTGGGTAAGGTTTAATTGATTAATTAGACTTAATTAGGGTTAAGTCTAATTATTTTAGAGTTAATTAAACTTATTTTGTATGGTTTAATTGATTAATTAAACTTAATTAGTGTTAAGTCTAATTGGTTTAATAAGTCTAATTGGTTTAAGGTTAATTAAATCTAATTTGGGTAAGGTTTAATTGATTAATTAGACTTAATTAGGGTTAAGTCTAATTAGTTTAAGGTTAACTAAACCAAATTTGGTAAGGTTTAATTACTTAATTAGGATTAATTCTAATTGGTTTAAGATTAATTAAAACAAATTTGGATAAGTTTTAATTGATTAATTAAACTTAATTTGGGTAAATTATAATTAGTTTAAGGTTAATTAAACCTAATTTGGTAAGGTTTAATTGATTAATTAGACTTAATTGGGGTTAAGTTTAATTGTTTTAAAGTTTGTTAAAGTTTAGTTTAATTAAGACTTCATAATTTAATTAGGTCTAATGGGTTAGACCTAATTAGGATTTAGGTTTAATTAAGTTTAAGGTTTAATAGTTTAATTAAGTCTAATTTGATGTCTTAGATTTAATAAGGGTTTGATTTTATCCTGAGCCTAATGTAATGAAGGCTAAAAGATAATCAATTAGGTTTAATATATGGTTAAACCTAATTAGGTTTAACTTTATTTTACCCTAATTTAATTAAAGATTAATAGGGTTAATTAGTGTTAATGTTAAATTAATCCTAATTATATTTTCATTTGAGTTCATTTGATGTTTGAACTCAATTTTGACCTAACTCATGGTGGATGAGTTAAGTGAAGTGGATATTAAATTTTAAAGTTATTTTTAGGGTTTTAAATTTTGGAATTTTTAACCCTAGCAAAAGAAATGTCATTTAATAATTTTGAAAGGTTAGAATCTGCCATTTTATGGTTTAGATTTGTTCCCCTAAATTCCTAGTCAATTCCTAATTTAATCTTTCTATTTTTTTATTTCTAGAATTATTATTGAAAATAATTACTAAATCTCATGAAAATTAAGAAATGTTATCCTAGAGAATTTTTTTGTCTTTGGAAAAATCAGAGATTGTTCCTAAGGTGTCAGGAATTATTCCCTCAAATTTTCATATTTTTTTAACTTATAAATATTTTTTAATAATTAAAATACTCCAGAGAGTATTTAATTAATTAAAAATTAAATATGAATAAAAAATTAAAAATTTCAATTCCACATTGTAGTGCTCACTGTCCTGAATCCAGAGAGATTTTTATTTTATTTTTGTGATTTTTCTATGCAATGTTATGAACTTTTTATAAGATTATGGATAAAATGTATTTATTAATCCTTAAAATAAACAAAAATTATAAAATGACGCCGCATGTCCTCGTATGGATCAAAAAAATGATCAATCTGCTGCGGGGAGCTGAACAGCAGAGCGGGTATGTTTTAATCAGAGTCGTCTGTCTTTTAAACAGAAGATCAGACGGCTCTCGATCATCTTCCTCCTCCCGTCTCAACCCGAACACCGTCTGTGTTCTAAGCACAAGATCTCACTCAATTCTTGATGGATTTGAGTAATTCTTATTCCTATAGCTTCATCTGAGGGAGACGAAGACATCCATACGGCTTTGTTAGGATTTTGAAAAGGTTTGCTTTACAATGTCTCAAACCTGAATTCCATTAAAGGAGAAAATCCATACCTTGGCCACAGTGAGTTTGGCTTCAAATTGATTGGTTTGGAAGCTTCGTGTGGTCCTACGAAGACTCTTTGACAACTCAATTTGATCTCAAATTGGGTTCATATATGATTTCTAACAAAAGGGGCTTGGTTTGGGGGAAAAAGTTCAAACAAAGGGCTTAGAGGCTATGAGGATGGTAATTTTTTATTAGGCTTGTCCTCACACTGTCTCTAGATGAATTTAGGATGGTTAATTTAAAGTTTTGAGGACTTTGGTTTCACACTTCCATTTTGTCCTAGTTTTATGCTTCTCTGGTTGGCTTAATTGGGAAAGATGAGCTGGCAAGGGGGGCTAATTTCAGTGGGGCTCCATTGCTTAGGTCCTAAGGAAGAATTTTGGTGTTTAAACATTTTGGTTTTGGGTAGTGGGGAAAGATTTCCTAATTCGTGCCTCTCTCCTCCATGTGTTCAAGTTTGGCTCTATTTATAGCCATGGGGTGCTTTGGACGAACCTTGGATGCTTGGGTTTATCTAAGGGAGTTCTCAACTTCCTCATAAACGCTCTGGAAAGAGTTCTAGTTATCAATTTAATAGAATTTGAGATTTTAAAAAAGGTTAAACCATGTAGAGTTTATTCATGGTTAAACTTGAGTTGAATTTTTGAATTCCTCCCATTTGTTCTCTTTAGAGGTGGATATGGCATGTTCATTCAGCATGATATATCCTTCCCTGCACTTTTAACTATTCCTTTAATGGCTTTAAGAAGAAAGAGCCACCTTAGCCCTCTTATTCATCTCATGCACAAAAGCATCATCATGGTGTTTAACCATGGTAAAAATTTAATTCAAGCTTTTCTCTTCTTCCATTGGATGTTCATGAGGTGTGGTAGGCTGCCCTTTGGATGGTTAGCCACATCACCTTGGAAGGAAGGGTGAGTCAAGCTTTGAAGTGAGGTGGTTTTGCTACTTCATTTTTTATGTGATGATGTCTTTTAGCCTTAGTTAAAAATATTATATTATGAATCATTAATGGGTCAATTTATTTTTGATGGGTCATATGGGTTATGTCTAACCTATATGAGGTCATCCATGATGTCATAAAGAAATTTAGAAATTTAAAAAAACCATTTATTATGTCATATGTTTAAATTTCATATGGCCTTTTTAATTATATTTCCATCTTTTAATTAATTATGTCATTAATTAAAAATTTTAGAAATTGTATTATTAGCTAATAAATTAATCAAAATAATTTTAAAATTAATTATTTGATTAATTTATATTATTTTAGTTCAAAATTAGGCATGGTCTTTTTTATGGTTTTTAATT
Source organism: Papilionanthe hookeriana x Papilionanthe teres (assembly GCA_022702705.1). Taxonomy (NCBI): domain Eukaryota; kingdom Viridiplantae; phylum Streptophyta; class Magnoliopsida; order Asparagales; family Orchidaceae; genus Papilionanthe; species Papilionanthe hookeriana x Papilionanthe teres. Next base: position 31,758,764 of record CM040424.1, on the reverse strand, counting down.
ATATTTCCGATTTTTAATTAATTATGTCATTAATTAAAAATATTGGAAATTATATTATTAGCCAATTAATAAAAAATGATTTTGGAATTAATTAATTGATTAATTATTATTATTTTTTGTTCAAAATTGGGTATTTTGACCAAATTTGATACATGTTGCCTAGAGTTGACCAATTTTAGTTATGTCGTGATTTTTGGTTTAAATTTTAGTTATTTTGACCAATGTCATGTTGATCATGCCAATGTTTGTATTTAAAGTCAATTTTGTGGTCAAGGGGGGTGTGAGTTAGTCATTCTTGACCAATTTTAACCTTTTTAGGTCAAGAATTGACCAATGGGGTTAATGTAGTTGTCTTCATTATATTGTTTTGACTAAATTTTAATTACTTAATCAAAAAAAATTTGACAAATGAAGTCAATGCAAACTTCTTCGGGTCATGGTTTGATCATCTTGGCCTAAATTGTCATTTTAGGCTATAAGATCAATATAGTGGTGTTTAGGTCATAGGTTGACCATTTTTGTCTTGTTTATGTCAAAGGTTGATCATAATTGACCAATTAAGGTCCAAAGTTGACCCAGATCATTTATTTAACTTTTTCATGGTTAACTTAATCACAGGATTATTGATTTTGGTAACCATACCTAGATTTGACTATGGTTAATAATGTTGGATCAATTTGGTATTACTAATTAACCAAATGTACTATGCTTGATTAATTTAATACCTGAGGTGCCTTAACGATCAATGTGGTAAATACTGAGTCAATAAGGAGGTCATTAAGTCATGGATTGATCATTTAAGTAAAAGATTTTTTAGTTTGATCAAATTTGTTTAAATTAATTATTTCTTAGTTTGTCATTACTTATTTGATTAATATGTCATTAAAATCCAAGTCAAAAGACTTTGCTTGGGTTTTACCCTAGATTTTTAGGGTTTTTATTTCTTGTTAAATTTTAGGAGGTCAACATGGATAGACTTCCTTTCTTAATATATCTGTTGAATAACCCTCACAAAAGTGAGGTCAACAACCCTATCTGGGTCGAGGAAGCCTCTAACACTCAAAGCGTGCTAATTGACCACCTAAGTATATAAAATTATGCTTGGCTAGTTCGGTTAAAGAAGCACAGTGGATTCTTCTTGGGGCATGATGAATGATATAGTTTTCTCAAGTCCTAAGCATGGAGACACTATTAGATATGACTGGGGAGAAAGCCATGCATGCAGACCATTTTAAACAGATATGTTGGTCATGCAGAAAAGTAAAATATAGGTTTTAAATAGTTGAAATATTTTAATCTTAAATATTGATTAATCTTAATCTTTTTGTAGGATTTTGATAAAAATGATATTTTTATGTTCTTAAAAAGCCAAAATTTCATGACATAGGATTCCCAGACAAACCATAATTAAAGAAAAAGGAAAATCAGCACACTACTCAAAGTAAACCAAGCCAAAATGAATATATAAATAAACATAGACTGGGTCTCACTAGGACGACAACATATCGCAAAATGTAAAAAGGTGGTTAGGCTCCGCATATACATGCATGGTCCTAAATGTTATGCATCAAATATAAATCTTGAATTAAGGTACGAGACACATGCTAACTTCTCCTAGTCCCCACCACATGGTTCCTGTGTCAAGTGCCTCAGAATTTGTGCCCCTACCTTATTTCTAGTACATCTAAAATGAAAAAAAGCCTTGATGTGCATGTTAGCACAAGTTATTTACATGCAATGTATAAAAAACCATATCTGTTGGAGGAGAGCTAAGCAACGTCTAAAAGCAAAAGGGTTAGCTTTAAATCATTAAGCTCCTCTCTAATAGTGTGCAAATCCATACTCAGTAAACACACAAAGAAACACAAAGAAACTTAGCTGGAGCGCAAACCAATGAACAATAGCCAGGACAAGAAAAATCCTAACTACACCCTAGCCCAAATCTAGCAAACCATCTAAACTCAATGTGACATAATCACGACATCTAAGTGTGAGCGCGCAATATGGATAAGGGCTACCACACGACTTTGATAGGGTCGTCAACACCAACTCAGGCCTAAAGATCAAAGGGATTTAAAATAAGTCACTAGGGGATGAAATTTTAAATAAGAAGCCTCACATATTGCCTAACTTATGTAAATTATAAAATAGGATGAATAATATAAATATAGAAAATATCCATTTTTTATTTTAAAAGTTTGGATTATTAAATATGAGCCTGTTATATGCAGGTGAAGTATATTGGAGTCAGTTGAAACCCTAGCATAGTCTTAGACATCTTGGTCATAAAATAAAAACTCTAATTGCTTGTTGATATAACAATGCTTGTTTGACTAATATGACCGACAAATGGGTCACTCATTTAACGAATCACCTTTAATCTAAATTGATCAGGTGATGCACATGCATTTTGCAGATATGACATAACAAGTCATGGTTGTTCAAGCAAACATGTGTGCCACACTAAGGGATTAAGCTCAATATGGTTGCTCTAATAGGTATGAACATTCATGTTTTACTCTAAATTTGGTTTAGCACACTACGGATTGCTCAAGCAAACATATGCAGCATACTAAATAACACTGAAGTCCGTACATCAGGCCATATAGCTCGCAAGCTCGATGTGATTGCACCAAAAGTAATAATCAATGCCAAAGGCAAGCACAATGTGTAATATATGTGTAGACATACTACATGCAATGTGTAAAGCTATTAAAATCGACCAAACTAAAAGTACATGACCAAACTGATCGATATCGGTCGATCGATCAAGCCATCTTACGAGGGAAGAAATATCGAACAAGATGATATTGAGCAGCTGGTCGAGCCAAGCTAAAGCGAGCAGCTGAGCAGACCAACATTTGTCAACTAATCAAGCCATCTGATAAGAGATGATCAATTAAACAGGATGATACCGGGCGGCCGGCTTGAGTGAGAGACCAACTCGATTGATCAAGCCATCCGATGAGGGACTATCGATCAAGCCAGACGAGATTGAGTGGCCGACCAATCTGGCCTAAGGTAGAATGCCTAGCAAACCTATATCGATCAACTGATCAAGCCATCCAATTGGGGATAGATGCACTGAAAATATATAAGATTTTTGCTATCTAATTTTACCCATTTTTGGTGATATTGTACTTTAAAGAAAGATATTTTTCATGATTTGCTGCAGGTATGATGATTTTAGGTAATTGGAGTGAACAGAAGCAAAAAAGAATGAATCCGGAGCAAAAAGGAGCAAAATGGTGAAAAAGTGTTCTGGCACCGCCGGTGCCAGAATCCTGAGAACACAGCAATTAAATGGCACAATAGAGTACCGCCGGCGCCCAAAGTCGGTGGAGTTCAAATTTGAATAGTTTTTGCGACTTTTGAAGGGATGCCTATGGAACTCTTGAGATTTCATCTTTATGTAATAAGTAACTACTTTTGGACGAAAAGTGGTGTGGAAAAAGTGTCTAGAGAGTTTCTTGTGTCTTCTAGAGTGTTAGGGTTTAGGAGTAGAGAGTGTAGAGTAAAGATTTGAGAGGGATTCTTCTCTTAAGTGGGGAGGAGAAGAGGTAAAGTGAGAGATCAATCCACAATCAATTCATTTGGACAGATAACAGAATCTTAAACACCTTACGAGACCTTAAATGCTATTAATAAACCTAACAATCCTTATTCGAATTATTATAATCATGGTTGGAAGAATCACCCAAACTTTAATTGGAATAATAATAATGTTAATGTTAACCCGCATTGGGCTAACAATTCTATGAATCCAATTGGAAATTCGAACAATCAAGGAAATTCTAATTTTAGACCATCTTATCCCCCTGAATTTAATAGTAACCCACAATTTAAGGAAAATAAGTTGTCTACTGAAGAAATGATTATGAATATGGGAAATCAATTACAAGCTCAAGGTGTTGTTATGAAAAATATTGAAAATCAATTAGAACATATTTTCACTGCACTTAATAATAGACCTTCGGGAACACTTCCAAGTAATGTGGAGATCAATCCAAAAGATCAAAATAAGGAACAACTTAAGGTTATTCAATTAAGGAGTGGAAAAGAATTGGAAACTAGAGTGTAAAAAGAAGTTGAAATAGAAAAGGAGAAGGTGGAAATTGAAAAAGGTTCAAACAAGATTTATCCAGACTTGGATTATCCTCTTGAACCAATGAAGATAACTGTTGAAAAGCCACCACCTCCATTTCCTCAAAGATTAAAGAAACAAAACATGGATAACATATTTGGAAAATTTTTGGAGATCCTTAAGAAATTAACGATTAATATTCCTTTTGTTGAAGCATTAGAACAGATGCCTGACTATGCTAAGTTTATGAAGGATATTCTGAGAAAGAAAAGAAAGTTTACAGACCATGAAACTATTGCACTTAGCGGAGAGTGTAGTGCAATTATTCAGAAGAAGCTTCTGGAAAAACTTAAAGATCCTGGTAGTTTCACTATTCCATGTGCTATAGGTGAAAAATTTTTCGGAAAAGCTTTATGTGATATGGGAGCGAGTATTAATCTAATGCCTTTATCAACTTTCAAAAGGTTGGGAATAGGAGAAATTTCTCCTACATCTGTGACTCTTCAGTTGGCCGATCGTTCCATTACTTATCCTAAAGGAGTGGTGGAAGATGTGTTAGTGAAAGTGGATAAATTTATCTTTCCTATGGATTTTATTGTACTTGATATGGAGGAAGATAAATAAATTGCAATCATTTTGGGAAGAACAATTCTTGCTACTGGAAGAGCTGTAAATGATGTTTAAAAAGGAGAATTAACTATGAGAGTTAATGATTAAGAGGTGACCTTTAATATTTTAAAATCTATGAAGTATCCCTCAATGGAAAAAGATAATGAATGTTTTAGAATGAAGATCGTGATTACTTAAGAAACAATCATTTTGAAAATATATTTGAAAAAGAAGAAGAATATAAAAAAATGTTTGAAAAAGAAAATTCAGATAATAAGAAGAATGAAGCTTTAGAGTATGTTCAGGAGAGATTCAAAATATTAGACACTATGGAAGGTGGAGATAAAAGCTTAATTCCATCTATCATAAAACCTCCTGAACTTGAAATGAAAATTCTCCTTAATCATTTAAAGTATATGTTTTAAGGAGAATCATCTACTTTGCCTGTTATTGTATCTTCGGAGCTAAACGAATACCAGGAACAGAAGTTGTTGGAAACTTTAAAAAGATACAAGAAAGCTTTTGGATGGACTTTGGCAGATATTAAAGGAGTTAGTCCTTTGATTTGTATGCACAAAATTTTATTAAATGAAGAATATAAACTGAGAGTTGATCTGCAAAAAAGACAAGTTAAGAAAGAGATTTTAAAATGGCTGGATGCTGGAATTATTTATCCTATTTTGGATAGTGCTTGGGTAAGTCCAATACATTGTGTACCGAAAAAGGGAGGAGTGACTGTTGAAGTGAATGAATGTAATGAAATTTTACCCACGAGACAAATTAATGGATGGCGAATTTGTATTGATTATGGGAAATTAAATGCCGCCACCAGAAAAGATCACTTTCCTCTTCCTTTTCTCAATCAAATGCTAGATAGACTTGCTGGACACAAGTAATACTGTTTTCTGGATGGATATGTTGGTTACCAGCAAATACCTATTGCTCCTAAGGATCAAGAAAATACAACATTTACTAGCCCTTATGGAACCCTTTGCCAAGAACTCCTTTTAGATCTGTGTAATGCACCCGCAACATTTCGGTAGATGTATGATGTCTATCTTCGGTAGTATAATAGATAATGGAATAAAAGTTTTTATGGTTGATTTCTTCCGTATTCGGGACTTCATTTGAAATTTACCCGGAAAACATAACAAAAGTTTTGGAGGTTTGTGAGAAAACAAATCTAGTTCTGAATTGGGAGAAATGTCAATTTATGGTTGCAGGAAGAATTGTGCTTGGGCATAAAATTTTTGAACATAGCATGGAGGTTGACCCTGCTAAAAATAGAGTGATTGAGAGATTATCGCCACCCACTACTGTGAGAGAGGTGAGGAGTTTCTTAGGACACGCTGGATTTTACAGGTGATAAATTAATTATTTTTCTAAAATTGTCAAACCTTTGTGCTGACTTTTAGAAAATGATAGAAAGTTTGATTTTAATGATGAATGCTTAAGAGCTTTCAAATTATTAAAAGAAAAATTAATCACTGCACCTATAATTGTTTCGCCTTATTGGGAGAAACCATTTGAACTTATGTGTGATGCTAGTGATTATGCAATCAGAGTAGCAATGGGCCAAAGGCATGATAATGTATTCAAAGTCAATTACTATGATAGTAAAACTCTTAATGAGGCTCAAATTAATTATACCACAACTGAAAGAGAATTATTAGCTATAGTGTTTGCTTTTGAAAAATTTAGACATTATTTAATTGGAACTAAAATTTTTGTGCATACAGACCATTCGACTATTAAATATCTAATGCAAAAGAAGGATGCGAAACCTAGACTCAATAGATGGATACTTCTTTTGCAAGAATTTGATTTTATGATAGTTGATAGGAAGGGAGCTGATAATCAAATAGCTGATCATCTATCGAGAATAGACTATGATAAATTATCTGAATTTGAAAAAGAAATTACTAAAATTTTCCCTGATGAGCAACTTTATACTATTATGGGAAATAATTTTCCTTGGTGTGCTGATATTGTGAATTATATTGTAAGTAATATTGTACAACCCGATTTAACAAGGCAAAAACAAAAGAAGTTTAAATATGATGCAAAATTATATTTTTGGGATGAGCCTTATCTATATAAACAGTGTAAGGATCTAGTTATTAGGAAATGTGTGCCACAAGAAGAAACAAATTTGATTATTCAACGATGTAACAATTCTGAATTTGGAGGTCATTTTTTGTGTTGATAAATTTGTTTTTAAGATTTTACAATCTGGATTTTATTGGCCTATTCTTTTTAGAGATGTTTATAGATATATTAAATTATGTGATCGGTGTCAGAAAGTAGGTAATATCTCTAGAAGAAATGAAATGCCTCTAAATTATAATTTGGAAGTTGAAATTTTTGATGTATGGGGATTAGATTTTATGGGACCATTTACTCTTTCATTTGGAAATCTATATATTTTAGTTGTTGTTGATTATGTCTCGAAATGGATTGAATCTGTTGCTTTACCCAGATATGATTCTTGGAGTGTTTCAAATTTTTTAAAGAAAAACTTATTTTCAAGATATGGAATGACGAGAGTAATCATAACTGATGGTGGATCCCATTTTAGGAATAATCGAATTAAGAGATTAATTGAGAAATATAATATTATTCATAGAATCTCTACTGCTTATCATCCCCAGACTAGTGGTTTAGCAAAAGTATATAATCGTTAAATTAAAAGAATTTTGGAGAAAATAATGGATAATCATAAATTGGATTGGTCTACTCGATTAGATACTGCTTTATGGGCTTTTAGAACTGCTTTTAAAACCCATATTGGAATGTCTCCTTATAGACTAGTGTTTGGTAAGACTTATCTTTTACCCGTTGAATTGGAGCATAAAGCATATTGGGCGATAAAAGAGTTAAATTTTAATTTGAAAAATGTTGGAGAGAAAAGATTTATGCAATTGAATGAATTGGATGAGATTAGAAATGCATCTTATCACAATGATAGGATCTATAAAGAGAAAAGGAAATTATGGCATGATCGGAAGATATTAAAAAAGAACTTGGAAAATGGACAAAAAGTTTTATTATAAAACGCAAGATTGAAGTTATTTCCTGGAAAGCTCAAGTCTAGATGGTTAGGACCGTTTACAGTTGTAAAAGTTCATTCTTTTGGAGCTGTTCGTATTAAAGATCCTGATACTAAAAATATTTTCAAAGTTAATGAGCATCGATTAAAGCCTTACTTTGACAGGTTTCAACCTGACTTCAAAGAGGTTTTAATTTTGAGTCATCTCGATTAATTGACTTCAAAGAGGTTTTAATTTTGAGTCATCTCGAGTAATTATAGTTAGTTAATTGTAAATGTTTAGTTGTTCTTTCTGTTTCCTGCATAGTAGTAGTAAGTAGTAAACTTTAACTTCAGTGCTTATTACACATTGTGTAATGCTTTCTTAAAACTTCACTATTTCCTTGTGGGATCGATATCTAGGACTCCATTAGAGCCCTGTATTACTTGATAAGATACGTATACTTGTGTTGAATGCTTGGACATAAAAAAAATTATTATAAATCTATAAATCTGACTTCATAAATTCTTGCAAAATATAAAGTCGAGCATTAGGGACGACCAATCAAGGCGGACGAAGTCGTGTGTCCAGTCAAGTAAACCAATGATGGCCAATCAAAGACAATGTTTGGTCCAAAAATCATGCAAAATTAATCATTTTTAAATTCATATTTTAATGAATTGATCACATGCAAATATGAAAAGATAGCCAATCATATTCTGATGGAAAGCCAAAAAGCCCCTAGTGATCTCAAGTAGGTTCTAGGGTGGGATCAAATCGTAATTTCCATCCGTTATGCAATTTAACAGATGGTATACCTCTAATTGTTCGATAAAAATGTGAAGGAATTTTTCCATGAAAAAAAACAACATGAAAATGAAGATTTTCCCTCACACACATAGCCTTCACGATATAGGGAAGGAGGATCAAAGGGCTTCCTCATTCTCTAGTTCAGGGTGGCTTCAACCCATTCATCAAGGGATGAAGCCACCTAACAATCATGGCGTTACTGCGATCCTGGCTGATTAGATCAATGTGTTAGGGGTATGGAGAAAAACTCAAGATTAGTAGAGCGTAATCAATGAAAAATGGATGCCTAAATATTGGTCTTCTCTAACACATAATGCTAAACTTAATTCTCTAACATCAAACCTAAAAGGGCTTATTAGGAATGAAATTATAAGAGTATTGGAATTATCTCACTTACCTAGTGGCTGGAGATACATTCTCTGGGCTTGCTACGAGCTCCAACCTTACACTGGTGACAATAACTCTGATTCTTCCCCAAAGATAGAAGAAGTCTTCCTCTACAAAGAAAGTGTAAATCACTCCAAGAAAATCTCTATGCAATACTCTATTTTCTCCAAATAATGAGGAAGTCAAAGTAGAAAAAGGTTGAGAAGGAGAAGAACTTGAAGAAGATGAGGAGGGAGAAGAAGAAGAAGCTTACAAAAATCTTAAAGCTATCTCTTCTTTCCTAAAGAGCTCTACACTGAAACTCTCCTTGCTTCTCCCAAAATGAATTTCATAAATGAGCTCTCCACTGCATAATGCAGTCAATCTCTCTATCCAGACCATCTCTTCTATGGTATCCTAAAGGATAATCATCGCGAGCCAGTTCTCTAATTGGGTATCATCAAAAAATGGAAAATGATTTTTCCACCCTTTGGTCTATTCCAAAAATGACAAATGAACAATGTAAAAAAATAATTCCTTGTACAACAGTTAAGGATCATTAATGATGAATTTTTTGGGACCAACCGCGTAAACTAAGGGAACTAGCATCATCGCACTCTAGAGCCGACATAATTACATAGAACTCTATGTCTAGCTGACATGGCCATGCCAACCTTGATTGTGGTCATGCCAACTAAAAGGCATAGCGAGCCTACCAAGGATTAGGCATGGACAAGCCCATTCTGGGTGTGGTTGTTGACCTCATTTTTAGGTGAGGTCTGTCTCCCTCTCTGGAGCCTAGGATCTCGCATAGGACTTCCCTACTGACTCATTTAGAAGATTAGTATTAAGACCCACAACACTTAGAAAATTCAAACAACTTCCTAACTCCTTGTAGTCTCATGTGTATGGTCTTGAATCCTCAACTATTGGTTCAGTCTATTAAGACCAACACATTAAAACTCGAGATGAGTTTCTATAAGGATTGGAGAAGCTCTAAAGAGGCCTTTTGCACTTAGAAATTTAAATTTTTTAAACATTCAAATTCACATCACACCCAAATTCACGTTTACATACACTTCAGCATTAAATCAAAATCAAAATTAATTTTCAAAAGAATCAATCATAAACTAAAATTCAAAAAAAAATCAAAATTTATTCTCTTTAGACATCCATTTCATTAGCGCGTGTTGGTGGGGATGCTACCGAGATCATTCTACCATACTTCGCCATCACTTAGGTGGAGGCTAGTCGGCATATTTTTTTGTTAAACAGCTTCAATCCGGCCAACATGTCTCATTCATTGCTTTGAGCGTGAAACTGGCTCAAATTAGCTCGTTCATTGGTGATTTTATCTAGATGACCTCATAAGATAAAACAAACCGCGCGACCTCATCTGTAGAATGGGTTTTACCAAAAGAGGATACACATATTGCTATGGTTTTGTGCACGAGAGAATCAACATAGATCAGCATATAACTTATAATTTTTTCTTAAATAATAATATTAATAATAATATGCCTTTAAAATCTCACGAACACTCTCATCTCCTTCATCTCACAACCCTTAATGGAATGTGCATGTACTGGTGGGTCAAAACTCATTCCTACCTTCTTTCTATCGCCAGCGCCTCACTGGTAGGCATCTCGTCGCCAGAACAAAGGCTGTCAGCCCTCCTTTGTTGGCCAAAAGTGTCGCCGCTCAGCCTTCCACTTGTGAGAGCAATGCACCATACCCCTCGATCTAATTCCGACGGTGACGATTTCCAGCCGGCTCCAACTCTTGCTCTCACTGGTAAGCCTATCCTCATGGTGTTTCCCCTTTTATTTTTGTGAAACCAACGCTGACTCCCTCTCCTGTGTTATCATCACGACAACACTCCTTGTTGATGCCACCACTCTTCTGTTCTATCTCAGACGGAAACCCTGTCGACTAACCCTCTCCTTCATTTGTCGCTTGCTCTCATGCAATGAGGGTCGATGACCTCGGTAAGACTCCCTCTCCTCGTGATGATCGACCTCCTCGCAGCAGCTCTCACTGGTCACTATTAGAGAATAATGTATGAATCTCTTATTATCTTCATTGTACATAGAGGACTGATATTTATACAAGAGGTTTAAGGTTTAGAATAGAAAAAAGAAAAAAAATATGCCTAAACTTATGCTTATGAAATCAAGGCTACTTACACCAGGGTAGTTAGTGTTATTAATTTCTTTCTTATAATCACGTTAATAATTAATAGGAAACTCATAATTTTACACTAATTGCTTAATTTCATCTTTATATTATGCATATGATTAATTCTAGATTTAATTATTTCTGGATATCATGCATGGGATTGATCATGCAATCCTGAACACTCCCCCTCAAGTTTGGAATGTATGTTAATAATTCCTAACTTGTTGAGTAGTATCGAATTGAGAAGAGTTTAGTGGTTTTATGAAAACGTCAGCTGAATGCTTTAAAGTGGACTGATCCCCGATAAATATATGTGCACCAAAAACTTGACTCCACACTGAATATATGTGTTGGTGATTTAGATATGAAAATTATGATTTTATAATAAGGGATACTACGCAAGTATATGTATCGTTTATCAAGTAATATAGGACTTTCTAATTATGCCCCCAGATATCGAACCCACGAGGAAATGTAAAACCTTTTAAAGAATTAAGAAAATTATATTTTTACTTTTTTAATGACTTTTGAAAGTATGTTTTAATTTAAAAAGCTTGAAAATTGCTTTTGGTATTTTTAATTAAAGCTAAGTAGTAAATGAAAATTATTAGAAGTTTAAAATGCGGTATAAAATACTAGGAAATAAAATATATTTTTCTTTCTCTTATAAAGCAGTAATAATTATGAAAGTATTGTTGTGGAAGTATTTAAATTTGTTGTGATAAATATGAGCAAATTTATTCTTTACCCTTACTTGGTTTTATAAAGAACAATAGTTAATTTGAAATTTTAAAATCTTGAACATGGTTAGGCAGGGAAGATATCAGCTCTCACTCTAAAGTTCCATCGATTCCCTCCACCCGAGGGCTAACATCTCATAACGAAATTTGAAATATCAAATCAAATTAGGGGGCTTTATCCTGTCACTCAAAAGACCTCTAATTTTACTCCCTATTAAAAACATATCTCCTAAGCATTCAATTATATGGACTACAATTCTCATCCATATAATTGCATGTAATTTATACCATTTGTTGTTTGAGACAATATCACATTGGATCTTATATAATCTCATAACAAATTTAACATCTTAACTGGCGAAATTAAGAAGTAAATTAAGTTCATGGAATTAAATCTTCACAACGTATTCCAACTTTAAACACTTTTACATTCCACAACAATCTTACATAATTTAATTACTTCTTCATTTAAGAAAGAAAAACATAAAGAAAACTACTCAGAATTCATGGAGAAACACAAGCACACATTGATTTGAAAATAGAAATCATAAAGAAAACACAACAAGAAAAACTAAATATAGAAAACAGAAGTAAACACTTATCTGAAAATTCTCTCCACAAGACTCCGGAAGTTCCTTTCAAACTTGACATTACACAGGACAACACTACATAGGTTGGCGCTCAACTCTGTTGACTCCAACTCTGACTTTAGACTTCAATAAAAACTAGATAAACGGATGAAAGTAAATTGGAGGAAAGGAAGTTTCACACCAAACTAACTAACTCTAAAAAATAAAAAACTGAAAGTAAAACTCTTTGAACTAGAGGATGAAATTGAAAACTAGAAGAGAATATTGAAAATTAAACTAAAAGACTAACTCTCACTTAAGACACACACACATACACACTCATGACATAACTTTAATAATAATCTAAAAGGTACCTTGGTGTCTCTTCAAATCATGTCCCGATTCAACGTATCCACCAAAAGATGCATCCCATCATTCAAATTTGACGGCCATGGGAATTTAAGGAAGTCACCACCAAAAGTTGCTTCAAATACCCCTTGAAATTGGCACCAAAAATGAAGAAAATTTAATTTTTAACTGTCGTGGCAAAGCGCCGACCAGGCGGCGCTTAGCCGCCAAGGTCCAATTTTTCATTTTTTATTTTTTTGCGCTAAATTTGATACAATTTTTGCTCCTTTCATCATAATCACTCATTTTCATCATACCTGTAAAAAAAACACAAAATACCTTCCATTAAAGTGCAATATCATCAAAAATAGGTATAAAAATGTGCATAAAAACACTATATATTTTAGGTATATCAAAATCCCCCAAACTTAAAATGTTACTTGTCCTCAAGTGACTCTTAATCACATAGAAATTTTAGCATGCAAATTATGTAATGAGTTTCTTAGGAAGATAACAAAATTTTGTTCTATAAATGAAATAGTCCAATTTAGAAAAAATTTCAGTAATTTAGACCAACCTAAAGTTTAGAAAGTTCTTAGGTAAAGGATAATGTAAAATATAGGTTTCTATCTAATTCAGAAATACTTGTAGATTCTTCAAAATATTGGATTCACACATTTATTTTTCTCACTTAAAAATCTTTATTTGAAAATAATTTTACTTACTATATTATAACCTTAAGCTTTAGATTTTATCAGATCTTATATCTTATACTTTAGGTATGGAACGAATTTTTGATTAGGCCCTTAAATCCTCAAGCTTCTCCTTCCTTTTCACATACTATTTTTCACTTTTTTCTTTTCTTTTTCTTATTTTTTTATTTTTCTTTTTTTTCTTCTTCTCTTTCCTTTTTTTTTATAAGACAAGGATTACTGTATCTGGATAGGCCTTTAATGATTTTGAATTCCACCCTTCCATTTAAAATAAAGGTCTGATATACATCTTTCACTTAAAAATCATAATAATAGTATTTGAAAATTACTCCTCAATAAAGAAATTTAAGCTTTGAAGAATAAAAGTCAAATCTTCTATTTATCCAAAAATACAACATTTCTTACTAAAGATAGTTAAATTATACTAAACATTTCTTTACTAAGAAAATTTTAACTTTAAATTTTTCATTATTACCTAAAAATTTTAACTAAATTCTCTTATTCATTTCTATATTCAAAATTTTGTTCCTCGAATATAACTTCACATACATAATTGTTTTCAATAAATAATCAAATTAATTTTAAGTTTTCTTGAGAACAAATAAAATTTTAGGTTTTTTTTTAATTTCTGTTTTTAAAATTCCCCCCTCCCAAACTTTAATTTTTAATTAGGATAAAACATTTAAGCATAAAAAATGATACATAGATGAGAATTAAAAACTAACATAACATGCTTGCAAGAATTTTAATATCCTAAATATGCAAGTATAACAATTTAAAATTAAGAGTAAAAAGAAATCAAATTCAAAATTTTCAGTTTTTCATTAAATAGAAATTCAAAATTTCAAAGGACTTCTACAATAGTCGAGGTTTTCAAAGCAAATACACACCAACTGAAAATAACTGAAATCACACCATTACTAGATAACAAATGGTAGTAGTAGATTTTGAAATGTTTTAAACATGCAATTTTAAATAATAGTTTTTAATAGTGTTCCAAATTCTCATAACAATTTTGGAATTAAAGTACACACTATAAAAACTCTCACACAACATAACATTAAAACATTTACTACTACACAAATATCACAAAACAACATATAGAATATTAATCCAACACAGATACATCTGAATATGCAAAAATAGTCTAACTATAATCAGCATATTACCAGAGTTCACACAACAAACACAATATCAAAATAAATCAACAGATATAACATACATCAACTCATCAACAAAAACTCAATATCACATAAAAAAAATAAATCCACTAATCATCGTCATCATCGTCATCATCATGCTCGTTCCAATCTCTGGATGGCACATAAGGTATATAGAATGGATGAGCGCTCATATCACCTCTGGTCAATCTATCCAAATAATCTTGATAATTCTCCTCATATTCATCATGTTTTACATATTATCTATTTTACCATCCATGTCTCTAACATGCTCACAAGTAAGACTCACCTTCTTCAAAATCTTTCTTAACAAACCAGTCTGTGAATCTCTTGATGATGAAGCTCTCGAAGTAGTAGCACGGGAAGTAGAAGCAGTAGAAGCCCTACCAAATCCTCCTCTCCAGCCAAACTCTGAATGTACAGTGTAAGCTCCAACGTTTACATTGGTAATTGGTTTTAAAGGCTGAAGGACCTCTTCCCAAGTTTCAAATTTCACTCTAGATCGTTCACATAATGAATGGATCAAGGAAGGAAATCCTATACCAGCAGTAGTGGTAGATCTGGCACAATTCAAAATGTAATCATAAATGATTCCTCCAATATCTATAGGCTTCTCTTGCTGAATGCAATAGTTCAGAATAGCTCTCTCCCTTGTAACTTCACTAGCAGTAGTGGTAGATCTGGCACAATTCAAAATGTAATCATAAATGATTCCTCCAATATCTATAGGCTTCTCTTGCTGAATGCAATAGTTCATAATAGCTCTCTCCCTTGTAACTTCACTAGTATTGCTTGAAGGCAATATCTTAGATGAGATAAAATAATGTCATGCTTTATAAATGACATTTAACTTAGAGGCTTGAAAATTTACTCTTCTATCATTTGTGATCTTCCATAAACCTCTTCCGTCAGTCAGAAATGCCATAATCTCATCTAACTCTCCCTCAGTAGGATGATAGTTCAAATAAAAACAAAATATATCAGGAGGCAGTCGAAAAAAGACTTTGATTGTCGCAGATGTAAAATGTACTTCTTGACTTCTCACTATAACCAAATTTTCTTCTGCTGCAGGTAAGTTTGCATAAAACTCTCTGACCACAGAAACAACAGCAATAGCGGAGAAGCAGCAGTAATTTTCCCAATTCCTTTTAGTAATCATCTCCTCAATAACCTCTCCTGGCTTATTAAACACACGTTTAGGAATCAATTTACGTGAGTGTAGTGCATCAACGTATCGTTCCTCAGCCCTTGCACTAACAAACTTGTCATAATCAAATCTTGTCTTTTCTCTCGAGCGCTTTGACTTTGGAGCCATCTTTAAAAATTCACGGAAAATTCATCATAAATTCCAAAATCAAACTAAACTTGCTAAGTTAACTTCCAAAAGTAATTTCCACTAAATCCAAGCAATTTCTCATCCTTTTCCTCAAAATTTCACCATGAATAGTGATTTTAGGATTTTCCAAAAGGTACTCAAAATAAATGGTGAAAATAAAAAAAATTTACTTAGGAGTAGTGCTCTTACCTTAAGGAATCCAAATCTAACATTTTTTTGTTTAAATCAGCCTTCAAACGATCTAAAATATTGATGCCCTTGGCTCCTTTTCGTGAAAGTTAGAAGTTGAAGACGACAGGTAAGTTAAAAATGGCGTTTTTGGGTTGTAACTGCTGAAAACCAATTTTCGTAAACCGGCGCCTAAGCGCGAGGCTTTCGGTGCTTAGCCACAAAATCTGGCGCTTAAGCGCCGACAATCTGGTGCTTAGCCGCCAGTGCCAAGATTTTCACAATTAAGAAAATGCACTAAACCACTTAGTTAATCACCCTTAATCATCTCAAAATACTTGTCTCTTACACAATAATACCCACTACTCCAATTTCAAACTTTAACATCCATCAATTACAATCAAATTTCACACAAACACAAACTTATATTCATTAAAATCAAACTACACTTAATACAAGCTAAAAATTTATATCCAAACACTTTGGATGAAATTCCCTAAATACAAACAAACTCAATAAGCATAATGATAAGTTTACATCACTAAGATGTAACAATCACACATTAAAGTGCCACAGATCACAAACATTAAACACATAAAATATAAAATACTCAAAACAAACCACAAGATAAAACCAACATTTAATTCCACTCTCCAGTGGACAGAATATATTCAGAACCACTATTATTTTCATTTGACCCTTCTGGAATATAAATGTGATAGAACGGACGATGATTGAACACTCTTACATCTTCTTCTTCTAACCACTTATTCTTCAGGAACATCGCCTTATCCGCTTCTTCCATGCGACTTGTATGATTGAATTGCATCTTAAGTTGCCATCCCATATGCTCCAAATGTGTGTTAGTTTCATTAATCTTTGCTTCGATTGAAGTCACTCAGGCTTTGATCATTGCAATCTCTTCTGCAATTCCCTGAATACTAATTGCAAGAAATCCATTGAATAACTCTTTAGCATTATCACTAATAAACTTACTCTTGTCAGATTCCTCTTTCTTCATGATCTCATTCGCCCAAGAAGACATGATGCACTCAAAACACTTTTCTTAAGACTCAGGAATGAAAATAAGACTTGGGGCAGGTGTTTCTCTTAATTCAGGGCCTTTTATAAAATTTAAAAGGGCATAAATCTGCCCTTTAACGTTTAAAAACTCCAAAATAACTTCAAAAACCACTTCCCCATGATCTAGCCTTCTAGAACCTCATTTATTACATGTTTAATAACTCCGAATCCAAAGCGTAGCCGCCAGTGCTTAATTTAGCACAGGTTTGTCAAATGTCTAAAGTTTCATTCCAACTCCTCTAAGTCGTAAAATAAGGTCAAATAAACAGTATTATAACATAAAAACTCCAAAATATTACCACTAAAATATAAAAAATAAATCAAACAAAGCACACACAACAAACATAAAGCAAAGCACACCGATAACTATGGGTTGTCTCCCACAAAGCGTTTGGTTTAACGTCTTCAGCCTGACATACCCAAAACTCATTCTAAGTGACCCAACATTTGATTCTCATCAGATTTAAGTTGATCGACTGAAAAATAAGGTTTAAGTCTATGACCGTTAACTTTAAATATTTTTCCAGTCTTAGGATCTTGAATATCCACAGCTCCATATGAATAAACTTTTATCACAATAAATGGACCCATCCACCTAGATTTAAGTTTTCCAGAAAAGCTCTCAATCTGGCATTATACAACAAAACTTTCTGTCCTGGCTCAAGATTTTTAGTAAGAATCTTTCGATCATGCCATAACTTTATCTTTTGCTTATAAATCTTAGCATTTTTATAAGATTCATTCCTTATAACTTGAAGCTCATTTAATTGCAATAATCTCTTTTCAGCAAAGATCTTTCAAATTATAATTGAACTCTTTTATAGCCCAATATGCTTTATGATCAAGTTCAATAGGCAAATGACAAGCTTTTCCAAAAATCAACCTATATGGGGACATTCCTATAGGGGTTCTGTAGGCAGTCCTATAAGCCCACAAAGCATAATCTAGTTTGATTGACCAATCCTTTCTGTTAGGATTAACAGTCTTTTCCAGTATTCTTTTAATTTCACAATTGAATAATTCAACCAAACCACTTGTCTAAGGATGATAAGTTGTAGCAATGCGATGATTTATATGATATTTCTTTGCTAAGTTCTCAATAATCGCATTTTTAAAATGACTTATCCTATCTGTTATGATTACTCTTGATATTACAAATCTGTAAAATATATTCTTTCTTAAAAATTTTGCAACACTTTGAACATAACATCGAGGTAAAGCAAAAGCTTCAATCCATTTGGAAACATAATCTACTTATATCAAAATATAAACATTTCCGAATGATGGTATAAATGGACCCATGAAATCTAATCCCCAAACATCAAATATATTAACTTCTAACATATAGTTGAGGGGCATCTCATTTCTTCTAGAAATATTACCTACATGTTGGCATCTATCACAATTTTTAATATAAGCATTCACATCCTTAAAAATTGTAGGCCAATAAAATCCAGGTTGTAAGATTTTATATGCAGTTCTTTCAACTCCAAAATGTCCCCCATATTCAGAATCATGACATTTTTCAATAATTTCATAAGTCTCTTACAAAGGTAGACATCTTTGAATTATAAGATCATTTTTCCTTGTTTATATAAAAATGGGTCATCCCAAAAATAAGTCTTAGCATTAGACAGAAATTTCTTCTTTTCCTCGAATCTCAATCCATAGGGTATAATATTACTGACAATAAAGTTTACTATGTCGGCATACCACGGAACATGCCACTCATTAACAGTGAATAATTTTTCATCAGGAAAATGTTCATTAACTTCTTCAGCATCACGGAGAGATTTTTCATTTTCAAACCTAAACAAATGATCAGCAATTTGATTATCAAAACCCTTCCTATCTACTATCTTAAAATTAAATTCTTGCAAAAGAGGAATCCATCTAATCAATCTCGGCTTCGCATCTTTCTTCTTCTTTAAATATCTGATAGCAGAATGATCCGTATGCACCATACATTTAGTTCCAATTAAATATGATTGAAATTTATCAAAGGCAAATAATATAGCTAATAACTCTTTCTTAGTAGTGATATAATTAATTTGAGCTTCATTAAGAGTTTTACTAGCATAATAAATAACGTTGAAAATGTTATCATATTTTTGATCCAAAACATCACCAATAGCATAATCACTAGCATCACACATTAATTCAAAAGATTTTCCCAATTTGGTGAAATTATAACAGGTGCAATGATTAATTTTTCTTTTAATGTTTCAAAAGCTTTTAGGCAATCATCATCAAAATAAAAAATTGCATCCTTTTCCAATAATCGAAATAAAGGTTTTGTAATCTTTGAAATGTTTTTGATGTAATGCCTGTAGAATCCAAAGATGTCCCAGAAAACTTCTAATTCTCTTACATTGGTCGAGCAAAGTAAATTAGAGATAACTTAAATTTTTGCAGGATCTACCTACAAACCTTTTTCTGAAATTTGATGTCTGAATACAATTCCTCCTGCTGCCATAAATTGACATTTTTCCTAGTTAAGGACTAAATTAGTTTCTTCACAGTGTTTTAGAACTTTAGAAAAATGTTCTAAACATGATTCAAATGAAATTCCAAACACTGAAAAGTCATCCATAAAAACTTTATTCCCTTTTTCAATTAAATCAAAGAAAATAGCCATCATACATCTCTGAAATGTAGCAGGGGCATTACATAAACCAAAGGGCATTCTTCTAAAAGCAAACGTACCATAATGACTGGTAAACGTAGTTTTCTCTTGATCCTCATGAGCAATTTGAATTTTGTGGAAACCAATATTTCCTTCTAGAAAACAAAAATATTTATGCCTAGCTAGTCTATCTAGCATCTAATCTAGAAATGGGAGTGGAAAATGATCTTTCCTAGTGGCAAGATTTAATTTTCTATAATCAATACATATTCGTCATTCTAGAACTTGTCTTGTTGGAATCATTTCATTCTTTTCATTAACAGACACAGTTACTCCTCCTTTCTTAGAAACACAGTGAATAGGACTAACCCATGCACTATCTGAAATAGGGTAGATAATTTCAGCATCCAACCACTTCAAAATTTCTTTCTTAACAACAACTTTCATGATAGGACTTAATCTCCTTTGGGGATCAGCCCGATGTTTGCAATTATCTTCCTTAAGAATTTTTTGCATACAAATGGAAGGACTGATTCCTTTAATATCAGCAATTGTCCATCTAAAGTCTTTCTTATACTTCTTTAAATTTTCAAGCAAACTCTCTTCTTCTTTTTCAATCAATTGAGATGAAATTATAATAGGCAAGATTGAGGATTCACCCAGAAAAACATACTTTAAATGATCAGGAAGCATTTTTAACTTAAGTTCAGAAGGTTTTTCAATTGATGGACCATAAGATTCATCTTTTTCAGTCATATCCAACAATTCAAAATTTTTATGAACATAATTTAATTTTTCCTCTTGAAAATCTTCAGAATGATGTAACTCCTCTTCTTGCTTATGTTCCAATTATTCTCTTTCTGGTTTTTCTTCATAAATTAACTCGAAATGACATTCACTCAAATATCTGATAACATCCATCCTAAATCATTCATCATCTTTACCTATTGCAGGTTATTTCATCGATTTCGAAATATTGAATGTAACATTTTCATCATTAACTCTCATCGTTAATTTCTCTTTTTGCACATCTATCATTGCTCTGCCTGTGGCTAGGAAAGGTCTTCCCAAAATGACGGGTATCTCTTTATCTTTCTCCATATCAAGTACACTGAAATCAACAGGAAAGATAAATTGATCGAATTTAACCAAAACATCTTCTATAACTCCTTTTGGATATGTGATCGAACGATCTGCTAATTGCAGAGTTACAGTAGTTAGGGTTATTTCTCCTAATCCCAGTCTTTTGAATATTGATAGAGGCATAAGATTAATTCTTGCACCCAAATCACATAAAGCTTTTCCATAGAATCTATCTCTGATTGCACATGGAATTGTGAAACTACCAGGATCTTTAAGCGTTTTAGGAAGCTTCTTTTGAATTATTGCACTGCACTCCTCAATAAGTGCAACTGTCTCATTATCTTCAAAATTCCTCTTTTTGTTGAGAATATCCTTCATAAATTTCACATAACTCGGCATTTGTTCTAAGGCTTCAACAAATGGAATATTAATGGTAAGCTTCTTAAATATCTCCAAGAATTTTGAAAATTGCTTATCCAACTTTTGTTTACGAAGTCTCTAAGGAAATGGAGGTGGTGGTTTTTCCAAATCAACCTTAGGTGGAGAAATTGGTCTTTCCAAACCTTTCGGAGAGTCCTCTTTTGGTTCTTCAATCTCTTCGTTCTCTACTTCAGTTTCTTTCTGAACTCTACCTTCCAACTCTCTTCCATTTCTCAGTTGAATTGCTTTTACATGCTCTTTATTTTTATCTCTTGGATTCACTTCAGTATTACTTGGAAGCATTCCTTAGGATCTATTACTTAATGAATTTGCAATTTGCCTCAATTGATTTTTAATATTTTTTATGGTTGCTCCTTGAATTTGCAATTGATTTCCCATATGTGACACCACTTCTTCAATAGACAACTTCTTCTCCTTTAATTGTAAAGCATTGTTAAAACCTGGAGGATAGGTTAGTCTATAATTACCTTGGTTGTTCCAGTTCCCCAATGGGTTTACTTGGTGGTTCCCCCATTGTTAATTAATACCACTATGATTATTAGTATTTGAACCACTCCGCGCACTTTGCGTAAATTTAATATTTCTAGAATTTGATATAGATGAGTATAGATATTTAATAATCATAGAGTTATCTTTCAACGCAAGTATATGCATTGCTCAAGTAATACATGGCTCTAATGAAGTCCTGGATATCGATCCCACAAGGATAGTTCAGAGGCTACGGACTATGATTATAGAAACTAATTTTAAAATCACAACTTTGTAAATCGAATTGCCAATATGCAATCGTAAATAAAATGAAGTTTTAAATAAACTAGTTCTACTAACAGTTAATTAATTCTACTAATAAAGTGAAGTTCAAATATATAACCAAGAATCTTTCTCTTTGTTAAGAAATTTAAGTGAATGGATAATTGAAATTAGTTTAAAACTGTGTTGTGCCAAATAGAAGCATACATATTCTTTACCCTTTGGTCCAGACATAAGGAACATTGACTAATCCTACACTTGGTTACTGAATCTGCGACTAGGCTGGGAGGATACCGGCTCTCAATTCGGAGCTCCAACGTTTCCCTCGCATGAGGGCTAACATCTACACTTCAGAACCAAAAGATAGGACCTTATTAAGGATTTTAGTCTGTTACTCTAAAATCTCCAATTCTACGCCTGATAAATATGATTTCCCTATTTATTTGAACCATACTTTAAAGGACTTTGACCTCCCTGAATCTCAGATGTAATTTTCACTATAGTTATTAAACTCAACATATTTTAACTAATCAATTGGACAAATTGAAAGTAAATTAAGATTTAAGTGAAAAGATTATTACAACTTCTTTAAAATTCTCTTGGCACACTAATTTAAATTACCGTTTCACAAAATATTAAAACAAGGAAAAAGACAAAATAATTACTCAGATTTCATGGAGAAGATACGATAAAACTTAGATTTTATATATAAAAGCACAGTTCTACAAACTAAAATAAGTAAATACAACTTATCTCGAATTCCTCCCCAAGCAAACTCCATGAAGTTCCTCTGAATCTCTTCCTTTCTTTACAGCACGCAGAATTCTCTTTCGAAATGGCAAGGAGGAAGAAATCTCTCACTTCCCTTCCACTCTTACAATCTCTCGAAGAATTCCTCACAAATATCACTAAATGAACTCACTATCTAAAACTATAATGAAAACAAGACACTAACTAACACTTTAGAAACCATTTGGACTAACTAGACACACACTCTTGAAACTCTAGTGGGCACACCATGGACTCGGTGGATACCAATTTCGGCCCCAAATTGTTTCTTTTAAAGTAGTTGAAGAGTTTCCAAGAGTTAACCAAACATTGCTTCAAAAATCGTCCACATTCAATGCACCTTGTGAGAGAACTGACTTTCTCGCCGTCGGCGGCCTTCTAGAATACTTAGCCTTGGACTCTCTTTCATAAGGTCCACTGTCGGAGTAGTTTTTTCTGATAGTTATTTCTAATTCAGAATCGTAAGGCACAAGTCCCTCAAAACCTGAACTACGCATGCAACAATAAAGTAAAATAAAGTAAAACATAATACACTAACAATAACAAAGAAAAGCAAAGATTTAAATTTTTGTTAATTTTCTTTAAAAATGCTGTTTTAATTAATGTCCCCGGCGACGGCGCCAAAAACTTGGTGACCGTTTAATATATGTGCACCAAAAACTTAACTCCACACCGAATATATGTGCTAATTATTTAGATATAAAAATTATGATTTTATAATATGAGATACTGTGCAAGTATGCTTATTGTTTATCAAGTAATATAGAACTTTCTTATTAAGCCCCGAGATATCAAACCAGCGGGGAAATATAAAAACTTTTTAAAGAATTTAGAAAATTATATTTTAATTTTTTTAATGACTTTTGAAAGAATGTTTTAATTTGAAAAGCTTGAAAATTGTTTTTGGTGTTTTTAATTAAAGATAAGCAAGAATGAAAATTATCAGAGTTTAAAATGCGATATAAAATTCTAGGAAATAAAATATCTTTTTCTTTCTCTTATAAAACAAGTAATAATTATGAAAGTATTATCGTGGAAGTATTTAAATGTGTTGTGATAAATACGAGCAAATTTATTCTTTACCCTTACTTAG
The DNA here is from genome assembly GCA_022702705.1 of Papilionanthe hookeriana x Papilionanthe teres. Taxonomy (NCBI): domain Eukaryota; kingdom Viridiplantae; phylum Streptophyta; class Magnoliopsida; order Asparagales; family Orchidaceae; genus Papilionanthe; species Papilionanthe hookeriana x Papilionanthe teres. The sequence continues at coordinate 31,734,768 of CM040424.1, read as the reverse complement.
TTCTATAAAGAACAATGGTTAATTTGAAATTTTAAAATTCGAACATGGTTAAGGCAGGAAGATACCTACTTTCACTCTGTAGTTCCTCGATTCCCTCCACCTAAGGGCTAACTTCTCATAACAAAATTTGAAATATCAAACTAAATTAGGGGGCTTTAGCTTGTCACTCTAAAGATCTCTAATTTTACTCCCCATTAAAAATATATCTCCTAAGCATTCAATTATATGGACTACAATTCTCATCCATATAATTGCATGTGATTTATACCATTTGTTGTTTAAGACAATATCATATTGGATCTTACATAATCTCACAACAAATTTAACATCTTAACTGGCCAAATTAAGAAGTAAATTAAGTTCATGGAATTAAATCTTCACAACGTATTCCAACTTTAAACACTTTTACATTCCATAACAATCCTACATAATTTAATTACTTCTTCATTTAAGAAAGAAAAACATAAAGAAAACTACTCAGAATTCATGAAGAAAACACAAGCACACATTGATTTGAAAAATAGAAATCATAAAGAAAACACAACAATAAAAACTAAATATAGAAAATAGAAGTGAAAACTTATCTGAAAATTCTCTCCACAAGACTCCGGAAGTTCCTTTCAAACTTGACTTTCACAGGACAACACTACAGAGGTTGGCACCCAACTCTGTTGACTCCAACTCTGACTTTAGACTTCAATAAAAACTAGATAAACGGATGAAAGTAAATTGGAGGAAAGGAAGTTTCACACCAAACTAACTAACTCTAAACAATAAAAGACTGAAAGTAAAAATCTTTGAACTAGAAGATGAAACTGAAAACTAGAAGAGACTATTGAAAACTAAACTAAAAGACTAACTCTCACTTAAGACACACACATATACACACTCATGACATAACTTTAATAATCCAAAATGTGTCTTTGTGTCTCTTCAAATCATGTCCTGATTCAATGTATCCACCAAATGATGCATCCCTTCATTCAAATTTGCTACCCATGGGAAGTTAAGGAACTCACTACCAAAAGTTGCTTCAAACACCCTTTGAAATTGGCGCCAAAAATGAAGAAAATTTGGCTTTTAACTGTGGCGGCTAAGCGCCGACTAGCGGTGCTTAGCCGTCAAGGTCCAAATTTTCATTTTTTATTTTTTTGTTCCAAATTTGATTCAATTTTTGCTCCTTTCATCATAATCACTCATTTTCATCATACCTGCAAGAAAAACACAAAATACATTCCATTAAAGTGTAATATCATCAAAAATAGGTATAAAAATGTGCATAAAAATACTATATATTTTAGGTGTATCATGGACACGTGAGTCAACTTTATCATTCATTTCTGAATGTTCTCCCGTATGAAATGACAATCAATCTCTATGTGCTTTGTTCGCTCATGGTATGTAGGGTTTGAGGTGATGTGAAGTGTTGCTTGGTTATCACAAAATAAATAGACGGGATGTGAATACATGATCCCCAAATCTTGCAGAACTGTTCTTAGCCAAATAATCTTGCAGCAGGTAGCGGCCATGGACCGATATTCAGTTTCTACACTGGAACATGATATTGTGGTCTATTTCTTAGTTTTCAAAGAAATTAATGAACTACCAAGGAAGATATAATACCCAGTAACGGATCTTCGAGTGTCACGACACCTGACCCAATCTACATCACAAAAGACATTTAGTTTGATTGAGCTTTCTACTGAGAGGAAAATTCCTTGGCCCGCTGTCTATTTTACATAACGTAGGACACGTTGGGCTACCTCTAAGTGTGGCATTCATGGCTTATCCATAAATTAACTTATAATATGAACTGCATATGCCAAGTCAAAGCGTGTTACCCCCGATTAGAATTTACAAGAGTTTAATCCTTTAATTTTCTTGTTTAAATTTCTTCCTTTACAACGGTGCCAAGAACTTAACTTCCAAACAAAGTAAGATTTCAATTATGTTTTTAAATAGTAAGGATTTTATGCAAGTATACGTATCATTATCAACTAATATAGAGCTTTCTGATTGAGCCCCAAATATCAATCCCACGGAGATTGAGGTTAATCACAGCGGCTTTCAAGAGAAATTCTAGTATAAATAACACGCTCCAGCTTGGAAGGTTGATAAAGGTTTGGTTTTAATTATATTCTAAAATTATTACTACAATACTACTTCTAAACTAAAATACTTAATGAAAATCAGAAAGTGGGGTTTAATATATTAAAAGTACTCTTCCTCATGCAATGAAATTAGTGACATGTGTAAAAATAAAACAAGTAGAGAGAGATTTTGACTTGGTATTATAAAGAACATAGGTTGATTTGATTATTTGAAATTTTGAAGATGAGTTAGGCAAGGAAGATACTAGCTCTCACTCTAGAGTTCCCTCTTCTCCCTCCACCTGGGGCTAACATCTCATAACAAAACTTTTCACATCAAACCAAATTAGGGGCTTTAATATGTCACCCTAAAGTCCTCTAATTCAACACCTCATAAACATGCATATCTCCATTTATTTACACTCAACCATATTGACTACATTCTCACCCATATAATCTCATGTGATTTTACAAATAATTGATTGAGACAATACTGCATTGGTTCTTAAATGTTCTCACAACAGATTTTAACATGCAAGTTGATCAGGTTTACATGTAAATGAAGATCAAAGTAAAATCATCATAATATATTCTCACTCTACTTCATTCTATATCCTACACATGCATACTAATTCATTGTAAGAGGGAAGAGTAAAGAAAAATACTCACTACACATGGAGAAACAATAACTTTTCATTGAACAACACTTTATATCCATACAAACGAAGTACCAAATTCAAACCAAAATATAATGAAAATAATTATATTTGATGGAAATCAAACTCTGCTTGTATAGCAAAAGCAATCTCCTTGCAATCCTCTCCAAGAAAAAAGTGAAAAGAAAAGAAAAAAGTCTCTCACACACTCTCTTTCTCTCTCACCTTGTCGCCCTACTTGGGCTCACGCCCAAGCCTTAACTTCTTCTTCAAGCCTTCTTCTCCTCTTCTAATCTTCTCCTAAGTATCTCTTCTCCAAGATTTCAAGAGTTTTTTTATAATTTCCTAAGAGATGCTTAAGTGTCTCTTCAAAAGGAGTCCACATTCAATAAATCTTCCAAAGGGTGCCTTAAGTGCATTTTCACTCCAAGAGACACATCTCTTCCATAATAACTCCTTTTAACTGACCCAAACTCTTCTAGAAAGTTTATTTTAACATTCCCAATTAATTCCCCAAGATACACACTTCGCAACGCTTTGAAAACCGTCCAAATCCGACGTTTCTTCTAGAAGTTATGCCAAAAACCGTCACTGGCGGATATGCGCTGATTTTTGGCACATAGGCGCCACTGCCTGGCGGCTATGCGCTAACTGGTGGCGCCTAGGCGCCAGACACATGTACAAAAGTATCTGGTTTGACCCATTTTGCTCTGGTATGGTCCGGTTCGACCTGTTTTGCTCTAGTATGCTCTATTTTGGTCCATTTTTGTTCCTTTTGCTCCAATCACTCCAAAATTTTCAATTTGATGTACCTACAACCAAAAACACAAGAAAACATACCTTTAAAGTGCAATATCATTATAAAATATAGCATAAAAAGTAGTATATTTTTAGGTTGATCAAAATCCCCCAAACTTAAATATTACTTGTCCTCAAGAAATACTACACTTTTAAAATATTTTTTATAGATTAGAGTTAATTGGTCACCCTTTAGAACTGCTAAAATTTTCTTCTAAAAATGGATAGTTCAACCTAGGATAACTTCTAGTGAATCAGACTAGCAAGATATTTATCATCAAACTTGGGAATTTTTTTTCCTATCTAATTCAAAAAAATATGCAGAGTTTTCAAACTTCGGATACTATGAACTTTACTTTCTAGACTTAAGAACTCTCTTAAAAATAATTTTTACTAATATAAGTATAAAAAACAAGCTTAGGATTTTTCTAAGTTCTTTACTCTAGAAATACTCAAGTGAAACCAATTTTTTATTAGGACATCTCCTTAAGCTTCTCCTCACAATTTTTTTTAAGGATCTTTTTTATCCATTTTTTTCTTTTATGCTCTTTATATATATATATATATATATCTGTGTGTGTGCGTGAGAGAAAGAATTACTATATCTGGAGAAGTCCTTAAATGATTTTGAATTCCACTATCCTCCTCTAAAGTTAAAACTTATTACTTTCCTTCACTTGAAAAGATGTATACTTTTTTTAAATATTTTTTAAAAGAGCCTTAAATGTTTGAAAATAAAAATTATAAGAATCCTTAATTCTCCAAAATTACATTTCTTCCAACTAAAGATAGTTATTCATTTTCCCATGTTCTCCACTAAATATATTTAACTCTAAGTTCACCCTTTTCAATAAAAATATCAACTAAGTTTTTCTACTCCATTTATATACTTAAAATTCCAACATTCTTAAAATCACTCCACATAACAAAAATCATTAAAAATAAAATACAGATTTATTTGTAGTAGTTTTGAAAATAAGGTTTTAATTTGAAACATTTTTCTTTTCCCCCCAAACTTAAGCTCAAACATATATAACAATGAAGTATTAAAATATGCGGCAGGGAAATATCACTTTTAACAATTTACTACACATCCTACAAAAATATCAACAAATAACACATGGTAAAATATTGCACGAGAAAGTAAATCTAGCCTAAACATGCTTGTCATAATACTATAAAGAAATTTTAAATTGTAGAATAGGTACAAACTGAAGATTAAACAGGAACACATTTTAAACTTTATAAAGGAATTGTTGGATGCTAAGAAGTTTAAAATATTAAGATAAGTTTTATTGTCTCCAATGACTCGTTCTACTTGAATCACAAACATATACACACAAACTCCAATACATAGACTTACATATCATAAACAAACAACAACTGAGGTCAATTTGATCTCCCTTCTATTCACATTTCCCCTCCTTACTTTTAATTTCTAACGAAAGAAACTACACTAATAACGTGGGTGTATTATAAAATTTTTTATATGGTTATCACCCTAGGACCAGAATTCCACTATTATAAAAACTCATGTGTTTCCAATTTCAGATTTACTCTAAGTCTAAGGTATACACAATCTAGTAAAATAAACGCAGTGCAGTTCATCCAGATGTTCACTAAGTAAGTTCATGACCTTACTCAGTAAAGACAAAGTCAGATAAAGGAAGTAATAGAGTTGACATGAGTGGTCTAAGTCTAAACTCTACATGCTTTAAGGTAATGCTCTGCTCCAGTTGAGAACTGTCATAACAGACTCGTCAGCCTGCTACTACTAGAAGTCATATACAAGTTTAGTTAAGACCAAGTCATAACCTCACAAAATTAACCCAAACTACTCTTACAAATCAAACAAGGATCAAAGTCTACCATCTCACTATTATTCAACCCAACATAACAATAATCACACTAAACATATAACAAAGATAACCATGGGTTGACATCCACGAAGCTCTTGGTCTAACATCGATGACCTGATGTATCCAATGTTTACTCCGGTGGCCCCAACATCAGAATCTCATTCTTTTTGTATGTATACCACGGATCATGTCATTCAGTGATTTTGAATAACTCTTTCTAAGGAGATATTTTATTGATTTCATCATTCAATTCAGGTTCTTCTTGTGATTGAGTGGAATCTAAAGATATAAAGACTGAAGACGTAGATGAATTCCCTAAATAGGTAGGCTTTAAAATTGTATGGGGTACATTCATCTTAAGTTCATGAGATTTTTCAACAAATTGAATTAAAATTTACTATTTTTGGTAACATCTATTACTTTACACCTTTCTTGAATATACATACAGTCTTCTTTAAATAATGTTTTCAACTCATCATGAAAGTTCATTTCGATCTCATCTGTTAACTTACTCTCAAATCTCTCTTAGAAATGATCTTTACTTAGATAATCAATTTCATCCATCCAAAAAAATCATCATCTGTTCTCTCAATTGGATATTTCATAAACTTTAATACATAAAAGGTTACTTCCTCGTCATTAATATTCATAGTCAACTCTCCTTTTTGCACATCTATCATAGCTTGTCCTGTAATAAGGAAAGGTCTCCCCAAAATAATTGGATTATCTTTATCGTCCTCCATATATAATACAATAAAGTCCAAAGGAAAGATACATATATCCACTTTAACAAGCACATCTTCTATAATCCTATTTGGATAAATGATAGATCGATCAACTAACTGAAGAGTTACAGTAGTGGGAGAAATATCAGCTAAACCTAGCTTTTTAAATATAGATAGAGTCATCACATTAATGCTCACTCCTAAATCACATAAAGCTTTTCCTCATAATTTTTCTCCAATTGCACAAGGAATTGTAAATCTACTAGGATCGTTAAGTTTTTTAGGAAGCTTTTTCTGAAGTATAATGCTGCACTCCTCACGTAGTTCAACTATCTCGTAATCCCTAAGTTTCCTTTTCTTGTTTAATATCTCTTTCATAAAATTTTCATAACTTGGCATATGTTCCAAAGCTTCAACAAAAGGAATATTTATCGTTAACTTCTTAAGTACTTTCAAGAATTTTGAAAATTGTTTATTCAACTCATGTTGTCTAAGTATTTGAGGAAATAGAGGTGGTGGTCTTTCTAAATTGATTTAGTTGGAGATGTAATCTTTCCTAGATCCTTAAAATCATGTTCTTTAGGTCATTTAGTTTCTTTTGTTTCTCTCACAACTTCTTTCTCTTTTCTAACCACATCCTCAATCTCTCTTTCACTTCTTGATCAAACATCTTCTACTTGTTCATTAGTATTCTCTTTAGGATTGATCGCAATGTTTCTAGGAAGTGTTCCTTGAGGTATATTGTTAAGTGAATTAGCAATTTATTCTAATTGATTCTATATGTTTCTAATCGCAACATTTTGACTTTGCAACTGGTTTACCATTTGCAATACCACTTCTTCTATAGACATCTTCTTATCCTCAAATTGTTGATCATGTTAGAGTCCAGTGGATATGAAGTTCTATAGTTAGTATTCCTCTGATTATTCCAACTTCCATTATGATTTGCATGATTCTTTTCCCATTTCTGGTTTCCACCCCCAGTAGTATGATTCCAGTTAGAATTAGGATGGTTCTTCCAACTGTGTTGCAAAAGTTAGAATACGGGTTGTAAATGGTGTTTAAAGTCTTATATGATAAGTTAGAATCAATCATATGTCATAGTGAACTTTTCTCACTTACTGGAGTAAATTGAAGCTGGTTCATTCCAAATTGTTACAACTTCCTTGATATTGCAACAACCTGTGATGCAAGAATTAAAATCGCATATGTATCATGAACACTGACTACCCTTTTAGGATATACACTTGTAGAGGGCCATTGAAATTCATTTGTAGTCATTTCATCAATTAATGCATATGCATCATCATATGGTTTTGACATTAACGATCCACCAGCAGGAGAGTCAATCATAGACCTAAGGGATCCTACTAAACCATTGTAAAAAGTTTGAATGATTAACCAATTTGGCAGAGCATAGTGTGGATACTTTCTTAGGAGTTCCTTAAATCTTTCCTAGACTTCGTATATTGATTCTCCTTCATACTAACAAAATGAGATAATGTCATTTCTAAGTTTAGTAGTCATTGAAGGTGGAAAATATTTAGCTAGAAAATTTTGAGTTAACTCCTCCCAATTTTTAATAGAGCCAGAGGCTAATGAGTATAACTACATTTTAGCTTTATCCCTTAGTGAGAAAAGAAAAAATTCTTAGTCTAACAGCATCGTCTGACATGCCGTTGTAACGAAATGTATTACAAAGTTCTAGAAAATATGATAAATGCAAATAAGGATCCTCGAAGGAGTTCTACCAAACTGGTTGTTCTGCACCAGTTTGATCATCTCTGGATTAAGTTCAAATGAATCAGCTTCTACGACAGGGTTTTGTATACTTGAGTGAATTTCATCTATCGTAGGATTTACATAATCCCTCAATGATTTCCAAGTTATTATTTTGAATTTTTCCATTTCCATTTCTAGTTTTTCAAGTCTTTTTGCTTTTTGATTTTTTTTCTTTTTTTCTAACTCGGGATCAAAATGCACAAGTTCTGCAGATCATTTAGTTCGCATACATAACACAACATACAATACATAAACAATTAAATAAAAAATATTTTCAACACAAGAAAATATTTTCACAAACAACTTGTTTTTTACAAAAACAGTTTCTTCACAACACTTTTTCATACAAAAAACAATTGTCACAACAAACCGTTTTTACGACACTACAATTTTCCAAGTCTAAGACTAAATACGTCAACTAAAATTCTCCTAAAAGTCAAGATCAACCATTGTGATCCCCGACAACGGTGCCAAAAACTTGATCCCCAATTACAATATACAAAGTTTTATCCTTTAATTTTCTTGTTTAAATTTCTTTCTTTACAACGGTGCCAAAAACTTGACTCCCAAGCAAAGTAAGATTTCAATTATGTTTTTAAATAGTAGGGATTTTACTCGGTTATACATATCGTTATCAAGTAATATAGAGCTTTTTGATTAAGCCTCGAATATCGATCTCACGGAGATGGAGGTTAATCATAGTGGCTTTCAAGAGAAATTCTAGCCTACAATAACACGCCCTAGCTTGGAAGGTCGATAAAGGTTTTGTTTTAATTATATCCTAAAATATTTACTACAATACTACTTCTAAACTAAAATAGTTAGTGAAAATTAGAAAGTGGGGTTTAATATATTAAAAGTACTCTTCCTCATGAAATTAAATTAGTGACATGTGTAAAAATAAAACAAATTACGAGAGAGATTGTGACAAATAGGAGCAATTATATTATTTACCCTTACTTGGTTCTATAAAGAACATAAGTTAATTTGATGATCTGAAAATTTTAAGATGGGTTAGGCAGGGAAGATACTAGCTCTCACTCTAGAGTTCCCTCTTCTCCCTCCACCTGGGGGCTAACATCTCATAACAAAACTTTTCACATCAAACCAAATTAGGGGCTTTAGTCTGTCACCCTAAAGTCCTCTAATTCTACACCTCATAAACATGCATATCTCCCTATTTATTTTTGCACTCAACCACATGGACTACGTTCTCACCCATATAATCTCATGTGATTTTTACCAATAGTTGATTGAGACAATACCGCTTTGGTTCATAAATGTTCTCACAACAAATTTTAACTTGCAAGTTGATCAAGTTTACATGTAAATGAAGATCAAAGTAAAATCATTACAATATATTCTCACTCTATCCTACACATGCATACTAATTCATTGTAAGAGGGAAGAGTAAAGAAAACTACTCACTACACATGGAGAAACAACAACAACTTTTCATAGAACACCACTTTGTATCCATACAAATAAAGTACAAAATTCAAACCAAAATACAATGAAAATAATTATCTTTGATGGAAATCAAACTCTCCTTGTATAGCAAAATCAATCTCCTTGCAAGCCTCTCCAAGAACAAAGTGAAAAGAAAAGAAAAAAGTCTCTCACACTCTCTCTTTGTCTCTCACCTTGTTGCCCCAATTGGGCTCACGCCCAGGCCTTCACTTCTTCTCCAAGCCTTCTTCTCCTCTTCTAATCTTCTCCTAATTATCTCGTCTCCAAGATTTCAAGAGTGTTTTTATAATTTCCTAAGAGATGCTTAAGTGTCTCTTCAAAAAGAGTCCACATTCAATAGATCTTCCAAAGGGTGCCTTAAGTGCATTTTCACTCCAAGAGACACATCTATTCCATAATAACTCCTTCTAACTAACCAAAAATCTTCTAGAAAGTTTATTTTATTATTCCCAATGAATTCATCAAGAGACACTTTGCAACACTTCAAAAATCATTCAAATATGACGTTTCTTCTAGAAGTTATGCCAAAAACCGTCATGGACAACTATGCGTTAATTTCTAGCACATAGGCGACACTGCCTGGAAGCTACGCACTAACTGGTAGCTCCTAGGCACCAGTCACAGGTATAAATGTGTCTGGTTTGACCCATTTTGCTCCGGTATGCTCCGGTTCGACCCGTTTTGCTCTGGTATGCTCCATTTTGGTCTATTTTTGTTTCTTTTGTTCAATCACTCCAAATTCTTCAATTTGATGTACCTACCACCAAAAACACAAGAAAAATACCTTTAAAGTGCAATATCATCATAAAACATAGCATAAAAAGTAGTATATTTTTAGGTTGATCAGCGTGTTATAGTCAAGTAGATTAATCTCCCAACTAGTCTTCGATATGATGATGGATCACTGACATATTCTCCTTCTGATTTGCTAAGAGATAAGTTTTGTTCCATAGGGAAAGTGGTTGGTTTTGCACCGAGGTACCCAACATCCTCGAGTATTTCAAGAGCATACTTTTGCTGTGAAAGTAGAATAACCTTCTCGCATCGTGCAACCTCAATTCCAATGAAATATTTTAATTGTCCAAGATCCTTTAATCTGAATTGGTTCCTCAATAATATTTTGACATATTCGATTTCTTGCAAATTGTTCCCTGCAATGATGACATCATCTACTTATATAAGAAGGGAGATGAATTTACCATTCTAGGATTGGACGAACAAGGAATAATCTGCCTTTGATTGCATAAAATTAGCTCACTTTAGAGTGGTTGAAAGCTTGATGAACCATTGTCGTGAATCTTGTTTGAGGCCATATAATGATTTTTAGAGTTTAAAAATTTGAGTCTCTCCTTTCGTTCGAAGCCAGGAGTTAGCGACATATATACGTCTTCATCGAGGTCCCATGCAAGAAAGCATTATTGACATCTAGTTGGTGGAGATGCCATTGCTTGGTTGAAGCTTGCGTAAGGAGTAGGTGAAAAGTTACAAGTTTTGCTACAGGGGCAAAGGTTTTCTAGTAATCTAGCCCTTCAATTTGGTTATACCCTTTTGCCACTAATCTGGCATTGTAGTGTTCAACCGTCCAATCTGCACAAAGTTTGAGTTTGTATACTCATTTGCATCCAACTGGCCTTTTTCTATACAGTAATGGTACAAGGGACCATGTGTCATTAGCATTGAGTGCATCAAATTCTTCTTGCATAGCATATTGCCACTTTGGATCACGAGCAGCTTCTGCAAAAGTGCTTGGCTCCTTTTCAATTGAAAGAGCTAAAAATGTGATATTTAGGTGAAAATCTAACATATGACAAGACGTTGGTTAATGTATAGAAGGTACCTATAGATTTGGCCAACACGGAGTTCGATGTTTGGGGTGTTGTGAGGGAAGAAAAATACCGACATGATACTCACGAATAGCTAGGTGTTTTTTTTATTCTCATTAGTCAGGGTGATGATATGTGATGGTATTGAGTTGCAGGTTATTCTGAGAATGAATTTAGAGTGAGCGAAGACGAATGAGTCTCTTGAGAGGGTTTTATTATTTTCAGAAGATGAAATACTTCTTGAGGTAATTCATCGAATGAAGGCATGTCGTTGTGGGGTGGTGAAGTGTGGAATTGAACCTTTGTCTGTAACAAAAGAGGGGGGAAGGAAAAGTATTTTTCATGGAAAAGAACATTGCGTGATACAAAGACTTTCCCAGTTGAAAGGTCTAGATTTATTGCCCTTTTAAGCCTATGAATACCCTAAGAAAAAGACATCGAATGGCTCTGGAATCAAACTTGGTTGGTTATTGATGGTGTGTTGAAGCAAAATAAAGACACCCAAGCACGCATAAATGATCATATGTGGGTTGCGTTTGGAAGAGCATTTCGAAAGGAGTCTTTCCTTGGAGAAGGGTTGTTGGTGTTCGTTTAATTAGGTAAGTGACAGTTAGGATTATATCTCCCTAAATTTTATTTTTTGTAAATTGTCTTGAAACAATAAGGCTCGGGCTATGTTGAGTAGTTGGTGATGTTTTCTTTCGGCTACGCCACTTTGTTGTGGAGTGGAGACACAACTAGATTGGTGAATGTTGCCTTTGTAGAGATAAAGATTCCTCAATATGAATTCAGAATCATTATCACTTTGAATGATTTTGACCTTTAAATTGAATTGTGTTTCAACAAGTTTTATGAAATTGATGATGTATGAACGTGTATATGATTTATGGTTCATCAAATAAGTCTATGTGCATCGAGTATAATCATCAACAATTGTGAAAAAATAACTTGCTTCTGTAATTGAAGGAACTTAGTATCCTCCCCAAATGTCAATGTGAATATATTCAAATGGTGTTTTTTAGTGAATGGAACTTGCTTGAAAAGATGAACGAGTTAGCTTAGCCAATAGGCAAATTGAGCAATAAAAAATATTACAAATTTTCTTGTCTATAATTGGGAAAAGAAATAAGCTAGAAATTTTATTCGATGGGTGGCCAAGACGTTTATGCCAGATATTTGGGGATGATGAAGTAGTAACATTGCACTCGCTCTTCTGTGGAGTATCAAGGTAGTAGAGTCCTCCTCTCTTAGTTCCTGTCCCAATCATCTTCCCTGATTGTTGGTCCTGTAGTACACATGTGTGGTTATAAAAAATGGCAAGGCATTGTGAATCATGCACAAATTTGCTAATAAAAATCAAATTTAATTTGAAAGAAGGGACATATAGAACATTTTGTAGAACGAGGTTAGCAAAATGAATGTTGTCTATGTGTGTGACAGTTGCAGTAGCCCTGTTAGGCAAGTGAACTTTTCGATTGGTGAACTGGATTTTGCAGTAACTAGGATGGCTAAATATACTATGTGATACGTGGCTCCTGTGTCAAGAATCTAGTACATTTCTTTGTCAAAAACAGAGGCACAAAAAGTTTTACCTGAGATATCACTCATGGCTGATGTACTGCCAACATGATTAGCCATCAAATTAGATTTGTTCTCTGCAAGTAGTGACATGATACTTTGATATTGTTTGTATGTAAGGGTAAATGGTGCAGAACTCGTCGAGGTATTAGCATCTACATGGTTGGCTTTTCCGTTCAGGTTTATTGCTCGCTAGATTGGCCCTTTGCAGCTTCCTACAGTCATTGATGGTGTGTCCTTGCCATCCACAGTAATCGCATTTGAGATGTGCTCGACATTTGTCTGAGGTATGCCTAATTTTTTTCACATTTTCCACACTTTAAATGAGGACTTTTAGGCGTGAAATCCTTTTTGGTTTTCATGTGTTATTGTTCACGTCAAAAGCTTCTAGCAGTGGTGCACCTCCATTGTTCATCTCCCGATGCTTTTCTTCTTGAAGCGTGAGAGAATTTGTCGTGCTAACATTGGGAAGGGGATCCATGAGAAAAATCTGCCCTCTTGGATCAGTGTATGTTTCAATAAGCCCCATGAGGAATTTCATGGTTTTCTGGTTTTGTTGAAACTGCATCACTTCCTTCATGGCACCACACGTGCATTTAGGAATGTTATATAGGGTGTCACATAGGCCTTTGAGCTTGGTATAGTAATCTCTAATTGTCAAATCGCCTTACTTGCAACCGTGGATGGCTTATTCCACATGAAAAATATGAATGTTGTTGGTAAGAGAAAAACGTTCCTTCAAGTCGAGCCAGATTTCATGGGCACTCTCATTGTATATTATACTTGCTCAAATGTCTTCTACAATTGAATTAAACATCCATGCCTAGACAAAGTTGTTGCAGTGCCTCCGTTATTAGAGTTTTGTGGTGGATGTCTCTGGTCGTTCCTTGACGGTGCCGTTAACGACACCTTCTTTGTTTTTGATGCTGAGAGCCATCAACATGGCACTAGTCAAGATATTATAGTTTTCTCCATTTAGCGGCTGCGTAACGAGCACGAGACGGGGTTGATCTGAGTAGTGAAGATAAAAGGGGTCGTTCAGATTATCGAATTTGATATATTCAGGCTTGGCTGAATTTTGAGTTTTCTTTGCCATGTATTTCGGCCTAGAGAGAAGATAGATGAGAGTTTTGGCGTGGGGGAGGTTGTCAGAGAGCGATAACTTTAAGGTTTTATGAGAGAAGAAGAAGAGATGGTAAGGCTCAGAATCGTGTATTCTCTGATACCATGTTAGAGAATAATGTATGAATCTCTTATTATCTTCATTGTGCATAGATTGCTGATATTTATACAAGAGGTTTAAGGTTTAAAATAGGAAAGAGAAAAAAAAATATGCCTAAACTTATGCCTATGCAATCAAGGCTATTTATATAATATCGAGATAATTAGTGTTATTAATTAATTTCCTATAATCACGTTAATAGTTAATAGAAAACTCATAATTATACACTAATTGCTTAATTTCGTTCGAATATTATGTGTATGATTGATTCTGCATTTAATTATTTATGGATATCATGCATGAGATTGATCCTACAATCCTTAATATTTGCCTACTTCTGTCATCATCAGTAAGCTCACCGACTTCTTTCTTCGTTCGGTTGGAAGTCTCGTAGGAGCATAGACCATGTGCAGGGTGACAACCGCGTTGCGGTGCAAAGAGCGACGTACAATCCCTCTTGCAGGTATGGATCGTTCATATTTCCAATGTTATGATAATTTATCAAAGATGCTTGCATTTCTACTGCTCTACCTCATTTGCATGTTTTGTTGTGAGACACGTCGATGCATGGATCGGACACCGACAACTTAGAGCAAACGATGAGGACGTCCAAAATCAATGTGATTGTATAACCTCTAAAGCTTTCACATTTTTTTGCACACATGTGATTGTTGTGCATTTGCATGCCCAACTTCTAAAACATTTATATTCTAATGCAAGTCACTCAATTTGTATATATCTGCATTTTTAATATCTATACTTTAATTTTGATATTCACACCATTTTTCCTAGGCATGCAAATATCTTATGTATTCACATGTCATATCTAAACTCTCACAAGTTCAAATCTGTAAAGAACTTAGAGACACAATTATTATATCTTTACTTGTTTATTTGTATCGTTTACTTATCTTCCTTCTTAATATTTAGCTTCTAAATTTGGAATGTTAGATGAATTTATCATTCCTCATAATAATGTTTTTGTTTCCATTTCTGAGCCTTTGGTGTTACCTAATAAACTTCACACTTCAACATTGTTGTAAGTAGCTAGGTTTCCATCGCATCTTTGGAAATTCTTCTAACAAAATTTAAATCTTTTGGAAGTATTGGATTAAATTCAACATTTGCATATCTATTGTTTTGAAGTTATGATTTTGTTACTCCTCATATGCTAGTATGGCCACTTACATTAAAATTAATATAGTTCACATGATCTCAAAAACAACATTATGAAATACAAAAGCGGACAGTGAGAATATTCTCATTGAAATGGACACAGATTAGCTAAAGAAGTTTAGCTTTTTCATTTACAGACCAAAAAAAAAAGTAAATATATATACTTTTTTTTTCTCTTATTTATATGAACGTATTTGTTACAACTATAAAAACGAGATAATGATTATGAAAACTGTTCTTAATATAATTAATGCTCCGATTAATTATATGAATTTTATACCCTATTAATATTACAATTTTAATTCAAACATGATGGTAATTGATCGATTGACTTGCTTGACTTCGACAGGTTGAGATAACCTGTTGAGTGACGACTTTACCTTGTGTTGGTCGGTTGAGGTACCCGGTCTAGTGTTGATCTTGTATATCATGGTGAAAAGTGGTCGATCGATTAGCCATGATCGAGGGTTCTCGCCTGTGCATTTGCGATTTGGCTCAAGTCTTACAGGGCTTGCGTCTTCGTCTACTTGGTCGGTTCATTCTTTGGGCCAGATATTATCTTTTGCAAGGTCGTGGGTGGATCTTAACACAGCCTATGTGGGATATCCGAAGAGACTCGCTGTCGGTATGATTTGCGCCTCACTCTTGGCGGATTTTATCTCTATCAAGCGGGAAAAAATCTCCAGAGCTTTGATCTATCCTAAGTTTAGAGATGCAGCTTCGCATGCTTGGCATTCAATTGTCGGTGGACCGCTTACCTCGGAGGGAGTTTTTTACGCCCGATGGTTAGTTTTCTTTGAGATTCTTGCTGATAATTATGATGTATACACATTTAAAAAGATTTTTTTGAAAGGCGAAGCTCTTTCAAACCAAGCCTTTCTTTCATATTAATTTTTGTTTTCATTAAAACCAAATGTAAGAATATAAATTCTTGCATTTATTTTACATCGAATTAAAGAACGTCAAATTATTTTAACTAGGCTATATTTTAATTACACCGCATTTTCTTTTTAGCGAACCAGAGAGTGCTTAAATCCTGCCCAAATTTTGGAGCCATTATTACATACGGAGAACGTACGCAGTCCGCACGTATCTCCCCCAATACCCATCCAATACCCTCCCAATACCCATCCAATACTCACCTAATAGCCAATACCCCATACCCCCTCCCTCAATACCCATCCAATACCCATCTATACCCATCTAGTACCCAAAAAATTCGCACCCAGCGCTGCGTACGTGCTCCGGATGGAATAATTCGCCCAAATATTGCTACCAAACAAATCTTTATTTTGACAAAATCATTCCAAAATATAGTTTTCATATTTTTTTTTATTATTTTTAATATTACGCTTGATATGCACATATTTCAAAATCGGAACAACTCTTTTTTCTTTTATTTATGATTTAATTTGATACACAGGAGTCAGATTTAGTCAATCTCACAAATCTTCAAAATTATTTTAATTATTAATATTAATCATATATAATGATTCTTTTTATCTATTCTAAACATAGCAATTAAATTATAATTAGCACAACATAATATTCACTTAACTACTTTTTAAAAGTTTATTAATCTAATTAAAAATAAATTATTATATAATCAAATTAAATCATAACTAATATTATTTTAATTAGTTAATAATTTGTATATAATTATACTAATTAATAAATTAATTAAAAACTAAAAATAATAAATTTATCTCAAAATATTTCTAAATTGCAAACTGTTTTCTACTTCTATTCATTTGTGATCAACCTCCACCTGAAACCTTCCACATAAAGAAATGAAAAAGAGGAGCGTGAAGTGGCGGTGAGAAATGCTGGTGAATGCATTAGTGAGATTGCAACGGTCTCTGGGCCACATCTTAGTTCCTTTTACACTCTAGCCAACGAAGTAAATCTAGGGTTAGGGCAACCAAAGATAAAATGGGATTTAGAAATTTGTAGAACTCTTATAAAATTTGATTAATTCTAGCTATCAAAAAGCCCCATAAAGCTATTTCTTTGCCCCTTTTGTTTGCTATCAAATCAAATACAATTGAATTTTGTTTATATAAAATGTAGTAAATCCTTCAAACATAAATTTATCATACCACAGGTGGTTAAATCTGTAAATTATTTAGAGTGTAAGTGAATTATGATAGAACTTAAGAAAATATTTGATAAAAAATAGTTGAGGTACTCACTTTTTTCTTGAAATGCCCAAACTATCGCTGCGGTTCATTGCCGCAGGGCCTCCAACGACGCAGAAATGCGTCCGCCCGCCGCGCAGCAACTCTTCAGCCGCCCCAAACGAAGTTTTAGATGGTCAAAAAATTTAAAATATGATCCTATCAAAATGATAAATCCCGCATATGAGAAATATCCCTTTAAAAACTTCAATATAAATTTTAAATTCTTTTAGAAGTTAAAGGCTTAATATTACATAATAACAATGACATGATTATTAAGTCAAATTAATTAATTTAAAATTTGTATTTATAATTTACTGATTAACAATTAAATATTTATTGAACAAATTATATATTAATAATTATTGTTTAAAGAAATTATATTAAATAATAATATGACATTCATTATTAATAATTAATTAGTTACTAGAATGATTAAATTTAATATATATTTTATGTTTATTAATTAATAATTAAATAATTACATGTACATTTATTTATTTATAATTAATTTAGTAACATATTAGTTAAGTTAAATTAAGTTATAACTAAAATTAAATTAAAGCCTCAAAAACATCTTTCCCTTCTCCCATCCGAAACTTGCCGGCGCCCCTCCCCCCTATATACGTTGCCGCTGTTTCAACCGAAGCTGGGAAGGCAACGTCGACGACGGGATCGCGACGCAGAAAGACCTCAGAAACTCCTATCTTTCTAGTCTTTCCGGTCCGCTCCTACCAGAAACAATTGAGGAAGGTAACCCTCATTTTTCTCCACCCCAACCTCTTCCAACGAGATTTACTATATCCAAGATTCAAGGCAAAAAGGTTGAAAAACGGGATTTAAGAACCTGTAGGATTTACGGAGCGTTGTTGGACATCTTAAAACCGGCTACCAAACAGCCCCATAGCATGATTCTACGGTGAAAAAGAGACCGAGCATTTGGTTTTTTTTTACTCAGTTACCAATTTGCTGGAAAACCTTGTTTTTGTTAAACCCTGTATTTTGCCCTATTCTGCAACGAGCAAGCTTTGGGATGGAGTTGATAGTGGCATCCTCCTCGGTTGATACTGGCATTGGGTGTTGGGACCTCCTTTCGGGGGCTGAGCAGCTACGCTATCGATCATGCGCCTCACCTCCTCATGGATTAGTTTCAGTCTCCAGGCGGTTCCTTGCCTCTTCACAACTCCGTGAAAACATTTCTTCATCCGCTCCGATTTTTTTCTGGTCTTGGGAAAAGGTTTATGAAACTCCAAATCAATTTCTCCAACGTACTTTTATCATCTCTCGATGTTTAGTCCGCTTCTTTTTCAGCCACAGGTCCAAGTTAGAAGCTTCCCGGCCGAGCCTATTGGTCCTCTGATTTCTGATTCTGATGGCTCCTACATTATTGGCGGGGGTACATCGGGTGCTATTTTTATTTGGGAGGTGCTGTCTTAAATGGAATTATTCTGTTCTTTACCCCATGCTCTTCCTTAATCCATTCTTTTTATAATTTTCTTTGCTTAGGTATCGAGTGGCAAGCTCCTCAACAAGTTTATCGCACACTACAGGTCTGTCACTTGCCTCACTCTATCAGAGGATGAGTCGCTCCTGATTTCTGGGTCTGAGGATGGAAACGTCAGAGTTTGGCCTCTCTTAATGTATTGTGTTCTCTGATTTTTTTTTTGTGTATTTAATTTATTTTATCCTTTTTTTATTAGTCTTGTGCCTTTTTATTTCTCCAATAGGATTTTTGATGATGCAATGAAAGAGTCTGGTGAGAATATTTATAGATACAGTTTTTCAGAGCATGCTTTACGCGTTACGTCGATTATTTCAGGTCATGGATTGTGCAATTCAATTGTTATATCTTCCTCAGAGGATCGTACTTGTAAGGTTTGAAGTATTTATACTCAGATCATCATTTAAATTAACTATTGATATTGGCAAGATCTTCTCTATTAATTTAAATATGATGTGGTAGTTTAGCATTTTAGTTTAGATGGTTCATGAATATCCAATCCCGTGTATCGCTCTTATATTGCAAAGTTGTTTTCGGGTCTTGAGATTACGACCTTTAGACCACAATGGAAACTGCTTAAGCATTGCTCTATATCTGCTCTCTAATTTTGATCTTGTAATGCATAGACCAAAAAAAAGAAAGAAAAAAGGAAAAAAAAAAGAAACGAGCTTTCAACCTACAAAATGACATCCCTTGTTTTGTTTTATGGGGTTGTATTCCTTGGATTTGAAGCTGCAAATTTTGGTGGTTTGTTAATATGAAACTCCTTGTTTCATAATATCCTTATCCTCATATATCTTTTAGCATTATTGTCATGCATTATCATTTTGGTACTGGGGCTGCAATAAAATTCGCATAGTTGGTGCATAAAGCTTTTGTGAATTCTTTATTTTGGGAGGGTTATACACACAATCTAACCTCTATACGTGAAGAGGTTGTTTTTATATTTGATTTCATGACCTCTTACTCATATTCGAGTGACTTAATCATTGCTATAGTCTTTAGTATTTATTTAAAAAATGTACATATTATATACTCATAATATATATATATATATATATATATATATATATATATATATATATATATATATTCAATTATATATGTTATAATAAAGTTAGAATGATTTTTTTTGGCATGTTAGGTAAATTTAATCATAAATTCAAGCACGTAGTTATATACAAAAGTCCTTGGACTCATGACATTATGGCGGGCATTGAAGCTTTCAACCCACGTATATAGTTTTTAGTCCTTAGGTTATGATTTTATTTAGTTTGGGGTTTGTGTTATAAGGGACTTACTATTATTTTTTCACATAAATTTCTTATTGTTTAGGACTCGAAGATGCTTGATTAATAATTTTATAAATTAAAAGTTCTAGTTGATCTCCTTTTAATCGGTGATCATTTTATGCAAGTTGATGAATCATGATCAATAAGGAAGACATTTTTATAGTGTTTTTATTTGATAATTTGTTACAAGTTTGGCTTGTTTTGTTATATATAACAAGTTTTAAACCTTTTTAACCTATCTTGGCTCTAAAATATTTAAACAAATCAACATTATTTGATGAAATTGCCATGCCTTGGCTCAAACTATCCATCTTCATTTTTTATCGAAATTCTTTATGCTAACTTGACCTTTTTTGAGCATCACTCACTCTTTCTATGTGCTGCTTTATGAATTAGTTATTATTTTATTTCATTATTTACATGAATGATGAAAAATGATCTTAATTTGTTAGAATTAAACGAAAATTTAACACTAAATAGGATGGAATGGAGAAAAAGGATTCATGTAGCCGACCCCACTTAGTGGGATTAAGGCTTTGTTGTTGTTGTTGTTGTTGTATTTACATGAATGATGAGTTTTGAAAATAAGCGTCAATTAGACCAATAAGATTTTGAAGCAAACCAAAATCTTAAGGTGAGTATGAATTGCTCTAAACGTACCTAAAACGAACACTAATAAGTGTAAGGGTCATATCAAACAAAATTCTAGCTAACAAAATGGTAGGTTATTCATTCCTCCAATAATGTACATAGGCGTGCCTTAGTTGGTTTTTCTCTCCTTTTTCACTGTTATCATTGCTACCTTTTTGCTGGTATTCCCCTCTTAGAACACATGTCTAGTCATGACAAAACTTGTTTGAGGCTTATTGATAATTGATAAAACTTCAATTAGCTTGGATAATTATAGGATTTTTTTCACCCCCTTCATTTTATTAGGTGCCGTATCCCATCCCGAGTGTGTGCTAATATTTGCAAGGTGTTTGACAAACAAATAACTTTGATGTTACTAGAATTTGTGAGGAATGTTGTCACTTTCCATAATTTTCTCCCATTATAGCTTGCACTTTGAATAATAATTCATATTGATTGCTTTTATTTTCCTATGAGCTAGCATTGAGTCTGCCTTTGTGGCAAAACCACATGATTTTCCACATACATGAGTCTGCCCTTGTGCATAGCTCATCAATCATGCACTTGTTGGTCAATCAGTTCACTTTAGCTCAGGCTTGTTTGTCAGGTGCATGCTTGTGGAAGGTGTTTGATTTATCACAAAATATTTTTATCTTCAATGAATCTTTTTTAGCTTTTAATGCCACTCATCTTTGTTTAGTTAAAACTTTCTCATTTACGTTTTCTATCCTTCAGAGCCCTCTTTAAGGAGAACTTGAGGCTATAAACACCTTTTCAGAACCAGGTTTGCATGGGTTTAGGTGCTTATGCTAACCTAACAAATCTTGTTCAGATGCCGACTTTGTTTGGAGCCTCATCTAGAGGCCACAACTTTAGGAAGTTTTCTCCATGTGTTTGTCTGCTTTTGTAGATGAAAATCTAGGACATGAGATGCCTCATATCTTTCTGTCCCATGGTGACAATTATGTCTTGCAATAATCATGTTATATGTGGGAAACATTTTCGTGTTAAGTTTGATTGATGGAACATATGTTAGCAATTGCTAAAAAATTCTCTTATGGCATGCCTAGTTATGTCTTGAATGCTTCAAGGTAGGTCACCCTTTTGACCTTCTTATTTGCTTGGCCTTTGATAGTTCATTATGGTGATCATCGTCCTTGACCTTGCTAGGAGTTCAGTATTACAATGAAAAGAAAATAAGCAATGATAAAGCTGTTTTTCTCCAATGCTTTTGTGTTGGTTCTTATCAAATTAGATGTTATTCTTGGAGTGTTGACCACAAAAGTTCCATAATTAACCCTTTCGAGATCAACTCATTAACCCATACTCTTGAGGGGCAAGTCATGATAGTGGAATATGGTCATTAAAAGATTTAATGCATTCTCTATTAGATGCAACAAAATGCAAAGTACTTTTGGTTTTGGAATTGCTTTTCTTTGAGGATTTGTTCCTCATACATTGTTGCAAGTATCAAAATATAAGCTTTTATTTCGTTTTCCTTATAATTATCTCAGTTTATTGGTCTCTAATTTGGTGAATTATTGATGTAAATCCATCTGAAAATTAGCTTCCCTAACATTTTCTTGTATTCACATGTTTATATAGTGAATAAGTCCTCATCAATCCATCCATGATGCTAAATATCCACAAATGATACCCCCACTCCATCTTTGGTTGACACAATTTAGAAAGAATATTTTTTATGCTATAACAATTTTTTTATGAGGAATTTACCACTAGAGGAAAATCTAATACTCTTTGCTTGTATTTTGACATATTAAATTATTCAAGATCTAAATCCTACATGTTTTGATTCATAGCATTTAAGAGGCCTTGAGTTCAATTATATGACAGGTTCTTTGACCTATATAGAGCTTTTCAACTATTTTTGCTTCATACTATGGTTCAACGTGCAAACAATTCACACTTGCTTTTTTTAGGCTAATTTTAAGGCTCATAAAAGTCTTTGTTCTACATCAAATAATCGTGTCATAAATTTTAAAAGTGCCAAAATAGACGTCTTGAATATTTACCAAATAATGATGTCTTCATTCTAGTCTTTGACTTTAACGAGATACTACTCCATTAAGGCTCTTGTGTAGCTGGTTGGACGATGATACATTGATTATTTCGGGTAATTACAGTTAACTTAACAATTTGTTAGCTGGCTCCCTTCCTAGAACCAGAGACAGAGGTAAAACTAAATTAGGTCATTCTCAAGCTAGTTGAATCTGCGAGTGTTGACAGACTTTTGGCGTAGAGTTTACATGTCTACGTTACTATCTTAGTTTTTGGGTATACATGTATTTTTGTCTTTGAGACCTTGAGAGTGTTGTATACCGGGTGGTTAGGGTGCTATTTTGGGCCCTCTCATCCAACCTATATATACCTTTCCATTTTTAAAATATTAGCCCTTGGGCTTAAAAAAAAAGTCTCTCTGCAGTAGGTGGTGGAGTTTTAGAAATATATCCTAGCGGTAATGAGGAGATATGTATTTTCTCTGCATCTTCTTCCTCATCTTCTTCAACTTGGTAATCTTGTCACTACTGTCTCTCTTTCTTTGCCTATACAAGTTTTCCCACCTCAAGAAGCGCTCTTTTTAAGCTTGATGCTTCTAGTTTCACCCATTTATCCTCTGGAACCTTCTTATACTCGAAGATTGGCTCAACTGAATGCAGCCATATGATAAAATCATCTGGATCCATATATCCATCGAACTTTGGTAGATCAACTTTGATATCGAAATTCCTGTGTCCTCTATATGTGGTATCTTTTCTTGGCCTCCTCTTATACTGAATTCAAAAGCGTCAGGGCCTGTCTTTCTCTTCACTGGAGTCATCCATATGGAAAGGATTTAGATCCTCGTCTCTTTCTACTATTCGACTTTTCATATCACAATCGAGGGTAATCTCCAACTAAGTTTTATCATCCATATCTGCAAGCCTCTGCTGAAGACGACAGAGCTCTCGTTGTATCTTTTCCTAGGTAGGTTTGAGCATCTATCTCCTTGATGACATGGTTAGGGTTTCAGGATTTGTGGGAGTGGCAAGGGTATTTGGTGGTAGGAAAGAAATAAAAATTGGTGAAGATGGTTTGGGGTACGACGGATGCTAGGAAACTCTAGGATAAGACTAGGATTAATCTAGTTCTGATACTAAATGATACCGGAGTTAACCCAAACCAGAGTAGAAATGAAAATAATATTGTTGAAATTCAAAGGGAATTACAAACAAACACACTGACAATAAGAAAATAACACAAACACAAAAAACCTCCTAGGGTGAGGATCTGCGTGTCGTGGTAGCGGAAAAGGAGAACGAGAGTTGATAGAGAAGCTTAACGAAGATGAGCGGATGGTGGTTTGATGGCTGGGTAGCAGGTTGAAGGCGGTGGATTGTGCGACACAAGTCGATAGTGGATTGGGTCGATTGGATAACAAGTAGTGGAGTGCGGGACGGTGCAACAACAAGGTAGGAGGCTGAGAGGAGGTAAAGGAGGGTGCTGGGATGGTTGGGACAGTGATGGCAGCAATAGGGAGGGCTGGAACCAAAGAATGGAAGTGAGCGAGCTGTCCTCGGGATGGTGGCAACAAGTAGAAGTGTCAGTGGCAAGGGAGAGCGAATTGGGAGGTGATGAGAGATGGCTGAAACCGCAGGAAAGTAGTAACATGTTTGTTTTCCGGTGGCTGCAACAAATACGGCCGCCGAGGGAATAGCCAGAGGGTTGCCGGGGTGTGGGGCGGGGGCTGGGGAGGTTATGGATAAGCACCTTTCAGATGAGATACGACTAGAGCACGACTCGTTGTTGGATATAGTACTGGAAAGGAAATTCTAAATGCCGTTGGCTGTTCTAACAGAAATCTGAGAAAAAAACTGAAAAGCTAAAAGGAAAAATCACATTTATAAGCCCTAGATAATTAGGATTGGATCCTCCTACAGAAAGAAGGCGTCAGTCCCCCTTGGGAGAGCCAATCGCCCTCCTCGATCTGCACTGGTTTGGTCTAGGTGAAGGACACAGCGGGAGAAGCCCGTGGCTCCCCCTACGCTGGCCCCATGAAATTACGTGGCGCGCTTGCGCCCTGCTTGATGCGCCCACATCATTGACATTGTCTTAAACATTATTTTTAAAATTTTTTTATTGATTAATCTTTATTACCATATAGGGAAACAAGATGAGGTCAAAGAAGAAGAAAAAGAATGGAAAACATAAAATCAACTGAGAAAGCATTAGGGGAGGAAGCTAACATTATGATTATGACTCAAATGCAGATCCCCTGAGTGATGAGAGTGCTGGGGATTGTTTATTATTTTTATCTTCTTATTTGGATCCATGGATGTTATAATATTGGGCAATAGGTGTAAGAGAAATCTATTATGCTAAACTCATTGTATGTCTTCGATATTTCTTGCTAAACTCATTTTAATTTCATTATATTTTTTCTTTGTGAAAGCTGTTACTATTGCATATAAACACAATATCACCTTTTTATATATTAATAGTCTTCCATTCATATATTTGTAAGTTATTATGCTAGTGTTTATATTTTCTTATCCCTTTATTTTGATTGATGTAACTTTCAAATTGCGAGGCTTACGCGTTAGACCACCTCGAGGCTTACACCTCGTCTCATGAACGGAAAATACTTCAATACCCAATTGTGCAATTTTAAACATTGCTCGCAAGAGAATAAGTTGTACACACCATTTTATGTAAAAGAAAAAAAGAAGATTATCATGAAAAAATGAGGATAAAGCTGCTTGCTAATTTGGTCTTTTGATGCTTTTAAGATTTAATAATTTTTAGGAAAACTATATGGAAATTATCACATTCAAAATTCTCTACTTTATATAGTATGAAAACAACTTACACTTTTAGTTTGGATTGCTCATATCTTAAAGGTACTGGATGAGCTATGGTAGGTAAATGTTGAGTCCCCTGCTATTAGTTTTTGTTAAACTTTTATATAGGTATCCGCTATATGGAAGCCTTTCGAATACGTTATACTGTTAGTATGGATAATATGAATGCTTCACACGTCTTCATTTTGGGGGAAGCTCTTTCATTTCCTTTTTATGTTTTTTTTAGGGCTTGAAGAAGAGATCCCAACATGAAAGTTTCTTTTTTAACATAGATGTTTACTCAACCAACTCCTGATGGAATTATCTATTAGGGTTTCTAGAGGCGTTTTGATGGCACTTATAACAACATGGATATTGTTACCAAGAGATGAAACACATAAATTTTGGTCCATATTTTGATTTGAATAGTTCTTTTTGCTGCCAATCTATATAATTATAAGGTAGTTGTTCTTAGATTATATCAAATACTTCTAATTTGTTTCGATGAAATTGAAGTTTGTGAGGTAGTGAAGCAGTTTTAAAATTGTTAGATGCTCTTAAACGAATTATGGTTACCTAACATCTAGGGTGCTAACATCATTTTAGGTGTTTACTCAAGCAGAGTGAGGTACTAAAATGTATACCTCTATCACTTAGGTATGGCTTACTTTTTTTTAGTAAAAGCACGCAGTGATAATCTTCACATTAATAAAACTATAAGTTCATTGAACTTTTCAAGTTCCATTGTATTTCAAGCTTTAAATTTTTGGTAACCAGATTACATTAAACAAGTACAAAAAATTAGTTAATCTTATAACATGTATTGCCTCAGGCATTGTAATCTTTGCCACTAGCGCTTGTCATCATTCATCTTCTCTTTTACATCACTAGATCTTTGGCTCTCTATCTTATCAAAATTTTGCTACAATATTTATACTTTTTTTATATCACCTTATGCTAAATTGTTATCTGGAAAAATTAATTCATCTTTTGCATTTGATGTAAAAGCACACCTCATTATTTTGCACCATAAAGGAAGGCCTAAACCTAGACATGCACTATTAAAAGCGTCTTCCTTATTTTGCACCATAAAGGAAGGCCTAAACCTAGACATGCACTAGTAAAAGCGTCTTCCTTAGTTGTGCCCAACATTATGATTTCATGCTACCTTGCTTGAATGCTTAGGCAAGTGCCCCCTTTGTCTTCATCGGCATTACAATCCTAACAATTTAGTTCTTAATAGCCACACTCATACCATTCTGAATTTAAAGTAAGCTTGTTTCTCTAAATACTCTTAAATGGATTTTGATGTGCCCAAAATGACCCATGACCCCAATAATGAGCTGATTGATCTAAATCAATAGTAGCCCTATCGTCCTAGTGTTTCATCTTGTCCTCCTATAAAGTATATAGACATGTACTAACAATATCTCCTTGCTCCTTGCCCTCTTAATGTGGAGGATGTTACTGTTCTCAATGAATTTAGTCAATAAATTCATTGCCTCGATTGCCTATGCTTCATGTTCCTACCCCAACCTAGCCAACTAACTTTGTCATTGTTTCACCACATCCTCATGGCTAATCGGATCATCTTTGCCCATCATAGACTTGCCATTTGTAATAATCGTAATGATGCAGATTATTAATTTAATTAAGATTAATTGGTTGATTTATAATCTTAGAATCATTACAATAATCTTGTGAACCATTTTGACCATAAGGGCACTTGTTGGAGCCCCAGTGCTCAAATCCACTGACCTATACACAAGAGCTCTGCCTTTGTTAAGTCTCCCTCGTCCCAAAGCGGTCAAGCCTAATTCAAGTTTAGCTGGTTTATACTATTTTAAATTGTTTCAAATAAAATGATCTAAGATTGGAAAAAAAAAATGCCGAAAGTGTAGACTTTGACTATAAGATTGACCAAAACAACACCACACATGTTTGTCTAATACCCTTTTTTTTTCCAATGCCAGAACTACCCTTGCTTCTAAGTTTAATGTAAGGTCTATAGGTCAGTTCTATTCCATTTTCTTCAACTTGAAACATTTTAAAGATCTCAAGAAGAGAAGAAACCTTTTTTCATAAATCCGATATTTTGTCCTGTGGGACTGGGCCAATCTTGTTGGTCAGCCTTAGGATTCTCAGGTCAGGGCCTGGAGGCCCAAACTGTTGGTAAAGCCCCTTAAAACAAATAATAATATACGATCATTTATTTGATTGTCTACACGCATTAGCAATCTAGACATGAGATGCGGGATATACTAGATGCATCCTACCCTGTTCACAAGTGTTAGGTACATAACAAATATTATGCTATATTTTCTTCGGTGCAATCTGTTATTTTCTTTTCATATCTACCCCCTTTCTAAAAGAAATGAATATAATTGAAACAAACATGCAACATTCAACACACAAAGTTCTCATTCATATCTGCATGTGTAAAATTGTAAACTACTATTTGTTTTGTGATTATCTTATCAATTATATTTTAACCACATAATCTACTTGGGGTGTTAGAAAACTTTTTTTTATTCCTTTTAATTATGTAAATTCTTGTCTGTTTCAGGTTTGGAGTTTATCATTGGGAAGGTTGCTTAGAAGCATTACATTTCCTTCAATAATTGATGCAGTTGCAATGGATCCGGGGGAGCATATATTTTATGCTGGTTGTAGAGATGGCAAGATATATATTGCCACACTTAATGCTGAGTGGAATCAGACTAGAAATTATGGAAAATTTATTATAGATTCACTATCTGATAACGGGTGATTTTTGTTTTCCTCTTCTTGCCCTTCCATGCACTTTATAACTACCAATATTCCCAGTGCCTTTGATAGAATTTAGGTTGTTTAATGACTAGTTAAAAATGCATTTATTTGTTAGACTTGATATGGAGATTTGTTATTCTTATGATATGCGTTGGAATATATGATTAATTTTGACAGAATATATAGTCTTAATATTTATTTATATACACATGTCCATGCACTTGCAACTGCATACACGCCGTCACAAAAAAAACTCCGTCATTAGTTTTGAGATATACCACTTATTTTCGCTGAATTATTGAATATACATGCTAGTTGACATGTGCTACAAAGGCAGGTTTAGTTATTTAATGTCCTAATTGCCATTTTACAGAAATCTTATTTTCATTTAATTAAGCTTAGTAACCATATAAATTTTTGATACATGCAGTTGTCTCACTTGATTTTATTTAATGCTTATGCATGAAAGCCTTAGAAAATGATGAACTAAATCCAAGCACACTCAGTCTTCTCAAATAAAATATGAATAAACATAATTCTAACTAATAGCAATCAACATCAGTTAGATAAAATATTAAAAAGCATTGCTTTGTATAGGAAAAGAAAGCATTATGTATGGAGTAAAAAATTATCTTTTAAATAGGCTAAATTGCATGCTCTTTAGTTCTTGGTCTTCTTTAATTATTTATCATATTGATTTTATTTAATGTAATTACCTTAAAAAATGATCAAATGAAATTTCATTGGACGTCATTGAATGTGCTCAGATTTTATTTCTCAGTTTTTTAGAGCTGCATAAATTTGGAATAAAGTTAAATCTTAATTAAGATCATACTAGTTAGTTTTAACAGCATATAACATTTAACTCCATCTTAAATGTTTTCATGTGGAGGAAAAAATATAATGAAATTGTAAAGACAATCATAAGCATTTATAACAAGTAAATTCTCACTAATAGCAATCAACATCAGTTGATAAAATATTAAAGAGCATTGCTTTGTATAGGAAAAGAAAGCATTATGTATGGAGTAAAAAATTAAGTTATCTTTTAAATAGGCTAAATTGCGTGCTCTTTAGTTCTTGGTCATCTTTAATTATTTATCATATTGATTTTATTTAATGTAATTACCTAAAAAAATGATCAAATGAAATTTCATTTGACGTCGTTGAATGTGCTCAGATTTTATTTCTCAGTTTTTTAGACCTCCTGCATAAATTTGGAATAAAGTTAAATCTTAATTAAGATCATACTAGTTAGTTTTAACACCATATAACATTTAACTCCATCTTAAATGTTTTCATGTGGAGGAAAAAAATATAATAAAATTGTAAAGACAATCATAAGCATTTATAACAAGTAAATTCTAACTAATAGCAATCAACATCAGTTAGATAAAATATTAAAGAGCATTGCTTTGTATAGGAAAGAAAGCATTATGTATGGAGTAAAAAAATTACAACAACAACAACAACAACAAAAAAGCCTTAATCCCACTACTAGGATTAAGTAAAAAATTAAATAATTTAAATAGGCTAAATTGCATGCTCTTTAGTTCTTGGTCATCTTTAATTATTCATCATATTGATTTTATTTAATGTAATTACCTAAAAAAATGATCAATGAAATTTCTTTTGACATCGTTGAATGTGCTCAGATTTTATTTCTCAGTTTTTTAGACCTCCTGCATAAATTTGGAATAAAGTTAAATCTTAATTAAGATCAGTTTTAACACCATATTACATTTAACTCCATCTTAAATGTTTTCACGTGGAGGAAAAAAATATAATAAAATTGTAAAGACAATCATAAGCATTTATAACAAGTAAATTCTAAATAAATACATGCAAGACCTTAGGCAATGGCTGCATAAGAATCCAATTTAGCAGGAAATACGTGTTGTAACATTAAGGTTATAAACGAAATGACATTGCAAAAGTCATCGAATTTTAGGAGTTAGTGAATTTTAAATTAAAAAAGTTTGGTCGAAGTTGCAAGTTCATCACTGAAGGTTATAAATGAAATGACAATGCACAAACGTCTGGTCAAGGATGCAAGTTAGCATGAAAATTTCTTCGATGCAACTCCACCATGTGTAAATTTCTAGCAAAGTCCATCACTTGTATACACTTGTATTATGCATTTACATGACTATTATTTGAGAAATGATATTGATTAATATGCCATCAAAATTTTTGTAAACAATGTCAAATAGGAATTTTGTGGTGTTTAGAGGATTTTGATGTGCATACAACTCAGCTAGGAGTTTGTACTGTTGTCATTATTTCTTTTTAATACTTTTGTCCTTATTTATTTTCTATAATTCCTTGAGTGTTACCTTTTAATTTTTATGAACCATTTTATTGAAATTTCATCCAGTAAAATGAATTTTTTTTTAATATTCTATGATAAATTTCTTCTCAATTCTTTAGTGTCCATTTCTCATTTTTATCCATTTTATATTGCCGTATTCACCTCGTTCATTTCGTTAAGTTCGTTCCCCTTTCAATGTCAAGGTTTTTTGTTCTCTTTCACAAACTCCCTTTTGTTGCTATGGGATATTATTAATGCATGTATTCTTTTATTATAGTGATAATATTTGTGTCAATGGTTGAATGCTTAATATAATATCAAGTTTCTTTGTCAATTTTGACCATGTTAATTTTACATCTGCACTTTTATTTTCAAATGAATTTTACATATGCAATTTTACATATGCACTTAATATAATATAATACCAAGTTTCTTATTCAACTTATGCACTTTTATTTTCAAATGAATTTATTCTTTCTATTTGTATTTATGCATTTCCACACAATACTCATTTTACCTTTTTTTTTGTTAATTTATTTACTCATTTTCTCTTATACAGTAAGGCTATTACTTGTTTAGCATTTAGCATGGATGGTGTCACCCTTGTGTCTGGATCAGAGGATGGTATAATCCGAGTTTGGAATACTAGAATTGGACAAATGACTCGATTTTTGAAACACGCCAAAGGTACACTTATCAAGGAAAAAAGATGAACGTTTGTCAATTTAACTAAACCTGTGGTATTTTTTCTATAGATCTGTTTTATAGGGGACCTCAGCTTGACTTAATGTATAATAGTAAAATTTAACGCTAATTGCTAACATTTTTTGTGCATTAAAGAACGAGATTTTTTTTCTATGCTTCATTGACAACTATCAAGTTTTCTCCAATCTTTTATTTCTATGTTGTTTTGTATTTTAATTCTTTTTAATATCTTTTACTATCACGTAGTTGTACTTGCTTGTATTTTCTAGCTATTTTTATTCATAGCTTCGGTAGTTATGTTTTTGTTGTTCCGGTATTGCTAGTGAAGCTATTTGGATTTCACCCAGTGCCTTGCGGCATTTGTAGGATACAGATAATTGTGGTATTGAGTAAACTTTGAACAAGTTGACATCAACTCAAAAAATATATATTTTAATATTTTGATGAATAAAAATGATTAATTTTTGAGCTGATTCCTATCAGTCCTGTATCAGAATATTCACACACACACACACACACACACACATATATGTATATATGTATATATGAGAGGGTACAATTACATACATATTTCCATTTTTTTAGTTTATTCAAATTAATCTCAAATGAGCAATTATCCAACAAGTTTTGAGTTTTAGCTTAAATTACAAACTCAAGTAGGCTGCAAATGAACCGAGCCTAATCGAGCAAGAGCTTGGTCGAGCTTGAGCTTGCTTTTATAATCTATGTTCGAGCTCGAATCGAGCTCGAATCGAGTTGTAAGAACAGTGTTTGATCTCGAGCTCGAGCTCGTTTCTGAAAACGATGTTTGAGTTTATGTCTTTCTTGATTTAAGCTTCATTTGTTTAGATTCATCAACCTTGCCCGAGCCGCTCATTTGACAAAGAAAATCAGCCTTAATCGAGGCTACTATCGTGCCGGTGCACGTGGTTTTAAGTTATAATGTTTGCAAGCTCCTTTGATCTGATGCCAACCATACTTTCTAACGATGCTTCAAACATACCTGTTAGCCAGCTTATCCAACGAAAAAAACCATAAAAAATTGATTTTTGATGATGTCATGAGAAAAAGAGAAAAATAGGTGAAGGGAAACAAATTTTAAAATGGGTTTGGCTCTTTTTAATGAAGGCCAAATTCTTAGAGAAAGAAATCTAGGCTGTTTGGTAGCAGGATTTAATCTAAGTCCTACCAAATAGCAAAATAGAAGACTTTAAATCTTATACAATTTTGTTAAATTTAGCTCGTAGACGGTTTTACAGAATTTAAGACAATGAAAGAGCGCAAAGCAGGTGGGAGGAAAGACATGTTGCTTTCACCTATTTTCCTCGATGGTTTCAGATAGGAGTGGAGTGGAAGAGCGAAGTTTCGGAGGTCGTCTTCTTTGCAGACAAGGTCCCGTCATTGCCTTCCTAGCTTGTTCCAATTACAACTTCTATGAGGGTTACCGGATAGGGATGTTGACGCCTTTGCTCTAATGGTGAATGCAGCGGTGAAATCACTCTCGACAGTAAAGCAAGCGCCTTTCTGGCTAAGAATGGTTGCTTCGCTGAGAGCCCATTCCTCTTCATGCTTTTTTCGGGCCGTTCATGCTTTTTTTGGTTTTTCTCTGTGACTAGGTCATACTGGAGAATGGAGATGAGAATGTGTGAATGAAGGGAGTGGGAGAGTGGAAAAGGGTTTCACTTTCTGTGTTTAGGCGTTCAACATTTCATGTTAGGGTTTTTTCCGCTTTTATAGCAAAAGACATTGATACAGCTAGCCTTTGATGGGCGGCTAAGATTTAATAGTAATTTAGGGTATTTATTAGAAAACCATTTAAAAAAATTAGAAGAGGAGATTGACTCTTAAAGTGATATCTATTTTGTTGTCTTTTCTAGTTTAAATATGATTAATTCTTTTATAAATATGTAAAAATTAATTTTAATTATAATATTAAATTGAGTCCTAATTCCAACTTTAATCGAGCATTTTCATGAACATTAATTGAATCTATTAACTAAGCCTCTTAACGAGTTTGTTTGCGAGCATTTAATGATAGTGTTCGTGAGCATAAATGAAACGAACATAGACTTGTTCAAACTTTATTTAATTATGGAGTATTTATAAAAGTGTTCAAGCATGTTCGATTAGATAAAAAATGAATATTAATGAACTCTTCTCGATTCGTGCAACCAGTAGCTCGTCGGACACTAGGTTTGTTTGAAGATCAAAATCTAAGTTATGACAACAGTGCGCTGCCTCTTTTTTTTTTGGATATAGTGAAAAGTGTGCAAGGACTGCTATACCGACACCCAGTTGCGGTGTCAAACAAGCAAGGGTTGCCACACTACGGATGAATTCCGAGTAAAGAAGTTAGCCCATGAAATTAATACTAGGATAAGATCTTGGAGTATATGTACTCTCACTCGTAAATTAATGGAATAATTGATATTATGGTTCATCAGAAGATAAATATCTTATGTATTCGAGAAACTA
This sequence comes from Papilionanthe hookeriana x Papilionanthe teres, assembly GCA_022702705.1. Taxonomy (NCBI): domain Eukaryota; kingdom Viridiplantae; phylum Streptophyta; class Magnoliopsida; order Asparagales; family Orchidaceae; genus Papilionanthe; species Papilionanthe hookeriana x Papilionanthe teres. The sequence goes on along the minus strand of CM040424.1, from coordinate 31,700,891 downwards.
AATGAGTTGGAGAAAAGGCTAAGGAGATTGATAGCTTAGGTTTTAAACTTTGGTATTCATGTAGGAGTCGCACTAGAAATGTAGGTATAATTATAGATAAGAATTTGAAAGATAATATTGTAAAAATTAATCAAATTGGAGATACAATTATATCCCTTAAGGTTGTTGGTACTAAGATTTTTAATGCTATAAGTGCTTATGTTTCTCAACTAGGTTTAGATATAGTATCTAAAGAAAAATTCTGGAATAACCTTTTGTATTCATGTAGGAGTCGCACTAGAAATGTATGTATAATTATGATAAGAATTTGAAAGATAATGTTGTAAAAAATTAATCAAATTGGAGATACAATTATAGCCCTTAAGATTGTTGTTGGTACTAAGATTTTTAATGTTATAAGTTCTTATGTTTCTCAAGTAGGTTTAGATATAGGTTCTAAAGAAAAATTTTGGAATAACCTAGAAGAATTAATATAAATGATACCTCTTAAAGAAAAAAATCATTGGAGGTGATTTAAATAGAAATGCTAGTAGAGTGGTAGAAGATTTTAGAAATATTCATGATGGCTATGATTTTAGAGTGATTAATGAAGAAGGTTGAACCATATTATATTTGTTTTAGCGTGTGATTTTATTATTGTTAATACTTTATTTAAAAAAAGAGATGAACATATTATTACTTGAACAATAACAACAACAACAACAACAACAACAACGCCTTAATCCCACTAAGTGGGGTTGGCTGCATGAATTATTTTTCTCTATTGTCATATTTACTGTCATATTACTTGAACATATTTAATAAAATACATTGATTATTTTCTTATGAGAAAAAGTGATCGTCGAGAATGTAAAAATTGTAAGGTCCTTCCAAGTGAATTTAAGTACTCGACATCGAGTATTAGTTCTGGATTTAAGATGAAGAGTTGTAAGATAAAGAATATAGGAACATTATCATAGAATTAGACAAGGTTACCAAAAAAACACAAATAAAATTATTTTTATAAATAAAATTCAAGATTTTAAGATTTGGGATGCTCAGAAAGAAGCAAATTCTATGTGAAATAAAATAACAAACACTATTACACAAGTGGTAAAAGATATATTTGGAGAATCAAAAGGAAAAGTTTACTATAAATAAAAATAGTTGGTGGTGGAATAATAATGTGCAAGAAAAGAGAAAATATATGAAGTTGTGTTATAAAAATTGGTTTAAATGTAAAAGCTTAGAGGAATGGAAAAAAAATATAAGGTGACCTGTAGGGAGTCTAACAGAACATTTTGTGATGTTAAAAATTCTGCTTTTATGAATCTTTATAATATTTAGATATTAAAGAGGGTGAAAAATATATATATAAACTAACCAAACAAAAAGAAAAATTAAAGATTTAATTCAAGTAAAGTGTATTAAATATGAAAAAAAACGTTTTTCTTAGAGGAAGATATTCAACATAGGTGGGTGAGCTATTTTGATAATTTTTTTAATGAAGTTTATGAAAGTAAGATCAACCTTAGTTATATTAACATATTTGATAATAATAACTTATTTTGTTTTTATCATCACACTAGTAAAAAAGAAATTGAGGGGGCTTTAAAGAAAATTAAGAGTGAAAAATCAATAGGACCTGATGATATCCCAATTGAAGTGTGGAACTACTTAGGAGATTTGAGAGTTTTTTAGCTTACTAAAGTATTTAATATTGTGTTCGAATAGGAGGATTGATCATGTTTTTTCCTATTTCAATTGGATTGCATCAGGGATTGACTTTAAGCCCATATCTTTTTGATTTAGTTGTGGATGCTTTTACTGGGCATTTACAGGAAGATTTATCTTGGTGTATGCTTTTCATTGATGATATCCTTCTTGTGGATAAGTCTAGAGAAACAGTTTAGGAAAAATTTGAATTATGGAGGTCTACATTAGAGTCTAATGGCCTTTGTTCGAGTAAAACTAAAATTGAATACATGGAATGTAATTTTAGTAGCATTGGTAGCTTTAGTGACAGAGTTTAACTATGGGTGATCAAATCATTAAAAGTTGCGAACGTTTTAGATATCTCAAGTTCATCGTTTAATGTGATGGTGTTATAGATGGGGATGTTATTAGTAGAATTCAAGTTCGTTGGTTGAAGTGGAGGAATGCATCTGGCCTATTCTGTGATTGAAAAGTACCATTTAGACTGAAAGAAAAATTTTATAAGATGGTGGTGAGAGCTGCAATGCTCTATGGCGCAAAAATTTGACCTTTAAAAGAGAAGCATAAAACAAAGTTAAGTGTTGCTGAGATGAGAATGCTCAGGTGGATGAGTGGCTTGACGCTTAGAGATAAAACGCGACATGAATATATCTGTGATAGGGTTGGTGTAGCTCAAGTGGCGGACAAGCTTAAAGAGAGTCGTCTTAGATGGTTTGGTCACGTTAAAAGTCGACTATCGGATGATCCGGTAGGAGAGTAGATGTTTTATATTCGACTTATTTTAAAAAAGACAGAGGTAGACCTAAAAAGACTTGGTCATATTGCATAAAAATGATTTTAATTTTTTAGAATTAAATAAAAAAATGACAATCATTAGGATGCGTTGGAGAAAAAGGATTTATGTAGCTGACCCCACTTAGGGTTTGTTTGGGGCAGCTTATAAGTGTGACGACATTTTTTAAAACGTCGCCTACCGCGGTTGGATTTTTTACACTACACGCAGGCCGCGGGTCGAACCTCGCGGTCGACCCGCGGGCCGCACTTCAGGATAAGTTGCTTATCCTGAAACGCACAAGTTGCCCCAAATGTACCCTTAGTGGGATAAAGACTTATTTTTATTTTTGTTGTTGCAGTTTTTGTTTTTATTTTTGTATTTTTCTTTTCTTTTTTTTGAATGACAAACATGCTTCAACACCTTACGTGCACATTCCCAATATATTTGTAATACCACTTTGTGCATTTGAATAGATCCTGCTCATTCCTTATTTGTAAGCTATTTTGTGCAAATTCCCAATTTATTATTCAGAACGTGTCTTATTTTGACATTCTTGCTTGCAAAACCAAAACTGAAACTACACGGAAAAATGCTAGTGTTAGTTTAAATTGTTTTCCTTAAGAGGCAATTTGAAGCTGCAATTTTAACTTGGTCAGTATTGGGGTTGCTGTTGACAAGAAAGACGAGTGTTCAATAACAACTGATGCAGATGATGCCTATGGCTGAATTGCATTGATATCAATGGTTGTGGAAATGGGTGGGAAGTCTTCTTAATGGTAGGAGCTCTTCTGGGCGTGGAGATGTAACTTTCACCTTTGTTATTTTGATGAGGGAAAGGGGGCGCTTATAGCAGAGGGATGGTGGGAGGGATTTACCGTCCTTCTAGGGTGAGGGAAAACAATAAACTTGTTTGCCAATTCTTTTTCTTGCTTGTTTATTGAACTTCTCTTTCAAGCTCTCTCAAATTACAAGAGAATTTACATTTGATGAAATAATAAATAATTAATAATATAAGAAAAAATAATTAAAATAAATAAGTGATTCTTTATAAAAAGCAGTTCTTTTATGAAATGATCCTTTTAATAAAGCATTATTTCATTACATAATAATTCTAATAAAGTAGATGCTGATATGTCCAAATATGATAGGTTCAAATGAGATGATCTACATATATAGTGATTTGGCATCTTCACATTGTCAGAATTGTTTAATGCATTTAACAGAATATATTTGTACAATTCTATAAGCTTCTTTAAATATTAAACATATTAAAGCTTTTAAAGTTTCAGTTAACAATATTTGGAATTGATTTGCCATCAAAAGTTACACTGGAAAAGCATGGGTGATTTGAGACTCCTTATTTCTTTCATTCTAGAATCTGATCTCAATTATAGTTTTTACCTTTGTTCATGGACCGGATTTTACCAAACTATATAAAAAAATATGACCACTTCCCTGTTGAATTGGTTAGTCTTATTGGTGCAAATCAACTGTCAGTGTTTTGATCATGTTCTATTAGTTTTATTTTTACATTTTCCATTATGTATTGAATGTAACATGATTTGATATTGGTGCCTATAAGTAGGAGATATATTTTCTAATGTTTTATGTATTTAGACAGGTTTAAGTCATTATTAAATTTTTGTATTTAGCTCTCAAATTCTTTTGATCACTGGTGTCCGATTCATGCTTTTTTCCAGACAAGTGATTTGGAAACTCTTGCTCAATTTTATAATTTCTTTCCATTTTCACTCTAGTTCTGATCGATACTTAGTTATTGTGGGAGAGATTGATTCTTGATTGCTGTTTGCTTTACTTTGTGTAAAATGTATTTTGCCTCTAAATTTTATCTTGTTGTGGTTGAGTCATGTCGCCCTATGCTGCAATACAACTGGAGGGTTTTCTTCTTTGGCTGGGCTTACTATTTTTCTGCTGTAATTTTGTTTGACCTTCTGTTTCCTTTTTCTTTAGAATAGATTATTGAACCATGGATTGGATGTTCATATTTTGTGGGAAATCTGAGATTGCTAAATTGGAACTTTTAGTTGTAGGCCTTATCTTTAAGAGTTAAGATGAGTTACTAATTTGAGCCCCTTTGTTTAATAAATAGGACCATTAGGACATGTATTTTATAGTGAATTATTGAATAACAGTTTTATTCTCTCTCAAATGTAAGCATCTGTTGGTAGATGTGGATTTTTTGAGTGCATTGCAAGTCTTACTGATAACTTCATGTGGATTCTTCTCCATGTACAAGCGTGAGGCTTGGATTTTTAATTACTTGTATTTATTCCATTTCATTTAAACGGTTTTTTTTTGTTTTAATTGTGCATCGGAAAGATTTTGGTAAGTTCATTAGTTATTACATAGCAATTTCTCTTTTTGGTGCTACTAATCTTTATTGTTGTGGAATTTTATATTTATTCTCATAATTCTTGCAAAAATTATTGTTTTGCAAATTTTAAATCATTGTTTTAACTGAATTGAATGCTTTTCTTTTTGTTTTTTTAATTTTTACCTTTTAGTAGTTGGGAAGTGGTGAATTTTGATCTTTTGCATGTTTTCTTTGTTCATTTTATTCTAGGTTTACATCAATGAACCCCTAGACCCAAGGCACTTTGTATTAAACTGCCAGTGCAGTTTATGGTTGCATTATTATGCCAATTATAAGCAGGACATTAATTAAATAAATAAAAATGAATTCACGATTTAATTTCATAGAATTGGACAAGTTATGGCTTTCAACGAGCATATTATTGCTATTATGAGGATCAAAATCATATTCCTACATTACATCAGAGAATCTCAAGGATTTTTTTAAAATAAATCAAGAAATTGAAATGCATTTTTGAATATTGGAATCTACTTGATTTGAAAGACTAGCCATGCTAAATCAAAACCAGTGGGGCATATATGTTATTTCAGCAAATGTAATGATTAAAACTAAACCCAGATTGGCAAACTTAATAAATGAATTTAAGGAAAAATTTCTAAATTCACATGCTCGAGCCATAGCATTCGACCATGCATATGCTAGCGCTCTGCATGTTCAAGTTTTCTTATTGTCCACGTAGTTAGTGCCATAGTCGTATGATTGCCTTGCCCTAGCCGCACACAGTGTGATCGTGTTCGTGGAGCGAGGTCACCTAGGTGAACATGTTGGAGATGTAGAAGATCCCTACATGTTCGTCAATTCAAATGCATGTGATAACTTCGACGGGCACCATCATTTCGTGCATATTTTTCATAGTTGTCTCACATATGATATGCCATTTCAGGGTTTCCATAGTGAAACGATTCTGTGGGTTTTCGACGCTAAAGCCCTCTTATGGTGTCGGTGTCTTGTCTGCTATCCATCTCCATGCTTCTTAGGGCATCTCCGTCGCTCCGCCTTTTTTGAATCCCTTAGTTCTGATGGACTTTGCACCTTTGCCCATGTTTACAATCATGTTCTTCCTTGTCTTTTGCTTTCTATTAAGGTTTCTTTTGCATTAACTATCCCCTCAAAGCTGCTTAGTATCACATCCTATATTGACTTCTCAAAGGGCCTTGCTTGAACCCTTGAGGTCACCATTGCCTCTTTTAATGGATCTTTCTGTGACTACTGTTTAATCTCCTTTCTGCGACTTCTTCTGTACTATTTCAATTGATCTGTCTTATTCTCTTTGGCTTCCATTTTTGAAAAATCATTACATGTAAATGCTACGACAATTCGATTTATAAGGCCCTTTGTGTACTATCTTGGTGGAACAGGATGTTATAAATTTTTTTATAAGGAGATGTGGATTGGACCTTCGTTGTCCAAATATTGGCAGAAAGTAGAATTTGAAAATATTTTCTCATACTGCTCTTCTAGCCATATATTTGGGCATACATATTTATGAATGTTTTAAGACACATCTTGACCGGAGGCGTTTGAATATTGATTTGCAGATCCTTCCATCTGATGTTCAGATTGATCTTATACTTTTTTGGTGGAAGACCTTTCCTTATTTATTCGGATATGTTACCAATACCTAGAGCCAATATTAGTTCCTATTGAGGAGGTCACAATTGATTTTCTTTCTCGAGCTAGCCTTTTGTTGTCGATGTCTTCATTAATAATCAATATTAACAATGAGAATATTTTGTAATTTTTTGAAGCGCCACAACATCCAAATTGTAAACAAAATGATGATAATTTTGTATACTTGATTTTTTAGTTTGATTGGAGCATTGAGGTGTCGACTCCCATGAGTTAAAAATAAATTATGTTCTTTGTACCAGACGGGGTAGGAATCAGCAAAAGATTTTGTCACTACTCTTCATTTTTCATTGGGCTTCAAGCTGGGTGATTTAAATGAATTTTTTGTATCTTATACTAACCCGTTGCATTTCTCTTTCTATTATGGTATATCTTGTTCACTGAATTTCTTATATTCATCTCTTTATCTAGTTAATATACATTATTTAAAATATAGAAAACAATATCTATTATTTGGTGATTATATTGATTACTTATATAATTAATTCAAGAATTGTAAAGATGATGAAAATGCTATGTATAAATATAATGATAGGTTTATGGGCCTTGTAACTAAAACAATATTTCTTAAGGTTATTTTTTTTTCATCATCTAATTCATTAAAGCTTTTATGCATGTATGAATATTATGCATGAACTAAGCAATGGCTCAACAAAAACACTAAATATTTAGATATTTGAATTTAGACATATTTGGAATTATGTATAATTCTATAAGGGTTAACACATTTGTAATTGAAGTTTTTAAAAAAGGAATCATTATATCTTCTTTAAACTCTGTCAAAATCCCGCCTAGTCATCCTATTTTTTTTCAAAAGAATTAAAAGAAAAATTTATTATTGTTGTATCCCTTTGCCTCTAGAATTTGAATATGCATTTTGGCGAGATAATCCAATTTTGAAATTGAGTTTTAGCCTACATTTAAATTTTTATCCAAAAGTGAACTTAGATTTGGTGGTAAACGAACTATTGTTTCTGAACTTAGTTGCAATTAAACTTGATGATACTTTTGATTGTAAATTTGAGATTTTATATGAATTGCATCTACTTCAAAATGTGAACTTAAATTTTCAATAGGTTTTGGATTTATTTTTAAAATGAGGTTGAGTTTCTAGAAGGCATTAAATCTACCCCTGTATATGAAATTATGCAAACTATGGCTGCTATAATCAATGAATTGATTGAACACGCTTATTTAAAAGAACCCAAATTGATTTAGTTTTTGATTCCTTGTTTCTAGTTTCTTAATTTCCAAACTCAAATCAATATTATGCAGGAAGTCAAACTGCATTAATATTTCTACTATTTTGCTAATAATGACAATGATATTCACATGATTTGCATGGTCTGCATTACATAATGACATTCACAACGAATTAATTGTTCAATATGACAATGACATTATAAGTCTACTGTTCCTGTGAATAGACGATTTGTGGAATTCGAACCAAATAATTAAGTAGTGGTACACCTAAAATTTGAAATGCATTTTATAGAGACATTTGAGAAATTAATTGAAAAAAGGCCAAGGTTATATAAAATCATAGAATGAATTTGGATAAACGCTAATTGGAAATTTTGTATAGTTCGGTAACAAGCTCAGTATTCATTGTATTTATTTTAACTTATTTTTATAAAATTGCTAAATCCTTGGATTTTTATTTTAGATCCCTTGCGAAATAATGTCCAAGACATCATAGTTTTATATCTCCTGTTTTGCATGTGGAAGCCACCACTGGTGATGGGCTACAAAAGTATCTTATACTTTGAGATGACATACTTTGTTGGAGACAAATTTTTCAAGCTAGGCCGATTTATGTAAATCAACAACTTGACTTTTGACATTGTTTTTGTCATGTTTTATTGTTTTCTACTTTGTTTTTAATGTAACGTGCCTATGATATTAATGCCTACGCATTCTTTGGTGTTTTTGAGTGCCTTATTCGGCTGGTTTTGCTATTATGAATTTTTTATAATCAGTCCTCATTTTCTCTCAATTAATGGATGACCATCTAATGACCTTTTTAGGAGAGTAGATCTTTTAGATTTGACTTATTTTAAGAAAGGTAGAGGTAGACCCAAAAGGATTGGGCTTGTATAAAAAATAGTTTTAATTTATTAGAATTAAATGAAAATGACACTCAATATGACACAATGAAGAAAAAGGATTCATGCAGCTGAACCTACTTAGTGGGATGAGGCTTGTTGTAGTTTTTGCGGCTCTAAGTTCCTCTCGTTCATGTTTGTCCAGCTTCACCACTTTATGGATTTGGAAATTGCTGCTACATCTTTCTAAGTTTCTGAATTAGCAATGCGGCTTTGATCAACACTTGGGCACTCTTGGATATATTGATTATAGTTGGCTTTACCTCGTGCAAATCTTGTGCACTCCTTGTTGCTTTTGGTTTTATCTTAGGAAGATTTGCTTACATACCAATCAATTCTTATATATCTACATATCTAATACCTAAATTTCAATTTTTACATAAATGCCACCTTAGCTATGCATGAAAAGGTGCATTTCACTTTTTAAAAGTAAAATAGTGGTATTTATATGATATGAATGAATTGGGTGTTATAAATGTAAAAAATAAAATTTTGATTTTAGATATGTAAAATACATATGAATTAGGTGGTATGTATGTAAATGCATCTTTATCTTACCGGGCCTAATTCATATTTCCGGGCAGTTTATCCCTTTGTTAGACTGTAGATGGCAGCTTTTCTTTGTTAGCCTGGCTTAATATCTTAATGCTATAGTTTTGTTCGGTTGTCCCTTCACTCTTCTATTAAATCCACTTCTGTGTTTAGATCTGTTTTCTGGGCAATCTGTGATTGTAAAATTCAAACTTGCAGTTTTAGGCTGGACTACCATTACATGCATTTTATAATGAATTAGTGAATTCAATTTCTTTTCTCTCAAACTTCAGTTGCTCTGTTGATGTTGATTTCTCAAGTGTTGGAAACCTTGATTAAAATTTATGAGGGTTGCTTATCCTTGTATCAATGTTGCAAGTCTCGACTATAATTTTTAGGGGATTCTTCATCTCGTACCTATGCGATTCATGGATATTTAATTTGATGGCTTCTGTTCTTGTTTCCTTTCATCTCTATTATTCTTTTTTTTTTATTGGCTTGTGTGCATGAATGAGAGTTGATCTTGTTTGTATACGATTCCATTTATGCACACACGAATGAGATGTGGTCACATCGTTACATACCTGGCCTTAAATCTTTTTAGCACATTGACTCGTGAACTTTTAGAAAATCGATAGTTGTGACTTAAATATGTTTTTTTGGTTTTGCATTATTATAATAGATTAGTTGTTGCTTAAGGTTGAAGCTGTAAAACTACAAATTTTAATCTTCTGATTGTTTTTTGTTTATCTCATCAGACATTTGGATTAATAAATCCCTATACCACAAACAGTCGGCATTTTTACCTTTTTTTATTTGGTTTGTTTGTCTCACCATTGTATAAAAAAAGCCCCATCTTTCATTATTTCCAATCTTCGTTACTTGGTTTTTCTTTGTTACTGTGTGCGTATATCTATAGCCTGCATTTGCTTTCTAAATTTATATTCTTGTCAACTTAGTAGTGCACATGACTGATCTCTGTATGTTGTTTCTTTCTTATTTTTTTTGGATTTTAGCTGCCTTTAGAGTTGCTTTAAATATCGACTCTGCTACTTAAAAAAGGCTGTTATGATTTCTTGTTGATTGTACAACATATTGAAAGATACCTAGGTGCTACATGCAAAAGTTAGTTTGACTGGTCATCTTTTTTAAGTATCTAGCATAAATGTTTCAAACATTGTTTTCATATTCAAATGTGGAAGTTTGTAGTTTCTTTATAAAGTCAGTCTATTGTCTAGAATATTTTTATTAATATGGTTTTATATCCAGATTTTGAATATTCATTTGATTTTTGTAATATTCATGCATCGAGCTAATTGGCGGTTTCTCTCATGTCATTAGGTGATTTATTTTTGCCTCCCAACTATATTATATCTTTATTATTGCCATTCATTTTATTATATTTCATAGCAATACTTGTCAAGATAATGACTCAGACATATTGATTTGTTGAAGTAGTAATTACACTTGTCCTTGCGGTACATATTTGTACGATGAGCTAGTTAACTATGAAAAATATCTAGACTTATGGATGTATGGCTTGAATATTTATTTCGTTGTCAGTGTTCTTAGTTTGTATTAATTTTGTTACTTTTGTTGTATTTCATTTTCATGAATTTCTTACACATTCTTAGCTATAACTGCTTTCATTTGTTCTTGTATGGAATTTTTAGTACAATCCAATTAATCATATATATGATTTACGGTTGTTCTTTGCACTGCAGCCCCTATCAGTAACATTCTTATTATCAGGCAACCAACTACAATTTCTCAAGTCTCCTTATCCAGAAAGCACAAGCAATTGCTAATGGCACAACCTTTGGATAAATATACCGACTCAAGAGAAGATGAAGTTGAGAGCAAAGTGGTTAAAATATTTCAACATAATTCTAATGACTTATATAATAACAGTTACTGTGCTGCCCATGTCATGAGCAGTCAAATTAAAGAGCTTCAGGTCTCATTCTCCACTCTTTTTTTTTTTCTAAACATCGTTGTTATTATAGGATTCATAAGATTTTCCTCATGATTGTGTTTTTTTTTAACTTATGTCTTAGTCCTTCTATAGCATTATTCTGAAACTGACTATATCTTAATCAGTATTTTACTTTGCAATATCTATTATGTATTTTACTTTGCATGTATTTGTTTTATTTTATCTTAATTTTTTTTGTTGTTAGCAAAATGCTTCTTCTGGAGCTGCACAAATGGAGTTGGAAAGGTTGAAAGTACAATGTCAGAGATCAGTGCAAATGGTCCAGCAGTGGAAAAATTTATATAAAGCCCTTCAGACTACCTTTGCTAAGGAGCTTCTTAGTGGAGTTAACTCTGGTAGCAGCTAATGCAACTTTATTCTACTGTTAAGACTGCTGAGGTTATTGGCTGTCATCGCTTAGCGTTATTATTTTTGCTTACAAAAAATTCTGCTTTAGGTTTCTTGAAATAGTTTTTATTGCTGTTGTGGTAGAAAAAATAGTGAAACAAAAAGCAGTTTGTTTTTTATGGCGATTTATTCACTGTTTTTTGCTTTAAAATTATCTTAGAAATTTTATTTACAGAATTTGATTGAGAAAATAATTTTAAATAGCAAAAGAAGAAACTTATAAATCTCTTTAAGGAAGCCTGTGGTTTAAATACTTGCTTCTTGATGATTGAATGAATTTATTTATTTATTTCGGAAGGTTGAATGCAAAAATACAAATATGATATTAGGAAGGATTCGATCTGGAGATCTTCAACTTTTTTTTTTGTTGAGATTTTTCTAAGTTATAACTTAGCTTGCGCTCACACTGATTATTCGATATGGGATTGTACTTGATCATTTACCAGGTACAAGTTCATAAGGAAGCAAGTTCTATTTCTACCTTATTTTTTTATAATTGAAAATTCTGCTCTTGTAAGTTGTAACTAGTAACAAGATTTTCTTTGATATTATTCTAACAGCTTTTTTACTCACGTAGATTGATAATATTATATGCTGATCTTATTTCTTCGACTTGCAGTTTTTATTGTTTTGATTGCGCATGTAAGGATTTTTGCGCCTTGAGTGGCAAGTTGGTAAGCAGTTATGTTGTCAGTTGTAAGATCTCTCTGACCGAAGTTTGATCCCTACGGGGACAGATGATCTAGGCAAGGATATATATATATATATATATATATATATATATATATATATATATATATATATATATATATATATATATATATATAAGAATTTATTTGGTTAAAAAAATCATAATAACTTGGGGATTGATAGATCTAAAATAGTTATGTTAATATTTAATAGCATTGATAACATAGAATATGGAAGAAGACAAGATATAGATGACCATTGGCTCATTAGGTGTAAGATCTTAGTTCTATTATAGAATGAGGTCTAATTTCGTTTATTTTGGTTTAGCTCTTGTCTACTGAATGTATATTAAGTCAGCTATGCACCATTTGGGTTTGGCTAAGTGGCCTAAAGTCACCATAGGGTGTTGATAGGGTTTGTGATTTTTCAAGTTTAGGCTCTATTAGGATTATAACTTAAAAAAATATTCTTAGAAAATTGTTTGATAAAATTTATTTTTCAGTTTTCATACAACCAAATTTTCTTAATTATGATGTTTAAATGTTTATGACATTCAAAAAACAATTATGTCGTAACTGTGGACTAGTTGAATGTTCTAAAGTGTTTTTAATGAATATAAAAATTTTTCATACAAATTGTCAATCATTCTTGTGGTTAAATTCCATTTGGGGTTCATCTTCATCAATAATTTGGCGATATATCGTGGAAAACAGTTAAGATTGCATGTCATTTTTTTGAAGTGATTAAACCAATTCAAAATTTAATTATAGACTCGCTATTCAGATGAATTAGATTGAGTGATGGTTTGTTCCATTCTAAAGGAGAAAATTAACTTATGGGATATATTTTTTGTCATGGGGACACAAAGAAGAATGTCAATAGGAAGCCTATTTTCGAATCTCTGAATTTTAGTGAATATAAGAGAAAATTTGTTCAAAAGAGAACTCTGTAAAAATATGTATATGATAAAAGAAGATTATAAAGCTTATTCATTAAATATGGTTTCAATGAGATGTTAAAGGATTCAGGATTTGAAAGATGTTGGTTGGACCTATTTCGTGATTTGGTGGATGGAAATTCTAATGAGAAAGAAATGGGTAATCTGAGTTTATGAGAGGTATAAACATATTACTGATAAAAAATAATATAAGCTAATATTAGATATGGAGAGAGGAATCATCCTTAGTAGAGTCGCCAGAAAAACCCTTTGATGGAATAATTTTTATTTTATTCTTTTCTTATTATGATATTGGAATATTCATCACAGATTTTAAAAGATTTCAATCTCAATAATTGTATATGCCATCTTAAGACTATGCTATCTTGAGAGGTCAAAATATTACCTTAAAATGAATTAATTATTCGGCTAATGAAAATTTAAAATTTATGTGTTTCTGTATCCATTGATTGTTTTTGCTATCTTACGAGTGTAAGGCAATTTATTTTTCTAGGGGTTGCTATTCGTATAAGGGCTAGTCCTCATATTTAATTACATTTTTGGAGTTGTGAGCTCTCAAAAGTACTCTTGATTAAAGTATTGACTTATATTATGTAGGATTATAAAATTGGTGCCTTCAAGATTGATATTCTAGAACATCAAATGGATAGATTCAAGATTTGAAAATATTTGTTGTTAAAATTCAAAAGTTGGGACTTACAATCCAATGATGATATATCATGTAAATACTCGTGAAAAGTGTTAGCAAACTCTTGGAAGGTGTATCTTGGAGATTGGAATTGTAAGATTATTTAGAGAATTATGCTTTGATATGGATGATTGGATTTGATTTGAAAAGCTTGATTTGAATTGCTTTTGGATTGAGTTGATAGGTTTAAGATGAGAAGGATAAGATAAAATTTGATTTGAGCTGATGTTGGATGCTTGGGTTTGACTTAAGCTGAAAAGGGTATGATTTTAGTGATAAAGGCATGATTTGAGTTATGAAGGTTTGACTAAATTTGTTTGATTTGAGTTATAAGGAGATTAAGTAGGTGGATTAATCTAATTTTTAGGTATAATGCTCCTGGTTAAAATGCTCATGACTCTCCATCATCCCAGGTTCATCAATATTCTTAGACTATTAACCAACTAGATAGTTTAGAGGTCTCCAATTAATGTCATAGGGATGAAGAGCGTTGAGCTTCTTACTATTAGGTGGTTTGAGGTGCCTTTGTTAGAAATTATGTGTTACAACATGTTAGAGCACCTATATAGTCTAAGGAGGTTATAGGTTGTTTGTTTTATAGGTCATAGTCCTTAACCCTAACTATGGGTATCTCATAATCTAACCTAGGCTTTTAGTCCGAACTATTCTAAATGATGTATGATTCTAAGTTTTCTTTCTAAGTTGGCTATCCTAAGGTTCACAGCTAATTTACCTAGTGGTGGTTCTCAATATTTAAGATAGTTAATTTTATCTTTATTTTTGGGTTTGATATTTAATCAATGATTTTAGTTCAACATCAAACTTGTCAGTCGAAATGAAAATTTATACAACTAAAATGCTATGAAACACCGACAATTCATGATGACCAACTGGTATAGGAAATTGAGTCTGTGTATCGATCCCATGAGGAACAAGTGAATGCTTAAGTTGGAAAAATTTCTCATATATTGGTTTAAGAGTAGCCTGAATATTTGAAATCAGGTGATTTAAAAGATTTTAATCATAATTTTTTATAAAAAGTAAATCCTATAACTAGTTTTGTGGATGAACAAGTGAAAGAAAGCCTCATCTTATTTGTTCCTATGCATATTATATCTATCTAAATGATTCTAATGAAATTGACAATCAGGAATAATGGCTTCTTTTAGCCCCTTCCTGTAGTTATAAGAAAATTAGGTTTTATATTACAGTTAGCCCTCTAACAATGAAAACCCTAGTGCTTGCAAATTCTTTACACGATTACACAATCCTAACAGGAATATTCTTATTCTCTTAGTCATGTAGGTTAATGTAATTGTTTCACTAGCCTCCTGTTGTAGTATTAGATCACAACTCATTTTTAACTTCTTAAGTGATCAATTTAAGAGTAAATTAAACTCAAATGGTTAAACTATCAACTTGCAATGACATCAACATGTGATCACTTAACAAAGATTTCACCAACTTACATCAATTCCAATTTATAGGAGGAGAATAGTCTATGTCCTATTCATTTAGGATGAAAACAACATAAATTATATCGCACAATTTAAAGTAACAAAATTAGAACAACATAATATCTCAATCGTCACCCAATCTGAGTATAGAAATGTATACACATGTATGCTTACACTTGTCCTCTCTTAGGAGAACTCTTGCAAACTCTCACACTCAAGAATCCTCCAACGATACCTATTGTTCATTGCAAATTTTCTTCTGTGACTCACTTTAGCCTTTTCTTTCTTTCTCTTGGTCTCGCTCCAAGGGTCGAGCGTTGAACTGTTGTGAGCAGCGAAGCCCCGATCCATTCAAAATTGCCCCTTTTGTTTATATCCACAGATCAACACTAGTATAAATAACTATCATAACTGCCTACAACACGGAAGTCTTGCTATCTATGTCTCCATCGCTCATGGATCCCATAGTTCAATGCCTTGGCATCAGAAGAAGCAACACCACAATTTTGGAGGGGGGATCTTTGCACTCCATAGATGGCACCTTAGCGCTAGGTGTGGTGCATAGGCACCTGGTTATGGGCACCCATGTGACTGGTTCTCAGTTTGGGGGCATGGAGAGATGCGTGGTCACACCATTTTTGGCTACATGGGTATACTTGATCTGAGGCATCAAATGCAACTTGGTTCTTTTTAAGACATGAGACCTGCAATTAACATAAAAGTCACATGAAAAAACATAATTTGGTACAAACAGTGGAAATAATACAGAGAAATATATTTAAAAATATCACATATTTCACGTATATCAAGATTTTTTCAAACTTATGCATAACTTGCCCTGAAGTAATTTCAAAATCCAAGTTCATAATATTCTTAAGTATAGTGGTGGCTCGGTGTTAAGGATTCAGTGCTCCTTAATAATATGGTATATGAATAAATCAAAGAGAACTTGTTTTTCCTTAAGATTGAACTATCATAGCACCCCCTAATATTCCAATATAACAAATATTATTCTCCTATTTATAATCATCCTAAACTTATATGTAGCCTGTTTAACAAAAAAATAATATTTAATCCTAAAATTCAGTTATCTATTCGATTAACCAATCTTAATTCCTTTACTTTCTCTTGGAATAAAAAGTTTCTAGCTTAAGTTAGGAAAGTAATCGGTCTTTTGAATTTTAGAAATAAAATTGGCATTAATTTTTAATTTACTTTACATCAGGCTTCTCCCATATGGTTCATGATTTTTTTAAAATTATTATGAGCTTTTTTTACAATTTTTCTTTTCTCAGTTATTCACTTTCTCTTTTTTATTTCCTTTTTTTTTTGTTGGGAACTAATATATTCAGTTTTAATATTTAATTGATTTTAAATACAAGCCTCTTCTTAAGTCAAAATTTCAATTCTATACTAAGTTAACGGACAAATTTATAGTTCAAAAGATGGTAACTAAGAATTAAATTGGTTAAATTATATAGTTACTAAATTTTTCATTTTGAAATATTAGTTTTATAATTAGTTAATATTCAATTGAGTGTTTATGAATGGTTATAAATATAGGTAAGTAATTTTGTTAAGGACCAATAATTAGGGAATTACTAATCTCTTCTAAAGTTTTCAAGTAGCTCAAATCTTTTTTATTTATATATTTTATTTATTATTAGTTTGCACTTAGTCTCAATTACTACTATCACCCTTATTTAGAAAATGGCAATGTTAGATTTTCTTTTTCTTTTCTTAAAGGGTGATATTGACATAAGCACTCACCCCAAAATTATTTTTGACACTATACATGCAACTAACACAGAAAAGTGAGACAAGCAAAGTAAGGTAGAACATTAGTGTAAAGAAAAAAGAAATTATGATGTAAACCGTAGCACATGAAACATGACTTACCTATCTTTGACATGCAAGAAAGATCATATAACAAGTTAACTAACATGAAAGTAAAATATGAAGTGATATTAATATATACATGAAACTTAACAAAAACATATTGGTACATATTCGAGATCTAAAGCACAACTAAGTTAAATTATAACTTTAAACACCTAAATTGTGCTAAACATAAGTGGTTATAGAGATTTTGGAGAACAAAGCATACACAAACACATCAAAGAGCAAAAGAAATATTTTCAGTTACCTCCTAAGAAGTGTTTAGTTTAACATTCTCAGACTTACCCAATCACGAACATGCATAAATAAAATAAACCAAAAAATGCAATCTCACCACAAGATAATACTTGAGCTGTCTTTCAAGTAGCAATTTATATTATGTCCTCAACTAAACAAGGTCAAATCAAGTCTTAAGATTTTTCTCCAAGATCGAATATCTAGTTTAACAATCCTCGATTTTCAACCGATGTTTAAATTTACGTGGAGATTCTCTGGTCGCATTATGTTGTGACCTCAAATTTTTCTTTTTATGAAATTTTAAATCATTCTTTTCTGGCTTCTCATTTAAAATCTCTTGCAACTTTTATGTTTCCAATCTTTAATATTGGTCAGAAATATAATTAGGGGGTGGTATAAAGTTATGAATTAAAAAAAAAATCAATTCCTCATTTTGCGCTCTCCTTTTTGTAAGGCAGTACTCATCTTACTAGTTGCAAGGAGAAGTCTGCCAAAAATAATAGGAATCCCAACATCTTCCTTCATATTTGAAACAACGAAATAAAAAAGAAAGATAAAATTTTCTACTTTCACTAAGATATTCTTAATAAACACCATAGAAAGGTTAGAGAGCGGCCAAGCAACTGTAGGGTCACCTTGAAGCTCTCATAGTCCTAGTCTTTCAAACACTATAAAATGCATTAGGTTTATGCTAGCTCCTAAGTCACATAACGTATTTCCCATAAATCGGTCAGAAATAGTGCAAAGAATGATAAAACTCCCGAATCATTTAAATTTTTTTTGGAGTTTTATTGAATTATAAAACTATAGTTTTTAGTTAATGCCATGTTTTCAAATTTTAAAAATTTACTTTTATTGTTCAAATACACCTTCATCAATTTCTTATAACTATGCATTTATTCAAGCGCTTCGACAAATGGAATCTCAACAATGACCTTCTTAAACACTTAAAAAAACTCAAACAATTGCTAGTTTCTGTTTAATCAATCTTTGAGGAGATTATGGACGTCTTTTCAGTTCTATCATAGATGGTGAAGGTGCCTTTCTCAAGTCTGGGATGAGATATTCTATAAATCTATTAGGCTCAAACTTGAGCTCGTATATTCCAGGCTTTCCCATTCTAGACTCTTGAAGCACCTTCTCACTCCTAAGTTTTATGGTATTGCAGTGTGTTGGCATCATTTTTTATGTCACAATTGTAGCATGTCCACTTGCATGATTTAAGATGGTCTATGGTTCCTTCTAGGTTTTATAATTTTCTTAAATCTTTCTAAGCTCAGGGAACCCAGAGAAGCATGCTACATATATATTTTTTTATTTTATTTATTACAATTATATTAGTGCAAAATTATGGAAAATTCATTTTTACCCTTTAAAAATTCATTTTTACCCTTTAAAAATTCATAACTTTATTTAGAACATTGGGAAAATATTCTAATTGCTCCTAAGTGATCATGGAATAATTTAGAACATTTTAGTACACTTTTGTATTTTTATGATTTTTATAATTTTTAATTTAATATTTAAAATATACCTTAAAAATTAAATATTATTTTAACTTCAATTTTATTTTTCTTATGTTCCTCTCATCACATGAAGCTCCCAAAATCATTTCTCAATTTTTTAAAATAATATTTTAATTATTATAATAAAAATGTTTACTAAGAAAATCAAATTTGGTGGTCAAATTAATTCAAATTGAGTTCAAAATTTTTATAGTGAGCTTATATAATTATTATTTACAGTGTGGATTCATTTTTGTAATTTTTTTATTCTTATTTTAATTATTTAATTTTTAAGACTTTTAATGAGATAATTACAATTAGTGTCATTTTTAATTACATAAATCCCATTTGTATTTTTTCTAGGGTCCTCTGCCACAACAAACCTAGCAAAATAAGTTTTGTATTTTTTATTTATATTTTAATTATTATAATTTTTTAATTAAATAGAGGGGATTTAACTTAAAAATTAGGGCTCTCTGGCTATAGATGCTCTCTGACTCTGGAAAAATTAGAGTACACACCTAAGAACAGAACCAACAAGCCCTAAAAATCTCAAAGTCATGGTGATTTATATTTCTTAATTTATGATTAAAATAAGTTTATGATAATTTAATTAATTTAAAATAAATACAAGTCAAATAATTTTGATTTTTATTCCACATTATTCTCCTATATTCACCAGCAACAGAATATTTTTATTTTATTTATACTATTTTTCTACGCAAAGTTACATATTTTCTAAGCTAACTGAATTAAAATAAATAAAAAATTTCATATTTTCCTACTTATCGACTCCGCGCCACACAATCCTACGTCGCTTTGAACTCCTACGCGGCGCTCCACCATTTGACTTCGCCTCCTGAGTCAGCTACCATGCGGCCTGCGCTTTATGTTTTGATCCTTCATCTGACTGCATCAGCGCCGTCCGTTTGATACACGTGCAATCGTATGACTCTCCTTCATCGTCTTCATCTGGTGTATCCCATGCGCCGTCCAGCTTCCAGACCTACGATCTCCCTCTACACTTAACTAAAACATATGTGGTTTGTTTCTAAAGCTTCATCTTGTCCAAACGAACACATCCATACAGTTTATCATGCATTAAATTAAGATCTTCACAAAAGACCAAACGAAGCTCGATTTAGGAGTAAGCCAATTTGGGGTTTCAATGAGTGTGGTGGAGTGACAGAAAGTGTCCTGGTTTTGGGTGAATTTTGAGTGGAGAAATTTGCCTTTGTATAGTGACCATGGATGGTTGGGAGCAGTGGGATTAAACTCAGGGAGTCTTGGAGAAGCTCAGGAAGCAATTTGACAGAGTCTCCCCAGGGTCTCGGATCATCTCTCCTCTTGGCCATGAGAAGTGAGGCTTAAATAAGCACAACCATGGTGCGCACCAGGGCTGGCCAGTGGTTGCAGAAGGTTGTTGAGGTGGAGGGCTGAGTGGCACAATTAACAATAGGGGTGAGCCACATTGGATGGGTTTAATTTAGGCTTGATTCATGGGGGGGGGGGTTGTCGTTTTGGGTTTTTCGGTGATTAGGCCGGCCGACAAGGATAAGAGAGATGGTTAGTTGGGTCATGGGAGCTAGAGGGAGGTTTAATGGTGATTAGTTGGGTGGCTTGATGGCTGATTGCATGAGGTAGTGGGTTTAGCCAAATATGAGAGGAGATCCCCTAATTTGGGAGACCCATGGTCCATGGCTCAATTAGGTTGGGCTAGGTGGATCTAGCTTGGTCCCTAGGGCTCAAATCTTAGCTGTGGTGACCATGGCTTGATCAATTTGAATAGGATTGGTCAAATTTAAGATTGGGTTCAAAATTAGAGTTTTGGTTTGGACTTGGGTCTAGGTTGTGTTTGGGATAAGATTTAGGTCACTTGATTAATCAATTTGATTTAGATGATTATCATGAAGAGTCTGGCAAAAGAATTAGATGATTTGAATTGATTGGGATGTCCAGTTTAGTAGGATTTAATTTTGGCTCAATTTTCGGGTATTTGGGCTAAACTTGAGTTTGGATTGGGCTATGGTTTGGATTGGGTTCAATTGATGGTTAAAATTGGTCCAAGAGATTGTTGTAACGAATTTTGGATATCAATTGGGTTGGATTTGGGGAGAAGTGAAGTTCAATTTGGTGTGATTTGGGAGTTTGGAAAAAATTAGGGATTTTGAATTGGCTAGAAATTTGGTCTTGAAATTGTCTCAATTGGGATTTGAATGGTTTTGATTGATATTAGACATGATGAATTTTAATTTGGAATTGAAATTGGGTGAAATTGAAGTCAATTTGGGGGTGATTTTGGCATTTTAAGCCTTCAGGGGAAATTTGGGAATTTTGGTCAAAATGGGTCAATTTGGTCAAATTGGGCTCAAGGGAGTGGTTTGAATTGATTTTGGGATCATTTGGAGTGATTTTGGAGACTTTGAGAATTTTTTGGAATTTTTGGGGTATGAAGGGCATTTTGGTAAATTTGGTGATTTTAGGGATATTTTACGAGTTTTGAGAATTTTGGTGGATTTTGATCAATATGAGTGGTTTATAATATTTTGAAATGAATTTTGAAAAAAACTTGAGGATTTAGACAATTTTGAGAAAATTAGGATTTCAGAGGCATTTTGGTAATTTGGTGAAAATTTGGGGGCTAGGAGGCCATATTGGAAATTTTATTAAAATTGGGATCAATTGAGAATGTTAATCATGGAATCACCTTATTTGAGCCATGGACCAAGGTAAATCCCATTTGGATCCTCCATGTACTGGTCTTAGCCAAACCCTAGCCTAGGGCTAAGGGTTGGGAACCACCCACATGAGTTTCCAGAAAGCGGGGAGCCAGGTTAAGCATGTTTGGTTTAGGATTTAGGCTGTGCGTGAGAGTGTGGGGTTTTTTGTGTGTGTGTGTGTAGGACTGACCAAAGCCACACCACCTGGGGTTAACCCTAAGGCTTGACCATCCTACAGGGATTCCCTTCTCGAGCTCCCTCATATTTGACTCCCACCTACTAAGTACTAGAGGGTAGGACTAAACATGTAGAACTCCAAGAGGAGCATAGAAGCATTTAGAATTTCTAATGGGGTAGATTTCCATCACTAGTCATCTAAAATAGTCAACATAAAAGTCCTATGGTTATATCCCAGGCTTCTAAGAAAGACTAGACCTTCACAAAAGTGAGGTCAACATGTGACCAAACCATCTCAGGCAACACTCTCTAATTTTGTCCGTCACAGGAGCTACACCAACCCTATCATGAATATATTCATTTTAAATTTTGGTCTCTAAGAGTAAAGACACTCATCCACCTAATCATTCTCATCTCGGCAACACTTAACTTAGTATTATGCTTCTCTTTTAAAGGCCAACATTCAAACACCTTAGAGCATTGCATGTCTAACCACCATCTTATAAAATTTTTCTTTCAATCTAAGCGATAATTTTCTATCACACAATAGGCTCGAAGCATTCCTCCACTTCAACCAGCCAACTTGAATTCTACTATTAACATCCCCATCCATATCCCCATCGCTTTGAACAATAGTCTCGAGATATCTAAATCGTTCACACCTTTTAATAATTTGATCACCTAAAGTTACACTTCTGTCACTATAGCTACTATTACTAAATTTACATTCCATGCATTTGTTTTAAGTTCAACTCAAACGAAGGGCTTTAGACTCCATGTAGATTTCCATAATTCAAAATTTTCGTGGACTTTTTCTCTCGTCTTATCCACGAGAAGATATCATCAGCAAAAAGCATACACCAAGGTACATCCTCTTGTAAATGTCCAGTAAGACCATCCATAACTAAAGAAAAAAAGAAACGGGCTTAAAGCAGACCCCTAATGTAAACCAACAAAAATAAGACAACATTTGGTCAATCCTCCTTCAGTTCAAATACAAGTAACAGCTCTAGTATACATATCTTTAACGACTTTAATAAAAGTCATATCAACACCTTTCTTCTCTAGGACTCTCCAAAGGATATCACTTGGAACCTTAACATAAGCTTTTTCTAAATCAATAAAAATCAAGTGTAGATCCTCCTTATTATATTTGTACTTCTCCATCAAACCCCTCAATAAATGAATAGCTTCCACAGTAGACCTGTCAGGCATAAATCCAAATTGATTATGAGAAATCTTGGTAATACGTCTTAACTTAATTCAATTACCCTCTCCCATAATTTTAAAGTATGACACATCAATTTAATTCCTCTATAATTTGCACACTCTCGTGCATCCCCTTTATTCTTAAAAATGGGGACCAAAATACTCTTCCTCCACTCCTCAAACATCTTTTTAGTTTTTAAAATAATATTAAAAAGTTTAGTAAGTCAAGAAACTCCCAAATCTCCTAAATATTTCCACACTTCAATTGAGATATCATCAGGTGCTACAGACTTTCCACCTTTGGTCTTCTTTAAAGCCTTCTCAACTTCTTTTTTACCGATGCAACAAGAAAAATGATATATTTTGTTATTATTAACGATGTTAATATCACTTGGTCGATCTTATTTTAAGAAACTTCATTAAAAAGTTTATCAAAATAACTCATCCACCTATGTTGAATATCTTTTTCAAAGAAAATCACTTTTTGATTTTCATCTTTAATACATTTCACTAGAGTTAAATATTTATTATTTATTATTTTTGTTAGGCTAGTTTATACATATATTTTTCACCCTCCTTAGTTTCTAATATATTATAAAGATCACTAAAAACAGAATTTTTAGCATCACAAATTCTTTTATATTCCTTGCGGACTATTTTATATTTTTCCCAATAATAATAATAATAATAATAATAATAATAATAATAATATAATATAATAATAATTTAATAATAACAATAATCATAATGATTATAAAAATAATGATGATAATAATCATAATGATGATAATAATAATGATATTAATAAAAATAATGATAATAACAATAATAATGATGATAATCATAATGATGATAATAATAAACGTGATGATGATGATGATGATGATGATGATGATGATCGTCATCATAATAACATGTAACGTGATGATGATGATCATAATAATCATAATTCTAATGATAGTGATGATGATGATGATGATGATGATGATGATGTGATGATCATGATGATGATCATGATGATGATACAATCTAATGTATGACTTGGTGAGTTTTTAACTTAGATAAATAAGTACCACTATGATATATATATATATATATATATATATATATATATATATATATATTTATGATGATATTATTATTTTCTCCAAGGCTTCTAAGGCAGCTGTTAAGGTGGTGCAACAAACTTTAAATCATTTCAAAGCTGTATCAGGGCTGGAGCTTAATCTCAATAAGTGTCATTTCTTCCCCAGTAAAAATGTCAGCCTGAATTTAAAAAAATGGATCTCTGAATACACTGGTTTTCATTCAACAACACTTCCCATTAACTACCTTGGTGTCCAACTTATTAAAGGTAAAACAAAGCAAACTCAGTTTCAGGAGATAATTAAGAAGATCAGAACTCAGATTTCAAGCTGGTCCAACTCTTTCCTCTCTAATGGTGGGAGGATAACTCTGCTGAAAAGTATTCTTACTGCTCTCCCTTCTTATGTCCTCCAGATGTTTATTATGAAGAAGAGCACCAAACAACAGATTGGCAGACTGTTCAATAGATTCCCGTGGGCTGGGCAAAACAAGCAGTTTCACTGGCTCCCTTGGCAGCAGCTTTGCAAACCCGTTCAGGCTGGGGGTCTGTGATTCAAAAGTTTTGATCAGATAAGTTTTATCAACCTGTGCAAGCTCTGGATCAGGTTTAGAGCACAAGACAGTCTTTGGGCTAAATTTCTTCATGGTAGGTATTGCAGAAATGATCACCCAACTGTAATTATGCCTAAGCTGGGGGATTCTAGGCTTTGGAAGTCTCTTCTGAAAATTAAAGATAAAGCTGAGCATTTGTTCATATGGGAGTATGGTGAGGGACAAATCAATTTCTAGCTGGATCAGTGGGTCTGAGATGGGGATAAGCTCTCAACCAATCCACCATCTAGAATGTCTAACAACTGTGTGAAAAATTTCTGGACAGATAATCAATGGAATTGCAGGCTCCTGAACACCATATTAGCACTTGCTCAAGTGCAGCAGGTTATTCTTACTAAAATTCAATCTGTTCAGAACGATAAACTGCTGACAAGGAATAATAAATCCCAAAAGCTATCTTCCTATATTTACCACAAATTTTACACTTGGAATCAGATTCATTGGGGGACTGATTTCTGGAACAAACTACTGTCCCCCTCCATGTATTTTTTCTGTTGGAGAGTGAGACATCTCCTCTTATCCACTGATGATATACTCAAACTAAAAGGCTTAAAGGGACCTTCTTGCTTCCAACTGTGTTTCCAAGAAGAGGAATCAGGAAATCACATATTTTTTAAATGTCCTTTCTCTCAGGATGTTTGGCGTAATTGATCTATAAAAAAATACCTATTTCTTTATGTATTAATTCTTATTAATTTCTAAGGATATTATGCTTTAATGAAAGGTAATTTTTTTGTTTTTTGATGTAGGTAATGTAAAAAGGTCTAAAAAGGAGCAAAAAGGAGCAAAAATGGAGCAAAAATACAAAAAGTATAAAAAATATGGCCTGGTGCCAGAAGCTGGCGCCTAAGCGCCAGACTCGATACAAAAACTGTCAAGTTTTTGACAACGTTTGATCAGTTATTTTGACGGAGTGAGCGGTTATTGGACATTCTAGAAGACTGGCAGTTGTTCCTTGATAATAGGACATGTGATACATTGCATTTGGACGCTCCAAAATGATTTTAAACGCGAAGAGGTGCGAGCCAAAGTGAAGAGGTGCGAAGAACTGGACGCGGTGTCCGGCGCCTAGGCACTAGATTCCGACGCCTAGGCGCCAGACCGACATTCTAGAAGATTCATTGAATGTGGACATGTTTTGAAGAGGTGCCTCAAGGCAACCCTTGAAGCCTATAAATAAGGGTCCATTTCTTCAGAAAACGTGCCCCCTCCCATTGTAACCCTTTCTCTTATCCACTTTAGGATCTCTCATCCTTAGAGAGAGAAATAGAGGAGAAATTTAGGGCCACTTTTGTTTAGTTTAGTGAGTTTATTTTCAAGTTGTTGCATCTGGAGTTCATTACACTATGGAGTCAGTAGGAATCAGAAGATCTGTAGAAGAAATATTTGAGATAACTATCTATATATTTGATTCAAAGTTTAATTATCATGTTTTGCTATTTATTTTCAATGTGTTCTGAGTAGTTAGTTTACTTTCTTCCTTCAATTATGAAGAGATAGATAAGATAATATAAAGATTTGACGGAGAATTGAAATTCAAAATATTTTCAAAACATTGTGATGACATTAATACTCGATCTTACTTTACTTTTTAAATTGGCCATTTGAATTGTTAAAACCTGTTGAAGAGTTTTGAGACCTTGAAGGAGAAGAACTCTTAACTTGTAAATGTCACATGAATCCTTGGGTAGTTGAAGGTCATGTGCGGGCTATTCAAGGTGAAGTGCAAATAATTAGGAAGATAAGATTTAAAGGGCGTAGAATTGATAAGTTTTCGTAGTGACGTACTAAATTCTTATAATTTGATTTATAGATTAGGAAATGGTCACTAGTAGGGCCGACCATAGCTACCCTTGGACATCTAAAAGTGTGAGCCTAGATTAACCCATTCTACTAACAATACATCCGGACCTATTCTGTAAATTAGCCAATTTTCTTTGCACTTGGATCAAAGGGTAAAGAATATGAATGCTTCTATTTGGCACAATACTATAAATCAAATTCTCCACTGAATATTAAATTTTCTTAAAAATATTAGATTAATTGAAGGAAAGAAAGTTGTTTATTTTATATAGATTTCATAAAATCATTTTCTTGTTATTGTTTTCTTTATTTGCATATAGTAAATTAATAGTAATTTATAATTAAATTAAAAGATAAAAAATATTTTTTTATTTAGAAAATTTATCACTATAATTCTTCCCTGTGGGATCGATACTGGGGTCTTTGTTTCAAAGCCCTATATTACTTGAAACGATACGTATACTTGCGTAGTACTCACTTAGTGTGTAAAAATATTTTCTAAATTTACATCATATTAATTTTATACACTAGCCGCTATTTATAAATTGAGTCAAAGTTTTTGGCTATCTTTTGGAAGCGAATATTACTGCGTTATTTGCAGTCAGGTCAAGTTTTTGGCGCCGTTGCCGGAGAATAAAGAAATAGAATAATATAAATTTTCTTTTAAAAAAAATAAATAAAAAAAATATATATAAATAAATTATTATTATAAAAAAAGATATATATTTTATTCCTTGTTTTATGCGAAGATTTGGTTCTGAAGGATTAATACCTTTAGATTCTAAATTGGAAAGAACAATTAGAAAAATTAAAAAGGGAAAACAAATTCAAAAATTTCAAGAAATGGCTACTTTACAAAATCCAATTGAACTTAATGATCAAAATGTTTATAAACCATTAAGGGATTATGCTAACCCTACAGTTGATGAACTTCATAGTAGTATTCAAATACCTATTATAGATGCTAATTCTTTTGAACTTAAACCGTATATTATTCAAATGGTGCAAAACAATCAATTTGGTGGATCACCAAATGAGGATCCAAATTTACATCTTGTTAGTTTTTTAGAAATTTGTGCTACTTTTAAATATAACAATGTTTCGATGATGCTTATTAGACTTAGACTCTTTCCTTTTTCTTTAAGAGATAAAGCAAAGATGTGGTTAACTCATTAGCGATCGGTTCTATTAAAACATGAGCTGAAATGACACAAAAATTCCTTGCTAAATATTTACCTCCTTCTAAAACTCGCTAAATTAAGAAATGATATTACTTCGTTTAGTCAATTTGACGGGGAGACAATATATGAAACTTGGGAAAGATTTAAAGAACTATTAAGAAAATGTCCTCATCATGCTATAATGGATTAATTGGATCTTTAAAATCAATTATTGATGTTGCTGCTGAAGGTTCTTTAATGTCTAAATCATTTGATGAAGCTTACACTTTAATTGAAGAAATGACTAATAACAATTTTCAATGGCCTTCCGAAAGGATTAATCTTAAAAAGATGGTCAGTATTCACGATAATGAAGCCTTTTCTATCTTAGCTTCACAAGTTGCGGCAATGTCTAAGAAATTAGATAATTTGCAATTAATATTTCACATAATAACTCTGCTAATAATGAAGATTCTCAAATTATTGAAACTTTACAAGCTATTGCAAGTAAAAATAATCCTTGTTCAAATTATTATAATCCTGGGTGGAAAAATCATCCTAATTTTAACTGGAATAATTCACAACAACAATGGGGGAATAATTAATCTCATCCCACTGAAAATTGGAATAATCAAGTTAATTCAAATTATAAACCTCTTGGATTTAATAATCAACAGAAAAAGTTGTCAATAGAAGAATTAATTATGCAAATGAATAATCAATTACAAAATAAAAATATTACTATTCGTAATATTGAAAATCAAATGGGGAAAATTGCTACTTTAATTAATAACAGACCTGTAGGAACACTTCCTAGTAATGTTGAAATTAATCCAAAGGAAACTGGAAAAGAACATGAACAAGTTAAAACTGTGCAACTTAGAAGTGGAAAGGAATTAAAAGAAAGATTGCAGAATGAAATTGAAAAAGAGATTGAGGTTGAAGAGATTGAAAAACCTAAAGAAACTCTCTCTCCTAGTCAAGATCAGACTGTTATACCTGTTAATGTGGAAGTTGAAAAACCACCACCACCTTTTCCTCAAAGACTTAAACAGCAGAAATTAGATCATCAATTTTCTAAGTTCTTTGAAATTTTTAAGAAACTTACTATTAACATACTTTTTGTTGAAGCTTTGGAACAAATGCCAACTTACACAAAATTTATGAAGGATATTTTAAGCAAAAAACAAAAATTTGAAGCTTTTGAAACCGTTGCATTAAGTGAAGAATGCAGTGCAATAATTCAAAAGAAATTACTTGAAAAGCTTAAGGATCCTGGAAGTTTCACTATACCCTGTGCTATTGGAGAAAAATTTTGTGGAAAAGCTTTATGTGATTTAGGAGCAAGTGTTAATCTCATGCCATTTTCTATCTTTCGAAGATTGGATTTAGGAGATATTACTCCCACCATGTAACCCTTCAGTTAGCTGATAGATCTATCACTTATCCTAAAGGAGTTATAAAGGTTGTCCTTGTTAAAGTGGATAACTTTATCTTCCCTGTAGATTTCATAGTACTTGATATGGAAGAAGATAAAGAGATACCTATTATTTTAGGGAGACCTTTTCTAGCTACCGGACGAGCTATGATTGATGTGCAAAAATGAGAACTAACCATGAGAGTTAATGATCAAGAAATTAAATTCAATGTTCTTAAATCAATGAAGTACCCGATAAAGAGAAATGTTATCGAATGGATATAATTGATTATTTAATTGAAAAACATTATCAAGAAAAATGTAAAGTTATTTCGAAGAAAAATTTGAATTTTTAAGTGATGAAGATGAAGTAGTAGAACAAGAAGAGACTCATTTTATTAAAGATAATTGGGAAACTTTAGACATAACTCAAAATGATATACTTTTACCCTCAATTAAAAAAAGCACCTGAACTGGAATTAAAAATGTTACCTTCCCATTTAAAATATGCGTTTCTTGGAAATTCGTTAACTTTACTCGTTATTATTTCTTCCGAACCGAGTAAAGATCAAGAAGAAAAACTACTAGGTGTGTTAAAGAATTATAAGAAAGCTTTTGGTTGGACTATTGTCGATATAAGAGGAATAAGCCCTTCCATTTGCATGCATAAAATCTTAATGGAAGAAAATTTTAAACCTACTATAGAATCGCAAAGAAGATTAAATTCTATCATGAAAGAAGTTGTTAAAAAAGAAATTATTAAGTGGTTAGATGATGGTATTATTTATCCTATTTCGGATAGTCAATGGGTAAGTCCTATTCATTGTGTTCCGAAGAAAGGAGGTGTAACTGTCATTGTTAATGATAAAAATGAACTTATTCCTACAAGACAAGTTACTGGATGGCGAATTTGTATTGACTATAGGAAACTAAATAAAGCCACTAGAAAGGATCATTTTCCTTTACCTTTCTTAGATCAAATTCTTGATAAATTAGCTGGACACACATATTTCTGTTTTCTGGATGGATATTCTGGTTATCATCAATTACTTATTGCTCCTGAGGACTAAGAAAAGACAACATTTACAAGTCCTTATGGAACATTTGCTTTTAGAAGAATGCCTTTTGGTTTGTGTAATGCATCTGCAACTTTTCAAAGATGTATGATGTCAATATTTTGTGATTTGATTGACAAAGGAATTGAAATATTCATGGACGATTTTTCAGTCTTTGGAACTTCTTTTGAATCTTGTTTGGAAAACATAGCCAAAGTTCTGAAAAGATGTGAAGAAACAAATTTAGTTCTTAACTGAGAAAAATATCAATTCATGGTCACAGAAGGCAATGTACTTGGTCACAAAGTATCACAAAAAGGGATGGAAGTAGATCAAGCAAAAGTGAAAATTATTGCTGAATTGCAACCACCTACTACTGTTACTGATGTGAGAAGTTTTCTAGGTCATGCTTGGATTTTATAGAAGATACATAAAGGATTTTTCTAAAATTGCTAAACCTCTTTATCATTTATTAGAAAAAGATGCAAAATTTGAATTTAATAAAGAATGTATTAATGCTTTTAATATTCTAAAAGAAAAATTAATAAATGCACCTATCATTGTAGCACCTGACTGGAATAAATCTTTTGAATTAATGTGTGATGCAAGTGCTTTTGCAATTGGAGCTGTATTAGGACAAAAATATGAGAAAGTTTTCAAAGTTGTATATTATGCTAGTAAAACTCTCACTGAAACACAAAGAAATCACACTACCACTGAGAAAGAGCTTCTAGCTAAAGTATATGCCTTTGATAAATTTACACCTTATCTTCTTGGTACTAAATGCATAGTTCATACTGTTCATTCTGCTCTTAAATATCTATTATCTAAGAAGGATTCTAAACCTAGACTTATAAGATGGGTTTTACTTCTACAAGAATTTGATTTTCAAATAGTAGATAGAAAAGGAACTGAAAACCAAATTGCTGATCATTTGTCTAGAATTAAAAATGATATTATTTTGGAAGAAAATATAAATGAGAAATTCCCTGATGAATCTTTATATGTTATTCAAAGATGCAAAACACCTTGGTATGCTGATATTGTTAATTATTTAGTTAGCAATATTTTGCCTTATGAATTGGATAACAAATTTATTAAGAAATTTAAATATGATGCTAAATCTTATATTTGGGAAGAACCTCATTTATTTAAAATTGGTAAAGATTCTATGATTCGAAGATGTGTACCTTATGAGGAAACTTTTGCTATTATTCAAAAATGTCATGATTCTGATTTTGGAGGACACTTTGACATAGATAAAAGCTGCATTTAAAATTTTAAATTCTGGATTTTATTGGCCTACCTTATTTAAAGATGTGAGACAATATGTGAAAACATGTGATCGATGTCAAAGGATGGGAAATATATCTAGGAAAGATGAAATGCCTTTAAACTATATATTGGAAGTTGAAATTTTTGATATATGGGGTTTAGACTTTATGAGACCATTTGTTCCATCATCTGGAAAAAATTATATTTTATTAGCAGTTGATTATGTTTCAAAGTGGATTGAAGCTGTTGCTTTACCAAACTGTGATTCCAAAAGTGTTTCAAAATTTTTAAAGAAAATGATATTTTCAAGATTTGGAATGCCTAAGGTAATTATCTTCGATGGTGGAAGTCATTTCAGGAATCTAAGAATTCAATCATTACTACAAAAATTTGGAATCAAACATAGAATTGCAACTGCTTATCACCCACAAACTAGTGGAATGGCTAAAGTATGAAACAGAGAAATTAAAAGAATTTTAGAGAAGACTGTTAATCCTAAAAGAACTGAATGGGTTGATAGACTTGATTCTGTATTATGGGCTTATAGAACAGCTTATAAGACACCAATTAGAATGTCACCTTACTGGTTAATTTATGGTAAACATTATCACTTACCTGTAGAACTTGAACATAAAGCTTATTGGGCGATAAAGGAGTTTAATTTTAATTTGAATAAAGCGAGGAGAAAAACGATTATTGCAACTAAATGAGATGGAAGAAATTAGAAACGAATCGTATGAAAATGCGAGAATTTATAAAGAGAAAATGAAGATGTGGCATGATAAGAAAATTTCGGGAAAAATTTTTGAGCACGGACAAAAAGTATTACTTGTTTAATTCTCGTTTAAGACTTTTTCTGGAAAATTAAGATCTAAATGGATTGGACCCTATTTAGTTAAGAAAGTATACCATTATGGAGTCGTGGATAATAAAGATCCCAAAACGGAAAAATTTTTAAAGTAAATGGAGTAAGATTGAAGCCTTATTTGGGAGATATTAAGAAGATTTATAAAGAGGCTTATGAATTGAGTCAACCTGATTAAAGATTTACTTAAGTCAGGCTGACGACGCTAAACTAAGCGCTTTATGGGAGAAAACTCATAATTATCTTGTGTTTGAGTGTTTTTGTGTTTTGATGTAAGGTTATGCCTTGATCTTGATTAATTTTATATTACTTTAGAAAAATTTGATGCTTATAAGTCTTTGATGACTTAGGCTAAAAATTATTTTGAAGTATGTAAGATTTAAAAATAGGATCACTCTATTCTGAATATGAGTAAGAAGGAGATCAAGTTAACCTTCATTATGATAGTTTACAATGTGAGTTATTGAGTCTAAATTACTCTTACCACTATAATTTACATATCTTGGAGAACGAAATTTTAAAAATTTGACGATTAGGCGAAACGGAGTTGAACATAGTTCCGACGCCTAGGCGCCAGAATTCGGCGCCTAAGCGCCAAAATCAACTATGTATCAATAGGTCCGGCGCCTAGGCGCCAGATTTGGCGCCTAAGCGCCACGGTTACTGGGTCGTGTAAAAACTGAAAATTTTCAGTTTTTCACAATTATTTTCCCCTTTAAATTAACCTATCTTCTTCCCTAACCATCAAGCACTCAAAATTACATCCCTTGCACTTCATTCTTGAGAGATTTGAGAAATTTTTAAAGAAATGGAAAGAAGAAATCATGGAGAAGAAGCTAGGGACAAGGTTTCAAAAGATCCTCAACTCTACTTCAATGGTTTCATCACTGTAAGTTTAGAGAAAATTTCTAGTCGTTTGGATAAGTTTGAAGCAGAGTTTAAAAGCATTAGAGATCGCATTCATGAGATGTTTCATCAAGTTGAACATCTAGAATGGCAAATGAAACTTCAATTTGATCATTTTGCAGTTTATCAAGATGCTCAAGTTGAAATGTATGCGAAGAACAAGTGGATTGACGAAAAGACGACTACGGATTTCCCGAGAGCGTTAGTGTTCTTTCCAAGTGGAATACACAATTTCCCTTGTGAAGATTAGAATATTCTAGTAATGAGATAGTTATTATGGTTTGTTGAGTCGTTGTATCGATTTAGAGAATCGATTGTGTTTGTTTGTGTATTTGCTTTCATGTTCAATGTGTGTTGTTTTTGTTTGGAAATTATTATGTTTGAGTGTGTATTAGGAACTTGAATCAAATATAGTACTTATCTGGAATGTATTGAGTCAATATTGAAGGTTATAAATGGAAATTAGTAAGTTTGATTGAAACCTTATGTTTGATTGGTGGATTTAATATTTAATTTTTATAAATTTTTGAAAAATGTTGTGGAAGTTAGAAACTGAAGCTCTACTTTGATATGAGTAATTGGAAGTTGAATTTATGAATTTTGGTGGAAAATTAAATTTTAAAAATTTTTTTTGTGAAAGGCGAGTCTGGCGCCTAAGCGCCGGTTCGGCCTGTACCCGAGAATTTACTTAAATAACCCCCAAAAGCCATTTTTGACGCCTAAGCTTCATCTTCTTCCCCATTTTTGCGAAAATACATCCTCTAGATCCATTTTGAGGTCAAAACATTAAGGATTTGAGCGTGAAACCTCTCGATTTCTTCGTCTCAAGGTCAGATCTACACTTTAAACCATTTATTTTCGATTTTCACCATAGATTTCCCTAGGTTTTGCTAAGAACCAAAAATTTTGAAAAAATATTCGATTTTTAGTGATTTCTTTGGATTTCTAAACTTATTTTAAGTTTTATAAACTTAAAAAGAGTTTAAATCTTTGATTTCTAAATTTGTTCTTGTTTTCTTTCACGTTTAGATGGCTCCAAAATCTAAACGCGGGAAGGCACGAGATAACTTTGATAGCAGCAAATTTTCTACTGCGGCTGCGCATTTTCGCTTCCATGAATTTGCGACGTCCAGAAAATTCATTTCTGAACGAAGTTTCTATCATCCTGGAGAAATGATCGAAAACACTATTGTTGCACACAATTGGCAACGATTTTGTTATTTTACTGCTGTTGTTGTTATCCCGATTGTTCGAGAATTTTATGTAAATTTTCTGGATGCCGAGGATTATGAAGTCTTTGTTAGAGGAATCGGAGTAGGATTTAGTCCAGAAAGAATCAACATATTTTATGGCCTGCCACCGATTATTGAGTGCTATTATTCTGGATTATCACCATCTGAGGGAGATTTGGATATGATTATTGCTTATTTGACTGACGGTACTGGATCTTGGAAGATTAGGAACGTAAAAAGGGTAAACTTCAAATCCTCTGAATTAAATGGTATATCTAAAGCATGACACTATTTTATTTCTGCAAGATTTTTACCTTCCAACCACCTGAGTGAAGTGACTAGAGATCGAGCGATCTTAAATTACTGCATTCAGGAGAGGAAGCCTATTGATGTCGGGAGCATTATTTATGATTCTGTGGATTCTACTGCGAGGTCCAGCACTTCTGTTGGATTGGGATTTCCATCTCTGATCTATTCACTATGTGTTAGTAATGGAGTCACTGCTGATATTTCTGAGGAGAAGTTAAAGTCTACCAAGCCAATTGGGCAGGAGAGTGTTAGTATCTATGATCGTATTCGAGGGAAGAGATCAATCGCTCCTTCTTCTTCTGCACATACTTCAGGTAGACCTTCTACTTCTAGACCCTCTACTTCTGCTGGGCCACCATCATATTTCTGGGAATCAATGCATGATCAGTTTTTAGAGCAGCAGTAGGAGTTATTTCAAACTCACTGCAGAATTGATACTATTGATAGAAAACTAGATCATTTATCTGATTATACCTAGAAGAAGAGTAGTTATGATGCTGAGTATGATGAAGCCCTCGTCAGATTTCTGAAGGATGAACATGAGGTTAGTTTTCCTACTTTTCCTAGATTCACACCCTTTATTGATCCTAAGGACGTAGAATTTTCGTTTGGTGATGATGATGATGATGAGGCTACAACTAGTGACTAGTAGTTATAGATCTTTATGTTGAGCTACTTTGTTAGTTTGTTTTGTTTGTTTAGTTTTATGTTTGATGTATGTTGACTGATTAGTGTTAGGATTCTGTTGTGTTCAGACTGAAGTTAGAATTAATTTATATGTTGTTTTAGTCTACTGTTTAGTAATTAATGATTTTGCTCTGTTTTAATTCTGTTTCAAATTTAGTATCATCATAAAATTAGCCTACTTACTTTTTAAACATGCTCAGATTTTATCTTAATTATTCATAAAAGCATGATAGAAGTTAATTTTTCTTTTTAAGATTGTTTTTACATACTTATTAAAAATTCTTATGATTTTCTTTCTCTCATACTTTCAAATTATCATAGTATACAAAAACTTAAGTTTGGGGGAAGGGAAAATCCATTCAAAATTAAATTTTATTTATCCTTAAAGAGCTAATATTTTCATATAAAAAAAAACTTTTTAACATAACTTAAGGAATGAAGAATTTATTTGAGATCACTTTTATTTTTAAAATTATAAACAATTTAGTAAAAATTAACCAAAATTTTACTAATTTTGATTGATTTTAAGAATAGAATTATTTAACTTAAAGAAGAATAAGATAAATAATTTTTTCTATTCATGATAGAAATAATAAATTTTTAGAAATATTAAGTAATAAAAAATTATCACTTGAAAAAGAAAAGATTGGAAATCTTTTTGAATTCTTATTTATGTTATAATAATTAAGTGGAAATGTATAAGTTTTGAAAATATAAGTTAAGGATAGTGAAGTTTAAAACCATTAACAGACTATCCAGATATAGTAATCCTCTCTCTATATAAAAAAAAGAAAAAAAAAAGAAAGAAGAGAGGAGAAGCTTGAGGAAATGTCTAATCAAAAATTGACTTCACTTGAATTATCTTATAGGAAGAAAACTAGTAACATACTTTACTTAATTTTTATACATAAATATTTATTTAGAAAAGATTTTTCAAGAAGATCTTTTTCTTGTAAATAATCTATGAAAAGCTTAATATAATAGATTTCTATTATTTTCAAAATGGATGGAAAGTTTGAAATCTTATGATTTGGTAGTTAAATATTCTTTAAATTCTTAAAATTAAACCTAGTTAGTGAAATTGGGTTAACAATTTACTAAAGACTTTATAAAATCAAAAATTATAAGGAATCTTAAATATTTATATTTTATTCCAAAGGTTATATATTTTATATAATAGAAGGAGTTACTTGAGGACAAGTAACATTTAAGTTTGGGGGATTTTGATCTATAAAAAAATACCTATTTCTTTATGTCTTAATTCTTATTAATTTCTAAGGATATTATGCTTTAATGAAAGATATTTTTTGTGTTTTTGGATGTAGGTAATGTAAAAAGGTCTAAAAAGGAAAAAGGAGCAAAACTGAGCAAAAATGGAGCAAAATACAAAAAGTATAAAAAAATTTGGCCTATAACCTAATCCCAGACTCGATACAAAAACTGTCAAGTTTTTGACAACGTTTGATCAATTATTTTGACGGAGTGAGCGGTTATTGGACATTCTAGAAGACTGGTAGTTGTTCCTTGATAATAGGACATGTGATACATTGCATTTGGAAGCTCCAAAATGGTTTTAAACGTTAAGAGGTGCTAGCCAAAGTGAAGTGGTGCGAAGAACTGGACGCGGTGTCTGGCGCCTAGGCACCAGATTCCGGTGCCTAGGCCTGGTGCCTAGGCGCCAGACCGACCTTCTAGAAGATTCATTGAATGTGGACATGTTTTGAAGAGGTGCCTCAAGGCAACCCTTGAAGTCTATAAATAGGGGTCCATTTCTTCAGAAAACGTGCCCCCTCCCATTGTAACCCTTTCTCTTATCCACTTTAGGATCTCTCATCCTTAGAGAGAGAAATAGAGAGAGAAATTTAGGGCCACTTTTGTTTAGTTTAGTGAGTTTATTTTCAAGTTGTTGCATCTGGAGTTCATTACACTGTGGAGTCGGTAGGAATCGGAAGATCTCGTAGAAGAAATATTTGAGATAACTATCTATATATTTGATTCAAAGTTTAATTATCATGTTTCTGCTATTTATTTTCAATGTGTTCCGAGTAGTTAGTTTACTTTCTTCCTTCAATTATGAAGAGATAGATAAGATAATATAAAGATTCGATGGAGAATTAAAATTCAAAATATTTTCAAAACATTGTGATGACATTAATACTCGATCTTACTTTACTTTTTAAATTGGCCATTTGAATTGTTAAAACCTGTTGAAGAGTTTTGAGACCTTGAAGGAGAAGAACTCTTAACTTGTAAATGTCACATGAATCCTTGGGTAGTCGAAGGCCATTTGCGGGTTATTCAAGGTGAAGTGCAAATAAATAGGAAGATAAGATTTAAAGGGCGTAGAATTGATAAGTTTTTAGAGTGACAGACTAAATTCTTATAATTTGATTTATAAATTAGGAAAGGGTCACTAGTAGGGCCGACCATAGCCACCCTTGGACATCTAGAAGTGTGAGCCTAGATTAACCCGTTCTACTAAGAATACATCCGGACAAATTTTGTAAATTAGCCAATGTTCTTTGAGCCTGGATCAAAGGGTAAAGAATAGGAATGCTCCTATTTGGCACAATACCATAAATCAAATTCTCCAACGAATATTAAATTATCTTAAAAATCTTAGATTAATTGAAGGAAACAAAGTTGTTTATTTTATATAGATTTCATAAAATCATTTTCTTATTATTGTTTTCTTTATTTGCATCTAGTAAATTAATAGTAATCTATAATTAAATTAAAAGATAAAAAATATTTTTTTTTATTTAGAAAATTTATCACTATAATTCTTCCCTGTGGGATCCATACTGGGGCCTTTGTTTCAAAGCCCTATATTACTTGAAACGATACATATACTTGCGTAGTACCCCTAGTGTGTAAAAATATTTTCTAAATTTACATCATATTAATTTTATACACTAGCCGCTATTTATAAATTGATTCAAAGTTTTTGGCTATCTTTTGGAGGCGAATATTACTGCATTATTTGCGGTCGGGTCGGTAATCTCATCAGCAGGTTCACTCTTGGCACTCTAAATTTAAGTTGGTATCAGTTGGCTACCTGCTGGGTGGATTGGGATAAGGTAAACCTACTGGTGGTACCTTGCTTGGTGGCTTGGTTCATCTGGATGAGTAGGAATAGGGCTAAATTTGAGGGAAGAACTCCCTCATCTCTTCAGGTGGCTGCCCAATGCCTAACTTATATTCAGAAACTCATCAAGTTTCATAATTTCAGGGACATTTGCAGGGTGGGGCAACTAGCACCTAGAAGGGATTGTTTAGTATTTGGCTGGACACCCCCCTTCCTTTCGGGTTAAAGTCAATACTGATGGAAGTTACCATCAGTCACATGCTGGTATTGGTGGGATCTTTAGATATTGTCATGGGAAATGCTTACTATTCTTCCAGTCACCTGCCCATGTCTTAGATGCTTTGGAAGCTGAGATGATTGCCATATTTTGGGCCATCAGGATTGCTAAGTTATTCAATGTGAACCGGCTTCTGGTGGAATCAGATTCAAGTTGCTGCATCCAGTTTCTCAGCAAGTCAGAGCCTGCTCCTTGGCATATCAAGAGATGGATGAATAGAATGATTAGCTACATGGACAACATGGTGTTGGAATTTACCTTCATACCAAGGGAAGGCAATGCCCCTGCCCACTGGTTAGCCACTCAGGGATGTTGCAATGAGTCTATTAGGGTAGATGCTATCCCTCCCCCTCCCCTCTCTTTCTTGATACATGGAGACAATTTGGGTCTCCCTTTTGTAAGAAGTCAATATTTTCCATCTAGTATGAAATATTTTGCCTGCCAATTAGGCATGTCTTTCTAATATATATATATATATATATATATATATATATATATATATATATATATATATATATATATATATATATATATATATATTCTTTGATGTTGAAGCTATTAGTAATAATAAAGCACTTATTAATACAAATGAATTGCATAAAATTTTTTGGCATGACAAAGTAACCGAGGATATAACATTAACTCTGTCAAAGAATATTAGTTTGGACCTGTGGAAGATGAGCTAGGAAGCCCATCATTAGATTCATGAATAGATGCATTATAATTAACATATAATGTGTAAAGAGAATATTTATATTTTTTTACCTAATTTATAGAATCATAAAAGTTAAATAGAAAAGGATTCAAGAAAATTAATTGTGTATTTGATTGAATCACTTTTTTTTTTCTAGAATTTTTCCAAATATGAAAAAATATTTAGGGATGGCTTCTATTATGGAATTCGATTTAATTTTCAAGAGAAACTTTTGCGAATTTCTTATGAACTTTTCTTCTTTTATTATAATAATTGATGCACTAGTTATACCTCAGTAAGTTTTTAAGAAAAACATTATGTTTATAAATAGTCCGTGTAGTTAGCTATAAGATTACTAGTCAAACTTATTTTAAGGTTAGTGAACCCTAATTTAATCCACTTTTTTCTTTTATTTCTGATTTTTTTAACATTATCTTCACCTTCCCAAACCCTTAAATCATTCCAATCATCAGAGAAATTGAGCCACACACCTTCTGTAAAATCATAATTTATCTTCTTAGCTATTGTGATATTTTCACTTAAGAAAGCCATAATTTTCTAACTATAGAACTAGTTGATTGAAAGTCACATCCTTTATTTAACTAACTTCCAAGCCTATGATATAGAGATTCTCAACCTTTTGTATTAAGTAATATATGACCAAGCACTGCAAAAAAGTTTTAATTATTAGTTTGGCTAAATGTTTTCTGTAGATTGCTAGAGAATATTGGGAATGAGTTAATTGTCAATATTTAACTAATACGCATTATATTTTGAAAGCAATGAGAATGATTACATCAAAGGATGCACTGCGTTGAATGTTGTCCTGCTGCAACTAGGCTGAATAAATATAAATTGTTGAAGAAATTTTTGAATTAAAGTGACAATATAATGAGTACTACTCCAACTATAATTACATATTCCAAAAGAAATATGTGATCTACGAGCCAAATTGACCATTTAGAATGCTTGTTATGATAAATCTTCCAGATTTACATTTGAACCTTTTTCATTAGATCATTAAGACTAAACCTACAATTGATTTACACACTGACTATGTTAAAATAAATCCTTTCATTCCTTATTTATTTTACTTTGGAAAAGATGAGGCATGCCGAGAATGCTTGGGCATGTCGTATAAAAATAATCTTACTTGATATAGTAGAATTAAATAAAAATATAACACTCAATAGGTCACAATAGAGAAAACGATTCATATAGCTGACCCCACTCATCTGGATAAAGGCCTTTGTTGTTATTGGAGACATGCGATTACAAAGTATACTATGTACGAGTCACTTGCAATCTCATCTCACAGTCAGAAACTACTCTATCAACTACTACGTTATTGATCTATAACTTATTTTTTCTTTTAAGCATATTGATTATATATATATATATATATATATATATATATATATATATCTATATAAATGTAATGTATATGTCTATCTGTGTGTGTGCGAGCGCGCGCGTGTGTGAATCAGTATTTGGCTCAGATTCCCCTTTGCGTTGGGGCACTATGATGGGTGTTTGGGTCATGTGCTATTACTCGAGGACCCCGTTGTCATGGGAGATCGAACTTCTGACCTAAGGGAACTTACAGTGAACCCAGCCAACTAACAGGCCAAGCCTTGCGCACTGTATATGTATGTGTGTGTGTGTCTCTCTCTCTCTCTATATATATATATATATATATATATATATATATATATAAGAAAAGAATGGCCAGCCACCCTACAGACGACCGCGATGTTAATGAGTGATTAACGGCCTACTGCGTCACCGGATGAGGAATCGATCTCCTTCTAATGGAAATAAAGCGTCAATATTTGTTTACATTTAGTCACCAATTCGCAGTATATGGTAGATGCAGGCATGCATTAATTTCCCCTTAATCAATTTAAATAATTGCATAAATCTCGATTCCTCGTTTTTATAACTCTTTACATTTTTAACCCTGTCCAATGAGGAAAAATAATTACCATAATTGTGATTGCAAAAAAAATTTCCAAATTTCCATTTAAATCCATATTAATGAAAAAAATAATTACCATAATAATCATTAATGACAGTAATTACCGTTCCTCCTTTAAATTCATCACACTACCAATCATGCATGCATAATTGCATTCGCCCTCACGTCCACAACATGGAGCTCTCTCTGATCTTCTTCGTTGCCAGCCTCTCATTCCTCTCCCCTGCTGCTGCCGCCGGCGGTTTCTCCGTCGATCTCATTCACCGCGACTCTCCCCTCTCCCCTTTCTACAACCCTTCCTCCTCCCCTTATTCCCGCCTCCGCAACTCCTTCCACCGCTCCCGCGGCCGCGCCGCCTACTTCCTCCGTTCTGCAAACCGCACTACTCTGCTCCCAAGCGACATCCGCTCTGACATCATCCCAAACTCCTTCGAATACCTCATGACCTTCTCCATTGGCACCCCGCCCACTAAAACCCTCGCCATCGTCGACACCGGCAGCGACCTCAACTGGGTCCAATGCACCCCCTGCAAAGAATGCTACACCCAACATCTTCCTCTATTCGATCCCACAGCATCTTCATCCTACAACCCAGTCCCCTGTTCAGCCTCGTCCTGCTCCGCACTCCCGCAGTACGGCGACTGCTTCTCCAATTCCAACTGCAATTACGAATACTCCTATGGAGATCGCTCTTACGTCATCGGAGAACTCGCCACCGAAACCTTCTCGTTTGACGCCGCAGAAGCCGGCAGCCATCAGGTGCATGTTAAAGATGTCATCTTTGGTTGCACGCACGAAAGCAACGGTACCTTCGACGAGAATGGTGCGGGGCTTGTGGGGCTCGGCGGAGGACAGCTCTCCCTCATCACCCAGCTCGGCGATGCTGTTGACAACAAATTCTCTTACTGCCTTCCTCCGCTCAACAACAGGTCTATAAACGGCCGGCTCAACTTCGGCGCTAAAGCAGTCGTCTCCGGTCCCGACGCTGTCACCACCGACCTCATCTTCCAAGATACGGAAAGTTACTTCTTCCTTAGCCTGGAACATATATCAGTTTCCAGTGATTCGGAGGCCATTGCTTTTAAATCGGCTAGGAATGATTCACAGGTACGGGTGTAGAAATTTTTGGATACATTTAAAAAACATTCTTTTATATATTGAGTATAATTATTCACACTTAATACACAGGAGGAAGGCAACATCATCATTGATTCAGGGACGACACTTACGCTCATTGACGATGAGATTCTGCAGTCTTTGATAGCTAAACTGTCAAAGGTTGTGAAGCTGCCACAGGCGAGTGATCCGGAGGGAATGTTCAATCTCTGTTTTGACGTTTCAGAGTCGAAGAAGTTGGAAGATGGCGACCTTCCGGATATAACATTTCATTTTTCTGGAGCTGATGTTGTATTGAAGCCATTGAATGCATTTATAGAGTTAGATGAGAAGACGCTGTGCCTGGCCATGATATCGAGTGCTGGTGTTGGGGGTATAAGTATTTTTGGAAATGTGGCGCAACAGAATTTTAACGTTGGGTATGATCTGAGCGCCATGAAGTTGACGATTGAACCGACTGATTGTACAGCAGTTTGATGGAGATTTGAGAGGGAGACTCTTTTTAAAGTATATTTTTAATGTTAGATTAGATTTGGAAAAAAAGAATATGAAGTATTTCTTATGTTTTGTGTCGCAATTGTAATTTTTAAAATTTGTATTGAAAATATGAATGATTCTATGGTTCATGAGCTTGAGATTAGCATAACAATATGTTATATACTTACATGCCAATCATAAATTATATTGACAATTTTTATTTATAAACAATCTTATTCAATTAGAATTGCAGGAGGGACAAAATGGTAGAGAGAGACTGAGTAACTAGCATATAACTGGATGGCGGATTAAAAAGGAAAATTGAAGAAATTTTGGACCCAAATAAGTTAATTTATCTTTTTAAAAAAGATTATAATGGGGCATGTAGGCTTCCTGCTGTTTTTGCAGTAGAATAACACTCTAAATGAAAAGGCAAGACAAATTATCTTGAGAAATTGACATGTGCTCTTACCATGCTCATGCCATACTTTATACCTCCAGCAAGAACAACCTCTGATATATTCATAAATGAGACAAAATGAATGGAATCATTGTTGCTTGCAAGAAAGCTCATACAAGCAGATGGAGGAATTTGAATATTGGTGTTAGAAGATAGTCCTGCACAACACCAGATGAATATACTATATAATAATTTTTATGAGGAAAATTTGAAACGAAAAAAATCAGAATTCTGAGGCCAATTGAATGCTATTTAATTATATCTATTTGAGGTTACAATGATTTATTCGTATCTGTTGTTGTTAAATTTGGCATCATTTTCATGTTAGTTGGAGAAGTTGTGCCATGGAAGAGTGGCAAACAGTTACTCATAGCTTCCTCTATAAATGCAAGCAGAATTCAAAGCTTGTTAATAGGCATTAAATCAAGGACTATGGCTGCAAATCTTATCACTGGGCTACATGTTGTTGATGGTATTAAGAGAACGTTTAAAATAAATTGTGATGATAGAGTCGATAGAGCTATACTCGAAGAATAACTCAAAAAACAACATAAGCTTGTCAAAATCAAAACACACTGATATAAAGTTTCTTATTGTCAAACAATGAGTTTAGAGTTATCAAGTGTCGATTTAAAATATAAGCACAAATCCTATGATTGAGGGTCCACTTACGATAGGTTTACCACCAAA
Source organism: Papilionanthe hookeriana x Papilionanthe teres (assembly GCA_022702705.1). Taxonomy (NCBI): domain Eukaryota; kingdom Viridiplantae; phylum Streptophyta; class Magnoliopsida; order Asparagales; family Orchidaceae; genus Papilionanthe; species Papilionanthe hookeriana x Papilionanthe teres. The sequence continues at coordinate 31,656,651 of CM040424.1, read as the reverse complement.
TGTGTTCAATGAGGATGTGGCTAGTATGTGACCCGATTTTTGTATTTCCAAATACAAAAATTTGTTACTACTGCTAGAAAATTTAATTTCTGACAAAGGCGCGAAACACTTGACCCGGAATAACTTGCTATATAGATGTGTACCAAATTTTAATTTACGGCAATAGCATTAAATAAAACTTGATTGCTACTACATAATGAATAAATCAAAGATGATAATCCCAGACCAACAGAAGTGCTGGATCTCTCAGTAGAATTCACAGAATCATAAATAATACTGCCGACATCAATAGTCTTCCTTTCCTGATGCAGTAGTTTAAGATCGCTCGATCTCTAGTCACTTCACTCAGGTGGTTGGAAGGTAATAATCTTGCAGAAATGAAATAGTGCCATACTTTAGAAATACCATTTAACTTGGAGGATTTGAAGTTTACCCTTTTTCCTTTCCTGATCTTCTAAGATCCAGTACCGGTAGTCAAATAAGCAATGATCATATCCAAATCTCCCTCAGATGGAGATAATCAAGAATAGTGACAATCTATAGTCGGTGGCAGGCCATAAAATACATTGATTCTTTCAGGAGTAAATCCTACTCTGACACCTCTGACAAAAACTTCATAATCTTCGGCATCCAGAAAATTCGCATAAAACTCTTGAACTATATGGATAACAACAACAACAGTGAAATAACAGAATTGTTGCCAGTTGTGTGCAACAATAGTGTTTTCAATCATCTCCCCCGGATGATAGAAACTTCGTTCTGAAATGAACTTCCTCGACGTCGCAAATTCGTGGAATCGAAAATGCGCAGCCGCAGTAGAAAATTTGCTCAATATGTTATTTCCTCGAAGTTTTCTCGTGCCTTCCCGCGTTTAGATTTCAGAGCCATCTAAATGTGAAAGAAAACAAGAACAAATTTAAGAATAAAAAATTTAAACTCTTTTTAAGTTTAGAAAACTTAAAATAAGTTTAAAAATCCAAAGAAATCACTAAAAATCAAAAATTTTTTCAAAAATTTTGGTTCTTAGCAAAACCTAGGGAAATCTATGGTGAAAATCGAAAATAAATGGTTTAAAGTGTAGATCTGACCTTGAGACGAAGAAATCGAGTGGTTTCGCGCCCAAATCCTTGATTTTTTAACCTCAAAATGGATTCTAAAAGCTGATTTTCGTGAAAAATGGAGGAAGAAGAAGGCTTAGGCGTCGATAATGGCTTTTGGGGGTATTTAAGGAATTTTTCGGGTACAGGCCAAACAGGCGCTTAGGCGCTGAATTCTAGCGCCTAGGCGCCAGACTTGCCTTTCACAAAAAAATATTTTTAAATTTAATTTTCCACCAAAATTCATAAATTCAACTGCCAATTACTCACATAAGAGTAGGGCTTCAGTTTCTAACTTCCAAAACATTTTCCAAAAATTTTAAAAATTAAATATTAAATCCACCAATCAAACATAAAGTTTTAATCAAACTTCACTAAATTCCATTTATAATCTTCAATATTGGCTCAATATGTTCCAGAAAAGTATCATACTTGATTCAAGTTCCTAATACACAATCAAACACAACAATTTCTAAGCAAAAACAACACACATTGAACATGAAAGCAAATACACAAATGCAATCGATTGACTACAATGATACAACGACTCAACAAACCAGATAATAACGATCTCATTACCAGAATACTCTAATCTTCACAAGGGAAATTGTGTATTCCGCTTGGAAAGAACACTAAAGCTCTCGGGAAATTAGTAGTCATCTTTTCGTCAATCCATTTGTTCTTCGCATACATTTCAACTTGAGCATCTTGATAAGCCGCAAAATAATCAAATTGAAGTTTCATCTGCCATTCTAGATGTTCAATCTGATGAAACATCTCATGAAGGCGATCTCCAATGCTTTTAAACTCCGCTTCAAACTTATCCAAGCGACGAGAAATTTTCTCTAAACTTACCGCGATGAAACCATTGAAGTAGGGTTGAGGATCCTTTGAGACCTTGTCCCTAGCCTCTTCTCCAAGATTTATTCCTTAAATTTCTTCAAAAATTTCTCAAATCTCTCAAGAATGAAGTGTAATGGACGTAACTTTGATTGCTTGATTGTTAGGGATGAAGATGGGTTGATTTAAAGGTGAAAATCGTGTGAAAAACTGAAATTTTTTGGTTTTTGCACGACCCAGTAACCGTGGTGCTTAGGCGCCGAATCTGGCGCCTAGGCGCCGGATCTATTGATAAATAGTTTAACTCGGGCGCTTAGGCGCCGAATCTTGGCGCCTAGGCACTGGAACTATGTTCAACTCCGTTTCGCCTAATCGTCAAATTTCAAAGTTTCGTTCTCCAAGATAGGTAAATTATACTGGTAAGAGTAATCTAGACTCAATAACACAAATTATAAGCAATCATAATGAAGATTAACTTGATCTCCTTTTTACTCGTATTTATAATAGAGTGATCCAATTTCTAAATCTTACATACTTCAAAATAATCTTCAGCTTAAGTCAACAAAGACTTATAAGCACAAATTTTTCTAAAGTAATATAAAATTAGTCAAGATCGAGGCATAACCTTACATTAAAAACATAAAAACACCCACAACAAAAGATAATTATGGGTTGCCTTCCACAAAGCGCTTGGTTTAACGTCGTCAGCCCGACTTAAGTAAATCTTTAATCAGGTTGACTCAATTCATAAGCCTCTTTATAAATCATTTTAATATCTCCCAAATAAGGCTTCAATCTTAATCCATTTACTTTAAAAATTTTTCCTGTTTTGGGGTCTTTAATATCCACAGCTCCATAATGGTATACTTTCTCAATTATATAGGGTCTAATCCATTTAGATCTTAATTTTCCAGGAAAAAGTTTAAACGAGAATTAAACAGTAATACTTCTTGTCTAGGCTCAAAAATTTTTCCTGAAATTTTCTTATCATGTAACATCTTTATTTTCTCTTTATAAATCCTTGCATTTTCATATGATTCATTTCTTATCTCTTCCATCTCATTCAATTGCAATAATCACTTTTCTCCTGCTTCATTCAAATTAAAATTAAACTCCTTTATCGCCCAATAAGCTTTATGTTCAAGTTCAACAGGTAAGTGACAATGTTTACCATAAATTAACTGGTAAGGTGACATTCCGATTGGTGTCTTATAAGCTGTTCTATAAGCCCATAATGCAGAATCAAGTTTATCAACCCAATCAGTTCTTTTAAGATTAACAGTCTTCTCTAAAATTCTTTTAATTTCTCTCGTTTAATACTTCGACTCATTCCACTTGTTTGTGGGTGATAAGCGATTGCAATTCTATGTTTGATTCCAAATTTTTGTAGTAATGATCGAATTCTTACATTCCTGAAATGACTTCCACCATCAGTGATAATTACCTTAGGCATTCTAAATCTTGAAAATATCATTTTCTTTAAGAATTTAGAAACACTTTTGGAATCACAGTTTGGTAAAATAACAGCTTCAATCCACTTTGAAACATAATCAACTGCTAATAAAATATAAGTTTTTCCAGATGATGGAACAAATGGTCCCATAAAGTCTAAACCCCATATATCAAAAATTTCAACATCTAATATATAGTTTAAAAGCATTTCATCATTCTTAGATAAATTTCCCATCCTTTAACATCGATTACATGTTTTCACATAATGTCTCACATCTTTAAATAAGGTAGGCCAATAAAATCCAGAATTTAAAATTTTAAATGTAATTTTATCTATGCCAAAGTGTCCTCCAAAATCGAAATCATGGCATTTTTGAATAATAGCAAAAGTTTCCTCATAAGGCGCACATCTTCGAATTATAGAATCTCTTCCAATTTTAAATAAATGAGGATCTTCCCAAATATAAGATTTAGCATCATATTTAAATTTCTTAATAAACTTGTTATCGAATTCATAAGGTAAAATATTGCTAACTAAATAGTTAACAATATCATCATATCAAGGTGTTTTGCATCCTTGAATAACATATAAAGATTCATCAGGAAATTTCTCATTTATATTTTCTTTCGAAATAATATCATTTTTAATTCTAAACAAATGATCAGCAATTTTGTTTTCAGTTCCTTTTCTATCTACTATTTGAAAATCAAATTCTTGTAGAAGTAAAACCTATCTTATCAGTCTAGGTTTAGAATCCTTCTTAGATATTAGATATTTAATAGTAGAATGATCAGTATGAACTATGCATTTAGTACCAAGAAGATAAGATCTAAATTTATCAAAGGCGTATACTATAGCTAGAAGCTCCTTCTCAGTGGTAATGTAATTTCTTTGTGTTTCAGTGAGAGTTTTACTAGCATAATATACAATTTTGAAAACCTTCTCATATTTTTGTCCTAATACAGCTCCAATTGCAAAATCACTTGCATCACACATTAATTCAAAAGATTTATTCCAATTAGGTGCATCAATGATAGATGCAGTTATTAGTTTTTTCTTTTAGAATATTAAAGGCATTAATACATTCTTTGTTAAATTCAAATTTCGCATCTTTTTCCAATAAATGACAAAGAGGTTTAGCAATTTTAGAAAAATCCTTTATGTATCTTCTATAAAATCCGAGCATGACCTAGAAAACTTCTCACATCGATACATGATAGTAGGTGGTTGCAATTCAACAATAATTTTCACTTTCACTTGATCTACTTCCATCCCTTTTTGTAACACTTTGTGACCAAGTACAATGCCTTCTGTGACCATTAATTGACATTTTTCCCAGTTAAGAACTAAGTTTGTTTCTTCACATCTTTTTAAAACTTTGGAAATGTTTTCCAAACAAGATTCAAAAGAAGTTCCAAAAATTGAAAAATTGTCCATGAATATTTCAATTCCTTTGTCAATCAAATCACAAAATATTGACATCATACATCTTTGAAAAGTTGGAGATGCATTACATAAACCAAAAGACATTCTTCTAAAAGCAAAGGTTCCATAAGGACTTGTAAATGTTGTTTTCTCTTGGTCCTCAAGAGCAATAAATAATTGATGATAACCAAAATATCCATCTAGAAAATAGAAATATGGGTGTCCAGCTAGTTTATCAAGCATTTGATCCAAGAAAGGTAAAGAAAAATGAACATTTCTAGTGGCGTCATTTAATTTCCCATAATCAATACAAATTCGCCATCCAGTAACTTGTCTTGTAGGAATTAGTTTATTTTTATCATTGATAATGACAGTTACACCTCCTTTCTTCGGAACACAATGAATAGGACTTACCCATTGACTATCCGAAATAGGATAAATAATAGCAACATCTAACCACTTAACAATTACTTTTTTAACAACCTTTTTCATGATAGGATTTAATCTTCTTTGCGGTTCAATATTAAGTTTAAAATTTTCTTCCATTAAAATTCTATGCATACAAATGGAAGGGCTTATTCCTCTTATATCAACAATAGTCCAACCAAAAGCTTTCTTATAATTCTTTAACATACCTAGTAATTTTTCTTCTTGATCTTTACTCAGTTTAGAAGAAATAATAACAGGTAAAGTTAACGAATTTCCAAGAAACGCATATTTTAAATGTGAAGGTAACATTTTTAATTCCAGTTCAAGGGCTTTTTTAATTGATGGTAAAAGTATATCATTTTGAGTTATGTCTAAAGTATCCTAGTTATCTTTAATAAAATGAGTATCTTCTTCTTTTACTTCTTCATTTTCATCAGTTAAAAATTCAAATTTTTTTCTGAAATGACTTTACATTTTTCTTGATAATGTTTCTCAATTAAATAATCAATTATATCCATTCGATAACATTTCTCTTTATCAGGGTACTTCATTGATTTAAGAACATTGAATTTAGTCTCTTGATCATTAACTCTCATGGTTAATTCTCCCTTTTGCACATCAATCATAGCTCGTCCGGTAGCTAGAAAAGGTCTCCTAAAATAATAGGTATCTCTTTATCTTCTTCCATATCAAGTACGATGAAATCTACGGGGAAGATAAATTTATCCACTTTAATAAGGACATCCTCTATAACTCCTTTAGGATAAGTGATAGATCTATCGCCTAACTGAAGGGTTACGGTGGTGGGAGTAATCTCTCCTAAATTCAATCTTCGAAAAATAGAAAATGGCATGAGATTAATACTTGCTCCTAAATCACATAAAGCTTTTCCACAAAATTTTTCTCCAATAGCACAGGGTATAGTGAAACTTTCAGGATCCTTAAGCTTTTCAGGTATTTCTTTTGAATTATTGCACTGCATTCTTCACTTAATGCAACAGTTTCAAAAGATTCAAATTTTCGTTTCTTACTTAAAATATCCTTCATAAATTTTGCATAAGTTGGCATTTGTTCCAAAGCTTCAATAAAAGGTATGTTAATAGTAAGTTTCTTAAAAATTTCAAAGAACTTAGAAAATTGATGATCAAGTTTCTGCTATTTAGGTCTTTGAGGAAAATGTGGTGGTGGTTTTTCAACTTCCACATTAATAGGTATAACAGTCTGATCTTGACTAGGAGAGAGAGTTTCTTTAGGTTTTTTGATCTCTTCAACCTCAATCTCTTTTTCAATTTCATTTTGCATTCTTTCTTTTAATTCCTTTCCACTTCTAAGTTGCACAGCCTTAACATGTTCATGTTCTTTTCCAGTTTCCTTTGGATTAATTTCAACATTACTAGGAAGTGTTCCTACAGGTCTGTTATTAATTAAAGTAGCAATTTGCCCCATTTCATTTTCGATATTACGAATAACAGTATTTTGATTTTGTAATTGATTATTCATTTGTAAAATTAATTCTTCTATTGATAACCTTTTCTGTTGATTATTAAATCCAGGAGGTTTATAATTTGGATTAACTTGATTATTCCAATTTTCTGTGGGATGAGATTGATTATTACCCCATTGTTGTTGTGAATTATTTCAGTTAAAATTAGGATGATTTTTCCACCCATGATTATAATAATTTGAATAAGGATTATTTTTACTTGCAATAGCTTGTAAAGTTTCAATAGTTTGAGAATCTTCAATATTAGCAGAGTTATTATGTGAAATATTAATTGCAAAATTATCTAATTTTTTAGACATTGCTGTTACTTGTGAAGCTAGAATAGAAAATGCTTCATTATCGTGAATACTTGCCATCTTTTTAGGATTAATCCTTTCGGAAGGCCATTGAAAATTATTATTAGCCATTTCTTCAATTAAAGTGTAAACTTCTTCAAATGATTTAGACATTAAAGAACCTCCAGCAGCAGCATCAATAATTGATTTTAAAGATCCAATTAATCCATTATAAAATGTTTGAATAATTAACCAATCAGGTAAAGCATGATGAGGACATTTTCTTAATAGTTTTTTAAATCTTTCTCAAGTTTCATATATTGTCTCCCCATCAAATTGACTAAACGAAGTAATATCATTTCTTAATTTAGCAGTTTTAGAAGGAGGAAAATATTTAGCAAGGAATTTTTGTGTCATTTCGACCATGTTTTAATAGAACCGATTGCTTAATGAGTTTAACCACATCTTTGCTTTATCTCTTAAGGAAAAAGGAAAGAGTCTAAGTCTAATAGCATCATCAGAAACATTGTTATATTTAAAGGTAGTATAAAGTTCTAAAAAACTAACAAGGTGTAAATTTGGATCCTCATTTGGTGTTCCACCAAATTGATTGTTTTGCACCATTTGAATAATAGACGGTTTAAGTTCAAAAGAATTAGCATCTATAGTGGGTATTTGAATACTACTATGAAGTTCATCAACTGTAGGGTTAGCATAATCCTTTAAAGGTTTATAAACATTTTGATCATTAAGTTCAATTGGATTTTGAAAAGTAGCCATTTCTTGAAATTTTTGAATTTTTTTTCCTTTTTAATTTTTCTAATTGTTCTTTCTAGTTCGGAATCTAAAGGTATTAATCCTTCGGAACCAAAACTACGCATAAAAAAAGGCAAGGAATAAATTTTTATTTTATTTTATTTTTATATTTTTATTTTTATATTATTATATTTTTTTTATGTTTTTGGAAATATAATATTTAAAAATCTATAAAATGTACCTCTTATCCCCGGCAACGGCGCCAAAAACTTGACCCGATTTTTGTATTTCTAAATACAAAAATTTATTACCACTGCTAGAAAATTTAATTTCTGGCAAAGGCGCGAAACACTTGACCCAGAATAACTTGCTATATAGATGTGTACCAAATTTTAATTTTTGACAATAACATTAAATAAAACTTGATTGCTACTGAATGCTAGGCCATTAGTGATTAATACTTTTTAAATATATGTTTATATAGCAAAATATAATTTTAAAGGAAAATATTTTATATACTTTTTGGGTACTGCGCAAGTATACGTATCGTTTCAAGTAATAAAAGGCTTTGAAACAAAGACCCCAATATCGATCCCACGGGAAAAAAGGGTAATAAAATTTTAAATATTGTATTTCAAAATCTTTTTGTATTTTAATCTAACTATAAATTACTTTTAATTACTAGATTCAGATAAAGAAAACAATAATAAGAAAATGATTTTGTGAAAACAATATAAAACAAAAAACTTTCTTCCTTTCAATTAATCCAAGATTTTTAAGATAATTTAATATTCGTTGGAGAATCTATTTTATGATATTGTGCTAAATGGAAGCATTTCTATTCTTTACCCTTTGATCTAGGCGCAAAGAACATTGGCTAATCTACAAATCAAGTCCGGATGTATTGTTAGTAGAATGGGTTAATCTAGGCTCACACTACTAGATGTCCAATGGTGGCTATGATCGGCCCTACTAGTGACCCTTTCCTTATCTATAAATAAAATTATAAGAATTTAGTCTGTTACTCTAAAAACTTATCAATTCTACGCCCTTTAAATCTTATCTTCCTATTTATTTGCACTTCACCTTGAATAGCCCGCACATGGCCTTCGACTACCCAAGGATTCATGTGACATCTACAAGTTGAGAGTTCTTCTCCTTCTAGGTCTCAAAACTCTTCAACGGGTTTTAACAATTTAAATGGCCAATTTAAAAAGTAAAGTAAGATCAGGTATTAATATCATCACAATGTTTTGAAAATATTTTGATTTTCAATTCTGCAACGAATTTTATATCATCTTATTTATCTTTTCATAATTGAAGGAAGAAAGTAAACTAACTACTCAGAACACATTGAATATAAACAACGAAACATAATAAATAAACTTTGAATCAAAAATAAAATACTTATCTCAAATATTCTTTCTACAAATCTTCTGATTCCTACTGACTCACGAGTGTAATGAACTCCAAATGCAACAACTTGAAAATAAACTCACTAAACTAAATAAAAGTGGCCCTAAATTTCTCTCTCTAAGGATGAGAGATCCTAAAGTGGCTAAGAGATAGGGGATACAATGGGAGCACCATTTTCTGAAGGAGTGGTCTCCTATTTATAGGCTTCAAGGGTTGCCTTGAGGCACCTCTTCAAAACATGTCCAAATTTAATGAATCTTCTAGAAGGTCTGTCTGGAGCCTAGGCGCCGGACACCGCTTCCAGTTCTTCGCACCTCTTCACTTTGGCTCGCACCTCTTCGCGATTAAAACCGTTTTGGAGCGTCCAAATGCAATGTATCACATGTCCTATTATCGAGGAACAACTGCCGGTCTTCTAGAATGTCCAATAACCGCTCACTCCTTCAAAATAACCGTCCAAAAGTCGTAAAAAACTTGACAGTTTCTGTATCGAGTCTGGCGCGTAGGCGCCAACTTCTGGCGCCTAGGCTCCAGGCCATAATTTTTGATAATTCTTGTATTTTGCTCCATTTTTGCTCCTTTTTCACCCTTTTTTCTTTTTTGGACCATTTTACATCACCTACATCCAAAAACACAAAAATACCTTTCATTAAAGCATAATATCCTTAGAAATTGATAAAAATCAAGGCATAAAAATATATATTTTTTTCATGGATTAGTATGAGTGTGGTTTATCTTCATGATATGCTAGAATAGTGAGAATTTATAGGATTTTTACCCACACAACAACTAAAAGTTTAATATTTAACTACATATCACACCTTTTTGAATCTTTACCTACACAACACGTTCCATCAAAATTGAGACCACCGTTGCTACCTTTTACACGCTGTCTCGATTGCATCTTGCCTCGTGAAGAAATACCCTTTCTCCATCTCCCGTGATGGAATTTCACATGTATCTGTTGGCCAACATTTTTTTTAACATGATTTAAATTTAATGTACATATAAATTTATTTTTGAAAATAGCATTTTAATTTTGAGAAATGAGATGAGATTGATCTCATTCATTTAATAGTATAGTTAGTTGGGCACGATACTACTAGTAATACACCACCTTGAGAGAAGCATATCACTTGTTAATAGGCTCTACCATTTAAACTAAAAAATTTATGACATCCGTTTGGTCCCCGAAATCTTATGTGTGACCGACAATTCACCGATTTAAAAAATATGTAAAGATTAGATAGAGTTTATTTTACGTTGGTTCTTAGTTCTCTGTAGAGGCAAACCCCTATAATTAATTACATCTTAAGCAATCGAAATCACCTAAGAAAACTTATCATTAAGATCAGGCATTTGATCTTCAAGAATTCAAAGTTTAGTGTCCATGGTCGCTTGTAGGAAAATTCAAATGGGGAAAGGACCAAATAGGAACAATTATTTTTTGGAGTCAAATGGGTGAGAGGTGTGAGAGGTTAAAGATATGGAGGCGAGCCCCAATGACTTCCCGAATTTATCTAATGTTCGACTTTACAATTTAGAGGTAATATTTATTTGATGTTTACTCCTGCCAATTGTTTAAAACTTAAAACTTACACTTGCACAATATCCGGTCATGTAAAGAGCCTAGGAAGATGGGAGGATTTACTTCATACCGAACGAACAACCTCAAAATATTAAAAGAGTTAGGACTTATACTGCATAACATAACTGTTCAAAAGCCTAAGGGATAAAGTGAGAATGTATTTCGTACTAGACAAACAACTTGATGTCCTATGGATTTATGTTAATTAATACTAATGAAAGTATAGCTGAGTAGCTCTGCTCCAATGTTGAGTGTTGATTTTCATCAGAAGTCGTCCTCAAGTCCACTTGCATCCTCACCATGCTTCAAGCTCCTTGCTCGTGATAGTTCAAGGCTTAGGGTTTATGTCCGAACTTATGATTATTGTTGAGTCTCAGGGCTTGTCGTAGGGTTCCTCCTAAACAAGTGACTTACCGTTCTCTACCCTAGGGGTCTTGTAGGTTTGTTAAAAAAATGCATAAATAAAACATGCCATAATGTATGGTAAACAAAAAAATATAGTAAATAAAATGTAACAGTGCATACATGTCTCCTCCGTTGCTGTTGAAAGGGTTAATACTATGAACGTAGCATGCAAATGTATAAAAATTAAACAAAAGCACGAGGAGAACATTGTCATGTAAAACAAGTTAGGTAGTGCACACATAAGATTAGAGCTAGGTGTAAGAATTTCAGTAAAGGGGGAGCTCAGAATAAGGACTGAAGCCCTAACAATTTTCGATAGACATTCATAGGCAATTGTATGCAACATATATGTGAGAGCTAATATAGGGTAAAAAAATCACCAGCCAGGCAATCAAGGAAGGGTAATCCTCAGCCCGACTTATGTGATTGACATATGAACTACCCAAAAATAAACTTAAAAAGTTATTAATTTTACATGCATAAAAATAGTTTAAAAATTTTATTTGAATATGCAAAATATGATTTAAACCAATAATTAAGAAATTCTAAAATTACCATTTTACCCCTAGGATTTATACCATATAACTCATATATTTGAATTAAAATGATCATGAAACTTTGTTAACCCCTGACTCATGAACAATTTAACATAATAGAGGATAAATTATATTTTTTGATATTTATTTATTTTTTGAAATTAACTAAAACAATAATTATGAAATTCCATTGATAATTAATTTAATCATCCAAGACATGTTATTTGTCCTTAGAAAAACTTTATGATATCTCTAAAAGTCAGAGGATCTCTTAGGGTAATTTTCATGATCTTTTGAATATTATTTAAATTTTAATGATTTTTTAATTGATATTGATAAATAAAATAGATAAAAATATATGTCTATTTATATCAAAAATCCAATTTTTATTTTTCTTTAGCCCCTTTGACTTCATTAAACCCAACAAACTTGATATTATATTTTTTGTTTTTATTTTATTTTTTAGAATTACTTTATTTAACAGTTAATAAAATTATAGAAAAAATATATTTAGGCACTTAAAATATATATATATTTTTTTGTCTAAGAAAAATTATGAGGCCACTTTGGAGTTGTTATCTTTAATCAGAGAAATTTTGTGATATTTTAAAATATAGTTGTATTTTTGTAATTTTTAATTATTTTAATTATGAAAATATTTTTAAAAAATCCATTTTAATTTTAATTTCACTTTTATTTTTCTAAAGTACCTCTAACTTTAATGAGCTCATTAAACTTAATTTTATATTTTTCTGATTTTTATTTTATTTTTTATAATTATTTAATTGATAATTAATAAAACAATAAGAAAAAACATTTATGTACTTAAAATATATTTTTTGTTTCTAAAACTTTTATGAGGGTATTTTAGAGTTGTTTTCCTAAATCAAAGGGATTTTTGTAATATTTTGAAATATATTTGCATTTTCCTAATTTTTTTAATAATTTATTAATTAAAATACTTAGAAAGTTTATTTTTAAATTTTAGATCTCACGTTAAACTTAATTTTATATATTTTTAACTTTTATTTTATTTTTTATGTTTATTTTAATTAAACAAAGGCATTTACATAGAAAATTAAGGCTTTTAGTGTTAGAGGCGTCCTTCGAGCTTGGAAAAATTAGAGGACAACTCTAATACAATGAGCAATAAACCCTGAAATTTTTATGTCATGGTGATTAATATTTAGTCACTTATGATTCAAATAATATTTAGAGTATTTAATTAATTTAAAAATAAATATCAAACAAATATTTGTTATTTTTGGTTTACTGAGTTCCTCTATGTTCATTGAGCATAGTGGTATTTTTATTTTGTAATTCTGATTGTTCTACACTAAGATATGATTTATTTGAAGTTTTATTTCACTTCCTAGATTTAATTAAATTGAAAAATCCTAATTTTTCTACTTATACATGTCGGCGCCAACTCAACCTAGGCAGCTCTGAAGCTCCGCACAACGCCTCCCAATTGGTTGCAATTTCTATGTAGCTTGCCCCATCAGCCCACGAACTGGGTCATGTACTGATCCGATCCTTCATCCGCTACGATGCAAGCCGTCATATTCTGACCCGAACCGCAATTACGTAGTTAATTATTTTCCCGACAAACAAATTTGACCCAAATTGTTTTTATGTGGCTAGTTTGCAAAATAGATATGTTATAGATTTTTAGAATTTAATTTATAGTTCACACAATAAGGGTACTACGCAAGTATACATATCATTTCAAGTAATATAGGTTTTTCTTTTAAAACCTGTATCGATCCCGCAGGAAAGTTGAAGCTATTTTATCTACTTAGAAAACTTAACTTAAACTACAAACAAAATATTTTAGGAAATAAGATCACAAGTTAATGTGTAAACAGAAGTAACTGATTCCTACTAAGTCGGCTTCAAAACTTAAATAAAATGTAAAGTGTTTCTAAACTTGTTTAATGTAAGGAGGTCAAATTATGTGAAAGTATTTCCCCTTGTAAAGTGATCATAATCAGTGTTGGAATCAAATGTTTAAACATAGTTTTGTGACAAATAGAAGCAATCCTATTCTTTATCCTCTTCCAAGTGCATAATGAGCATTGACTAACCTACAGTTAAGTTCCTAAATCTCAGGTTATGTTGGATAGATTCTAGCCTCTCACTTCTAGATTACCCATTGTGCCCTCTCTTTAGGACTAATCAGTCTTTAGATTCCAAACTCTAGATCAAATTAGTTAAAGTTCTTGTGTGACACCCTAGAATCACCAATTTAGACCCATCAAAATTTATCTCCCTATCTATTTGCACTAACCAATGAGCTATCTTATCACCCACTATATTAATGTGATTCTTACTAGTTGAGGAATGCATAGCCCTCCCGGGTCATTATGAACTCACAAAATGTTTTACAAACCAATTGTCCATATTGAATATGTAAATTAAGTACGAAGTAATGAATCATCACAAGTATGGAATAAGAGAAATCATAATTAATTCAAATCCTCGACATGATTAAGTCTTATTGTAAGGAGAAGAATAAAGAAAACTACTAAGATTTCATGAGAATAACAAAAACAAAACTTGATTTATATTTAAATTAAAGATTAAATAGTTAAACATAACTGAAACAAAAATATAAAATACTTATCTCAAACTCTTCCCCAAGCAAATTCTCTTAAGTTCCTTTGATGACTATTTCTACTCCAATAGACTCACCAAAACACATACTAAAAAGACTCTCACTCACAACACTCCATAACACACACTGACCCGAGCCGCGCTTAACGCAGTAATGTTTGCTTCCAAAAGATAGCCAAAAACTTTGACTTAATTTATAAATAGCGGCTAGTGTATAAAATTAATATTATATAATTTAGTAAATATTTTTACACACTAGGGGTACTACATAAGTATACGTATTGTTTCAAGTAATATAGGGTTTTTAAACAAAGACCCCGGTCACGATAAAAATACATTAAGAAATTCATATCTATTTTTGATGAAATTACACTTTAAAGAAAGGTATTTTCTTTATTTTACTGCAGGAATGAAGATTTATAAGTGATGGAAGAAAAAAGCATGAAATGGAGAGAATATGGATAAAAAAGGAAGAAATTCATACAAATTGAACTAAGTCGCCGACGGCAAGATCATAAGGAGAATTTCTGAAAGAATTATAACTACCTCGCCGACAGCGAGCCCGAGCCCGCCGACAGCTAGATCACGCGGTTTGAAGACCTTCTAGAAGCCCCGCTGAAGGCGAGGTCGTTTCCCGCCGACGGCGAGACAGTTCAAAATGTAAATACATTGAACCTAGATGCTTTTTGAAGAGGTGTTTAAGCATCCCTTGGACCTTTGCCTACCTCTATAAATAGAGGATGAATTTTAGTCTTTAGTGTGTCTCTTTTTGGTGTCTTAAGTGTGTCTGTTGTTTGTCATTAGTGAGTTTATTGAGTTATTTGTATTTGAGTGCTATATAGTTAGAAGTTTGCTGTACTAGAAGGAAAAGTCAAAGGAACTTCAAGAGTACTGCTTGGGAGGAAATTAAGATAAGTATCTTTGTTTATTGTTGTTGTTAACTTTAGATGAAATCCATGCTTTGTTTTATTCCCATGCATTCTGAGTAGTTTTCTTAGTCTTTCTCCTTGTTTATGAAAATTATGTGAATTGATGAAATTAAATAGAAGTACCTAATATATTAAAATAAATTATGATAATTTTTACTTAAAACTTAATTTACTTTCAATCTGACCAATTGAGTCGTTAAAATATGTTGAATTATCAACTATAGTAAAAATTACATCCAATATTCAGGGAAGTCAAAAACCTTGGAAGGAGAGTGCAAATAAATAGAGAAATATTAATTATCAGACGTAGAATTGGACATTTTAGTGTGACAGACTAAAATATTCAATTTGGTCCTATTGTTTGAGAGCTGAAGTGTAGATGTTAGCCCTCGAGTGAGGGGAACGTGGGAGCTCCGAAGTGGCGACCGGTATCCTCCCGACCTAGCCGCGGATTCGATAATCAAACATAGGATTAGTCAATGTTCTTTGCACCTGGACCAAAGGGTAAAGAATAGGAATGCTCCTATTTGTCACAATACAATTCAAAGATTCTATTTAAATTCGTCATTCACTTAATTTTCTAAAAAGCAAGGAGAAGGATACTTTTTCTGAATTATTTAAATCAACTTTATTTCAAGCATTAGTTTACTTTAGTTTGCTTTAGTTACTTTAAAATTCTTTTTACTTTATTAGTAAGTAATTCCTTTAAATTTAGTTGATACAAATCTGTTAAAAACTTCCCTGTGGGATCGATAACCAGGACTCCACTAGAGCCTTGTATTACTTGATACGATACGTATACTTGCGTAGAATCCACATTATACATTCCATCATAAAATCATATATATATTAAAGCGGGATCAAGTTTTTGGTGCCGTTGCTATTAACATAATTTGCAAACATATAAAAAGTGGGTCAAGTTTTTGGCGCCGTTGCCGGGGAAGTAAAGAAATTATTTACTAGAGTAACGGACTATTTTGTTTTATAAAATTGTATGTGAAAATTTGGAAATGAAAATTTAATACCATACGATTCAGAATTAGAGCGTACAATTAAAAGAATTAGAAAAAAAAAAGAGAAATTATAAATTTAACACAAATGGCAAATATTCCTGAAAATGAAAATATCAATCTACCAAGACCATTACGAGATTATGCCAACCCTACATTAGAGGAAATTCATTTAAATATTCAAAACCCTGATGTAGCTGCTAACTCATTTGAACTTAAACCTGCAATTATCCAAATGGTATAAAACAATCAATTTAGTGGTTCACCTACTGAAGATCCTAATTTACATCTTGCTAGTTTTTTAGAACTTTGTGCTACTTTCAAATATGAAGGAGTATCTAACGATGCTATTAGACTTAGAATTTTTTCTTTTTCTTTAAGGGATAAGGCTAAAATGTGGTTAAATTTGTTAGCACCTGGATCTATTAAAACTTGGGGAGAGTTATCACAAAAATTTCTATCCAAATATTTTCCATCATCTAAAACTGCTAAGCTTAGAAATGATATAACTTCTTTTAGTCAGTTTGATGGAGAATCAATATATGAAGCTTCGGGAGAGATTTAAAGAACTTCTTAGGAAATGCCCACATCATTGTTACCAGATTGGTTAATTATTCAAACTTTCTATAATGGATTAGTAGGATCTTTAAGATCAATCATCGATGCTGCTGCTGGAGGATCATTAATGTCAAAACCATTTGATGACGCCTATGAACTAATCGAAGAAATGGTAACCAATAATTTTCAATGGCCTGCTGATAGAATGAATCCAAAAAAGATAGCTAGTATTCATGAAAATGATGCAATATCTATGTTAGCTTCACAAATCGCTGCTATATCTAAAAAATTAGATCATTTTGGAATGAATTACTCTCTAACTATATCAGAAGAAAATTCATCTGGACAACTTATAGAATCCCAATCTCAATATGAAACTATAAATGTAATTAATATCAGACCCAATAATCCGTATGCGAATTATTATAATCCTGGATGGAAAAATCATCCTAATTTTAATTGGAATAATAACACAACTAATCAACCATGGATGAATAACATAACACAACCATTAGGAATCCCTTCCAATCAAGGAAATTCTAATTATAAACCTAATTATCCTCCTGGATTTAATAATAATAACCCACAATTTAAAGATAAGAAATTATCAATAGAAGAATTAATATTAAATATGGGTCAACATTTACAAAATTAAGGAAATCAATTACGAATACAAGGTAATCAATTACAAAATCAAGGAACAGCTATTAAAAATATTGAAACTCAACTTGGACATATAGCTACCGCACTTAATAATAGAATGCCTGGAATATTTCCTAGTAATGTGGAAATAAATCCCAAAGACAAAGGAAATGAACAAATTAAAGCAATGCAATTACGAAGTGGAAAAGAATTAGAACCTCAAATTACAAAAGAACTTGAAAGTCAAAAAGAGGAAGTGGAAATTGAAAAGGAAAAGAATCAACAAGATCCAAACTTAGAAAATCTTTTAATACCAATGAAAATTTCTATGGAAAAACCTCCACCACCATTTCCTCAATGACTAATTCAACATAAAAAAGATAAACAATTTGCTAAATTCCTTGAAATTTTGAAGAAATTAGCGATAAATATTCCTTTCGTAGAAGCTTTAGAACAGATGCCAAACTATGTAAAATTCATGAAAGATATTCTAAATAAAAAAGAAAATTTACCGATAATGAAATGGTCGCACTTAGTGAAGAGTGTAGTGCTATTATTCAGAAAAAACTTCCTAAAAAATTAAAAGATCCTGGTAGTTTCACTATACCCTGCGCTATTAGAGAAAAATTCTATGGAAAAGCTTTGTGTGACTTAGGAGCTAGCATCAATCTAATGCCTCTATCAATTTTTAAGAGATTAGGATTGGGAGAAATTTCACCTACTTCAGTAACTCTTCAGTTAGCTGATCGTTCTGTTACATATCCTAAGGGAGTTATTGAAGATGTATTAGTAAAAGTGGATAAATTTATCTTCCATTTAGATTTTATTGTTTTAGATATGGAAGAAGATAAAAAAATTCCTATCATTTTAGGAAGACCATTTTTAGCCACAAGAAAAGCTATGATTGATGTTTAGAAAGGAGAATTAACTATGAGAGTAAATGACCAAAAAGTTACTTTTAATATTGCTAAATCAATGAAATATCCTGCACTAGAAAAAGATGATGAGTGTTTTTGAATGGAAGTACTTGATCATTTACAAAAAGAACATTTTAATGAATATTATGAAGAAAAATTATAAAAAGAAAATACTGAATTAATCGAAAAAGCCGATATAAATGAAGAACTAGATTATATTCAAGAGAAATTTGAATTTTTGGATAGTACAAAAAACACTAAAAAAATATAGTTCCATCGATTATTAAACCTCCTGAACTTGAATTAAAAATGTTACCTAATCATTTAAAATATGCTTACTTAAGTAATTCTTTAACTCTACCAGTTATTATTTCATCCGAATTAAATGAATCTCAAGAACAAAAACTTTTAGATACTTTAAAAAAATATAAGAAAATTTTTGGTTGGAGTTTAGCAGATATTAAAGGAATTAGTCCTTCAATCTGTATGCACAAAATTATTTTAGATAATGAACATAAGCCTAAAGCAGATCCACAAAGGAGATTAAATTCGATAATGAAAGAAGTAGTTAAAAAGGAAATTTTAAAATGGTTAGATAATGGTATTATATATCCTATTTCTGACAGTGCTTGGGTAAGCCCAATCCACTATGTACCTAAGAAAGGAGGAGTGACCGTCAAAGCTAATGAAAATAATGATCTTATCCCTATAAGATAAGATACTGGATGGCAAATATGTATTGATTATAGAAAATTAAACACAGCCACCAGGAAAGATCACTTCCCTTTACCATTTCTAGACCAGATGTTAGATAGATTAGCCGGAAATAAATATTTTTGTTTCTTAGATGGATATACCGGTTATCATCAAATACAAATTGCTCCTGAGGATCAATAGAAAACTACATTTACTAGTCCTTATGGAACTTTCACTTTTCGAAGGATGCCTTTTAGATTATGTAATGCACCTGCAACATTCCAGAGATGTATGATGTCTATATTTAGTAAATTAATTGATAATGCAATAGAAGTATTTATGAATGATTTCTCTGTATTTGGAACAACATTTGACACATGCTTAAATCATCTTGAAAAAGTATTTGAAGTATGTGACAAAACTAATTTGGTTCTTAATTGGGAGAAATGTCAATTTATGGTTACAGGCGGCATTGTATTAGGGCATAAAATTTCGGAAAAAGGCATGGAAGTAGACTCTGCAAAAATTCAAGTTATAGCTAAATTACCACCTCCTACTACGGTAAAAGGGGTAAGAAGTTTTCTTGGACATGCTGGATTCTACAAACGTTATATTAAAGATTTTTCAAAAATTATTAAACCTATATGCCAACTTCTTGAAAAGGACAAGAAATTTGAATTTAAAACTGAATGCCTGAATGCTTTCGAATTATTAAAAGATAAATTAATTACAACACCTATAATAGTTTCACCTAACTGGGAGAAACCATTTGAGCTTATGTTTGATGCTAGTGATTATGCTATAGGAGAAGTTCTTGGGCAAAGATATGATAAGATTTTCAAAGTTATATACTTATGCTTAAGTAAAACTCTAAATGATGCTCGAAATAAATTATATAGTTATCGAAAGAGAATTATTAGCGAGTTGTATATGCTTTTAATAAATTTCGGAATTATCTAATAGGAACTAAATGTATTGTACATACCGATCATTCTCGTTATAAAATATTTAATGCAAAAGAAAGATTCTAAACCAAGATTAATTAGATGGATATTATTAATGCAAGAATTTGATTTTGAGATCATTAACAAAAGGAACTGATAATCAAATTGTCGATCATTTATCAAGATTAGAAAATCATGAATTATCCGATATTGATAATGAAATTTTAGACGATTTTTCGATGAACAACTTTATAATATAAATGAGTGGAAAATACCTTGGTATGCTGATATAGTAAATTATATAGTAAGTGATATATTACCACCTATGTTAACTTTGCAACAACAGAAAAAATTCATTCATGATACTAAAACATACTTTTGGGATGAACTTTACTTATATAAGCAATGTAAGGATTTAATTATTAGAAGATGCGTGCCTTATGAAGAAACTGAACCAATCATTCAAAAATGTCATGACTCTGATTTTGGAGGACATTTTAGGATAGATAAAACTGCGTATAAAATTCTACAATCAGGATTCTACTGGCCTACTCTATTTAGGGATGTATATAAATATATAAAAACTTGCGATAAATGCTAAAGAGTAGGAAACATATCGAGAAAAAATGAAATGCCTCTGAATTTTATATTAGAAGTTGAAATTTTTGATGTTTGGGGATTAGATTTCATGGGACCTTTTATTCATTCATTTGGAAACTCATATATATTAGTAGCTGTTGATTATGTTTCCAAATGGATCAAAGCACAAGCTTTACCTAAGTGTGATGCTAAAAGTGTTTCAAAATTTTTAATGAAAAATATTTTTACTAGATTTGGAATGCCGAGAGTGATTATCACTGACGGAGGAACTCATTTTAGAAACAAATATATTCACAAACTAGTAGAAAAATATAATATTATGCATAAAATATCAATCGCTTATCATCCACGAACTAGTGGATTAGCTGAAGTTTCTAATCGAGAGATTAAGCGTATATTAGAAAAATCCGTAAACCACTAATAGATTGGATTGGTCTATAAGACTAGATACTGCATTATGGGCATACAAGACTGCTTATAAAACTCTGATTGGAATGACTCCTTATAGGCTTATATATGGAAAAACTTGCCACTTACCAGTTGAATTAGAACATAAAGCATATTGGGCGATTAAAGAATTTAATTATTATATGAAAGAAGTCTGGTGAGAAGAGATTGTTGCAATTAAATGAATTGGAAGAATTAAGAAATGAATCATATAATAAAGATAGAATTTATAAAGAAAGAATGAAATTATGGCATGATTGGAAGATTAATCAGAGAAATTTTGAACTGGGACAAGAATTTTTGCTATATAATACTAGATTGAAATTATTTCTGGGAAATTGAAATCTCGATGGTTAGGACCTTTCACCATAACTCAAATATTTTCATATGGAACTATAGAAATTGAAGATCCAAAAATAGGACATAGATTTAAGGTAAATGGACATAGATTAAAACCATATTTTGAAGGTAGAAGACCAAATTTTAAAGAGGTTTTAATGCTTAGTCAACGTGATTACTAATTGAAATTAGGTCGAGCTGACGACGTTAAACCAAGCGCTTTATGGGAGGCAACCCATAGTAGTCTTTTATTTTAATTATCTACAAATTAGTGAGTCTATATTATTAAAACTAATCTTACTAAAATTTTTAATTAGAATCATCACAAATTTGAACATATATGATGAGATCAGAAAATATTCGGACCAGAGCAAAATAGGACGATTTTTACGAACCTCGCCTACAGCGAGCCCGAGCCCGCTGACAGCGAGATCGTGTGCCATGACTTGAGTCAGTTTTATAACTAGCTCGCCGAAGGCGAGAAACTTCCCGCCGACGGCGAGTCAGTTGAAATTTGGGTTTCTTAAGAATTTTCGTGCGGTTTTGGACGAATCTAAGCCATTTCTTCGTAGGAAATTATCCCGAATCCAAATTTACACTGTTTTCTTCCTTAAAAATGACTAGAGACCAATCCTTTCAATCTGAAATGGCCACCAAACTCTTAGAAACTACAAAAACTGAAGTTTTTAATCGAAGAAAATTCGTCAGTTCGGAGGCGCAGCGTATCTTCAACAAAGGCTTGATGAAGAAAAGAGTTATTAAAGAAAGATGATTTGGCAACAGAGGAGTAGAGAATTCCACTACAAAAATTGAAGAAATGATCGCACAGCGGCATTGGGAGGTATTTTGTTATACGACATTCGCTGTAGTTATTCCAGTAGTTAAAGAGTTTTACTCTAATTTACATGCGATCAACAATGGAAATGTCTATGTCAGAGGAAGATGGATAACATTTACTCCTTCAAGGGTAAATGAATTATTTTCTATAGAGAATACCTTTATTTGTCATTATTCCAACTTTGTGCCTTCAAGATACAATATGATCTATAGATACCTGACCGACGAACCTGATGATTGGGAGTTACGCGAAGACGGGTATTTCAGTTTTTCTGCATCACTTCTTAACCCTGTCTCGAAACATTGGCATTTGTTTATATCATCAAAACTATTACCTATTATGAGGGTAAATAAGGTTTCAAAGGAATGCGCTATATTAAACTACTGTATTCAAATTGGACTACCTATCAATGTTAGATCAATAATAGTAAAGTCTGCATTGGGATTGATTATGCATGGGTCAGTTCATGGACTTGGACACCCGTCTACTATATTTGCTTTATGCAGTCAGTACCAAGTTTCTTATGAAGCTTGGGAAAAAGTACTTTTACCATGGAAACCACTTGATCCTACGGATATGTTTCCAACTTTGGATAACAATGATGAGATTACCATTATTTCGACGAGCATCACAGAACAATCCTTTAGCAAGGCCCCTTACCGATAAAACTAATTTCATTCTGAAGAAGATTAAAGGATTGGAGAAAGAATTGCAAAATGTGATGAATTCCATCGATAATATCTCTGATATGTTTGATCACATTGACTGGAGGATGAAGGAGCACTTTGATCATATTGGACATCTGGAGGCCAGTTTTATTCATTTACTAAGACAGAAAGGGTGGATTAATGAAGAATCTACTGCAGAATTCCCTTTCAGGCCTTTCTACAATTTATTCATGCACCTGCGTTGTATCGGGAATATCAGAGAAGATGATAGTTAAGACACTGAAGAGTAGGAAAGATTTCTATGTTTATTTCATATATTTGTGTATATATGTGTTGATTTGGATTTAGGTTTTATTATGAGTCGAACTTTGATTTGATCATCTCAGAATTGATGAGATTTTATGTAATTGTTATGTCTCAGCATTTAGAGTGTTGTGGTGTGGATTGCGATGCTGAGTATTATGGATTTGAACATTTAAGTTAAGTATGTTGTTAAGTTGTTAGTATGGAGTTTGTAAGTCTCATGGATTTCATATATTAAAGTTATATTGTTTGTGTTGTGTGAACTTTTTTGTGAGTAGAAGTACCTAATTTTCATACTATTATTAAATTAAGTGATCGGAATATTGATTAAAGGCAAATTGAGGTTGAAAATGATTGACGAATTTCAAAAATTTAAAAATTTTGGGAACTCGCCGACGGCGAGAATTATCTCGTCGACAGGGAGAAAACCCGCTGACAGCGAGACTGAGCTCGCCGACGGTGAATTTTTCCCGAAACTTTTGCCTTATCAAATTAATTAGCTCGCTGACGGCAAGAAAAATCTCACCGACAACGAGATCGCGAAAAGATCTATATTTGACCTTTCAACCGACACTCTTCATCGTCCCCTTCCTCAAAACTTCGAAAAAACCGACCTAGGGCTTGAGAGATCTCGGATTTGAGGTGATTTCAACACTTTTTAACACCGGATTTCATCTTCCCTTGGTAAGAGCTTCACTCCTATGCAAAAATTTTTGATTTTCACCATGGATTTCTTCTACATTGGGGAATTTTGAAAAAAATCTAAAATGTGGAGAAAATACTTGTAAGAATTTCATGGAAATTGATTTAAATGGATTTTAGATGTTGTAGGAAGCCTTCTTAGTAATATTTTGGAGTTTAGTTAAGATTTTTGCAAATTTCACAGATCGAGAAATGGCTCCACGACAAAAGCGACGATTGGATTACGATGAAACTCGTTTCGTGAATGCGAGGGCACAATCCGGATATTTCCACAATATTCGATCCGGAAAATGCATTCAAGATCGAGTTTTCAAGAATCCGGGAGGAGAAGTTGAGCGATTCATTAGGGAGCGAGGATGGGAAAATTTACGTTTCATGACCAACGGAAGCGGTATAGAAGTAGTAAAGGAATTTTATGCAAATTTAACACGAGTCGAAGATGCATCGGTTAAGGTTAGAGGATTTTTCGTAGAATTCAACGCTGCTAGAATAAACGCTTATTATTAAGTACGAGACACCTACACCAACGAGTTTGAAACTTTTGGAACTATGGAAGGACTACTGGAAGAGGTGATCGACTTTCTCACTGATGGGAAAGGAGTCTGGAAGATAAAGTAGCGGGAACAGGTAAACTTCCCTGTTTCTATGTTAAATGAAACATCTAAAGCCTGGCATTATTTTATTTATTCTACTTTGTTACCTACCTACCACCATAGTGTGGTAACAAGAGATAAAGCACTTCTGAATTTCTGTATTCAGAACCAGAAGAGTATTAATGTGGGAAATGTTATTTATAAGAATATATTAGCCACCGCTAGAAATGAAAGTGGAGGAGGACTAGGACATCCTGGTCTTATTTATGCACTCTGCCAATTATCTGGGGTAGAGGCAAGAGATAATGAGGAATGGGTTGAACCTATGAAACCCCTTACTCAGGCTAATATAAAGAAATATGAATCCCACGAAGAATGGAGATCTGGGACAAGGGATTATGTACCTTCTTCAAGTAGAGATATACCCTCTACTAGTTATGATCCACCCCCTCAGTACATCACTCCTACCCTTCAAGATCTGATGAATGAGCTGACTCTGAGTAGAAAGAGTTTTGAGCTATTTGGAGAAAATATGGAAAGAAGGTTTGAGCATATAGACCAAAGGATCGGAGGCTTGGAAAGAAGACACAACTATGATAGCGAATATCTCCAGCGACATTCGGAATACGAAATTGCATACTATGAGGTCGAACGTCGATATAGGAGTGGTGATTTAGATGTTGTCTTTCCTGAGTGCCCCCACTATTCACAGTACCAGCCTGCTCAGCCTTCTCAGCCTGGAGATCAGGGAGATGACATAGCTTGGGATTTTGATGCAGTAGTTTAGAGCATTTGTTTGATTTGTTTAGTTTGTTTAGACTTGTTGTTTTGGAAACTTTAGTATTTTGGATGTAATTATTCTGTAGTTTCTAGAGACTGTGGATGTTGGTATATTTGCTTATGCTATGATATTAGACTTCTTATGTGTGTTAAATTAGTTTGCAATTTTTTATATATATAGGATGTTAGTCTAAGTTTTTATAAGTTATGAATGTTAACATTGTTTAGATTATTTTAATATGTTTTAAAGTAGATTAGTTGATTGTATGTGTAGTAATAGATTAAGTTTTCATTTGTTAGGTTTGATACTTATTTTAAAATTTCAGCCCTGCACTTTCTTTTAAATACTATATGTGGAAGAATACTAACGATACAGAGTTCTTTAAGTAATGAAAAAGCTCGCAAAAATTTCAAAGAAAAGAAATACGTAAAGCTCAAAGGTATGATGAATTTTACTATATACTTTCCCTTTTCACTATTAGTATAGATAGAAAAATTTAAGTTTGGGGGAAGGTAAAAATACAAATTTAATTTTTAAATTGTTATCAATTTCTATTTTCAAAAATTATTATCAAATGATTTTCTATAGTAATTTTTCAATTCAATAAACATGAATTACTTTATTTTATTATTATAGAAAGCTAAATAAATGTTTCTAGTAATTTAATTAATTAAATGGAATAAGATATTTGGTTAAAAGGAATAAGAATATAGTAAACTATTTAAAGTAAGGAAAACTATATTCTAAAAATTGAAAATTCTTAAGTATTTAAGCGAAAAAAAAGGATTGAAACTCAATAAAGTAAAGGCTATGAAATATATATAAATCAAGGGAATATTTTAAGTTTCAAATTTAGGAAGAAAAAGTTGAAGTTCAAAATTATTAACAGGCTATCCAGATATAGTAATCCTCACTTGAAAAAGAAAAAGAGAAGGATTGAAAATCAATCCAAAAAGAAAAAGAAAGAAGAAAAGAAAAGAATATATATATATATATATATATATATATATATATATATATATATATATATATATAAAAGTGAGGAGAAGCTTGAGGAGATGCCTTATCAAAAAATTGGCTTCAATGGATTCAACCTAAAGAGTAAAACTTAATTATATTTCTAAAACTTATATTTTTGAATTAGTATTTTACTAAATAGTGTTTTCTTGAATTTCTTATCATCTAAATATCTTAAGTAATTTGCTCTTTTTAAATATAGTCATTCCTGAAATAAATAGAAAGCTAGAAATCTTAGACCTGATAACTAGATAATCTTATGTCTATAAAGTTAATTTAATTACTTAGAAATATTTCTATTCAACTTTACTATAATATTATTTAAATTTAGTTCATAGTATATCCGAATTGAAAAATTCTATTACGGAAATCATTATTTTTGTTAGTATTAAAATTACTTGAGGACGAGTAATAATTAAGTTTGGGGGATTTTGATCACAGAAAAATACATTAAGAAATTCATATCTATTTTTGATGAAATTGCACTTTAAAGAAAGGTATTTTCTTTATTTTACTGCAGGAATGAAGATTTATAAGAGATGGAAGCAAAAAGCATGAAATGGAGTGAATTTGGATCAAAAAGGAAGAAATTCATGCAAATTGAACTAAGTCGCCAACGGCGAGATCGAGGCCGTCGACGGCGAGATCATAAGGAGAATTTCTGAAAGAATTATAACTATCTCACCGACAACGAGCCCGAGCCCACCGACAGCGAGATCGCGCGGTTTGAAGACCTTCTAGAAGCCCCGCTGACGGCGAGATCGTTTCCCTCCGACGGCGAGACAGTTCAAAATGCAAATACATTGAACCTGGACGCTTTTTGAAGAGGTGTTTAAGCATCCCTTGGACCTTTGCCTACCTCTATAAATAGAGGATGAATTTTAGTCTTTAGTGTGTCTCTTTTTGGTGTCTTAAGTGTTTCTGTTGTTTGTCATTAGTGAGTTTCTTGAGTTATTTGTATTTGAGTGCTATTTAGTTAGAAGTTTGTTGTCTTAGAAGGAAAAGTCAAAGGAACTTCAAGAGTACGCTAGGGAGGAAATTGAGATAAGTATATTTGTTTATTATTGTTGTTAACTTTAAATGAAATCCATGCTTTGTTTTATTCTCATGCATTCTGAGTAGTTTTCTTAGTCTTTCTCCTTGTTTATGAAAATTATGTGAATTGATGAAATTAAATAGAAGTACCTAATATATTAAAATAAATTGTGATAATTTTTACTTAAAACTTAATTTACTTTCAATCCGACGATTGAGTTGTTAAAATATGTTGAATTATCAACTATAGTAAAAATTACATCCAATATTCAGGGAAGTTAAAAACCTTGGAAGGAGGGTGCAAATAAATAGGGAAATATTAATTATCGGATGTAGATTTGGACATTTTAGTGTGACAGACTAAAATATTCAATTTGGTCCTATTGTTTGAGAGGCGAAGTATAGATGTTAGCCCTCGGGTGAGGGAACGTGGGAGCTACGAAGTGGCAGCCAGTATCCTCCTAGCCTAGCCGTAGATTCAGTAATCAAACATAGGAATAGTCAATGTTCTTTGCACCTGGACCAAAAGATAAAGAATAAAAATTCTCCTATTTGTCACAATACAATTCAAAGATTCTATTTAAATTCGTCATTCACTTAATTTTCTAAAAAGCAAGGAGAATGATACTTTTTCTGAATTATTTAAATCAACTTTATTTCAAGCATTAGTTTACTTTAGTTTGCTTTAATTACTTTAAAATTCTTTTTACTTTATTAGTAAGTAATTCCTTTAAATTTAGTCGATACAAATCGTTAAAAACTTCCTGTGGGATTGATAACCGAGGACTCCACTAGAGCCCGTATTACTTGATACGATACATATACTTGCGTAGAATCCACATTATACATTCCATCATAAAATCATATATATATTAAAGCGGGATCAAGTTTTTGGTGCCGTTGCTATTAACATAATTTGCAAACATATAAAAAGTGGGTCAGACCCCAGTATCGATCCCAGAGGGAAGATTTATAAAAATAAATTTTCTATGAAGTAAAAGCGAAATAAAATAGTAAAATTTTTTTTTTATCTTTTAATTTGATTATAAATTACTATTACTAGATGCAAATAAAGTAAACAATAATAAGATTTTATGAACTCTAAATAAAATAAGCAACTTTCTTTCCTTCAATTAATCTAAGATTTTTAAGATAATTTAATATTCGTTGGAGAATTTAATTTATGGTATTGTGACAAATAGAAGCATTCCTATTCTTTACCTTTTGATCTAGGCGCAAAGAACATTGACTAATTTACAGAATAGGTCCTGATGTATTGTTAGTAGAATGGGTTAATCTAGGCTCACACTTCTAGATGTCTAAGGGTGGCTATGGTCAGCCCTACTAGTGACCCTTTCCTAGTCTATAAATCAAATTATAAGAATTTAGTTTGTCAGTCTAAAAACTTATCAATTCTACGCCCTTTAAATATTATCTTCCTATTTATTTGCACTTCACCATGAATAGCCCGCACATGGCCTTCGACTACCCAAGGATTCATGTGACATTTACAAGTTAAGAGTTCTTCTCCTTCAAGGTCTCAAAACTCATCAACAGGTTTTTACAATTCAAACGGCCAATTTGAAAAGTAAAGTAAGATCAAGTATTAATGTCATCACAATATTTTGAAAATATTTTGAATTTTAATTCTCCATCGAATCTTTATATTATCTTATCTATCTCTTCATAATTGAAGCAAGAAAGTAACTAACTACTCAGAACACATTGAAAATAAATAACAAAACATGATAATTAAACTTTGAATCAAATATAAAAATATAATTATCTCAAATATTTCTTCTACGGATCTTCGATTCCTACGACTCCACGAGTGTAATAAACTCCGGATGCAATAACTTGAAAATAAACTCACTAAACTAAACAAAAGTGGCCCTAAATTTCTCTCTCTAATTCTCTCTCTAAGGATGAGAGATCCTAAAGTAGATAAGAGAAAGGGGTACAATGGGAGGGGCACGTTTTCTGAAGAAATGGACCTCTATTTATAGGCTTCAAGAGTTGCCTTGAGGCACCTCTTGAAAACATGTCCACATTCAATGAATCTTCTAGAAGGTCGGTCTGGCGTCTAGTTGCCGGAATCTGGCGCCTAGGCGCCGGACACCGCGTCCAGTTCTTCGTACCTCTTTACTTTGGCTCGCACCTCTTTGCGATTAAAATCATTTTGGAGCGTCCAAATGCAATGTATCACATGTCCTATTATCGAGGAACAGCGCCGGCCTTCTAGAATGTCCAATTACCGCTCACTCCGTCAAAATAACTGATTAAACGTTGTCAAAAACTTGACAATTTTCGTATCGAGTCTGGCGCCTAGGCGCCAGGCCATATTTTTTTTATACTTTTGGTATTTTGCTCCATTTTTGCTCCTTTTTGCTCCTTTTTGCTCCTTTTTCCTTTTTAGTCCTTTTTACATTACCTACATCCAAAAACACAAAAAATACCTTTCATTAAAGCATAATATTCTTAGAAATTAATAAGAATTAAGACATAAAGAAATAGGTATTTTTTTATAGATCAAAATCCCACAAACTTAAATGTTACTTGTCCTCAAGTAACTCTTTTTACTACATAAAATATAACTTTTGGATAGAAAAGATAAATATTTAAGATTCCTTATAATTTTTTATTTTATAAAGTCTTTAGTAAATTATTAACCCAATTTCACTAATTAGGTTTAATTTTAAGAATTTAAAGAATATTTAACTACCAAATCATAAGATTTCAAACTTTTCATTCACTTTGAAAATAATAGAAGTCTATTATATTAAGCTTTCATAGATTATTTACAAGAAAAAGATCTTCTTGAAAAATCTTTTCCAAATAAATATTTATGTATAAAAATCAAGTAAAATATGTAACTAGTTTTCTTCCTATAAGATAATTCAAGTGAAGCCAATTTTTGATTAGGCATTCCCTCAAGCTTCTCCTCTATATCTCTTTTTTTAATTTTTTTTTAAATTTTTTAATTTTTTTATTTTTATATATAGAGAGGATTACTATATCTAGATAGCCTGTTAATGGTTTTGAACTTCACTATCCTTAACTTATATTTTCAAAACTTATACATATCTACTTAATTATTATAACATAAATAAAAATTCAAAAGAATTCCAATCTTTTCTTTTTCAAGTGATAATTTTTTATTACTTAATAATTTTAAAATTCTATTATTTCTACCATGAATAGAAAAATTCTTTATCTCATTCTTCTTTAAGTTAAATAATTCTATTCTTAAAATCAATCAAAGTTAGTAAAATTTTGGTTAATTTCACTAAATTGTTTATAATTTCAAAAATAAAAGTCATCTCAAATAAATTCTTCATTCCTTAAGTTATGTTAAAAAGTTTTTAAATTTTTAAGAAAATATTAGTTCTTTAAGGACAAATAAAATTTAATTTTGAATGGAATTTCCCTTCCCCCAAACTTAAGTTTTAGTATACTATGATAATTTGAAAGTATGAGAGAAAGAAAATCGTCAAAATTTTTAATATGTAAAAATAATCTTAAAAAGAAAAATTAACTTTCTAAACATGCTTTTATGAATAATTAAGATAAAATTGAAGCATGTATAAAAAAGTAAGCGAGCTAATTTTTTATTATACTAAATTTGAAACAAAATTAAAGCGAGCAAAATTACTAAGTATTAAACAAGTAGACTAAAACAAACATATAAATTAACTCTAAAATCAGTCTCAACATAATATACTAAAAATGTTTTAACCACAAAATCCATCCACACAAGTACATAAACTAAACAACACACATCAAACATAAAACTAATAAACAATCCAAATAAAACAAACTAACAGAGTAGCACATCAAAGAAATCGATAACTACTAATCACTAGCTGTAGCCTCATCATCATCTTCATCACCAAAGGAAAATTCTACGTCCTTAGGATCTACAAATGGTGTGAAACTAGGAAAAGTAGGAAAGCTAACATCATGTTCACACTTCAGAAATCTAACTAGGGCTTCATCATACTCAGCATCGTAATTACTCTTCCTCTGGGTATAATCAGATAAATGATCTAGTTTTCTATCAATAGTATCAATCCTGCAGTGAGTTTGAAATAACTCCTGCTGTTGCTCTAAAAGCGATCATGCATTGATTCCACGAAATCGATGGTGACTCGGCGAAGTAGAGGGTCTAGAAGTAGAAGGTCTACCTGAAGTATGTGCAGAAGTAGAAGGAGCAGTTGATCTCTTCCCTCGAAGACGATCATAGATACTAACACTCTCCTACCCAATTAGCTTAGTAGACTTCAGCTTCTCCTTAGAAATATCAGCAGTGACTCCATTACTAACACATAGTGAGTAGATCAGAGATGGAAATCCTAATCCAACAAAAGTGCTAGACCTCGCAGTAGACTCCACAGAATCATAAATAATGCTCCCGACATCAATAGGCTTCCTCTCCTGAATGCAGTAATTTAAGATCGCTCGATCTCTAGTCACTTCACTCAATTGGTTGGAAGGTAACAATCTTGCATAAATAAAGTAGTTTCATGCTTTAGATACACCATTCAGCTTGGAAGATTTGAAATTTACCCTTTTGTCGTTCTTGATCTTTCAAGATCCAGTACTGTCAGTCAAATAGGCAATAATCATATCCAAATCACCCTCAGATGATGATAATCCAGAATAATAGCGATCGATCGTCGGTGGCGAGGCCATAGAATATGTTGATTCTTTTCGGAGTAAATCCTACTCCGATTCCTCTAACAAAGACTTCAGAATCTTCATCATCTAGAAAATTTGCATAAAATTCTCGAACAACCAGGATAACAGCAATAGCAGTAAAGTAACAAAATCGTTGCCAGTTGTGCGCAATGATAGTGTTTTCGATCATCTCCCCAGGATGATAAAAACTTCATTCCGAGTTGAACTTTCTCGACGATGCAAGTTCGTGGAAACAAAAATGCGCAGCCGCAGTTGGAAATTTGCTGCTATCAAAATTTTCTCGTCCCTTCCCGCGCTTAGATTTTGGAGCCATCTAAACATGAAAGAAAATAAGAACTAATTTAAGAATAAAAGATTTAAACTCTTTTTAAGTTTATAAAACTTAAAATAAGTTTAAAAATCCAAAGAAATCACTAAAAATCAAAAAAAAAATTCAAAATTTTGACTCATAGCACTAGGAAAATCTATGGTGAAAATCGAAAATAAATGGTTTAAAGTGTAGATCTAACCTTGAGACGATGAAATCGAGTGGTTTCACGCTCAAATCCTTGATTTATTGACCTCAAAATGGATCTAGAGGATGTATTTTCGGGAAGATGGGGAAGAAGATGAAGCTTAGGCGTCAAAAATGGCTTTTGGGGGTTTAAATGGTAATTTTCGGGTAGCAGGCCGAACTGGAGCTTTGGCGCCAAATTCTGGCGCTTAGGCGCCAGACTCGCCTTTCACAAAAAATTATTTTTAAATTTAATTTTCCACCAAAATTCATAATTTCAACTTCCAATTACTCATTTCAGAGTAGAGCTTCAGTTTCTAACTTCCACAACATTTTTCAAAAATTTATAAAAATTAAATATTAAATCAACCAATCAAACATAAGGTTTTCAATCAAACTTACTAATTTCCATTTAAAATCTTCAATTTTGACTCAATACATTCTAGATAAGTACTACATTTGATTCAAGTTCCTAATACACACTCAATCATAACAATTTCAAAGCAAAAACAACACACATTGAACACGAAAGCAAATACACAAACAAACACAACCGATTCTCTAAATCGATACAACGACTCAACAAACCATAATAACTATCTCATTACCAGAATATTCTAATCTTCACAAGGGAAATTGTGTATTCCACTTGGAAAGAATACTAACGCTCTCGGGAAATCCGTAGCCGTCTTTTCATCAATCCACTTGTTCTTCGCATACATTTCAACTTGAGCATCTTGATAAGCCGCAAAATGATCAAATTAAAGTTTCATTTGTCATTCTAGATGTTCAACTTGATGAATTATCTCCTGAAGGCGATCTCCAATCCTTTTAAAATCTTCTTCAAACTTATCCAAACGACTAGAAATTTTCTTTAAACTTACAGTGATGAAACCATTGAAGTAGGGTTAAGGATCCCTTAAGACCTTGTCCCTAGCCTCTTCTCTATGATTTCTCCTTTCCATTTCTTTAAAAATTTCTCAAATCTCTCAAGAAGAAAGTGTATGGGACGTAATTTTGATTGCTTGATGGTTAGGGAAGAAGATGGGTTGATTTAAAGGTGAAAATCGTGTGAAAAATTGAAAATTTTCAGTTTTTGCACGACCCAGTAACCGTGGTGCTTAGCCGCCAAATCTGATGCCTAGGCACCAGACCTATTGACACATAGTTGATTCTGGCGCTTAGGCGCCGAATTCTAGCGCCTAGGCGCCGAAACTATGTTCAACTCCGTTTCATCTGATCGTCAAATTTTTAAAATTTCGTTCTCAAAGATAGGTAAATTATACTGATAAGAGTAATTTAGACTCGATAACTCACATTGTAAACTATCATAATGAAGGTTAACTTGATCTCCTTTTTACTCATAATTAAAATAGAGTGATCCTATTTTTAATTTCTACATACTTCAAAATAATTTTTAGCCTAAGTCAACCAAGACTTATGAGCATCAAATTTTTCTAAAGTAATATAAAATTAATTAAGATCGAGGCATAAACTTTCATTAAAACAAAAAAACACAAGATAATTATGGGTTGCCTCCCACAAAGCACTTGGTTTAACGTCGTCAGCCCGACTTAGGTAAATCTTTAATCAGGTTGACTCAATTCATATGCCTCTTTATAAATCCTCTTAATATCTCCCAAATAAGGCTTCAATCTTAATCCATTTACTTTAAAAAATTTTCCAGTTTTGGGATCTCTAATATCCACAGCTCCATAATGGTATACTTTCTCGACTAAATAAGGTCCAATCCATTTAGATCTTAATTTTCCGGAGAAAAGTCTTAAACGAGAATTAAACAGTAATACTTTTTGTCCAGGCTCAAAAATTTTTCTTGAAATTTTCTTATCATGCAACATCTTCATTTTCTCTTTATAAATTCTTGCATTGTCATACGATTCGTTTCTAATTTCTTCCATCTCATTTAGTTGCAATAATCGTTTTTCTCCTGCATTATTCAAATTAAAATTAAACTCCTTTATCGCCCAATAAGCTTTATGTTCAAGTTCTACAGGTAAGTGACAATGTTTACCATAAATTAATCGGTAAGGTGACATTTCGATTGGTTTCTTATAAGCTTTTCTATAAGCCCATAATGCAGAATCAAGTCTATCGACCTGATCGGTTCTTTTAGGATTAACGGTCTTTTCTAAAATTCTTTTAATTTCTCTGTTTGATACTTCGACCATTCCACTAGTTTGAGGGTGATAAGCGATTGCAATTCTATGTTTGATTCCAAATTTTTGTAGTAATGATTGAATTCTTATATTCCTGAAATGACTTCCACCATCAGTGATAATTATCTTAGGCATTCCAAATCTTGAAAATACCATTTTCTTTAAAAATTTTGAAACACTTTTGCAATCACAGTTTGGTAAAGCAATAGCTTCAATCCACTTTGAAACATAATCAACTGCTAATAAAATATAAAATTTTCCAGATGATGGAACAAATGGTCCCATAAAGTCTAATCCCCATATATCAAAAATTTCAACTTCCAATATATAGTTTAAAGGCATTTCATCTTTCCTAGATATATTTCCCATCCTTTGACATCAATCACATGTTTTCACATATTGTCTCACATCTTTAAATAAGGTAGGCCAATAAAATCCAGAATTTAAAATGTTAAATGCAGTTTTATCTATGCCAAAGTGTCCTCCAAAATCGAAATCATGACATTTTTGAATAATAGCAAAAGTTTCTTCATAAGGTACACATCTTCGAATCATAGAATCTTTACCAAATTTAAATAAATGAGGTTCTTCCCAAATATAAGATTTAGCATCATATTTAAATTTCTTAATAAATTTGTTATCCAAGTCATAAGGCAAAATATTGCTAACTAAATAATTAACAATATCAGCATACCACGGTGTTTTGGATCTTTGAATAACATATAAAGATTCATCAGGGAATTTCTCATTTATTTTTTCTTCCGAAATAATATCATTTTTAATTCTAGATAAATGATCAACAATTTGGTTTTTAGTTCCTTTTCTATCTACTATTTGAAAATCAAATTCTTGTAGAAGTAAAACCCATCTTATAAGTCTAGGTTTAGAATCCTTCTTAGATATTAGATATTTAATAGAAGAATGATCAGTATAAACTATGCATTTAGTACCAAGAAGATAAGGTCTAAATTTATCAAAGGCATATACTATAACTAGAAGCTCTTTCTCAGTGGTAGTGTAATTTCTTTGTGTTTCAGTGAGAGTTTTACTAGCATAATATACAACTTTGAAAATTTTCTCATATTTTTGTCCTACAGCTCCAATTGCAAAATCACTTGCATCACACATTCATTCAAAAGATTTATTCCAGTCAGGTGCAACAATAATAGGTGCAGTTATTAGTTTTTCTTTTAGAATATTAAAAGCATTAATACATTCTTCATTAAATTCAAATTGTGCATCTTTTTCTAATAAATGACAAAGAGATTTAGCAATTTTAGAAAAATTCTTTATATATCTTCTATAAAATCCAGCATGACCTAGAAAATTTCTCACATCAGTAACAGTAGTAGGTGGTTACAATTCAGCAATAATTTTCACTTTTGCTTGATCTACTTCCATCCCTTTCCGTGATACTTTGTGTCTAAGTACAATGCCTTCTGTGACTATGAGTTGACATTTTTCCCAGTTAAGAACTAAATTTGTTTCTTCGCATCTTTTCAGAACTTTGGCTATGTTTTCCAAACAAGATTCAAAAGAAGTTCCAAAGACTGAAAAATCGTCCATGAATATTTCAATTCCTTTGTCAATCAAAACACAAAATATTGACATCATACATCTTTGAAAAGTTGCAGGTGCATTACATAAACCAAAAGACATTCTTCTAAAAGCAAATGTTCCATAAGGACTTGCAAAAGTTGTCTTTTCTAGGTCCTCAGGAGCAATAAGTAATTGATGATAACCAGAATATCCATCCAGAAAATAGAAATATGAGTGTCCAGCTAATTTATCGAACATTTGATCCAAGAAAGGTAAAGGAAAATGACAGTTACTTGTCTTGTAGGAATAAGTTCATTTTTATCATTAACAATGACAGTTACACCTCCTTTCTTCGTAAGACAATGAATAGGACTTACCCATTGACTATCCGAAATAGGATAAATAATACCAGCATTTAACCACTTAATAATTTCTTTTTTAACAACCTCTTTCATGATAGGATTTAATCTTCTTTGCGATTCTATAGTAGGTTTAAAATTTTCTTCCATTAAAATTCTATGCATGCAAATGGAAGGACTTATTCCTCTTATATCGACAATAGTCCAACCAAAAGCTTTCTTATAATTCTTTAACACACCTAGTAATTTTTCTTCTTGATCTTTACTCGATTCGGAAGAAATAATAACGAGTAAAGTTAACGAATTTCCAAGAAACGATTTTAAATGTGAAGGTAACATTTTTAATTCCAGTTCAGGTGCTTTTTTAATTGAGGGTAAAAGTATATCATTTTGAGTTATGTCTAAAGTTTCCCAATTATCTTTAATAAAATGAGTCTCTTCTTCTTCTACTACTTCTTCTTCATCGATTAAAAATTCAAATTTCTCTTCAGAAATAACTTTACATTTTTCTTGATAATGTTTTTCAATCAAATAATCAATTATATCCATTCGATAACATTTCTCTTTATCAGGGTACTTCATTGATTTAAGAACATTGAATTTAATTTCTTGATCATTTACTCTCATAGTTAATTCTCCGTTTTGCACATCAATCATAGCTCATTCGGTAGCTAGAAAAGGTCTTCCTAAGATAATAGGTATCTCTTTATCTTCTTCCATGTCAAGTACTATGAAATCTACAGGGAAGATAAATTTATCCACTTTAACAAGGACATCCTCTATAACTCCTTTAGGATAAGTGATAGATCTATCAGCTAACTGAAGAGTTACAGTGGTGGGAGTAATATCTCCTAAATCAAATCTTCGAAAGATAGAAAATGGCATGAGATTAATACTTGCTCCTAAATCACATAAAGCTTTTCTGCAAAATTTTTCTCCAATAGCACAGGGTATAGTAAAACTTCCAGGATCCATAAGCTTTTCAGGTAATTTATTTTGAATTATTGCACTGCATTCTTCACTTAATGCAACAGTTTCAAAAGCTTCAAATTTTCTTTTTTTGCTTAAAATATCCTTCATAAATTTTGCGTAAGTTGACATTTGTTCCAAAGCTTCAGCAAAAGGTATGTTAATAGTAAGTTTCTTAAAAATTTCAAAGAACTAAGAAAATTGATGATCAAGTTTCTGCTATTTAAGTCTTTGAGGAAAAGGTGGTGGTGGTTTTTCAACTTCCACATTAACGAGTACAACGATCGATCTTGACTAGAGAGAGAGTTTCTTTAGGTTTTTCGATCTCTTTAACCTCGATCTCTTTTTCAATTTCATTCGCAATTTTTCTTTTAATTCCTTTCCACTTCTAAGTTGCACAGCTTTAACTTGTTCATGTTCTTTTCCAGTTTCCTTTGGATTGATTTCAACATTACTAAGAAGTGTTCCTACAGCTCTGTTATTAATTGAAGTAGCAATTTGCCCCATTTGATTTTCTATATTACGAATAGCAGTATTTTGATTTTGTAATTGATTATTCATTTGCATAATTAATTCTTCTATTGATAACTTTTTCTGTTGATTACTAAATCCATGAGGTTTATAATTTGAATTAACTTGATTATTCCAATTTCCAATAGGATGAGATTGATTATTACCCCATTGTTGTTGTGAATTATTCCAGTTAAAATTAGGATGATTTTTCCACTCAGGATTATAATAATTTGAATAAGGATTATTTTTACTTCCAATAGCTTGTAAAGTTTTAATAGTTTGAGAATCTTCAATATTAGCAGAGTTATTATGCGAAATATTAATTGCAAAATTATCTAATTTCTTAGACATTGCTGCAACTTGTGAAGCTAAGATAGAAAATGCTTCATTATCTTGAATACTGGCCATCTTTTTAGGGTTAATCCTTTCGGAAGGCCATTGAAAATTATTATTAGCCATTTCTTCAATTAAAGTGTAAGCTTCTTCAAATGATTTAGACATTAAAGAACCTCCAAGTAGACGAGCATCAATAATTGATTTTAAAGATCCAATTAATCCATTATAAAATGTTTGAATAATCAACCAATCGGGTAAAGCATGATGAGGACATTTTCTTAATAGTTCTTTAAATCTTTCCTAAGTTTCATATATTGTCTCCCCGTCAAATTGACTAAATGAAGTAAAATCATTTCTTAATTTAGCAGTTTTAGAAGGAGGAAAATATTTAGCAAGGAATTTTTGTGTCATTTCAGCCCATGTTTTAATAGAACCAATCGCTAATGAGTTTAACCTTATCTTTGCTTTATCTCTTAAAGAATAAGGAAAGAGTCTAAGTATAATAGCATCATCAGAAACATTGTTATATTTAAAGGTAGGACAAAGTTCTAAAAAACTAACAAGATGTAAATTCGGATCCTCATTTGGTGATCCACCAAATTGATTGTTTTGCACCATTTGAATAATAGACGGTTTAAGTTCAAAAGAATTAGCATCTACAGTGAGTATTTGAATACTACTAAGAAGTTCATTAACTGTAGGGTTAGCATAATCCCTTAATGGTTTATAAACATTTTGATCATTAAGTTCAATTGGATTTTGTAAAGTAGCCATTTCTTGAAATTTTTGAATTTGTTTTCCCTTTTAATTTTTCTAATTATTCTTTCCAATTCAGAATCTAAAGGTATTAATCCTTCAGAACCAAATCTTCGCATAAAACAAGCAATAAATATAAAATTTAACTATTCTATTTCTTTCTTCCTTACTTCCTTTCCTTCCCAGGCAACGGCGCCAAAAACTTAACCCGAGCCGCGCTTAACGCCGTAATGTTTGCTTCCAAAAGATAGCCAAAAACTTTGACTTAATTTATAAATAGCGGCTAGTGTATAAAATTAATATTATATAATTTAGTAAATATTTTTACACACTAGGGGTACTACGCTAGTATACGTATCGTTTCAAGTAATATAGGGTTTTTAAACAAAGACCCCAGTATCGAAGATTTATAGAAATAAATTTTCTGTGAAGTGAAAATGAAATAAAATAGTAAAAATATTTTTATTTTATCTTTTAATTTGATTATAAATTACTATAAATTTATTAGATGCAAATAAAGAAAACAATAATAAGATTTTATGAATTCTAAATAAAATAAACAACTTTCTTTCCTTCAATTAATCTAAGATTTTTAAGATAATTTAATATTCGTTGGAGAATTTGATTTATGGTATTGTGCCAAATAGAAGCATTCCTATTCTTTACCCTTTGATCCAGGCGCAAAGAACATTGACTAATTTACAGAATAGGTCCGTATGTATTGTTAGTAGAATGGGTTAATCTAGGCTCACACTTCTAGATGTCCAAGGGTGGCTATGGTTGGCTCTACTAGTGACCCTTTCCTAGTATATAAATCAAATTATAAGAATTTTATTATGTCACTCTAAAAACTTATCAATTCTACGCCCTTTAAATATTATCTTCCTATTTATTTGCACTTCACCATGAATAGCCCGCACATGGCCTTCGACTACCCAAGGATTCATGTGATATTTACAAGTTATGAGTTCTTCTCCTTCAAGGTCTCAAAACTCATCAACAGGTTTTAACAATTCAAACGGCCAATTTAAAAAGTAAAGTAAGATCGAGTATTAATGTCATCACAATATTTTGAAAATATTTTGAATTTTAATTCTCCATCGAATCTTTATATTATCTTATCTATCTCTTCATAATTGAAGCAAGAAAGTAACTAACTACTCAGAACACATTGAAAATAAATAACAAAACATGATAATTAAACTTTGAATCAAATATAAAAATATAATTATCTCAAATATTTCTTCTACAGATCTTCTGATTCCTACTGACTCCACAGTGTAATGAACTCCAGATGCAATAACTTGAAAATAAACTCACTAAACTAAACAAGAGTGGCCCTAAATTACTCTCTCTAATTCTCTCTCTAAGGATGAGAGATCCTAAAGTAGATAAGAGAAAGGAGTACAATGGGAGGGGCACGTTTTCTGAAGAAATGGACCTCTATTTATAGGCTTCAAGAGTTGCCTTGAGGCACCTCTTGAAAACATGTCCACATTCAATGAATCTTCTAGAAGGTCAGTCTGGCGCCTAGGCGCCGGACACCGTATTCAGTTCTTCGCACTCTTTCACTTTAGCTCGCACCTCTTCGCGATTAAAACTGTTTTGGAGCATCCAAATGCAATGTATCACATGTCCTATTATCAAGGAACAACTGCCAGCATTCTAGAATGTCTAATAACCGCTCACTTCGTCAAAATAACTGATCAAACATTGTCAAAAACTTGACAGTTTTCGTATCGAGTCTGGAGCTTAGGCGCCAGTTTCTGGCGCATAGGCGCTAGGCCATAATTTTTTTATACTTTTAGTATTTTGCTCCATTTTTACTCATTTTTGCTCCTTTTTTCCTTCTTAGACCTTTTTACATTACCTACATCCAAAAACACAAAAAATACCTTTCATTAAAGCATAATATCCTTAGAAATTAATAAGAATTAAGACATAAAGAAATAGGTATTTTTTTATAGATCACACACACACACACAACACACACCAAAAACCTTTAAGAGAGTAAAAAAGTCCTCTTGTTTGCATCTAATGACTCCTTTTATTATAACTCATGAAATCCCTAAGAGTCGCTTTAAGTGCCTCTTTAAAATTCATTAAGATTTAATGTATTTTTGAGAAAATTGATTCTGGCGCCTAGACGCCCAACCGTAGCGCTTAGGCCCAACCTTCTAGAAGCCAAAATTAACTGCCTTGCTCATAGGCTCCAGAAACTAGTGCCTAGGTGCTAGAAGCTAGCGCTTATGCTTCAGTTCACTTTGTGCTTCTTTGCTCCATTTGACATCATTTTGCTTTATTTTTTTTCTCCTTTTGCTCTTAAACTCCATTTCTTGTATCTAAAATAAAAAACACACAAAGTACCTTATATTAAAGAGTAATATCTTTAAAAATGAGCATATATAAAAATAACACATTTTAAAGCATGTCAACTCCCCATTAAACGTTGCTTATCCTCAACTAACTCATCTATTTTGTAAAATAAATGCTTTAACTTATGATAGTGGGTATCATTAAAGATTACTATACCTTTGGCCTATGAATGTGATAGTGACACTTTAGAAAAAAAACGTTTCAATAACTTAGGACATAATGGGGGTGTAAGAGTATCTAGTAATCAAGTTAGGAATTCTGAAATTCTTTTCATTTCAAAAATACTAGTAATTTGTCAGATTTAGGAATCCTAGAAGAATTAAAAGATAGAATTATATGAGAACTCTACTAGTAAAGATTTGACTAATGCATTTCAAATTGATAATAAGTTCAAAAGTGTAATTAATTTTTTTTAAGATAATTCAGGTGAATCCAATTTTTATTTAGGCATCACCTCAAGCTTCTCCTTACATATTTTTCTTTTTCTTTGATTTTTGTGTTTTTTTTTCAAGATCATTTTCTATCTTTTCTTTTTTTTATGTGAGGATTACTATATCTTGATAGCCTTTAATGATTTTGAACTTCACTATCCTCTTCCTAAAGTTAAAAACTTCTCACATTTCTTTACTTGAAAATGTGTATTAGTATAGAAATAAATTTTCATAGAGTCTCAGGTTCTTTATAAATGTAAATCTAGGATCCTTAGTTTTCAAAAATACACTTTTTCCTACTTTGAATAGTAAATGCATATTCCTATACTTTTATTCCAAATATCTCAACTCTAGAATTAACTTTTTTCACTAAAAGTTTTACTTAAGTTTACTATAAAATTCATAGAATAAAAAATTTTAGTTCTCTAAAAATAACACTATATACCATAGGTTATGTTAAAATAATTTTTAAATATTATCTATTGAGGACAAACGAAGTTTAATTTTTAAGAGTTTTTCTCCCTCCCCCAAACTTAAATTTTTTAACATTTTATAACATTTTTTTTAATAAAAAAGTTGGTAGGAAGAAAATTTCCTAAAAAGTTTTCTATCAAAATTCATAAATATGAAAAAGTAGACAGGTACAAACAGTAAGGAACAGGTGTGTATTAGAATGTAAATCTTAGTTAAACAAATTATACCATGAAGATTTACTAAGGGATTTTGAGCTTATACCTTTTCCAAGAGAAGCAGCCTCTATTGGATTTGTTGAGAAGCTTTTCCTTGACACCACGAAGCACCTCCAAGTGTTGGTTTACTTTTTGAATGGGTCTAGGTATGTCCTAGACCAACGGTGGGTCGAGTTTGATCTAGTACTAGGTTAAAGTCCTTAGAAGAAGGAAGTTTTTATTGGGGAAGTGATTTTAGGATGTGAGGAAGCTTTTGGAAGGTTCAATTTAGAGTTTTGGTGAAGTTGGTGAAATGGTCAAGAATGTCATGGATTTCAATGGAGAAATTAGGGTTTTTCAATGGGGAGAGGGGCTAAAGGTAGTGGGTTGAGCTTCATGGAAATGTGAGAAGGTTTGGAAGAAATTTAGGAGAGTTTCCCCAAGGATTTGTGCATTCCTCCCATTTGGCTTTGAGGGGGTGCCCTGTTTATAGACTCGGCCATAGAGCTTAATTTGTCAAGTTGAGGTGTCCAAAGTGAAGCTTAGGTGGAGGGAAGACATAAAAAAATTCATTGGGGGTGAGCCACATTGGATGGGCTTAATTTTGGGTTTGAGCCTTGGTGGTTGCTCTCAGGCTTGGGTATTTCAGCGACCATGGTAGTCGGCCAGGCCATGGGAGGTCACCATCTGGCTGTGGGAGGCCACAGGTGGAGAGTTGAGAAGCCAATTGGGTCTAAGCATAAGTATTTGTGTTGAATCAAATTGGAAAGATGTTTGGGCTAGGTTTGAATTTGACCTGGGCTAGGCTCATAAAAATGGGCTAGGGCCACTCTTAAAGTCGTTTGACCTGGTGGCCAGGCTTGGAGCTTGAGTGGTTAGCCCTTATCATAGAGATTAGGGCTTAATCATGGGTTAGAGTGAGGTATGGTTTAGTGCTTTTAGTAGAGTTTGAAAGAGGTCCTCCTTTAACCATTAGTGGTATGGTGGTTCACATGAGGCTTATGGATGGCTCCATGGCTTCCATTTGGCTTGGGTAAAGCCACATGGCTTGCCTATGGCTCATGCATGGCCTTCATGGCTTCCATTGAAGAGATCAAATGAGAATCCCAATCCTTTGAAAATAATTTCAGGAATTCTACTTGCGGTTGATTAATGATGAAATTTTGGACCTTAGATTTGATCAATTTAATCACGGGGGAGCTGATTTTGTCATGCAGGCTTGGGTTGAAGGAGATTTGGAAATTGAGCTCGAATTATGGGCATTTAGAAGTTATTTATGAGGTGGTTTTATGCTTGAATTTTGGGTTTGGATTTAATTTTAATTTGATTAGGAATCAACCATGAGAAATTTCATGAGGCTTAGGATGATGACATTTGGGGTTTATACTTGGTGAAATTAAGGTTTAGTATGAGGGTTCACTTTGGTGAAGTGAATTAAAGGAATGGGATGAAATTTTGTGTAGGTTTAAAGTGAATTTGGATTTAGGGTTCATGGAAATTGGGTTTGAATTTTAATGTTTGGGGAATTTTAGGAATTTGAACTTCATGGAATTTATGTAATTTTGGTCAATTTGGTGGGATTAGAGTATCTGGGAATTAGAGGAGGATTTTGATAATTTTGGTGAAAAATGAGTATTTTGATTATTTTGGGGATTTTGAGGTTGGGAATTGAGTGATTTGCGTGATTGGGATAATTTTAGGAATTGTTGGTAATTTTAGGAAACTTTGGATAAATTTGGTAATTTTGGGGAAGTTAGGGAATTTTAGTGGAATTTGGAGGATTTGGTGGCTAGGAATCGTCTTGATGATTTTGGGATGGATTTGAGTAGGGTGAAGTGTGGTGAAAGGATAAGGTTAATGTGGTGATGTGAATGTTTAAGTGAGGAGTACGAGTGTAGCGTATGTGATGTGATTAGCCAAGTCATAAGGGTTTTTCCTAGGGCCTCATGGTCTTGTAGGAACTCTTTTTTGAGCTTCAACGTGTTGGTTTAAACCAACCCAAACAACTGGTGAGGGTTTAAGGCCACCCATGTGAGACTTCACAAAAAAGTCAAGATGTGGATAGAACCCCAAAGCGGGTAGATCTCTGTCGGCATATTTTTAGGTTGTGTTTTATTTTGAAGAGGGGTCGCCTAACAGAAGCTGTCGGCGAATTTTTAATTTAATTAAAATAA
The DNA here is from genome assembly GCA_022702705.1 of Papilionanthe hookeriana x Papilionanthe teres. Classification (NCBI taxonomy): domain Eukaryota; kingdom Viridiplantae; phylum Streptophyta; class Magnoliopsida; order Asparagales; family Orchidaceae; genus Papilionanthe; species Papilionanthe hookeriana x Papilionanthe teres. The sequence goes on along the minus strand of CM040424.1, from coordinate 31,611,803 downwards.
ATAATTTGAAAAGTAGTATTTGATTTTGAAAATAATTTTAAATTTGAAGGTTTTAAGATATGAGATTAAACCGATCTCACGTCCCAAATAGTTTATATAAACGAGCACCGCACCACAAACCGTGTATCTATCCCTAAGGATAGTACACACTCGCTCGACTGGGGCTCGATTAAATAAACTAGAAGATTTGTGACATCCGTTTGGTCTCGCGAACCAATTTTATAAGCCGACAGAAATTCCCTCGTTTAATATGAAAACATTAAACAGGGTTTATATTACTCGGTTCTTCAAAATTCCCTATAAGGGCAAGCCCCTATAGTTAATTACATCTTAAGTGACGGGAATCACCTAAGAAAACTCTCGATAATAATCAATAATTCTGCTCTCAAGGATTTCAAAGTTTAAGTCTTCAAGGGATTGAATTTTGGAATTTCAATAGGGAATGGATCAAATTTGAAACATTTTGTTTTGTGAATCCAAAGGAAGAAAAGTAGGAGAAATCATAGATTCGAAGTGAACTTCGGTAATTTCCCGACTATCCTATTGTTTGGCTTAGATTTAAGAAAGTCCTAATATTTTTAAATGTTTTGATCTTGTCAATTTTAATTAATTAGGACTTATACTTATATGATAGAATCATACAAATAGCCTTGAAGATGTGAGGGTTTATGTCGTATCATACGACTACCTCGGAATCCTAAATCCGGTTAGGGCTTAATTTGCAAGGCAAATGCCTAACAAAAGGTTGAGGATTTATGTTGCACTAGGCAAACTACCTCAAAGTCCTATGGCTTTGTTATTTAATTCTAGGAAAGTTTTGCTGATGACGATGGCTTTGCTGCCCACCATGCTCCGAGCTCCTTGTTGTTGCAGAGGTTTAGTTTTAGAAATCATAAATCAGGAGATGAGAAAAGTGTTTTGGTTTAGAGAAGTCTTAATTTTCCAAGTGTTTTTTTTGTGTTTTAATTAAAACAAATCTTAAAGTTGATTATAACGACACCGGTTAAGATCCCACGGTTCCATCCTTCTGGCATCATTATTTTTATCGGATTCACTTAGTCCGGATGAATTTGCTAAACTCAATCGAATGAGTTCCACACTTTCATTTAGACCGTGGGAAATCTCGTTAGCAACACGTAGGTTACATCATCCGAGGTATTCCCGATCATCCAACAGGACGTTTTAATTTAGTTGTAATTGTAGTTTTGTGTTCCGTTTGTGATTAAATTTTGAGTTGTTTTATATTTTGAAATGTTGTGGCGGTGAATTTTATCTTGCAATGACTTTTAACTTAGTTTTGGTTTCAGTTTTAGGGACTATCCTAAAGGTGTGGGTTTTCATGCAACGGTTGTCTTATCATGCAAGAAAAGTAAAGTGCATTTCGTTATAAAGTAAATTGCAATAATGTAAATTGCAGGAAAGTAAATTGCAATAAAATAAAAGCGTACACGGAGGGTCTTCCCGTCATCCCAAGCTACACTTAAAACACAATTATAATATTTAAGCAAGTTCCTGGTAAAGCTAAGGGATAGGTTATGGTTTTCTACCAAATTCCTAATCCTATAGCTAGTCATTTCCTATGACGTCTAGGTTCCTTGTGTTTTGGTTTGAAGACAATTTTCTTCATCAAAGAACAATTAAATTCAGTTGTTCTTATGAACATCCTATCATATCGAGGAAGTGCTTAAGACAAATCTTAAACTTCTTTTCAATATTTCTAGAATTGTTTTAAGTCCAAATGAATTCGATTATATAAATGAATTAATCGTCCGGGGATTCAAGTTTTGTTAACTTACTCAGTGAACTAGGACATTTGAATATCCTATAAGTGAAGTAACATTTCATTTAATGTCCTATTTAGGAGTTATGATAACTAAAGCTTTTGAGGGTAAATTGGTATTCAAATGATTTGGTTTAAGTTAAAGAGTTTAAATTTGGAATAGTGTTCAAGTTGCTTTATATTTAATTTCTTTCTGTTTTAGGTGATGTTATATTTAATTCAATTTAATTTAATTTAATTGAGTTTTAATTTTAATTTAATTCAATTGAGTTTGATTTGATGTTAAATTAATTTAATTTAATTTGATTTAATTTTAATTTAATTTGATTTAATTTAATTTAATTTAATTTAATTTAATTTAATTTAATTATTCAATTTAATTTAATTTATTTAATTTAATTTAGTTTAATTTAATTGTTTAATTTAATTTAATTTTATTTAATTTAATTTAATTATTTAATTTAATTTAATTTATTTTATTTAATTTAATTTTAATTTAATTTTATTTTTTCAATTTTAATTGAATTTTTTAAAAGAGTTTAATAATTTAATTTTAGTTTAATGATTAAGTCTTTTAATATTTTAAATTTGAGTTATCATTTTAATTAAGAATTGAATATTAATGAGATAATTAATTTAGGGATTTTTAAATTAAAGAATAAATCTCTTCCTAATAATATCCCTATTTTAATAATTCCAATTTTATTATTCTTCCAAATTTAATCAATTATTTAATTAAGGTTTAATTATTTTAAAATTGCTTAATGGGTTTCTACCCTTTAATTATTTGAATTTCAATCATCCAAATCAGATTAGGATCAAATATTTTACTTGTTAATTTTTTTATTAAACCTAAAGTTTTAATTAAGGGTTAAAGTTTTAATTACCATTTTATTCTTTAAGCTTAATAATTTCATAACTCACTAAATTGAACTCAAATGAACTTGAAATTTTTATGTGACTTCACTCATGTGTCAATAAAGACATGAGAGGAGAAAATGTGATTTTTCTGTATTTAATTTATTTATATAATTATTTTTGGTGAAAAATAGAGATTTCCAAGGAAAATTTAATAACATGACCAAGGGAAAGTTTCTGTCCTTAAGAAAATTAGGGGACATTCCTAATGACCAGAGAACCACTTGGACTAATTTTGGTGATTTTTTGAATTATATTATTTTTATTATAATTATTTTAAGTTTTGGAGTGTTAATTAATTTAAAAATAAAATAAATGTTGAAAAATGAATTTTATATTTTTCAAAAATCTCTCTGATATCAAGGAAACCAGAGAAGCAAATTTTGTAATTTTTTGATTTTTCTATGATTTATTATAATTATTTTAGTGAAAATGCTAGAAAATACATTTTTTTAATTTTAAAATTACCCTAGGGCTTTAAAATTTAATATCTCACTAAATAGACCTAAGAAAAATGTGGGATTTGTCCCTATGTGATTAAAATTCAAAATGTGACATTTTGGTGAATTTTATTATTTTTGTGATTTTTATTATTTTTTAATTATTAAAAATATTAAAATATTATTAAAAATCAACTTTTTTAGAAAATGGAAATTTTAATTTTCTTAGGTTCCCCTGATATCAGAGAGGCTCCAAAACCAATTTGGTGAATTTTTGAAAGGTATTTTAAAACTTATGAATTTTTAAAGTTTAAAATGACTAAGTGGCTTAATCAACCCAATTAGTGGGGCTAACTCGAGTCCAATTGACCTCAAATTTTTATGGTGGATTCCTCTAATCCTAAAGGTCAGTGGAGAATTGATTTTAAGTCAATTTGATGCATGGTTAACTCTAATTAATTAGAGACCTATTTTGGGTGTTTAAGCCAATTAGGGTTGTTTTAAATGAACTAAGTCGAAACCTATTTTTCCTAGGGTTCTCTAGTCATAAGGAACATCACCAAATTTTCCTAGAATTTATTTCACAACATGCTATTTATTAGAATTAAAATACTCAAAACAGATGCTTTGAATTTGAAAAATCAATAACTTTTCATAGGGATGGCCTCGACTTTGAAAAATTCGGGGAATGTTCCCGAATTCGGAGGCTTCAAAAGCCCTATTGTCTCATGCCATGGTGAATTATATACATGCATGGAGAATTAAAATAATGCAGAGAGTAAATAAATTATAAAAAATAAAATACTTGATGAAATTAAATGATTTCTTTTCCACATTATTCTCCTCCGTTCACTTGAGTAAGGGGGTATTTTTATTTTATTTTTTGATTTTTCTATACGGAGATATGAATTTTTGAAGTTTAGGGAATTAAATAAATAGAAAAATACCCTAATTTTCTATTTATCCACGCGGCGCCGCGTCGACCTCGGCGAGCTCCGAACGCACACGCGTCGCGCTCCCATTCGACGCCGCCACCCGAGTCGGCGGCCCGAGCCCCGCGGTTCTCGTACCGTCTCCTGGTCCGACGCCATCCGAGCCGTTCGTCCGCGCGTGTATTGAATGGACGACATCCGTTCATCGTTCCCGAGCGTCCTCACCCGAGAGCCGTCCACACTAAATCCACTAAGATCTCACTCGATACTCGATGGATTTTCATGTTCTTATGCTCTATGGATTCGTCTTGAAGAGACGAACACATCTATATGGTTAACATGCATTGAAATTAAGGCATTTGAAATGGAGAATCTCCAGAAGCTCGGGATAAAGAATTAGCTCATACCTTTGCTCAGAGAAGTGTGGCTTCGATCCGAGAGTTGTTGCACCTTCGCTTGGATCCCAACAAGCTCCGGATGAAGTCTCCCGGTCGCAGTGAATTGTTCGGATGTGATTTCGACCAAGCCCGATCACAAAGCTTGGAGGTCTGGAGCAACCTGGGTGGCTCGGAGATGGGGCTTTTGCTTGGTGGACACCTTCCCTTGGTCCGGTGAAGGTGTAGAACCAATCAATTTGGGAATTGGCTCACTGTGGAGAAGTGTCCCGGTTTTGGGTGGAATTTCATTTGGGAAATTGGATTTTATCGAGTGGGGATTAGGGCAAATTGACACCGGGGATCAAGCTCGCTCTAAGGGTGGAGAAGGGTCCGGAACAATTTTGGCGAGTTTCGGCAAGGTTTGTGCTCGGCTCCTCTCATGGCCGAGAGGGGTGGAGTTTAAATAGGAGAGGGTGGAGGGCCTCCCGGGGAAGTCGAGGCATGGGATCAGCCGCTACGGTGAGGAGAAGAACAGCCATGGTGGCCATTGGGCATGGGGCAACTCGGCAGGTGAGAATTCCAAGCTTGGGCTCACATGATGCTCTCGGGTGTGGTGTTTTCCGGCGATCCGGGCGGCCGGCCGGCAGGCATGGGTCACCATCTTGACCGGGGAGGTCGGGGCTTGGAAATGGTGAAGTCGATCGGGCTTGGACATGTGTAAAGTGTTTGAATTAAAATGGAATGGAGAGGGGGTCATTTTGGCCTTAATTTGGTCAACCCATTGGTTTGGGTTGGGTGCACCTCCCCATGGCCTGATTTTGGGCTGAGAGGATCAGTTGGGTCAGCCAAGGGAGAGTGGTGTGGTCTCCATCCATGATGAGGTGGCTAAGCATGGTTTAGTGTGTGACATGCTTAAGGTAAAAAAGGGGTTAAGGAGGATTAGGAAAGGGGCCCCTCCTTTTGCCATTAATGGCTTGATCACATGTCAAGCCTTCCATGGCTTCATGTGGCTTGTCCATGGCTTGCATGGCTCACCTTTGGCTTGGGAAAAAGTTTGGTCAATTTCATGAAAATGGGTTTTAAGAATTTTTGGTAATTTGATGGAAATTTGTATGAAACTTGATTTGGAATAATTTGATGGTGAATTTAGGACTTAGGTAATGGATTTAATTAAGTGGATGACAAATGGAGATGTCATGTGGGCTTTAGGGTAGATTTTGGGCCTTTGGATGTGGTGAAGTGGCTTTTAGGAAAGTTTTAAGGGAAATGGGCTTTTGATTTTAGGATGGGCATTTGGATAAAAATTTTGTGAAGAACTTTGTCAAATAAATGTCATAATTGGTTTAGGGATGTTCTATGAAGGGCTTGGAATCAATTTGATGTGATTTGGAGTTGAATTGGTTTGAATTTGGATTTATTTGGTAAGTGGGCCTATGTAGGTCAAATTGGGCTAACTTGGGATAATGTTGGGCTAGGGTTGAAATTGATATAAAATCAATGTTGAGAAATGTTTATGGGAGTGTTTCAAAGAGGTTTTGATTTTGGTTGGGCATTGATTTTGGGGTTTGGGCTCATTTGGGTTAGGTTTGGGTTTAGGTCAAAAATGGGTCCTTTAGCCTTGGGTTGAATTTGAAGTGGGGTTTGGGTCTAAATTTGGGCAAATCATGTTAGTGTTTTGTTTGTGGGAATGTTAAGGAAGATTTAGAAAAGGTTTGGGGTTAATTGGAGTTGAATTGGGTGAGTTTGGGTTAGTTTTAGGTCATGGGTCCAAATTGGGCTTTTAAGGCCAAAAGTGAGATTAGATCCAAATGTCAATCAAATTGGGCTTGGATTTGGTCTAGATTGGTATTTGGTATATTGATTTGAAGTTTAGAATTGAATTGGACCAAAATTGGGGTCAATTGGGTAGGTTTGGTTTGACATTGGGTGCACTTAGGGTTAAAATGGGTCAAATTGGGGGTTTTGACAAAAGTAGGGTAAATTGACAAATTTGGCCCATGGTGTAGTTGGACAAAATGAAATTGGGAATATTTGGGATTTTCTGGAATTTGCTGGGAATTTTCTGAATTTTTGGATTTTTAGGCAAGAGGGGTATTTTGGGTATTTGGAGGGTATTGGGAGGTTTTCTTGGAATTTTTGGTATTTTTGGGTATGGATGATCAGTTTAAGTGATGTGGAAATGTTTGGGAATGATTTTGGAGAATTTTGGATAATTTGGAAATTTTTGAGAAATTTGGGTAATTTCGGGGGTTTTGGGTAAGTTAGCGGGTGTAGGGTCCTGGGGTCAAAAATTGAAAATTTGGAAAATTGAAGATTGGGTGGATGTAAGTGGAAAGAAGTCATTTTGGTTGAGCCATGAAGCCATGTCAAGCCCATGTGAGCCATGAAGGGACCCATTTGAGGCATTCACTATGTTGTTCCTAACCCTCTTAGCCAAGGGCTTAGGGGTTAAGGACCATCCATGTGGATCACTTACATGAGTCGGAGGTCGAGTTAGGTATGGGTGTGGTTTTAGGAGGTATGTGGAAGTGTAGTGTGTAGGTGTAGTGTATAAGTGTAGTGTGTGTAAGTCAGCCCCTTCACTGCACCGGGCCACCTGTGGCAATCCTAAGGCCAAAGAGTCCTATAGGAACTCATCCTTTAAACTTCCACATTTGATTTCAACCCTCTAGGTGATTAGGGGTCTACAGTCAAGTTTGTGGAGTTTGCAGGGAGTTAAGAAGTGGTTTGAATTTCTAAAAGGTGGGTCCCAATTCTAGTCCTCTAAGATAGTCAAAGGAAAAGCCTAAGGCTAGATCTTAAGTACTAAAGAGAAGAAGAGAAGACCTCATCAAAAATGAGGTCAACAATCTCATCACTAGTCCTCTAGGATAATCTATAGAATGTCCTATAGCTAGATTCTATGGTCTAAAAGAAGTATTTAAACCTCACCAAAATGAGGTCAACAAATGGTCCACCATAGGTGTGGTGTACTAGACAAGCATGATCACAGAAAAATGTGTTAAGAAATTCATACCTATTTTTTATGAAATTGCACTTTAAAGAAAGGTATTTTCTTTATTTTATTGCAGGAATGAAGATTTATAAGTGATAAATGCAAAAAGCATGAAATGGAGCGAATTTGGATAAAAAGGAAGAAATTCATGCAAAATGAACTAAGCCGCCGACGGCGAGTTCGAGCCCGCCGACGGCAAGATCATGAGGAGAATTTTTGAAGGATTTATAATTACTTCGCCGACAACTAGATTGTGCAGTTTGGAGACCTTCTAGAAGCCCCGCCGACGGCGAGGTAGTTTCTCGCCGACGGCGAGATTGGTCAAAATACCAGATACATTGAACCTGGACACTTTTTGAAGAGGTGCTTAAGTACCCCTTGGACCTTTGTCTACCTCTATAAATAGAGGATGAATTTTAGTATATTGTGTGTCATTTAGTGTCTATTCGTGTGTCTATTTGGTATCTATTTTAAGAGTCTTAGAGTATTCTATTAGTGTGCTTTTGAGTCTAAGTTGAAGATTAGTGTGAGTAAGTGTAAGTAGTGAGTTAAGAAGTGTGCTGTAATAGAAGGAAAAGTCAAAGGAACTTCAAGGAGTCTGCTTGGGGAGGAAATTGAGATAAGTATCTTTGTTTATTGTTGTTAACTTTAAATGAAATCCATGCTTTGTTTAATTCCCATGCATTCTGAGTAGTTTTCTTAGTCTTTCTCCTTGTTTATGAAATTATGTGAATTGATGAAATTAAATAGAAATGCCTAAAATATTAAAATAAATTGTGATAATTTTTACTTAAAACTTAATTTACTTTTCAATCTGGCCCATTGATTTGTTAAAATATGTTGAATTATCAACTATAGTAAAAATTACATTCAATATTCAGGGAAGTCAAAAGCCTTGGAAGGAGGGTGCAAATAAATAGAGAAATATTATTTATTGGACGTAGAATTAGAAATTTTAGTGTGACAGACTAAAATATTCAATTCGGTCCTATTGATTGAGAGCCGAAGTGTAGATGTTAGCCCTCGAGTGAGGGGAACGTGGGAGCTCCGAAGTGGCGGCCGTATCCTCCCAGATCTAGCCGCAGATTCAGTAATCAAACATAGGATTAGTCAATGTTCTTTGCACCTGGACCAAAGGGTAAAGAATAGGAATGCTCCTATTTGTCACAATACAATAAAAAATCTATTTGAATTCATCATTCACTTAATTTTCTAAAAACAAGGAGAAGGATACCTTTTTCTGAAATCTTTTAAATCAACTTTATTTAAAGCATTAGTTTACTTTAGTTCTCTTTAGTTAAGGATTCTAAATTTTCGTATACTTTATTAGTAAGTAAAAACTTTTAAATTTATCTGTTACAAATTTAGTAAAACTTCCCTGTGGGATCGATAACCAGGACTCCACTAGAGCCCTGTATTACTTGATATGATACGTATACTTGCTTAGAATTCACATTATACATTCCATCATAAAACCAAATAAATATATTAAAGCGGGATCAAGTTTTTGGTGCCGTTGCTATTAACACAATTTGCAAACATAAAAAAGTGGGTCAAAACACAATGCACATATTGTTGTAGACCAAAGCGATCAACAAAACCCCAAGGAACTGTCTAAGTCGACATACTTATAACAGAGCTCGAACTGGAGTTAAAATTGAACTTGATTTGGGGTCCCCACGTGGGACTTCTTAACTCAGAGGAAAGGTTCGAAGTAAAAATTATGAGAATTTATACTTGGGATGGAATGACTTGATTTTCAGTTTTTTTTTTTATTTTTTTGCTTTTGTTGTTTTGATTGTTTTAATTTTTTTATTCTTTTATTGTAGGTAATGTAGATTTGGATGAATGAAGAGATAAACTTGAGAGGGAAAGCACAGAGACTCACATCCAACTCAAAGGTTGATAGAGGGAATTTCTACTACATTGTGGAGGGAAGTGCAGGGACTCATATCCAACCTAAGAGGTAGTGAGGGAATCGAACATCGTGATATAAGGGAGCCTTAAACCTATCCCAATTACAGAGTATTGAGAATAACTCGAATGTCATGATCCGTTTAAGGGGTCCTTACACTTATATCAATTGCTGAGTGTTAAAAAAGGAGTTGGATGATGTTATCCGTTTAAGTGGCCTTCCACCTATCCCGATTGCTAAGTGTTGAGAAAGGATTCGAATGCCATGATCCATTTAAGAGGGCCTTACACCTATCCCAATTACTGAGTGCTAAGATAGGAGTCAGATGTTGTGATCCATTTAAGGGGGACTTACACCTATCCCGATTGATGAGTGTTTAGAAAGAGTTAGATGTCATGATCTATTTAAGGGGCCTTACACCTATCCTGATTGCTGAGTAGAACTTGCGAATGTCTGTAGTTTGTGAAGAATGGACGTGTTACAAAATTGTGAGGATTTACAGAATTACAAAAACTTGTGAAGTGTGATATTTTTGAAGGCGATAGAATTTACGAAATTTGTTAAAGTGCAGAGTCTTGTGGTGCCTCATATTGAATTTTGTGGAGACTAGCGAATCTATGAACGTGTTCGAAATTTGAATACCATGAAAAGTGCAAAGTCTTGTGAAGCTCTGTTATTTTTTTTTATTTGTCAAAATTTATTATCATTTCATTTTTTACATTTGAATTTTTCTTAATCTTAAGTCCTTCTTGACATTATTTTATATGTTGTTTATTACGTAAATTTTGTATTGTTCCTTTTTCATTGGTATTTGTAAAATTGAATCAATGTTTAGTCTAATATTTTTATATCAAGCACACAATGGTGGCAACTTCAAAATAAACTTTGTTGATCATATGAAATTGGATACATTGAGGCATAATATGATCATATTATCCCCGTGTACATCAAGAAATTCATATCAGTGATATCCATATGATCTTCACATCCAATTCATCTTTGCTTTCTCATGACACATCATCCTGGTTGTTTGGAGTTATGTGGAGACTAATCCTCCCTCCTAAGGTATACTTTGAGACAAAAGTCCCTTTGCATACACTTAGAGGTGTGTTATCTCACAACTATAGAGGTCAAAAACCTTCAAGATCTGGGTCAGGCCAGTAACCAAAAGGAACCTTACTATCCTCTCTTCTTCTAAAAGTAATCAAAAACTTGTCACACTCCCAAAAGTGTTCTTAAGAGAGGTGGGTAGCCCAGGACTTATATACTGCTTTTTCGGCCCTACACCTAGCCGATGTGGAACTAAATTTCCCTGACGTTCTACTCCACCCAATCACATGATGGCCTCGTCACGGATTGGCTCCACCGAGGGTACCACTGGACCATGGAGAGTCCACACACCCGACAGATAGTACCCTGCTCTGATACCACTTCTCACATCTCAAAAGAGCTCTTTTGGGAGCGTGGACTCCAATGATGCAGTGTTTTGCCAAATTTGTTCCATTTCCTTTGAGTAACAACACTGATCCGACAAGGGGATCTTAACTGGTCCTCAGAACTTGTTTGGGCCAGCTATCCTCAACTCCTTGCCAAACATAACATTGCATTCACTGATGAAGGAGACTGTGCTGAACAACCTTAGGATGTCATGCCTAAAAAATATAAAAATAGAAATTGTGCTAATCTTTTACTTAAATCTTAATTTACTTTCAATCTGGCCAATTGATTTGTTAACATATGTTGAATTATCAACTATAGTAAAGATTACATCCAAGATTCGGGGAAGTCAAAAGCCTTGGAAGGAGGGTGCAAATAAATAGGGAAATATTAATTATCGGACGTAGAATTGGACATTTTAGTGTGACAGACTAAAATATTCAATTTGATCTTATTGTTTGGGAGCTGAAGTGTAGATGTTAGCCCTCATGCGAGGGGAACGTGGGAGCTCTGAAGTGGCAGTCAGTATCCTCCCAGCCTAGCCGCAGATTCAGTAATCAAACATAAGACTAGTCAATGTTCTTTGCACCTGGACCAAAGGGTAAAGAGTAGGAATGCTCCTATTTGGCACAATACAATTAAAAACTCATTTAATTCTTCATTCACTTAATTCTCTCAAACAAGGAGAAAGATACTTTTCTAAAATCATATATTAAACCTCTAAGCATTAGTTTATTTTAGTTTAAGTGTTCTTAATTTCCGTATACTAGATTAGTAAGTAAGTCTACTTTAATTTGTCTTTGAAATTCTCTAACTTCCTTGTGGGATCGATATCTAGGACTCCATTAGAGCCTTATATTACTTGATAACGATACATATACTTGCGTAGTATCCACAATATAAAACATAAAATCTATAACAGAATCATCAGTATATATATATATTCAGTGCGGGATCAAGTTTTTGGTGTCGTTGCTTATTTTCATATCATACTTGTAAGTATAAATATCGAAAAGTGGATCAATTTTTTGGCGCCGTTTCCGGGGAAGTAAAGTAATTATTAAGGTAATTAATAGAATTATTAAAATAATTATTAGAGTAACAGATTATTTAAAATATTACTTAAAAATTGTATGCATAAATTTGAAAACGAAAATTTAATACCTTGTGATTCAGAATTAGAGCGCACAATTAAAAGAATTAGAAAACAAAAAAGAGAAATTATAAATTTAACACAAATGACAAATAATCCAAAAATTAAAAATATAAACCAACAAAGATCATTAAGAGATTATGCCAACCCTACATTAGATGAAATTCACCTAACTATTCAAAACCCTGATGTAGCTGCTAACTCATTCGAACTTAAACCTGCAATTATCCAAATGGTACATAATAATAAATTTAGTGGTTCACCTAATGAAGATCCTAATTTACATTTTGGGAGTTTTTTGGAACTATGTGCTACTTTTAAATATAAAGGAGTATCTAATGATGCTATTAGACTTAGGCTTTTTCCTTTTTCTTTAAGGGATAAGGCTAAGATGTGGTTAAATTCATTAGCACTTGGATCTATTAAAACTTGGGGAAAATTATCACAAAAATTTCTATCCAAATATTTTCCTCCTTCGAAAACTGTAAAACTTAGAAATGATATAACATCATTTGGTCAGTTTGATGGAGAATCCATATATGAAGCTTGGGAGAGATTTAAAGAAGTTCTTAGGAAAAGCCCACATCATACATTACCAGATTGGTTAGTTATACAAACTTTTTATAATGGATTAGTAGGATCTCTTAGATCAATCATTGATGCTGCTGTTGGAGGTTCATTAATTTCAAAACCATTTGATGAAGCCTATGCGTTAATCGAAGAAATGACTGCTAATAATTTTTAATGGCCTGCTGAAAGAATAAATCCTAAAAAGATAGCTAGTGTTCATGAAAATGATGCAATATCTATGTTAGCTTCTCAAATTGCTGCTATATCAAAGAAACTAGATCATTTTGGAATGAATTACTCTCCTACTATATTAGAAGAAAACTCATATGGACAAATTATAGATTCTCAATCTCCTTATGAAACTATAAATGCTATTAATAATAGACCCAATAATCCTTATGTGAATTATTATAATCCTGGTTGGAAGAATCATCAAAATTTTAATTGGAATAACAATACAACTAATCAACAATGGATGAACAACTATATAGGAAATCCATCTAATCAAGGTAATACAAATTATAAACCTTCTTATCCACCTGGATTTAATAACACTCAATTTAAAGATAAGAAGTTATCTATAGAATAATTAATATTGAGTATGGGTCAGCACTTGCAAAATCAAGGAAATCAATTACAAATTCAAGGAAATCAATTACAAAATCAAGGAACAACAATTAAAAATACTGAAACTCAACTTGGACATATCGCTACCATGCTTAACAATAGAATTCCTGGAACTTTTCCTAGTAATGTGGAAATAAATCCTAAAGACCAAGGAAAAGAACAAATTAAAGCGATACAATTACGAAGTGGAAAAGAGTTAGAAACTAAAATTCAGAAAGTAAAAATGAGGAAGTGGAAATGGAAAAAGAAAAGGATCAGCAAGATCAAAACTTCGAATATCCATTGATCCCTATGAAAATATCTATCGAAAAACCACCACCACCATTTCCTTAACGACTAAAGCAAGATAAAAAAGATAAGCAATTTGCTAAATTCCTTGAAATTTTAAAAAAATTAATGGTAAATATTCCTTTTGTAGAAGCATTAGAACAAATGCCTAATTATGTAAAATTTATGAAAGATATTTTAAATAAAAAAAGAAAATTTACAGATAATGAAACTGTTGCACTTAGCGAAGAGTGTAGTGCAATTATTCAGAAAAAGTTTCCTGAAAAATTAAAAGATCCTGGTAGTTTCACTATACCTTGCGCTGTTGGAGAAAAAATTTATGGAAAAGCTTTGTGTGACTTAGGAGCAAGCATCAATCTAATGCCTCTATCAATTTTTAAAAGATTAGAATTAGGAGAAATTTCACCTACTTCAGTAACTCTTCAGTTAGCTGATCGTTCCGTGACTTATCCTAAGGGAGTTATTGAAGATGTTGTTGACCTCATTTTTGATGAGGTCTTCCCTTCTTCTTTTTAGTACTTAGGATCTAGCCTTAGGCTTTTCCTTTGACTATCTTAGAGGACTAGAATTGAGACCCACCACTTAGAAATTCAAACCACTTCTTAACTCCCTGCAAACTCTACAAACTTGACTATAGACCCCTAATCACCTAGAGGGTTTAAATCAAATATGGAAGTTTAAAGGATGAGTTCCTATAGGACTCTTTGGCCTTAGGACTGCCTTGGGTGGCCTGGTCTGGTGAAGATGACTGACTTACACACACACTACACCTATACACTACACTTTCACACACCTATACCCAACTTGACCTCCTGACTCATGTAGGTGATTCACTTGGATGGTCCTTAACCCCTAAGCCCTTGGCTAAGAGGGTTAGGAACAACATATTGGATGCCTCAAATGAGTCCCTTCATGGCTCATGTGGGCTTGATATGGCTTCATGGCTCTACCAAAATGATTTCATTCCACTTACATTCACCCAATCTTCAATTTTTGACCCCCGGGACCCTACACCCGCCTAACCTACCCAAAACCCCTAAAATCCTCCAAAATTCCCAAATCACCCAAAATTCCTCAAAACCAATCCCAAACATTTCCACATCACTCAAATTGATCATCTATACCCAAAAATACCAAGAATTCCAAAAATACCTCCCAATACCCTCCAAATACCCAAAATACCCCCTCGACCCAAAAATCCAAAAATTCAGAAAATTCCCAGAAAATTCCAGAAAATCCCAAATATTCCCAATTTCATTTTGTTCAACTACACCATGGGCCAATTTTGTTAATTTACCCCACATTTATCAAAACCCCCAATTTGACCCATTTTAACCCTAAGTGAACCCAATGTCAAACCAAACCTACCCAATTGACCAAAATTCTGGTCCAATTCAATTCTAAACTTCAATTCAAAATTTCCAACACCAATCTAGACCAAATCCAAGTCCAATTTGATTGACATTTGGATCCAATTTCACTTTTGGCCTTAAAGCCCAATTTGGACCCATGACCCAAACTCACCCAATTCAACTCCAATTAACCCCAAATCTTTTCTAAACCTTCATTAACAACCCTAAAAACAAAACACTAACATGATTTGCCCAAAATTTGGACCCAAACCCCACTCAAATTCAACCCAAAATCAAAAAGGCCCAATTTTGACCTAAACCCAAACCTAACCCAAATAAGCCCAAACCCCAAAATAAAAACCCAACCAAAGCCAAAACCTCTTTGAAACACTCCCATAAACATTTCCCAACATTTATTTTACATCAATTTCAACCCTAGCCCAACATTGGCCCAAGTTAGCTCTATTTGACCTATATTGGCCCATTCACCAAAGAAGCCCAAATTCAACCCAATTCAAACCCAAATCACTCCCAATTTGCTTCAAGTCACTCATGACACATCCATGAGCTAAACCCAACAATTATTTGGCCCAAACTTCTACAAAATTCCCATCCATAAATCTATTTTTTAAACCAAAAGCCCTCTTACATGAAACCTTCCTAAAAGCCCAAATTTCATGCTAAAGCCCATATGACAATTGCTCTACATCACACCCTTAATTAAAATCAATCCCTAAGTTTGAAAATTCATCATGAAGCCATTCCAAATTAAGCCCCATACCAATTCCCATCAAAATACCAAAAATTTTCTTAAATCCATTTCCATGAAATTGACTTAACTTTTCCCAAGCCAAAGATGAGCCATGAAGCCATGCATGAGCCACATGGAAGCCATGAGAGCCTCTTTACATGTCACCATGCCATTTTAGGCAAAAGGAGAAGACTCTTTCCTTAATTCCTAAAGGCGATTAATCACTCCCATGATTCCACTAAACCTTGCTTAAGCTTAATTGTACTTGGATGGTGACCATTCCCCACTGATTAAGCTGACCTAAATCACTTTCTATTCAGCCTAAACCAAGCCTTGGGTGGTGCACCTAGCCCAAATGGATGGGTTGACCAATTTGAGCCAAAATGAGCCCTCTCCCATTCCATTCTAATCCAAGCCTTTTACACATGGCATTTGCCAATTGCCTACACTAAACCCCAGCCCTGACCCACCTGAACAAGATGGAGACCAGTGCCTAGCCGGCCAGCCACCAGGTCGCCGGAAAACACCACTCCCGAGAGCTCACATGTGAGCCAACTTTGGAATTCCACCTTGCTGAGCTGTCCCATGCCTAATGGCCACCATGGCTGTTCTTCCCATGCCCGAGCAAGTCGATCCCAAGCCCTAACTCTCCCTGGGAGGCCCTCCACCCTCTCCTATTTAAACACCACCCCCTCTCGGCCATGAGAGGTGCTGAACCAGATCTTACTGAAACTCTGCTAAAATTGTTCAAGAACACTCTCCATACTTAGAGCAGTTGATCCCCAGTGACAATTTGCCCTAATCCCCACCAACAGAGCCTAATTTCTCAGCCAAAATTCCACCCAAAACCAGGACACTTCTCCACAGTGGATCAATCCTCAAATTGATTGGTCCTACACCTTCACCAGACCAAGGGAAGGAGTCCACCAGCCAAGCCCCCTCTCCGAGGCTACCCGGTTGCTCGGCCTCCAAGCTTTGTGATCGGTCGTGGTCGAAATCATACCTGAGCGATTCGGCGGACCGGGAGACTTCATCCGGAGCTTGCCGGGATCCAATCGAAGGTGACACAACCCTCGGATTGAAGCCACACTTCTCCGAGCAATGGTAT
The DNA here is from genome assembly GCA_022702705.1 of Papilionanthe hookeriana x Papilionanthe teres. NCBI lineage: Eukaryota > Viridiplantae > Streptophyta > Magnoliopsida > Asparagales > Orchidaceae > Papilionanthe > Papilionanthe hookeriana x Papilionanthe teres. Next base: position 31,595,160 of record CM040424.1, on the reverse strand, counting down.
GAGCTAATTCTTCATCCCGAGCTTCGGAGATTCTCCATTTCAAATGCTTTAATTTCGATGCATGATCACCGTATAGATGTATTCGTCTCTTCAAGACGAACCCATAGAGTATAAGAACACGAAAATCCATCGAGTATCGAGTGAGATATTAGTGGATTTAGTGTGGACGGCTCTCGAGTGAGGACGCTTGGGGACGATGAACGGATGCCGTTCGTTTAATACACGCGCGGACGGACGGTCAGGATAGCGTCGGATCAGGAAATTGAACGACACAGCGGGGCCCCGGAGCGCTGAGTCAGATGGCGGCGGCGAACCAGAACGCGCCGCGTGGCCTTTCGGAGCTGCCGAGGTTGACGCGGCGCCGCGTGGATAAATAAAAAATTAGGGTATTTTTGATTTATTTAATTCCCCTAAACTTCAAAAATCCATAACTTTGTGTAGGAAAATCAGAAAAATAAAATAAAAATACCTTCTTGCTCAGTGAACAGAGGAGAATAATGTGGAAAAGAAATCATTTAATTTCATCAAGTATTTTATTTTTAATGATTTTTTTACCCTCTGCATTCTTTTAATTCTCCATGCATATAGGGAATTCACCATGGCATGAGACCATAGTGGCTTTTGAAGCCTCTAAATTTGGGAACATTCCCCGAATTTTCTAAAATCGGAGGCCATCCCTATGAGAAGTTATTGATTTTTCAAATTCATGTTACTGTTTTGAGTATTTTAATTCCAATAATTAGCATGTTGTGAAATAAATTCTAGGAAAATTTGGTGATGTCTCTTATGACCAGCAGGACCCTAGGAAAAATAGGTTTTGAGTTAATTCATTTAAAATAACCCTAATTGGCTTAAACACCCAAAATAGATCCCTAATTAATTAGAGTTAACCATACATAAAATTGACTTGAAATCAATTCTCCACTGACCTTCAGGATCAGAGAAACTCACCATAAAAATTTGAAGTCAATTGGACTTGGTTAGCCCTACTAAATGGGTTAATTAAGCCATTTAGCCATTTTAAACTTTAAAAATTCATAACTTTCAAAATACCTTTCAAAAATTCACCAAATTGGTTTTGGAGCCTCTCTGATATCAGGGGAATTTAAGAAAATTAAAATTTCAATTTTCTAAAAAGGTTGATTTTTTAGTATTATTTTAATATTTTAATAAATAAAAAATAATAAAAATCACAAAAATAATAAAATTCACTAAAATGTCACATTTTGAATTTTAATCACTTAGGAACAAACCCCATATTTTTCTCAGGTCTATTTGGTGAGATATTAAATTTTAAAGCCCTAGGGTAATTTTAAAATTAAAAAAAATGTATTTTCTAGCATTTTCACTAAAATAATTATAATAAATCAAAGAAAAATAAAAAAATTGTAAAAATTGATTCTCTGATTTCCTTGATATCAGAGAGATTTTTGAAAAATATAAAATTCATTTTTCAACCTTTATTTTATTTTTTAAATTAATTAATACTCCAAAACTCAAAATAATTATAATAAAAATAATATAATTTATAAAATCACCAAAATTAGTCCAAGTGGTCCTCTGGTCATTAGGAATGTTCCATAATTTTCTTAAGAACAGAAACTTTCCCTTGGTCATATTATTAAATTTTCCTTGGAAATCCCTATTTTCTACCAAAAATAATTACATAAATAAATTAAATACAGAAAAATCACATTTTCTCCTCTTATGTCTTTATTGGCATATGATTGAAGTCACATAAAAATTTCAAGTTCATTTAAGCTCAATTTAGTGAGTTATGAAATTAATAAGCTTGAAGGGAAAAGTGGTAATTAAAATTTTAACCCATAATTAAAACTTTAGGTTTAATAAAATTAAAAAGTAAAATATTTGATCTTAATCTGATTTGGATGATTGAAATTCAAATAATTAAAGGGTAGAAACCTAATAAACAATTTAAAGATAATTAAAATAAACTTTAATCAAATAATTGATTAAATTTGGAAGAATAATAAAATTGGAATTATTAAAATAGGGATATTATTAGGAAGAGATTTATTCTTTAATTTAAAAATCCCTATATTAATCATCTCAATAATATTTAATTCTTAATTAAAATGATAATTCAGATTTAAGTTTTAAAATGTTAAAGGACTTAATCATTAAATTAAATTAAAGTTAAATTATTAAACTATTTTAAATTTTCAATTAAATTAAAATTAAAATTAAAATTAAATTTAAATTTAAATTAAATTAAATTAAACAAATTAAATTAAATTGAATTAAATTAAATTAAATTGAATTAAATTAAATTAAAATTAAATTAAATTAAATTAAAACATATTAAATTAAATTAAATTAAATTGAATTAAATTAAATTAAATTAAAATTAAATCAAATTAAATTAAATTAAAGGAAATTAAATCAAATTAAACTAAATTAATTTAACATCAAATCAAACTAAATTGAATTAAATTAAATTAAATAACAGAATCAAGTTAAATTAAAATCAAGTTAAATTGAATCAAAATTGAAACTAAATTAAATTAAATTAAATTAAAGTTAAATTGAATTAAATAACATCACCTAAGACATAAAGAAATTAAATATAAATCAACTTGAACACTATTCCAAATTTAAACCCGTAAATTGAAATTAAACTAAATCACAAATCGCTCGAACATTAATTTGCCCTCGAAAGCTTTGGTTATCATAACTCCTAAACGGAACATTAAATGAAATGTTACTCCATTTATAGGATATTCAAATGTCCTAGTTCACTGAGTAAGATAACAACAAAACTTGAATTCCCGGACGATTAATTCATTTGTATAATTAAATTCATTTGGACTTAAAACAATTCTAGCAATATTGAAAAGATGTTCAAGATTCTTCTTAAGCACTTTCTCAATATGATAGGATGTTTATAAGAACAACTAAATTTAATTATTCTTTGATGAAGAAAATCGTCCTCAAACTAAAACACAAGAACCTAGACGTCATAGGAAATGACTAGCTATAGGATTAGGAATTTGGTAGAAAACCATAACCCTTCCCTTAGCTTTACCTAGAAACTTGCTTAAATATTCTAATTGTGTTTTAAGTGCAGCTTGGGATGAAGGGAAGACCCTCCGAGTACGCTTTTATTTTATTGCAATTTACCTTATTGCAATTTATTTAATCGCATCACACTTACTTTTCTTGCATGATAAACAACTGTTGCATGAAAACCCACACCTTTAGGATAGTCCCTAAAACTGAAACCAAAATTAAATTAAAAGTCATTGCAAGATAAAATTCACCGCCACAACATTTCAAAATATAAAACAACTCAAAATTTAATCACAAACAGAACACAAAACTACATTTACAACTAAATTAAAACGTCCTGTTGGATGATCGGGAATACCTCGGATGATGTAACCTACGTGTTGCTAACGGGATTTCCCACGGTCTAAATGAAAGTGTGGAACTCATTCAGTTGAGTTTAGCAAATTCATCTGGACTAAGTGAATCCGATAAAAATAACGATGTCGGAAGGATGGAACCGTGGGATCTTAACCGGTGTCGTTATAATCAACTTTAAGATTTGTTTAATTAAAACATAAAAACACTTGGAAATTAAGATTTTCTCTAAATCAAAACACTTTTCTCATCTCCTGATTTATGACTTCTAAAACTAATCCTCTGCAACAACAAGGAGCTCGGAGCATGGTGGGCAGCACGGCCATCGTCATCGCAGAAACCTCGAGTCTACTTCCAGCAAAACTTTCTTAGAATTAAATAACTAAGCCATAGGACTTCGAGGTAGTTTGCCTAGTGCAACATAAATCCTCAACCTTTTGTTAGGCATTTGCATTGCAAATTAAGCCCTAACCGGTCTTAGGATTCCGAGGTAGTCGTTCGGTACGACATAAACCCTCATAACTTCAAGGCTATTTGTATGATTCTATCATATAAATATAAGTCCTAATTAATTAAAATTGGTAAGATCAAAACATTAAATAAATATTAGGACTTTCCTAAATCCAAGCCAAACAATAGGATAGACTGGGAATTACCGAAGTTCGCTTCGAATTCGTAATTTCTCCTACTTTTCTTTGTTTGAATTCCCAAAACAAAATGTTCCAAACTTGATCTATTCCCTATTGAAATTCCAAAATTCAATCCTTTGAAAGACTTAAACTTTGAAATTCTTGAGAGCAGAATTATTGATTATTATCGAGAGTTTTCTTAGGTGATTCCCGTCACTTAAGATGTAATTAACTATAGGGGCTTGCCCTTATAGGGAATTTTAAAGAACCTGTGTAATATAAACCCCGTTTAATGCTTTCATATTAAGCAGGGAATTTGTCGGCTTACAAAATTGGTTCGCAGACCAAACGAATGTCACAAACCTTTCTAGTTTATTTAATCGAGCCCCATTACCAAGCAGTGTGTCTATTCTTCGGGGTAGATACATGGTTTGTGGTGCGGTGCTCGTTTATGTAAACTATTCGAGATGTGAGATCAGCTTGATTTCATATCTTAAGATTTTCAAACTTAAAATTATTTTCAAAATCAAATGCTACTTTCTAAATTATATATATATATATATTTAAATTAAATTTAAAATATAAAATTCGCCGACAGTTTCTGTTAGGCGACCCCCTTTTCAAAATAAAACACACAACCTAAAAAATAATGTCGACAATTTCTGGCGACTCCGCTGGGGAAAATTCCTCTCTCCATTTTAATCTGACAATTCTGCTTTCAAAAATCGGTAGTGTATCCATATTCCTAGTGGATCAAACTACCCTTCTTTCCGTTGGAGTACTATGTTCATTTCTACCTTGAACAAGTATAGCCAACATTCTCTCGGATTTAGGAGCCACTGTTTAGACACCCCTAAACAGAGAGGTTCCGAGATCCTTTAACCTCATTTCTGAGGTGGGGTGGACCCCCAATAGGTGTTAGTTTATGAGTAATCCTTCGAGTCGAGAAGTCTTGCATAAGACTTTCTTTTCCTTTCCAACTCTGAATCGGATTCATTACCTTCTCTACACCTTTGAACATTCCGTTCTAAATAAACAAACCCTTTAATGAATGACTCTTTTAACAAATAACTCCTTCTTATAAATACATGAACAAGAATGAGTTCGGACTCTTTTCGATTCCTTTCTTTTCGTCCTGATGAGAAGAAGCATAACTTGGGACTGACCATCGGATCCGCCCGCGTAAATGGAAGCCCCAAAGCCGATTTTCTCCTTCACCAATGGACTGGACTTCGCTGTTTACAAGGATGAGCTGCCCGACAATGGGATCATCCGGTTTGGACAAGGATTCGAGAACACAAATGTCAAGATTACCGACGTTTCCCTTTTCGCATTGACAAACAAAGTATCTGAAGCTGAGAAGTCGTTGATCGAGTTCAACCTTAGGTCAACTCAAGAGTTTCCTCCCCTGCAAAAGATCTCGACTGAGAGGAGTACTGCTGTCCGCAGGAGGACTGTTCTTGCTACCCCCACTGGTCTAGTTGTCTCTGCACTTACCCCGGCTTCGCCGCATTAAAGGGAAGGAAATCCGTAACTATGGTGAACCTGTCACCGTGGAGGGTACAGACTTTCCTGTGAGACCTTCCGTTTTTGAAATCGGGTCTAGCTCAAGAATTCCATCACTAACACGGACCCAAAGAAGGAACAGAAGTAGGAAAATTGTCAGGAAGGCCAGAGCTGCCGAAGTTGCTTTCCTGGAGGAAATCCCAGAAATCCCTGAGTACACACCACTACCTGAATACATACCATTGCCTGAAGATACACCTTTTTTGGAAGGAAGTAGATTCCACCCCCTTTCAACCGCAGCTGACGAGGAAAATGTCCGCAGGATTGTTTCTACATCACCTCAGCCAGCATACTATGACGACAGCAGAAAGAAAAGGGCTAGGATCACGCCATTTGCCCGACTACAGACTGTGATCGAGAAGCTAGCAAAGAAAGAGAAATGCCCCGTATCGGAGATTCTACGAAGGATAGGGCGGGTGCCAGTCAAATCCCGTCTAGGGTCCCGAGTAGAACCTGCCATCGTTACAGAAAAGCCAAATAAAAGGATGAAGGCTAGTCCGCCTGTCGTTGTTTCAGGGTTACGGATTAGGGAGGATACCACCTTCCAAGCATTCGGGCCGACGTACCATCCGGTCCTAGCACCTTCGCCGCCGAAGGATGGTATGGCGTCCCACTACTGTAGACAACTAAGATCGAAACAACGACTCGAGAAGGAAAGTCTCGTCGAGAGACTTGAATCGAAGAAAGCGCCACCGCAAGTAAAGGGGACTCGTGAGAAGGAAACCCGGCAGCCTATCACACGACAACCGCGAGGATGCACAGAAAAGACCGCTAGAGGACGCTATGGAAAAGTTGAGAACTGATATTCGACGACTAGCAAAAGAAAGAGAAGAGAAATTCGGAGACGAAATCGATTCATCGGAATTCAATGACGATGAGTATGCAGAAATTAACATGGTCGAAACATGAGCTTCGTCAGCTTCACAAGGTGCTCCTGCAGCCGCAGAAAGAGAGGAGCCGGAAGTGATGAGAAGGCAGCTTCAAGAGAAAGACGATACGATCGCACAAATGGCGAAGAGGATGGAAGAGATGGTTGTAGCCCTAGCCACTCTCCAAAGTCAAGTGCAACCCCAAAGGGAGACACCCCCAGAGGTCATTCACATCGTAGACGGAGGAAAGGAGATTACGTCCGTCAGCGGGGATGATCATTTAAAGAAAGATACAATACAAAGTATGATTCCGGAAAAGATATCAAGAGCTTGGTGGAACAAGCAAGTGCGAGAAGCCTTAGCACAATCAAAGAGCGGGACATCCATTCGGACGAGTAGACCTTACCCGAAGAATTCGACACCGTCCAATATCCAAAAGGCTTCGTACCAGCCTCCGTTCAAGACCTTTGATGGAACCGGAACCCCCGACAAGCATGTTGCACACTTTCATGCCGCTTGTTGCAATGCCGGCGGAAGTGATGCATTACTCTTCCGACAGTTCGTCAGCAGCCTGTCAGGGATCGCCTTTGATTGGTATGCAGAATTACTAAATGGTTCAGTGAAGACGTTCTCAAAACTAGAAAACCTCTTCATCAAGCGATTCGCCGGAGCTCAGCACCACATCACTATAGGTGATTTAGTGGTAGAGAAGCGTAAGCCTAACGAAACTTTGGTGGATTACATACTTCGATGGAGAAATCTAAGCATGAAGTGTGAACCACAATTACAAGAACAACATGCAATCGGCATCTTACTTAAAAGCATTCATGGCCCGATAGCACTCCTCCTCAAGGGATTCACTATTAAGACATTCGAGAAGTTGTTAAGCAAGGCTGGAAGCTTGCAAGAGGAGGCGAAGCAATTAAGTTTCGCCGACAAGACAGACAAGCAAAAGCATGTGAAGACTTTTGAAAAGAAATCTGGGATCGTTGCAGAAGTCGACAAAGGCAAGCAACCGATACAAATATCGTCAGAACGGCCGCAAAGAACCTCAACGAATTACCAGCAACCCCGACCTAGCTATCAGTCATCTCCACAGTATGAACAACCGCCTCGTCCGCAACATACATTAAGGGAGCTTCTGAGCAGGGAATATCCATTCAAAAATGAGGCAATGCCAAAAATGTTCCGTAGTCTGATGAAGACTCCGCATTTCCAACTGCCGAGCCTAAAAGACCCGAAGAAGTCAACAAGAAAGGTGATCCCAACTTTTGCCCTTACCACCAGATGCTTGGACACAAGATAGAAGATTGCATTACCTTCAAAAGTTGGCTCAACGACAACCTTCGGAAAGGGAATATAACGATCCCGAAGGAGTACATGAAGGAACCCCAGAAAGGAGGTTCCGTCAATGTTGTCTCGACTGATCTCATCGTTCCGATAGATCCCTATACAACTGACGATGGATGGACTACCGCTTGGACAAGGTCTTCGAAGAAGATTTTAGACAGCATCCAAACCGCTTCGGTGCGAGCTTCAATTCAGAGTTCAAAACCGGTCAAGTCGGCACTATCACTTGCGATAGAAGAACCACCTCAACAAGAGACGATTGAAGAGAAGAAGAAAATTGATGAAGAAGAGAAGATCGAGGCTCCTAAGGCTAGGACTAGGGGCCGCTTATACTAGGATAGTTGTTTCGGATTCGGGGAGAAATCCCTCGAACCTCTCGACTCGTATGATTATCCGCTCACTTCGGTGGGATCTTATAATGATAAGGGTGATGGCGTTGGCTACGTTTTGATCGTTTCTAACGATTACGTAACTAGCGACAATCCGGACATCGATTTCGATACCAATGACAATTCTCAAATCATACACAATCTCGACGATCACGATGACGAAGAAGACATCCATCAAGGAGGTTACGAGAGTTCAACAAGCAACGAATCTATCTCGCGAGTTTCGAGGAGCTCCGATCACAATAGAGTTAGAGCCTTCGTACTCTGAAGCTAATCCGGAAGAACCTGTCATTCCGATTCAAGAAGAAACACCAGCAAACTCAATACTAGATTCAGAAGAAATTACAGAAGTTAATTTAAGAAGTGGAAGAGTTCTACCTCCGAGAATGAGTCCAAATGACAAAGGAAAGCAGGTGGTTGTTCAGGAAGAACCAACCCTGGCAGAAGAAATACCCATTTGAGAAGAAGCCGAGACACACGGAAATAAAGTGGACTACAACGTGCTAGCCCATCTTAGGAAACTACCGGCCAAACTGAGCATCTACGACACTCTCATCTTATCAAAGGAGATGAGAGAAGCTCTGATCAAGGCCTTACTTGATCCATAAATTTGCTTAGCTCAAATGGCCGGAGATTCCTTAGATGAGGTTTGTTCGTTAAAGGAACAACGAGGTGTTACCTTCACGGACAATGACCTACTACTTGGGATGCTAGATCACAACCGACCGTTGTACATTTCGGCTTATAATCGGGAAGTTTACACTCTCCGGAGTATTGGTGGATCCAGGAGCATCAATCAATATAATGAGTCTTCGAACACTAAGCATACTTGGAAATTGATGCTCGCGAGCTCGAAGCGTACAAAATGTTATTAAGAGGATTCAACCAGAAAGGAGAAAGAGCCCTCGGATCAATAATGCTACTAATGAAGACCGGTGACTTAGCAAAAACAACCGCAAAATTTCACATAATTGATTCAGAAACGTCGTTCAATGCTCTACTAGGCCGACCATGGATACATGAAAACAGGATGGTACCATCATCTCTACATCAGTGCATCAAATACTACGATGGAGGGGAACAGTGCATCAAAGGTGACTTACAACCATTCTCCGTACATGAAATTGGAATTCATGAAGATGCAGCTTATTATGCACCTCCAAAGAAAACAATCTTCTCCAGAGATACCATAACGAATGAAGCAAAAGAAGTTCGGGACGTCAAAGAACCTGAAGTTCTAGTCGAACAGTCACTCACCACTCTCTTACGGCGAGATGGTGAAGGTTTCTCCACAACTCGCATCCGAGGTCGAGGCCGGGGACGAGGTCGTAGCAGAGACGTTAGGACAGCTGGACGGAGAAACCAGCCATCAATGTTGATTGGGAAGATAGTTCTGAAGAAGAAAAAGAAATCAAACAAGAAGCAGCGACAATAAGTCAGAAAAAGCCGCAATTCAAGATCTCTCTCGAAGATGAGAAGAATGAAGAATATAAATCGATGTACGAGAAGATTAACCACTATGTACATACTATGACCCTAACCCCGATCCATTCTAATAAGGTCGAGGGTATGGTGGTCAAAGAGGTACGTAGCAGCGGTGCAAAGCCAATCAAATTCTACCGTGGTGCTCCTTCCTCCAAAATTGAAAATAATGTACAATTTGAAGATGTCACTTCATCAGAATTAATGGAATTACCTTTTTAGTGGTACTCTCCCTGTGTTCAAAATTTAATTCAGCGTGGTTTCTTACCTCGACAATGGACAAAAGGTCAATCACAACATTTTGAAAATTTATGGAATAACTCCGGTCGTTCACCCAATTCAAAGCATGGTCTCGGATTCGACACGATAGGATCGGCTGACGATACCGAATTTTGCTTGGTTGTCACTTGCGAGTCTAATGAAAACTGCATGGAAACTACGGAAGAACTTGAAGATTTACAAATCGGAGACGCTCCACCAGAATTCGAAGAAGAGATTAAATCTACAATAGATGAGTTGACGGAAGTTAACTTAGGTTCTAGCGAAGAGCCTAGACCTACCTTTGTTAGCTCCTTACTCAATAAAGAAGACTCCGAAGAAATAATCAAGTTATTAATGGAATTTAAAGACTGTTTTGCTTGGAACTATGATGAGATGCCGGGATTAGCTCCAGAGGTCGCAGTCCATAAGCTAGGAGTGGATCCTACTTCGTCCCGGTTAGGCAAGGTCCCGGAAGAATGCGTCTAGAAATCGAACAACAAGTCATACTCGAATTTAAAAAGCTAATCGACGCCAAATTTGTCCGTGAAGAACAATACCCAACTTAGCTAGCCAATGTAGTGCCGATTAGAAAGAAGAATGGTCGGATCGAATTTGTGTGGACTTCGGAGATTTAAACAAGGCATGTCCAAAAGATGAATTCCCTCTACCGATCCCGGAATTAATGATCGACATTGCTTCGACACATGAGATATTCTCATTCATGGATGGATCTTCAGGATACAACCAGATAAAAATGGCTCCGGAAGATGAAAAGCTTACGGCATTCGAACGCCGATCGGAGTATATTGCTACACGGTGATGCCATTCGGATTGAAGAACGTAGGAGCAACCTACCAGAGAGCGATGACAAGAATTTTTGATGATCTCATCCACAATCAAGTCGAATGCTACGTGGACGATGTGGTCATCAAAAGCAAAGTAAAGGAAAACCACATGTATGATTTGAGAATTGTTTTCGAACGATTAAGACAATTTAACCTTAAGATGAATCCCTTAAAATGCGCCTTCGGCGTCACCTCCGGAAATTCTTAGGATTCGTTGTCCGACATCGTGGAATTGAAATCGACCCGGAAAAGATTAAAGCTATCTTAGAAATGCCGCCTCCCAAAACCTTAAAGCAACTACGATCCTTTCGAGGAAGCTAGCATATCTTCGACGCTTTATCTCAAACTTGTCGAGTAGGTGTCGGCCTTTCTCGGCACTAGTTAAAAAGGACGCCAAATTTATTTGGGAAGAGAAATGCCGAGAAGGCCTTCGAGGACATTAAACAATATTTAATGACACCTCCTGTCTTAGCGGCCCCGAGCCTCGAGTAGGCCGTCGATACTTTATACCGCGGCTTTAGACGACTCTCTCGGAGCCTCGTTAGCTTGGGTCAATGATGAGGGTAAAGAAAATGCTCTTTACTATTTAAGCCGTCGTTTACTTCCGACGTAAATAAGGTATCCCGCAATTGAAAAGCATTGTTTGGCCACGATCTTCGCCGCTCAAAAGCTCGGGCACTACATGCTTTCTCATAAGGTCAACTCGATCTCGAAGTTTAATCCATTGCAATACTTGATGACTCGTCCAACGCTTTCCGACAGACTTGCCAGATGGTCGATGATATTATTGCAATTCGATATAACTTTCGTGCCTCTTCGTGACGTAAAGGGACAAGTCCTAGCGAGACTTCCTCGCGAGCACACCCTTTGCGGCAGAATCTCCTCTCAATGACGACTTGCCGGACGAACAAATACGAGCCTAGAAGACCCCGATGATCGATGTTGGGAATTATATTTCGATGGAGCATCTTCAGCACACAAAGACGAAGAATCGCAAGTGATAGTGCTCGATAAGGCAGGAATCAGATTAATCTTTATAACACCGGAGCGGGGGATGTTAAGATACTCCTACCACTTGACGGAACCGTGTACAAACAACGAAGCAGAATACGAAGCCCTCATAACAGGACTGGAATTAACTATTCAAATGGGGATAACAAACATCAACATCTACGGGGATTCGCAGTTAATCATTCAACAGATCGCCAGACAGTACATAATTTTAAAACCAAGACTCGAGCAATACTTCCAGTATGTCATACAATTGTTGGAACAAATTCCAAATGTGACAATCTACGAAATTCCCAAAAAAGAAAATGCTTTAGCAGATGCGTTAGCTCGCCTCGTAAAAGAATTTGCCTGTTTGCAAGATGAGTCGATGGAAGTGTCGGTTCACGGACGTCGAGTCCTATCACGACTCGACGTAGACACAATACACAAATCGAGAAAAGAAGAAGAATCGGTTGCAACAGTGACAAAAACACACGAAGATTGGCGACGACCATTGACAGTACTACTCGCAAACGAGAAAACTACCGGACGACAGGTCGCTAGCCCATCGGATCAAGAAAAGAACTGCGTCCTACGCATTAATAAACAACACGTTATACGGAAGGTCTTTCGATCAAATGTGGCCGAGGTGCCTAAGCGGGTCCGAGGCCCGTGAAATTGTTAAAGAGGTGCATTCGGGACTCCGTGGCGCTCACCGGTTGGGTCCGAAGATGAAAATGAAAATTAAAAGACTAGGGTACTACCGGCCCTCAATGATGACCGATCGCATGAAAATCGTCAAGAGTTGTCACCAATGCCAAGTGCACGGAGTGGTTCTACACCAACCCCCAAATGTGCTACATCCGACAATTGCGTCGTGGCCATTTGAATGTTGGGGCACGGATATAGTGGGTCCAATAGAACCACCATCTTCAAAGGGACATCGCTTCATTCTTGCGGCTACGGATTACTTTTCCAAGTGGGCGAGGCGAGCTCCACTCGGAGAAGTTAAAGCACACCACGTGCTACGCGTTTTTAAGAACCAAGTTGTCTACCGTTTCGGAGTGCCACGCAGGATCATCTCGGATAATGGGTCGGCATTCAGAAGCACACAAATCAACAATTTTGTCAGGAGACACGGAATCGACTGGCGGTATTCAACAATTTACTACCCAAGAGCAAACGGCCTGGCTGAGGCTTTTAATAAAACTCTCGTTCAAATCTTAAAGAAAACCCTGGACGATAATAAGAGAAATTGGCACGAGAAGTTATTAGAAGCCTTATGGGCCTACCGGACAACCTTCAGAACTCTTACTCAAGCTACACCTTACGCTCCGGTGTATGGGTCCGAGGCGATGTTACCTTTAGAGGTTCAGCTTCTTTCACTCGAATTGCGAGTTGCAAATAAGATCACGACGAAGAGAATGCCAAATTACGACTAGAAGAATTAGAAAGCCTCGGAAGGGAAGAGACTTGCAGGCGCGACAGAATTTAGAATTATACCAAGCTAAGATGGTTCAAGCCCATGACGGATCGGGTCCGCCCAAGAACCTTCAAAGTTGGTGACTTAGTTCTCGTTCTCAAGAGACCTATTCTTGCACACCGCAAGATAGGAGGAAAATTTGAACCCACTTGGGAAGGACCGTTCGTGGTTGAAGCGAGTATACTCGGGAGGTTCCTACCGGCTAGTGAATTGCCAGGGAGAACGACATATGCTTCCGATCAACGGATGATACTTGAAAAAGTATTACGCTACCTGATGTTTCGAAGGAATGAATTCTTCATCCCTAGAAGCACGGGCGAAGTCGTTACTTATGACTGGGTCCGAACCCAAAATAATAAAAAATGTGCTAAGATAAATAAAATCATGATAATAAAGTTTTCCTTGTTTTCGCTGTCAAATCAAAATCTCTTTCCTGATCTTATCCCACTTCATTCCTATTAACTTTAAAAATACAAAGAAAAAAAAAGTATAATAAAAAATTGTCTTTAATAAACATTTTCTTAATGTTCTTGTTCTTAGTACAGCCCCTGATCCTTTTCCTTGTCTTTTCACAGGGAAATGTCGAACGGGCGGTTGGTCTTGAACTTTAGAAATGGCGTAAGCCTTGCACTCGATGAAAAGAGGGTGAAAGATGGAGTGATAATCGAGATTGACTCGGACTTCGCACCAGCAGGCCTGCAGTATGAGGAAAGTGACTGGATCCCAGTTGACCGAGAGGAACTGCCGGGCGGACGATGATGAAAGTGGGTGGCCCAAGCCACCAATCCAACAAGCAAGAAAAGAAAAACAAACACCGAAGAAGATAAGAAAATCAAGTCCGTAGTCGCTACGATAGAGGGCGAGCTTGTCGGCGCCGCGCCCACGAGAGATTCAAGAAGTTCGAAGAGCTACTCTCACAGCGAAAGCAATGAAGAAATAAGAATCGCCGTATCCGTAAGATGTTAACCAAACTAGCAGCGGACCAGCGCGACGAGGCGGTCTTGCTACGCCGATACGTACACTTCGAGGACACCGGTTCACCGAGAACCCGAAGAAAGGAGGCCGGCTCCTAGGATAACGAAAGGACCGAGGAAATCTCACGAAGATCAGAAGAAAGAAGGCTACCACGCTACCAGATAGAACCACCAGTAATGCATGACCTTGTTGCGGAAGCAACCCCGGGGGATGTCCCGACGGACATCATCCCCGAGGAGCCGAGGTATGCAGGAGAACGTGAAGGGATTGAGCCGTATATCCCACAATACGTCACTGTGCCTCGCCATTTGCAGATTATTCCGGAATACGAGCTGGAAAGAATGCAGAATGTCGAAAAGAAAACCTTTGAATACTTCGAGAGAATCAGAGGCAGAAGGATCAATATACTAGAAGACCTCGAGCTTGATACAGACGTATTCTCAGAATATGACAAACAACAAATCGTGGATTGCATCTGGGATTTGAAAAGAATGGGCCGAGCGGGCCGCCTAAGAGAAAACACCTACTCAGAACCCCGGAGATGGATGCCAGGGAAAGGAAGAATTACAATACAATGTGGATGCTGTTACAACTTCGTGGAAGACAGGAAGGGAAACCCTCCGGGAATACTCCGTCATGGCCAAGTGGATCCAATGTCATTAGTCATCAAGAGAATGGTAAAGAGATTGATAACATGGAGGGTACTGCCAGCAGATTGCATACCCAATAGCTGCATTATTAACATCTACAAGCGGGGTGACTGCATACCCCCGCACATAGATCACCACGACTTTGTCGGACCTTTCGCACAGTCTCTTTCCGAACGAGTGTAATATCATGTTCGGATCCGACCTCCGGATAGCGGGCCCGGGTGAGTTTCGAGGGCCGGTGAAGATACCATTACCGGTAGGTTCCGTCATGATACTGAAGGGCAACGGAGCGGATATCGCTAAGCATTGCATACCGGGAGTACCGGTGAAGCGGATCTCGGTTACTTTCGGGAGGATGGACGACGGAAGACACCTTACCATTTCCAGCCGGACCCGGAGCTAGAGAGCCTCCGGCCTTACGAGTCGTGAGCTACATGGAAAATATCACACCTCCAATGTACATCCATACGGCATCCTTCCCAAGGATGGCTTGGAAGGTGATGTTATTGACCATGTACCCCACTATTCGGACATGGATTTTTGACGAGATGCTTCTTTGGATGGATCGACAAAGATCATACATAGTCCGTTTCGAGTCTACATGGATTGTATGAGATGTATTCCGGATCGAGTTGTATGATGTATCTTCGACATGATTGGAATGAAAGTGACCATGTCACATTTTTGGCCTTCACCTCTTTTGTGCAAATTGACTGGGAAACGCCATTAAAGTTAAATGAACTTCGAACAAAGAACAGAAAAGAAATAAAAAAAAAGAGAATAACAAAAAAAAACTTTCCGTAAAAAAAAAAATAAGAAATAAATCTAAAAATGACGAACACCAAACTCACATGGACATTAAATAAATAAAATAAATTCGAACCGTTAAAGACAAACAAAATGAACATAAATTTCAAATCAAAATTCAAAATTCAACCTTCCAGATCTCAAATCAAATCTCAATCAAAATTCAAATTCAATCTTTCCAAATTTCAAATCAAATTTAAATCAAATTTAAAATTCAATCCTTCCAAATCTCAAATCAAATCTCAAATCAAATTTCAATCGAGTTCAAACTCAACCTTCCAAATCTGAAATCCAATCCGTTCCATTCTCTCCCTTGTCTGGGATGGAAGCGGTTGATTCCATTGACACTGATCGAATCTGATGGCGAGGAATTATATCCAATCCAAACCGAGCAACTTTCGATTAACTCTTTTGAACGGGGTATGTAACATCTACATATTCCCTCCTAATCTATTTCCTTCCATGAAAGTCTTTTACAACTTTCATGAAATTCTCGAAACACCAAAATTCCACACTTTTCAAATCAACACTACAAATCTTTGCAAAGTCAATGACTAATCAAAATTCAAACTTTTGGGGTTGAGGATTTTACATCCGAGACTGCATTGCTTTAGGATTCTTTCCCTATCGCGATGAAATACATCAAAATTCAAATTTTTGGGGTTGAGGAACTTACATCCGAGACTGCATTGCTTTAGGATTCCTTCCCTATTGCAATGAAATACATCAAAATTCAAACTTTTGGAGTTGAGGATTTTACATCCAAGACTGCATTGCCTTAGGATTCTTTCCCTATCACAATGAAATACATCAAAATTCAAACTCTTGGAGTTGAGGATTTTACATCCGAGACTGCATTGCCTTAAGATTCTTTCCCTATCGCGATGAAATACATCAAAATTCAAACTTTTAGAGTTGAGGATTTTACATCCGAGACTGCATTGCCTTAGGATTCTTTCCCTACCGCAATGAAATACATCAAAATTCAAACTTTTGGGGTTGAGGATTTTAAATCCGAGACTGCATTGCCTTAGGATTCTTTCCCTATCGTAATGAAATACATCAAAAATCAAACTTTTTGGAGTTGAGGATTTTACATCCGAAACTGCATTGCTTTAGGATCCTTTCCCTACTGCAATGAAATACATCAAATTCAAACTTTTGGGTTGAGGATTTTACATCTGAGACTGCATTGCTTTAGGATTCTTTCCCTATCGCAATGAAATACATCAAAATTCAAACTTTTTGGAGTTGAGGATTTTACATCCGAAACTGCATTGCTTTAGGATCCTTTACCTATTGCAATGAAATACATCAAATTCAAACTTTTGGGTTGAGAATTTTACATCCGAGACTGCATTGCTTTAGGATTCTTTCCCTATCGCAATGAAATACATCAAAACCAAATTCTTGGGGTTGAGGATTTTACATCCGAAACTGCATTGCTTTAGGATCCTTTCCCTATTGCAATGAAATACATCAAATTCAAACTTTTTGGAGTTGAGGATTTTACATCCGAGACTGCATTGCTTTAGGATCCTTTCCCTATTGCAATGAAATACATCAAATTCAAACTTTTTGGAGTTGAGGATTTTACATCCGAGACTGCATTGCTTTAGGATCCTTTCCCTATTGCAATGAAATACATCAAATTCAAACTTTTGGGTTGAGGATTTTACATCCGAGACTGCATTTCTTTAGGATTCTTTCCCTATCGCAATGAAATACATCAAAACCAAATTCTTGGGGTTGAGGATTTTACATCCAAAACTGCATTTCTTTAGGATCCTTTCCCTATTGCAATGAAATACGTCAAATTCAATTTTTTGGAGTTGAGGATTTTACATCCGAGACTGCATTGCTTTAGAATTCTTTCCCTATCGCAATGAAATACATCAAATTCAAACTTTTGGAGTTGAGGATTTTACATCCGAAACTGCATTGCTTTAGGATTCTTCCCCTATTGCGATGAAGTACATCAAAATCAAACTCTTGAGGTTAAGGATTTCACATCCAATACCGCATTGCTCTGAGATCTCTTCTCATTGTAATGATTCAATCCAATCAATTCAATTTTCTTTTGAGATTGAAGATGTTACATCTAAAACCACAAAATTCCAATTTTCATTTCAAGTTCAAATCCCTGCAAATTAATCTTAACAAAACTTCAATCTAAATTGAAACTCAAACTAAAATCTAAGCTCACACATCAAAACTTAAATTGAAACAAAATAAAATCTAAATCGAAATTCCCCCAGATCATGTGATTTGGGATTCACCTCCTTTTCCTTTCCCCAGCGAGAGATCAGGAATCTCCAGTCTCAGAGTTATACTTGACACTCCCCAGCAGAAACTCTTCTACTTCGTCCTAAGTTTGTCACTTGGACATCTGTGTTGGTTTTGTTGATCTTTTCGGTCAACGCCAATACGCGCGGTGTGCTTGGTTAGCACACCACACCAATTGGGGGTCCATTTGTTGACCACATTTTTGATGAGGTCTTCCCTTCTTCTTTTTAGTACTTAGGATCTAGCCTTAGGCTTTTCCTTTTACTATCTTAGAGGACTAGATTTGGGACCCACCACTTAGAAATTCAAACCACTTCTTAACTCCCTGCAAACTCTACAAACTTGACCATAGACCCCTAATCACCTAGAGGGTTGAAATCAAATGTGGAAGTTTAAAGGATGAGTTCCTATAGGACTCTTTGGCCTTAGGACCGCCTCAGGTGGCTCGGTGCGGTGAAGAGGGCTGACTTACACACACACTACACCTATACACTACACTTTCACACACTTATACCCAACTCGACCTCCTGACTCATGTAGGTGATTCACATGGATGGTCCTTAACCCCTAAGCCCTTGGCTAAGAGGGTTAGGAACAACATATTGGATGCCTCAAATGAGTCCCTTCATGGCTCATGTGGGCTTGATATGGCTTCATGGCTTGACCAAAATGATTTCATTCCACTTACATTCACCCAATCTTCAATTTTTGACCCCCGGGACCCTACACCCGCCTAACCTACCCAAAACCCTTGAAATCCTCCAAAATTCCCAAATCACCCAAAATTCCTCAAAACCAATCCCAAACATTTCCACATCACTCAAATTGATCATCTATACCCAAAAATACCAAGAATTCCAAAAATACCTCCCAATACCCTCCAAATACCCAAAATACCCCCCCTTGACCCAAAAATCCAAAAATTCAGAAAATTCCAGAAAATCTCAAATATTCCGAATTTCATTTTGTTCAACTACACCATGGGCCAATTTTGTCAATTTACCCCACTTTTATCAAAACCCCCAATTTGACCCATTTTAACTCTAAGTGAACCCAATGTCAAACCAAACCTACCCAATTGACCCAAATTCTGGTCCAATTCAATTCTAAACTTCAATTCAACATTCCCAACACCAATCTAGACCAAATCCAAGTCCAATTTGATTGACATTTGGATCCAATTTCGGTTTTGGCCTTAAAGCCCAATTTGGACCCATGACCCAAACCTAACCCAAACTCACCCAATTCAACTCCAATTAACCCCAAATCTTTTCTAAACCTTCCTTAACATCCCTACAAACAAAACACTAACATGATTTGCCCAAAATTTGGACCCAAACCCCACTCAAATTCAACCCAAAATCAAAAAGGCCCAATTTTGACCTAAACCCAAACCTAACCCAAATAAGCCAAACCCCAAAATAAAAACCCAACCAAAGCCAAAACCTCTTTGAAACACTCCCATAAACATTTCCCAACATTTATTTTACATCAATTTCAACCCTAGCCCAACATTGGCCCAAGTTAGCTCAATTTGACCTATATTGGCCCATTCACCAAAGAAGCCCAAATTCAACCCAATTCAAACCCAAATCACTCCCAATTTGCTTCAAGTCACTCATGACACATCCATGAGCTAAATCCAACAATTATTTGGCCCAAACTTCTACAAAATTCCCATCCATAAATCTATTTTTTAAACCAAAAGCCCTCTTACATGAAACCTTCCTAAAAGCCCAAATTTCATGCTAAAGCCCATATGACAATTGCTCTACATCACACCCTTAATTAAAATCAATCCCTAAGTTTGAAAATTCATCATGAAGCCATTCCAAATTAAGCCCCATACAAATTCCCATCAAAATACCAAAATTTTCTTAAATCCATTTCCATGAAATTGACTTAACTTTTCCCAAGCCAAAGATGAGCCATGAAGCCATGCATGAGCCACATGGAAGCCATGAGAGCCTCTTTACATGTCACCATGCCATTTTGGGCAAAAGGAGAAGACTCTTTCCTTAATTCCTAAAGGCGATTAACCACTCCCATGATTCCAATAAACCTTGCTTAAGCTTAATTGTACTTGGATGGTGACCATTCCCCACTGATTAAGCTGACCTAAATCACTTTCTATTCAGCCTAAACCAAGCCTTGGTTGGTGCACCTAGCCCAAATAGATGGGTTGACCAATTTGAGCCAAAATGAGCCCTCTCCCATTCCATTCTAATCCAAGCCTTTTACACATGGCATTTGCCGATTGCCTACACTAAACCCGACCACGACCCACTCGAACAAGATGGTGACCGGTGCACGGCCGGCCAGCCACCGGGTCGCCGGAAAACACCACACCCGAGAGCTCGCATGTGAGCCAACTTTGGAATTCCACCTTGCTGAGGCGCCCCATGCCCAATGGCCACCATGGTTGTTCTTCCCATGCCGGAGCGGTCGATCCCAAGCCCTAACTCTCCCTGGGAGGCCCTCCACCCTCTCCTATTTAAACACCACCCCCTCTCGGCCATGAGAGGTGCTGAACCAGATCTTACTAAAACTCTGCCAAAATTGTTCCATAACACTCTCCATACTTAGAGCATTTGATCCCCAGTGACAATTTGCCCTAATCCCCACCAACAGAGCCTAATTTCTCGACCAAAATTCCACCCAAACCAGGACACTTCTCCACGGTGGATCAATCCTCAGAATTGATTGGTCCTACACCTTCACCGGACGAGGGAAGGAGTCGCACCAGCGAAGCCCCCTCTCCGAGGCCACCCCGGTTGCTCCGGCCTCAAGCTTTGTGATCGGGCGTGGTCGAAATCA
Organism: Papilionanthe hookeriana x Papilionanthe teres; assembly: GCA_022702705.1. NCBI lineage: Eukaryota > Viridiplantae > Streptophyta > Magnoliopsida > Asparagales > Orchidaceae > Papilionanthe > Papilionanthe hookeriana x Papilionanthe teres. The sequence continues at coordinate 31,574,377 of CM040424.1, read as the reverse complement.
TACCTAGGCGATTCATCGGACCGGGAGACTTCATACGGAGCTTGCTCGGGATCCAATCGAAGGTGACACAACCCTCGGATTGAAGCCACACTTCTCTGAGCAAAGGTATGGGCTAATTCTTCATCCCGAGCTTCTGGAGATTCTCCATTTCAAATGCTTTAATTTCAATGCATGATCATCGTATAGATGTATTCGTCTCTTCAAGATGAATCCATAGAGCATAAGAACACGAAAATCCATTGAGTATTGAGTGAGATATTAGGGATTTAGTGTGGACGGCTCTCGGGTGAGGACGCTTGGGGACGATGAACGGATGCCATTTGTTTAATACAAGCGCGGACGGACGACCAGGATCGCGTCGGATCAGGAAATGGAATGACACAGCGGGGCCCCGGAGCGCTGAGTCAGATGGCAGCGTAGAACCAGAACGCACCGCGTGGCCTTTCGGAGCTGCCGAGGTTGACGCGGCGCCGCGTGGATAAATAGAAAATTAGGGTATTTTTGATTTATTTAATTCCCCTAAACTTCAAAAATTCATAAGTTTGTGTAGGAAAATCAGAAAAATAAAATAAAAATACCCTCTTGCTCAGTGAACAGAGGAGAATAATGTGGAAAAGAAATCATTTAATTTCATCAAGTATTTTATTTTTAATGATTTATTTACCCTCTGCATTCTTTTAATTCTCCTTGCATATAGGGAATTCACCATGGCATGAGACCATAGGGCTTTTGAAGCCTCTGAATTTGGGAACATTCCCTGAATTTTCCAAAGTCAGAGGCCATCCCTATGAGAAGTTATTGATTTTTCAAATTCATATTACTATTTTGAGTATTTTAATTCCAATAATTACATGTTGTGAAATAAATTCTAGGAAAATTTGGTGATGTCTCTTATGACCAGAGGACCCTAGGAAAAATAGGTTTTGAGTTAATTCATTTAAAATAACCCTAATTGGCTTAAACACCCAAAATGGATCCCTAATTAATTAGAGTTAACCATACATAAAATTGAATTGAAATCAATTCTCCACTGACCTTCAGGATCAGAGGAACTCACCATAAAAATTTGAAGTCAATTGGACTCGGTTAGCCCTACTAAATAGGTTAATTAAGCCATTTAGCCATTATAAACTTTAAAAATTCATAACTTTCAAAATACCTTTCAAAAATTCACCAAATTGGTTTTGGAGCCTCTCGTTATCAGGGAATTTAAGAAAATTAAAATTTCAATTTTCTAAAAAGGTTGATTTTTTAGTATTATTTTAATATTTTAATAAATAAAAAATAATAAAAATCACAAAAATAATAAAATTCACTAAAATGTCACATTTTGAATTTTAATCACTTAGGAACAAACCCAATATTTTTCTCAGGTCTATTTGGTGAGATATTAAATTTTAAAGCCCTAGGGTAATTTTAAAATTTAAAAAAAATGTATTTTCTAGCATTTTCACTAAAATAATTATAATAAATCAAAGAAAAATCAAAAAAATTATAAAAATTGATTCTCTGATTTCCTTGATATCAGAGATATTTTTGAAAAATATAAAATTCATTTTTCAACCTTTATTTTATTTTTTAAATTAATTAATACTCCAAAACTTAAAATAATTATAATAAAAATAATATAATTTAAAAAATCACCAAAATTGGTCCAAGTGGTCCTCTAGTCATTAGGAATGTCCCATAATTTTCTTAAGGACAGAAACTTTCCCTTGGTCATATTATTAAATTTTCCTTGGAAATCCCTATTTTCTACCAAAAATAATTACATAAATAAATTAAATACAGAAAAATCACATTTTCTCCTCTTATGTCTTTATTGGCATATGAGTAAAGTCACATAAAAATTTCAAGTTCATTTAAGCTCAATTTAGTGAGTTATGAAATTAATAAGCTTGAAGGGCAAAGTGGTAATTAAAATTTTAACCCATAATTAAAACTTTAGGTTTAATAAAATTAAAAAATAAAATATTTGATCTTAATCTGATTTGAATGATTGAAATTCAAATAATTAAAGGGTAGAAACCTACTAAACAGTTTAAAGATAATTAAAATAAACTTTAATCAAATAATTGATTAAATTTGGAAGAATAATAAAATTGGAATTATTAAAATAGGGATATTATTAGGAAGAGATTTATTCTTTAATTTAAAAATCCCTAAATTAATCATCTCAATAATATTTAATTCTTAATTAAAATGATAATTCAGATTTAAGTTTTAAAATGTTTAAGGACTTAATCATTAAATTAAATTAAAGTTAAATTATTAAACTATTTTAAATTTTCAATTAAATTAAAATTAAAAATTAAATTAAATTAAAATTTAAATTAAATTAAATTAAAAAAATTAAATTAAATTGAATTAAATTAAATTAAATTGAATTAAATTAAATTAAAATTAAACTAAATTAAATTAAATTAAATTAAATTAAAACATTTTAAATTAAATTAAATTGAATTAAATTAAATTAAATTAAAATTAAATCAAATTAAATTAAATTAAAGGAAATTAAATCAAATTAAACTAAATTAATTTAATATCAAATCAAACTAAATTGAATTAAATTAAATTAAATAACAGAATCAAGTTAAAATTAAAATCAAGTTAAATTGAATCAAAATTGAAACTAAATTAAATTAAATTAAATTAAAGTTAAATTGAATTAAATAACATCACCTAAGACATAAAGAAATTAAATATAAATCAACTTGAACACTATTCCAAATTTAAACCCGTAAATTGAAATTAAACTAAATCACAAATCGCTCGAACATTAATTTGCCCTCGAAAGCTTTGGTTATCATAACTCCTAAACGGAATATTAAATGAAAAGTTACTCCATTTATAGGATATTCAAATGTCCTAGTTCACTGAGTAAGATAACAACAAAACTTGAATTCCCGGACGATTAATTCATTTGGACTTAAAACAATTCTAGCAATATTGAAAAGATGTTCAAGATTCTTCTTAAGCACTTTCTCAATATGATAGGATGTTTATAAGAACAACTAAATTTAATTGTTCTTTGATGAAGAAAATCGTCCTCAAACCAAAACACAAGAACCTAGACGTCATAGGAAATGACTAGCTATAGGATTAGGAATTTGGTAGAAAACCATAACCCTTCCCTTAGCTTTACCTAGGAACTCGCTTAAATATTCTAATTGTGTTTTAAGTGCAGCTTGGGATGACGGGAAGACCCTCTGCGTACGCTTTTATTTTATTGCAATTTACCTTATTGCAATATATTTAATCGCATCACACTTACTTTTCTTGCATGATAAACAATTGTTGCATGAAAACCCACACCTTTAGGATAGTCCCTAAAACTGAAACCAAAATTAAATTAAAAGTCATTGCAAGATAAAATTCACCGCCACAACATTTCAAAATATAAAACAACTCAAAATTTAATCACAAACAGAACACAAAACTACAATTACAACTAAATTAAAATGTCCTGTTGGATGATCGGGAATACCTCGGATGATGTAACCTACGTGTTGCTAACGGGATTTCCCACGGTCTAAATGAAAGTGTGGAACTCATTCGAGTTGAGTTTAGCAAATTCATCTGGACTAAGTGAATCCGATAAAAATAACGATGCCGGAAGGATCGAACCGTGGGATCTTAACCGGTGTCGTTATAATCAACTTTAAGATTTGTTTAATTAAAACATAAAAACACTTGGAAATTAAGATTTTCTCTAAATCAAAACACTTTTCTCATCTCCTGATTTATGACTTCTAAAACTAAACCTCTGCAACAACAAGGAGCTCGGAGCATGGTGGGCAGCACGGCCATCGTCATCGCAAAACTCGAGTCTACTTCAACAGAAACTTTCTTAGAATTAAATAACTAAGCATAGGACTTCGAGGTAGTTTGCCTAGTGCAACATAAATCCTCAACCTTTTGTTAGGCATTTGCATTGCAAATTAAGCCCTAACCGGTCTTAGGATTCCGAGGTAGTCGTTCAGTACGACATAAACCCTCATAACTTCAAGGCTATTTGTATGATTCTATCATATAAATATAAGTCCTAATTAATTAAAATTGGCAAGATCAAAACATTAAATAAATATTAGGACTTTCCTAAATCCAAGCCAAACAATAGGATAGACTGGGAATTACCGAAGTTCGCTTCGAATCCGTAATTTCTCCTACTTTTCTTCGTTTGAATTCCCAAAACAAAATGTTCCAAACTTGATCCATTCCCTATCGAAATTCCAAAATTCAATCTCTTCGAAAGACTTAAACTTTGAAATTCTTGATGAGCGAATTATTGATTATTATCGAGAGTTTTCTTAGGTGATTCCCGTCACTTAAGATGTAATTAACTATAGGGGCTTGCCCTTATAGGGAATTTTAAAGAACCCGTGTAATATAAACCCTGTTTAATGCTTTCATATTAAGCAAGGGAATTTGTCAGCTTACAAAATTGGTTCGCAGACCAAACGGATGTCACAAACTTTTCTAGTTTATTTAATCGAGCCCCATTACCAAGCAGTGTGTCTATTCTTCGGGGTAGATACATGGTTTGTGGTGTGGTGCTCGTTTATGTAAACTATTCGGGATGTGAGATCGGTTCGATTTCATATCTTAAGATTTTCAAACTTAAAATTATTTTCAAAATCAAATGCTACTTTCTAAATTATATATATATATATATATATATATATATATATATATATATATATATATATTTAAATTAAATTTAAAATATAAAATTCACCGACAATTTCTGTTAGGCGACCCCCTTTTCAAAATAAAACACACAACCTAAAAAATAATGCCGACAGATGTGTTAGTTAAAGTGGATAAATTTATCTTCCCGGTAGATTTTATTGTTCTAGATATGGAAGAAGATAAAGAAATTCCCATAATATTAGGAAGACCCTTTTTAGCCACTGGAAAAGCTATGATTGATGTTCAGAATGGAGAATTAATTATGAGAGTAAACGATCAAAAAGTAACTTTTAACATAGCAAAATCAATGAAATATCCTGCTTTAGAAAAAGAAGATGAATGTTTTCGAATGGAAATACTTGAACATTTGCAAAATGAATATTTAAAAGAATATTATGAAGAAAAGTTAGAAAAAGAAAATACTGAATTAATTGAAGAAGCAGATAATGAAAAACTGGATTATATACAGGAAAAATTTGAAATGTTGGATAATACTGAAAATGCTGAAAAGAATATAGTTCCGTCAATTATTAGACATCCTGAACTCGAATTAAAAATTTTACTTAATCATTTAAAATATGCTTACTTAGGTAACCATTCAACCCTACCAGTTATTATATCAACTGAATTAAATGAATCACAAGAACAAAAACTGTTAGACACATTAAAAAATATAAGAAAACTTTTGGTTGGACTTTAGCAGATATTAAAGGAATTAGTCCATCAATCTGTATGCACATAATTATTTTAGATAATGAACATAAGCCTAGAGTAGATCCTCAAAGGAGATTAAACCCAATAATGAAAGACGTAGTCAAGAAAGAAATATTAAAATGGTTAGATAATGGTATTATATATCCTATTTCGGATAGTGCTTGGGTAAGCCCAATTCACTGTGTTCCTAAGAAAGGAGGAGTGACCGTTAAAGCTAATGAAAATGATGATTTAATACCTATAAGGCAAGTTATTGGATGGTGTATATGTATTGACTATAGAAAATTAAATGCAGCCACTAGGAAAGATCACTTCCCCTTACCATTTCTAGACCAAATGTTGGATAGATTAGTCGGACATAAATATTTTTGTTTTTTAGATGGATATACCGGTTATCATCAGATACATATTGCTCCTAAGGATCAAGAGAAAACTATGTTTACTAGTCCTTATGGAATATTTGCTTTTTGAAGAATGCCATTTGGATTTTGTAATGCACCTGCAACATTCCAGAGATGTATAATGTCTATATTTAGTAAATTAATTGATGATGGAATAGAAGTATTTATGGATGATTTCTCTATATTTGGAACATCATTTGATGCATGCTTAAATCATCTTGAAAAAGTATTAAAAGTATGCGAGAAAACTAACTTAGTTTTAAATTGGGAGAAATGTCAATTTATGGTTGCAGGAGGAATTGTATTAGGGCATAAAATTTTGGAAAATGGCATGGAAGTAGACCCTACAAAAATTCAAGTTATAGCTAAATTACCACCTCCAACTACAGTAAAAGGGGTAAGAAGTTTTCTTGGACATGCTGGATTCTACAGACGCTACATAAAAGATTTTTCAAAAATTACTAAACCTCTATGCCAACTTTTAGAAAAGGACAAGAAATTTGAATTCACAACTGAATGCCTAAATGCTTTTGAATTATTAAAAGATAAATTAATCACAACACCTATAATAGTTTCACCTCGATTGGGAGAAACCATTTGAACTTATGTGTGATGCTAGTGATTATGCTTATAGGAGCAAGATTCGGCAAAGATATGATAAAATTTTCAAAGTTATATACTATGCTAGTAAAACTCTTAATAATGCTGAATGAATTATACAGTTACTGAAAAATAGCTATTAGCAATTGTTTATGTTTTTAATAAATTTAGGCCTTATCTAATTAGAACTAAATGTATTGTGCATACTGATCACTCTGCTATTAAATATCTAATGCAAAAGAAAGATTCCAAACCTAGATTAATTAGATGGATATTACTAATGCAAGAATTTGATTTTGAAATCATTAACAAAAAGGGAACTGATAATCAAATTACAGGTTATTTATCAAGATTAGAATAGAATGAATTATCTGATACTGATAATGAAATTACTGACAATTTTCCTGATGTACAACTATATAATATAAATGAGTGGAAAATACCATGGTATGCTGACATAGTAAATTATATTGTTAGTGATATTTTACCACCTATGTTAACTTTGCAACAACAGAAAAAATTCATTCATGATGCTAAAACATATTTTTGGGATGAACCATATTTATATAAGCAATGTAAGGATCTTATAATTAGAAGATGCGTGTCTTATGAAGAAACAGAACAAATCATTCAGAAATGTCATGATTCTGATTATTGAGAACATTTTGGAACAGATAAAACTGCTTATAAAATTTTACAATCTGGATTTTATTGGCCTACTCTTTTTAGAGATGTTTATAGATATATCAGAACTTGCGACAAATGCCAACGAGTAGGTAATATATCTAGAAGAAATGAAATGCCTCTAAATTTTATATCAGAAGTTGAGATTTTTTATGTTTGAGGATTAGATTTTATGGGACCGTTTCTTCCTTCATTTGGAAATTCATATATATTAGTTGCTATTGATTTTGTTTCTAAATGGATTGAAGCATAAGCTTTACCTCGATGTGACGGTAAGAGTGTTTCAAAGTTTCTAATGAAAAATATTTTTACTAGATTTAGAATGCCAAGAGTGATCATCACTGACGGAGGATCTCATTTTAGAAATAAATATATTCACAAACTAGTAGAAAAATTTAACATTATTCATAAGATATCAACTGCTTATCATCCACAAACTAGTGGATTAGCTGAAGTTTCTAATCGAGAAATTAAACGTATTTTAGAAAAGACTGTAAACCCTAATAGATTGAATTGGTCTATAAGACTAGACGCTGCATTATGGGCATACAAGACTGCTTATAAAACTCATATTGGAATGACTCCTTACAGGCTTATTTATGGAAAGACTTGCCACTTACCAGTTGAATTAGAATATAAAGCTTATTGGGCAATTAAAGAATTTAATTATAATATGAAAGAAGCTGGTGAGAAAAGATTATTGCAATTGAATGAATTAGATGAATTAAGAAATGAATCTTATCATAATGATAGAATTTATATAGAAGAAATGAAATTATGGCATGATCAGAAGATTAACCTGAAGAATTTTGAGCCAGGATAAGAAGTTTTGCTTTCTAATACAAGATTGAAATTATTTCCTGGAAAATTGAAATCTAGATGGTTACGGCCTTTCACTATAACTCAAATATTTTCATATGGAACTATAGAAATTGAAGATCCAAAAACTGGGCATAGATTTAAAGTAAACGGACACAGATTAAAACCTTATTTTGAAGGGAGAAGACCAGATTTTAAAGAGGTTTTAATGCTCACTCAACTCGATTACTAACTAAATTAGGTCGGGCTGACGACGTTAAACCAAGCGCTTTATGGGAGGACCCATATTAATTATTAATTATGATTTATTAATTTTATTGGAAATTAAAATATAGAATAAATTCTACTACTCATTTTACTTTTTAAAATCATCACAAATTTGAATCTATACGAGGAAATCAGAAAATATTTGGACCGGAGCGAAAATTGGGCAATTTACCTAATCTCGCCGACGGCGAGATCGATCTCATCAACAGCGAGATCGGCGCGCCCAATTTTGGTTTAAATATATTAAATATCCCGTCGATGGCGAGGTCGTTATCGCTGATGGCGAGACAGTTAAAAAGTGGTTTTTGTGAGTTATTTTGCGGTTTTGGGCGGTTCTAAGGTCATTTCTCTATATTAAACGTATAGAACTTCATATTTACACTATCGTCCTCCTTAGAAACGATTAGAGCCCCTCCAAAACAATCTATTATGGCCCCTAATCCACTAAAAACCATGAAATCTGGAGTTTTTAACCGACAAAAATTCATCCGTTCTGAGGCTCAGCGACTATTCAACAAGGTTTTGATGAAGAAGCGACTGATTAAGGAAAGAGGATTCGTAAACAGAGGAGCAGAGAATTCAATGACAACAATTGAAGAAATGATTGTTCAGCGACGTTGGGAGGTATTTTTCTATACAACACTGCTGTAGTCATTCCAGTAGTCAAGGAATTCTACTCTAATCTGCATGCGATCCATAATAGAAGTGTTTACGTAAGAGGCAAATGGGTAACTTTCACTCCTTCTCGAATCAATGAATTATACTTGATTGAAAATACTCCTGTTTACCACTATTCAAATTTTGTTCCTACAAGATACAACATGAATGAGATCTACAGATATCTGACCGACGAACCTGACGATTGGGAATTACGAGAAGACGGGTACGTTGGTTTTTATGCGTCACTTCTTAACCCCGTCTCTAAGCATTTGCATTTCTTTATTTCGTCAAAGTTATTACCGACTATGAGGGTAAACAAAGTCTCGAAGGAATGCGCAATTTTAAATTATTGTATTCAATCTGGATTGCCTATTGATGTTGGATCTATCATTGTGAAGTCTGCATTAGGATTAATTGTGCATGGGTCGATTCATGAAATTGGACACCCATCAACTATATTTGCTTTATGTAGTCAATACCAAGTTTCCTACGAAGCTTGGGAAAAAGTGCTATTGCCTTGGAAACCACTAGATCCAACAGATATGTTTCCTACATTGGATAACAATGATGAAACAATAATTATTTCTGATCAAGCATCTCAAAACAATCCTTTAATTAAGCCCCTGACTGATATAACAAACCTCATTTTACAGAAACTTAAAGGATTGGAGAAGGAACTACAAAATGTGATGAATTCTATTGATAATATCTCTGATTTATTCGATCACATCGATCGAAGAATGAAGGAGCACTTTGACCATTCAGGACATCCGGAGGCAAGTTTTATACGACTATCGAGACGTAAAGGGTGGATCGAAGAAGATTCTATCGTGAATTCCCTTTCGCACCTTTCTATAATTTGTTTGTGCACTGCGTTCTATTGGAAACATCGGAGAAGAGATCGGCTCGCATTCCGATGAATAGCAGAAATTTCTATTCATATTATATGTATGTGTGTTGATTTGAATTTATTTTGAACTTTACGTAACTAATCTCAGTTTAGATGAGATTGTATGTTGTTTGTTTAGTCTCAGCATTTAGAGTATTGTGGTGTGGATTATAATGCTGAGTTAGATGTGTTTTAGTTAATTTGATAAGTCAATTGTTAGTTTTGTGGTATTTGAAGTTTGTAAGTTTATGGATTACATTTATAAAAGTTATACTGTTTGTGTTGTGTAAATCTTATATGAATCAGTAGAATATCTAATCTTAGAAAATATATCAAATTAAGTGACCAAATATTAAAACAAGGCTTAATTAAATTGAACATAATTGAAATTATAAAAAAATTTAAAAATTCAGAAATCCCGCCGACAGCCAGATCGATCCCGCCGACGGCGAGATTTTCCCGAGACTTTGGCCTTAGTGAATTAATTAGCTCGCCGACGGTGAGAAATTTCTCGCCGACAGCGAAATCGCGAAATAAACTTTATTTGACCGGTCAACTGACACTATTCATCATCCCCTTCCTTAAAACTTCGAATAACCGACCTAGGGCTTGATAGATTTGGAATTTGGAGCGATTTCAACACATTTTGACGCCGGATTTCATCTTCCCTTGGTAAGAGCTTCACTCCTATGTACAAATTTTTTATTTTCACCATGAATTTCTTCTACATTGAGGAATTTTGGAAAAATTTAAAATGAGAAGAAAAGACTTGGAAGAAATTCATGGAACTTGATTTAGATTGATTTTAGTAACTATTGGAAGCCATCTTAGTAATATTTAGAAGTTTAGTTAAGATTTTTGTGAATTTCACAGATCGAAAAATGGCTCCACGACAAAAGAGAAGAATGGATTACAACGAAACTCATTTTGTAAATGCAAGGGCACAATCAAGATATTTTCACAATATTCAAGCCAGAAAATGCATTCAGGATCGAGTTTTCAAAAATCCTGGAGGTGAAGTGGAGCGAATAATAAAAGAAAGAGGATGAGAAAACTTCTGTTACATAACCAACAGAGCTACTGTGGAAGTGGTAAAAGAATTCTATGCCAACCTGACTGCAATCAAAGATGCACCAATCAAGGTGAGAGGATTTTTGGTAGATTTCAATGCTGCAAGGATTAATTCATTTTATGAAGTACGAGATTTATACACCAGTGAGTACGATACCTTTGGAACTATGGAAGGACCATTGGAAGAAGTGATCAACTTTCTCACTGACGGGAAAGGAGTTTGGAAGCTTAAGCAGCGTGAAAGGGTAAACTTTCCTCTCTCAATGTTGAATGCATCATCTAAAGCCTGGCACTATTTTATTTGTTCTACCTTGTTACCCACTTATCACCATAGTGAGGTAACAAGAGATAGAGCATTTCTGAATTTTTGTATTCAAAACCAAAGAAGTATTTATGTGGGAATTATAATTTATAAGAATATATTAGCCACTGTAAGAAGTGAAAGTGGAGGAGGACTAGGACACCCTGGTCTGATTTATGCACTCTGCCAATTATTTGGGGTAGAGGCAAGGGATGATGAGGAATGGGTGGAGCCTATGAAACCCATTACTCTAGCTAATTTTAAGAAATATGAATCCCACGAAGGATGGAGATCTGGGACTAGGAGCAATGTACATTCTTCCAGTAGAGATATTCCCTCTACCAGTTATGACCCTCCTCCCTATAGTACTCCTACCCTTTAGGATTTGATGAATGAGATGACTCTACAGTGGAAACATTTTGAGAAAATAGAAGAAAAACTGGAGCATATTGATCAGAGAATTAGAGGTTTAGAGAGAAGACATGATTATGACATCGAGTATCTCGAGAGACATTCAGAGTATGAGATAGCTTATTATGATGTTGAGAATCATTATAGGAGAGGAGAGCTCGATGTTGTATTTCCTGAGTGCCCCTGATATACTCATTACCAGCCTAATCCACCAACTGATCAAGGAAACGATGATATAGTTTGGGGCTTTGATGTGAAAGATTAGATTCTATGTTTATTTGTTTAGTTCTGATGTTGTGATTGTTTGTTTGTTGTCTTACATTTTAATATTAATGTTTTAGTTTATGAACTTGATTATGATGCGGTGTAGATCTTTTTAAATATTGTTGTTAAAGTTATAGAGTTTTTAAATTTTTAATGTTTTCAGACTGCTATTGTAACATTGGATTGAATTAGTAAATATATGTGGATGTAATATAATATATTAGTTAAAATGTGGTAGTATTGTGTTAAACGTTTGTACCCAGCACTTTCTTTAATATTATGTGTGTAGAAAAATACTAACAGTACATGTTAATTAAGTAATGGAAAAAGCCTGTAGAACTTCAAAAAGAAGAAATACCTAAAGCTCGAAGGTATGATTTAAATATTATAGTTTATTTCCTTTTCACCCTATATAGATAGATAGAAAAAATTAAGTTTGGAGGAGGGAAAAATACAAATTTAATTATTAAATTATTCTCAATTTACATTTTCAAATTATTATAAAAATGAATTTCTATAGTAATTTTAATTCAGTAAACTAAAATTAATTTATTTAATTATTATAGAAAGTTAAGAGAAATACTTTTAATGATTAACTAATTTTTAGATTTAGGATATTTAGTATAAGAGAATAAGAATATAGTTAACTATTTATAGTAAAGAAAACTATATTTTCAAACATAAAATTCTTAGGTATTTAGTTGAAAAAGAAAAGATTGAAGCTCAATGAAGTAAAAACTTTGAAATACATATAAGAGAAGTAAATGTTTCCAGTTTCAAATTTAGGAAGAGGAAAATGAAGTTCAAAATTATTAACAGGCTAACCAAAAATAGTGATCCTCACTTAAAAAATAAAGAAGTAAAGAAAAAAGAATTGAAAATCAATCCAGAAAGAAAAGAAAAATAAAAAATATATATAAAGTGAGGATAAGCTTGAGGAGATGCCTTATCAAAAATTGACTTCATTTGAATCAACCTAAAGGGTAAACTTCAATTACATTTCTGAACTTATATATATGGATTAGTATTTTACTAAGTAGTGCTTTCAAGAAATTCCTATCGTATGAATATCTTAAGTAATTTAGTATTGAAAAGTATAGTCATTCTTGAAATAAATAGAAGACTAGAAATCTTAAACTTGAAAACTAAATAGCCTTATATTTATAGAATTAGTTTAATTATTTTAAAATATTTCTAAAAAACTTTACTATAATACTTATTTAAATCAAATTCATACTATTTCTGAATTAAAACTTTACTACAAATAATCATTACTTTTATGTAGTATTAAAATTACTTGAGGACAAGTAATAGGTAAGTTTGGGGGATTTTGACCACAGAAAAATGTATTGAGAAATTTGCACCAATTTTATATGAAATTGCACTTTAAAGAAAGGTTTTTTCTTTATTTTATTGCAGGAATGAAGATTTATAACTACTGAAAGCAAAAAGCACAAAAGAAGCGGATTTGGAGCAAAAAGGACTCAATAAGATGAAAAATGAACTGTCTCGCTGACGGCGAGATTTAAGCCACCGACAGCGAGATTTTCCCGATAGATTTTGAATTCTTTAATAAAGAACCCGCTGACTGAGAGATTGAGCCCGCCGACAGCAAGATCAGTGCGGTTAGCCCATCTTCTAGAAGCCCGCCGAAGATGAGATCGAGCCGCCGACGGCGAGATAGTTGAAAAGAGCCAAGATACATTGAATCTGGACGCTTTTTAAGAGGTGCTTAAGTAACCTTTGGAGATTTGACTCCTTCTATAAATAGAGACGAATTTTATTCATGGTGTGTAAGTTTTGTGTGAATTAAGTGTCAATTTTGAGTGATAATTAAGTGTCATTCTAGAGTCTTTTAAAGTGTTTAAGTGTGTTTAGCATCTTGGTGAGTTTAATTAAGTGTGCTGTACTAGAAGGAAGGGTCAAAGGAACTTCAAGGAGTCTGCTTGGGGAGAAGAATTGAGATAAGTATATTTGTTTATTGTTTGTTAACTTTAATGAAATCCATGATTTGTGTTATTTTTCCCATGCATTCTGAGTAGTTACCTTAGTCTTTCTCCTTGTTATCGAGATTTCGTGAAATGATGAATTAAATTAGTTGTGCCAAAAAAATATAAAAATAGAAATTGTGCTAATCTTTTACTTAAATCTTAATTTACTTTCAATCTGGCCAATTGATTTGTTAACATATGTTGAATTATCAACTATAGTAAAGATTACATCCAAGATTCAGGGAAGTCAAAAGCCTTGGAAGGAGGGTGCAAATAAATAAGGAAATATTAATTATCGGACGTAGAATTGGACATTTTAGTGTGACAGACTAAAATATTCAATTCGGTCTTATTGTTTGGGAGCTGAAGTGTAAATGTTAGCCCTCAGACGAGGGGAACGTGGGGGCTCTGAAGTGGCAGTCGGTATCCTCCCGGACTTAGCCGCAGATTCGCAATCTAACATAAGACTAGCCAATGTTCTTTGCATCCTGACCAAAGGGTAAAGAATATGAATGCTCTTATTTGGCACAATACAATTAAAAACTCATTTAATTCTTCATTCACTTAATTCTCTCAAACAAGGAGAAAGATACTTTTCTGAAATCTTATATTAAACCTCTAAGCATTAGTTTATTTTAGTCTTAAGTGTTCTTAATTTCTGTATACTAGATTAGTAAGTAAGTCTACTTAATTTGTCTTTGAAATTCTCTAACTTCCTTGTGGGATTGATATCTAGGACTCCATTAGAGCCTTATATTACTTGATAACGATACGTATACTTGCGTAGTATCCACAATATAAATCATAAAATCCATAACATAATCATCAGTATATATATATATATTCAGTGCCGGATCAAGTTTTTGGTGCCATTGCTAATTTTCATATCATAGTTGTAAGTATAAATATCGAAAAGTGGATTAATTGCTCAGGCATCTGTTGACCTCATTTTTGGTGTGGTCTTTTCTCTCTTTAGTGCTCAGGATCTAACCATAGGACTTCTCCTTGACTATCCAAGAGGACTAGAAATGGAACCCACCACTTAGAAATTTAGACACCTCTTAACTCTTCTTGAACCCCACAGATGACCATAAACCTCCAAACCCCTTTGGAAGATTGAAAGTCAAGTGTGGAGGTGCAAGGATGAGTTCCTATAGGATGGTCAAGCCTTAGAACAACCCTGGGTGGCCTGGTCCTGGTGATGGTTAGCCTGCACACACCACACTCTCACACACATCCCAAACCCTAAAACCATTCTTACCCAACTAGGCTTCCTGACACGTGTAAGAAACTTATGTGGATGGACCTCAACCCCTAAGCCCCTGGCTAAGAGGGTTAGGAACAACATATTGAGTGCCTAAAATGAGTCCTCTCATGGCTCTTGTGAGCTTAACATGGCTTTATGGCTCAACAAAAATGGTTTCATTTTACTCACATCTAATCAATTTTCATTTTTGCCAAAATTTCAATTTTTGACTCCTTGCCCCAAACTCCCCAAAATTACCAAAATGCCCTTCATAGCTAAAAAATTAAAAATTCCAAAAAATCCCAAAAATACCAAAAATTCCAAAATATTATCCACATCATTTTCTTCAACTGCTATATACCCCAATTTTGTCAATTTAACCCAATTTGATCAAGAATTCCAAGTTGGCCCTTAAGGCCCAAAATTGACCAAGTAACCTAACCCATCCCAAATTGAACCCAAATGTCATCCAATTTTCCCCAAATTTGTTTTGAAACCTTCCTAACGACCCTAAAAACAAAACTCTACATTAATTTGCCCCCAATTTGATCCCTAAATCCACACAAGTCCAACCAAACCCAATTCACCCAAAATTGACCCGATGTCCAAATCCATCAAATTAATCATCCAATTTAATTTAAAATCACTCCAAATCTTTTCCAAACTCTTCATAACACCTTCCTAAGCCAAACTCAACATTCACTTAGCCCAAATTTTGACCCAAACCTAACCCAAACTCAAGCCCAAGTTCACTCCAATTTTAAAGGCCCAAAATCAAGCCCATGAGCTAAATCACTTCAATTAGCCCAAATCCACCCAAAAGCCTACATGCCAATTATCATTTTGTCATCCCTTTAATCAAATTCACTCTCTAAGTTCCAAATCAATCATCAAATAATTCCAAATGGAGTATCATGCCAAATCATCTCAAAATAACCAAAGAATTCAAAAATACCTTTCTCATGCAAATTGACCAAGCCTAACTAAGCCAAATGTGAGCCATAGAACTTTGTTCCAAGCTAAATGACAAGCCATGCTTGAGACACATGAAGCCATGAGGGCCCTTTCCATGTCACCAAACCATTAATGGCAAATGGAGGGGCCACTTTCCAACCTCTTTTAAAGAGTTTTTAACCACTCTAATGACACACTCTAACCAAGCTTAAAAAAACTCCCTTGGATGGGGACTTCTCCACCTAAAGGGGGCTGACCCAATTGATCTCCCATCAGACCAAATCAAGCCTTGGTGAGTGCACCAAGCCAAATCCATGCTTTGAACCAAATTAACCCAAAAATGGCCCTTACACCCATACCACTTAAATCCATGCCTTTACACATGGCATAACCCAATTGATTGCACTAAAATCAAACTCTGACCTCCCCTCCACCAAAGCACACATTTTGAACCCACTAATCAATCCCCATGGCCACCCAAGCTCCACCATAACCTTCCTTATTTAAACCCCACCTCTCATGGCCAAAAGAGAGGAGATGAAAGATTACCTTGGGGAGACCATGCTAAATTGTTCCCAAAGCTTCTCCAAGTATTTCTAAGCTCAATCAAACTATTTCCAATTGAGGCCTCACTTCTTGGACGAAGGTATCGAATTTTTTTCCCTCTAACCGAGCCTGTTTTAATTTTTTGTAAATATTTACATGCATTAAGTATATCATCACCGTATAGATGTGTACTACTCGATTATACGATCATTTTAAAAAAAATTCACACAATTTCGTTGAGAAACGAGTGAGATATCAAGGTTTGAAGGTGGACGATTTTGGGTGAATAGCACTAGGAGAGAGGAGCAGTAGCCGTCCGATCACGTGTGTATCGCACGGACGGCCGAGATACAGTCGGACAACAGCTTCATCCATAAACAGGAACGTGCCAGCCAATCATGGAGCGACACGTGGCTCCCTTGATAGCGATAGTTTGAGAGGGAAATTAAATTTTTGATTTATTTTTGAACGTAAACTTCAAAAAATCATAACATTTCATAGAAAACTCCAAAAAATAAAATAAAAATACTCTCTTACTCAATGAAACGAGGAGAATAATGTGGAATTAATTTCATATTTATTTGATGTATATTTTATTTTTAATTAGTTAAATAGTGTTTTCAATCTTTCAATTCTTCATGCATGTAGGAGCTTCACCATAACTTGAAATTTTGATAAGTTATTCTATTCATAATGGTAGATCTTTCCTGATTTTTCAAAAGTCAAGGAAAATTTCCATGATGAGATATCTATTTTTCAATATTATGCATCACTTTTTCTATAATAATTATAAAAATTATCATGTTGCTTCAAAAAATCTAAAAAAATTACAGTGTGTTCCCTTTGACTAGAGAAAAATTAAAAAATCATCTCATGATTTATCTCAATCAAACAAATTCTAATTTGGCCAAAAAGTCAAAACTAAGTTTTAATTAATTAGGAATAACCACACATTAAAATCACTTCAAAACAATTCTCCACAGTCACTTAGGATGTAGAGAAACTCACATAAAAATTTTAAGTCAATTGAAAATAATTTAGCCTATTAAATGAATTATTTAAGTTGTATGGTCATTTTTAAAATTAAAAAAAATCATAAAACACAAACTATATTTCAAAAATTCACCAAATTTGTTTTGTGGGCTCTCTGATATTAAAGGAGTCTAAGAAAATTAAAATTGGAATTTTCTAAAAATTTTCATTTTTAATTATATTTTTAATATTTTAATAATTAAAAAATCATAAAAATTACAAAAATATTAAAAATCATAAAAATGACATATTTCACCTCCTAATCACTTAGGAATAAACCAAATATTTTTTCTAAGCCTCAAAGTAAAGATATTGAATTTTAAAACCTTAAGATAATTTTTAATATTAAAAATAGATTTTTCAACCTTTTCACTAAATTAATTCTAGTAAATCAAAGAAAAATCATAAAAATATAAAATTTATTTCTCTGAACTCCTTGAGGTCAGAGAGACTTAAGAAAAATATAAAATTCATTTTTCAACTTTACTTTGGATGATTGAAACCTAGGGAATTAAGGGGTAGAAACCCATTAATCATCTTGAAAATATTTAAAGTAAATTGTAAATTTTAATTAATTAAACAATTTGAATTTTGGAAGAATAAGTTAAAATTTGGATTATTAAGATTAGGGATATGATTTAAGAAGATATCAATTCTTTAATTTAAAATCCCTAAATGAATCACTTTAATAATATTCAACTCTTAATAAAACTAAAAAATGATAATAGAAATTAATTATTAAATAATTAAAAGGAAAATAAACCTTAATTAAATTAAAAGCTTAAAACATGAAGTGATTTGATAATCAAATTGAAATAAATTTAAAACATTAAAATTAATTTGAAATCACTTAAAAAACAAATCTAAAACAAATTTGAAAGAAAATCAACTTTAAGACAATTCATAATTAAAAAACATAAAAAGTCAAACCAATTAAAATTGACCTAAAGTGTTACAATTAAGTCAAATTAAATTTAAATCATTAAAAGTTTAATTAAATTGAATAATCTAAACACCTCTTTCAAATCAAACAATTTAAAACACTTAAGATAAAATCAATTTGAATTTTGAAACTAAATTAAATCATCATAAATCATCAATTCAACTTTAATCAAAGCGGTTAAATTCTTTAACAAACTGATTTGCCCTCTAAAGTCTTTCATTTTTATAACTCTTAAGTAAAGCATCAAATGAAATGTCACTTTACTCATAGGATAATAAAACATCCTAATTCATTGAACAAGAAACAAACTAAACTAAATTATTAGATGATCAATTCACCAATACAATAAAACTCATTTGGACTCAAAATAATCCCAAAAATATTGAAAAGATGTTTAGGACTCGTCCTAAACACTTCCTCAATATGATGGGGTGTTTTAGAAGAATAATCAAACTTAATTGTTCTTTGGTGAAGAAAATCATCCACAAAAACAAAAGAACCTAGACGTCATAGGGATTGACTAGCATTATGATTAGGATTTTGGTAGACAACCAGAACATTTCCTTAGCTTTACCTAGGTACTTGTTGCAAATATATAAATGACTTAACATGTGTTTTAAGTGCAGCTTGAAAATGACGAGAAGACCCTCCAGGTATGCTTTTATTTTATTGTAATTTATTTACTTACCTGCACTGCACTTTACTTTCTTGCATGTTAAACAAGACTGACACCCTGCATGAAAACTGAAACCTTTAGGATAGCCACAAAACTGAAATCCAAAACTAAATTAAAAGTCACAACAAGATAAAATTCATCGGCATAATATTCAAAATATAAAACAACTCAAAATTTAATCACAAACAAAACAACAAAACAACAAAACTACAATTGCAACTAAATTAAAACGTCCCGTTGGATGATTGGGAATACCTCGGATGATGTAACCCACGTGTTGCTAACGGGATTTCCCATGGTCTAAATGAAAGTGTGGAACTCATTCAGTTGAGTTTAGCAAATTCATCTGGACTAAGTGAATCCGATGAAAATAACGGTGCCGGGATGGGGGAACCGTGGAATCTTAATCGGTTCTGTTTAACCAACTTTAATATTTGTTTTAATTAAAACATTAAAGACATTTGGACTTTAAGATTTCTCTAAACCAAAACACTTCTCTCATCTCTTGATTATCATTTTCTAAAACTAAACCTCTGCGACAACGACAAGGAGCTTGGAGCACGGTAGGCGACACGACCATTTTCTTGACAGAAACTCGGGTCTACTTCAAGCAAAACCATTCTTAGAATTAAATAACCAAGCCATAGGATTTCGAGGTAGTTTGCCTAGTGCAACATAAATCCTCAACCTTTTCGTTAGGCACTTGCATAATCATTTTATGCAAATTAAGTCCTAACCGGTCTAAGGATTCCGAGGTAGTTGGTTGGTACGACATAAACCCTCACATCTTCGAGGCTACTTGTGTGATTATATCATACAAATATATGTCCTAATTAACTAAAATTGGCAGAATTACAACATTAAGTAAATTCTCGAATTGAAGCTAAACAATAGGATAGTTTGGGAAGTTGTCAAGATTCCTCTTGGATCCTCAGCTTCTCCTGCTTCTCTTCCTTTGGACTCCTGAAATAAAGTGTTTCAAATTTAAGTTAATCCCTATTGAAATTTCTAAAATCCAATCCTTTAAAAAACTTAAACTTTAAAATTCTTAAAAGTAGAACCACTAATCTTAATTGAGAGTTTTCTTAAATGATTCCCGTCATTTAAGATGTAATTAACTATAGGGGCTTGCCCTTATAGGGAACTTTAAGAACCCAGGTAATATAAACCCTGCTTAATTCCCTTATATTAAGCAGGGAATTTGTCGGCTTATAAAATTGGTTTGCAGACCAAACGGATGTCACAAATCTTCTAGTTTATTTAATCGAGCCCCATCGTCAAGCAGTGTGTTTGTCCTTCGAGATAGATACACGGTTTGTGATGCGGTGCTCGTTTATATAAACTATTTGGGATGTGAGATCGGTTTGATTTCATATCTTAAAATTTTCAAACTTAAAATTATTTTCAAAATAAAATGCTACTTTCTAAATTATATATATATATATATATATATATATATTTAAATTAAATTTAAAATCTAAAATTCGCCGACAATTTCTGTAGGCGACCCCTTTTCAAAATACAACACTCAACCTAAAAATATGCCGACAGCATCTCAGTCACGTCTAGTCGAAGGATCTCTTGTATAAGGCATTATCGATTAGGACATACAATAGTGTTCTCTTCTTTATTTAGTGTGTTGCAGACATATCTTCTAGCAATACCAATTTTTAATTTCTTTAGCCATCGTTGCTGTTGTTACTCCATTTTCCTACTTATGCAGGTTATCCATGTCAATTTGGGATACCACTTCCGCTCTCAGGTATATAGATCTGAAGCCGCTAGTGCAAAAGGAGATAATCCAGAATGCGGATTGTGACTCTGTTATTGGTTTGACAAATCCTAAATAAGAGGAGAACTTCTGTGAGACTCGACAGAAAAGAGTTAGAGAAAGCAAACCACACTCTCTTTCTTTACAAGATAGCAGGATGAATAAAGTAGCTCAAACTAACTTGTTATCTAACATCGAACGAAGCTTCCTTGTATTGTAACGTCGATGGAAGCTTTCTGCGGACATGTGAACTCTTTAGCTAGCTTGGTTAGAGCATCTACATGTGCATTGTCTCTTCTCAGAATTAGGTATAACTTCACGTTGGGAATTTGTTCTAATAACTTTATAGTACAATGGTGGTATTTCTCCAGTTTTATGTCCGACCACTTACTGAATGATGAGCTAGGAGTCGCCATAGATGCCGATGGCTGTTATTTCCATCAGGATTGCCAATTCTAATACTAATATCAGAGCCTTATATTCTATTTTGTTATTTGTACATGGCTCTATGAGGTTCTAGTAGTATTTTAGCATCCCTTGATCCTATGTGATGAAGATTAAGCTAACTACTGCCATACTGGGTATTATACTCTACGATTCTTTGTCTCTATGTGCTGATGAAGCTCCATTGAAGTAAATTCCCTACCTTCAAGAATTGGGATGTCTTATGTTCATCACATGTTTGTCTGGAAAATCATTTTTTGAGGGAAGGGTTGGCTGGCAATGTGTGTGTTGTGAGAAAATCTGCTAAAATCTGTCCTTTAATGGTGCAAAGGGGTACAAAAGTTATATCAAATTACAATAAAATCATCAAACACCTTGTTAACCTTCTAGAAAATTTTGGTCGGTTCAACAAATATTTCAACAGATTAACCTTTGAGATAAGGTTGACCTTATGAGAAAGCATATAGTGTCTGAGCTATTGGGCGGCAAAGATTAAGGCTAGACAATGCTTCTCAATGGGAGGATACTTTAACTCCACCGGAATTAGACGACGACTTAAGTATTAGAGGGCACTTTTCTTACCTACATCATTGGCCAGAGCTAACAAGGCTCCGAGGGAATTGTCAATTGTCGCGGTATAAAGTATTGATGAACTACCTGTGACTAAGACTGCTAAAACAGGAGGTGTCATTAATTATTGCTTAATACTTTTGAAAGCCTATTGACATTTCTCATCCTAAGTGAACTTGGCATCTTTTTTAGTCACTGTAGAAAAGGAAATACACCTTCCCAACAGTTAGAAAAAAAGCTTCTTAAGTGTGTTAATTTCCCTTGAAGGGATCGTAGTTGTTTCAAGATTTTAGGTGGTTGCATTTCTAAGATAGCTTTAATCTTCTCTGGATTGATATTGATTCCTCGACGACAGATAATAAACCATAAAAATTTTTTGGAGGTGCCACCGAAAGTGCACATTAAAAGATTCATTTTAAGATCAAATTGTCATAACAATTCGAAGACAATCCACAAATCATACAAATAGTCATCTCTTTGCTTACTTTTGATAACCAAATCATCCATGTAGCATTCAACTTGATTGTAGATGAGATCATCAAAATTTTCATCATGATTTATTGATATGTCGCTCCAGCATTCTTTAATCTAAATAGCATCACCGTGTAGCAATATATTCCAATGGGTCTGAAAGCCGTAAGCATTGCATCTTCTAGTGTCATCTTGATCTGGTTGTACCCGGATGATCCATCCATAAATGAGAAGATTGCATGAGACGAAAACATGTCTACCAGCAGTCCTAAAATTTGTTGTGGGAACTCATTATTTGGGCAAGCTTTATTCAAGTCTCTAAAATCAATACAGACTCAGATCTGTCCATTCTTCTTCCTGACCTGCCCATATTGGCTAATCATGTTGGATATTGCTCTTCTCTTACAAAGTTAGAATCTATGAATTTCTTAACTTCAACGATTACTTATTGATTAATTTTGAGGTGCATTCTTTTAGGAGCTTTCTTAACAAAGGTTATAGGTATACTAAGATCTCTGGTACTAAACCAAGCATCTTGTAATAAGTCCAAGAAAAGCAATCCCTGAATTTTAACAATAATTTGATTAATTCTAAAGACTCCTCTACACTTAATAGGGAATTGATAAACATGGTTCTAGAATCATATTTAGTCCCTAAATTGATCTCATTTAATTCATTAATTGTTGATTTTACTTGTCGGCATATTTTTAGGTTGTGTGTTTTATTTTGAAAAGGGGTCGCCTAATAGAAGTTGTCGGCGAATTTTTAATTTAGTTTAAATAAATAATTTGAAAAGTAGTATTTAATTTTGAAAATAATTTTAAAATTTGAAGATTTTAAAATATGAGATGAAACCGATCTCACATCCCAAATAGTTTATATAAACGAACACCACACCACAAACCGTGTATCTATCCCTAAGGATGTAGACACAGCGCTTGATAGTGGGGCTCGATTAAATAAACTAGAAGATTTGTGACATCCGTTTGGTCTCGCGAACCAATTTTATAAGCCGACAAGTTCCCCTGCTTAATATGAAAGCATTAAACAAGGTTTATATTACCTGGGTTCTTTAAAATTTCCTATAAGGGCAAGCCCCTATAGTTAATTACATCTTAAGTGACGGGAATCACCTAAGAAAACTCTCGATAATAATCAGTAATTCTCGCTCTCAAGAATTTCAAAGTTTAAGTTTTCAAAGGATTGAATTCTGGAATTTCAATAGGGAATGGATCAAGTTTGGAACATTTTGTTTTGGGAATTCAAAGGAAGAAAGGTAGGAGAAATCACAGATGCGAAGTGAACTTCGGTAATTTCCCGACTATCCTATTATTTAGCTTGGATTTAGGGAAAGTCCTAATGTTATTTAACATTTCAGTCTTGCCAATTTTAATTAATTAGAGCTTATATTTATATGATAGAATCATACAAACAGCCTCGAAGATGTGAGGGTTTATGTAGTATCAGACGACTACCTCGGAATCCTAAGACCGGTTAGGGCTTGATTTGCAATGCAAATGCCTAACGAAGAGTTGAGGATTTATGTTGCACTAAGCAAACTACCTCGAAGTCCTATGGCTTGGTTATTTAATTCTAAGAAAGCTTTGCTGATGTAGATTCAAGTTTTACTGATGACGATAGCCGTGCTGCCCACCATGCTCCAAGCTCCTTGTTGTTGCAGAGGTTTAGTTTTAGAAATCACAAATCAGGGGATGAGAAAAGTGTTTTGGTTTAGATAAAATCATAATTTCCAAGTGTTTTCAATATTTTAATTAAAATAAATCTTAAAGTTGATTGTAACGACACCGGTTAAGATCCCACGGTTCCATCCTTCCGGTATCATTATTTTTATCGGATTCACTTAGTCCAGATGAATTTGCTAAACTCAACTGAATGAGTTCCACACTTTCATTTAGACCGTGGGAAATCCCGTTAGCAACACGTAGGTTACATCATCCGAGGTATTCCCGATCATCCAACAGGACGTTTTAATTTAGTTGTAATTATAGTTTTGTGTTATGTTTATGATTAAATTTTGAGTTGTTTTATATTTTGAAATGTTGTGGCGGTGAATTTTATATTGCAATAACTTTTAACTTTGTTTTGGTTTCAGTTTTAGGGACTATCCTAAAGGTGTGGGTTTTCATGCAACAATTGTTTATCATGCAAGAAAGGTAAGTGCAATGCGGTTAAATAAATTGCAATAATGTAAATTGCAAGAAAGTAAGTTGCAATAAAATAAAAGCGTACCCGGAGGGTCTTCCCGTCATCCCAAGCTGCACTTAAGACACAATTAGAATATTTAAGCAAGTTCCTAGGTAAAGCTAAGGGAAGGGTTATGGTTTTCTACCAAATTCTTAATCCTATAGCTAGTCATTTCCTATGACGTCTAGGTTCCTTGTGTTTTTTTTTTTTAAAGACGATTTTCTTCATCAAAGAACAATTAAGTTCAATTATTCTTATGAACATCCTATCATATCGAGGAAGTGCTTAAGGCAAATCTTAAACATCTTTTCAATATTTCTAGGATTGTTTTAAGTTCAAATGAATTCAATTGCACAAATGAATTAATCGTCCGAGGTTTAGTTAAGTTTTGTTATTATCTTGCTCGGTGAACTAGGATGTTTGAATGTCACTATAAGTGAAGTAACATTTCATTTAATATTCTGTTTAGGAGTTATGACAACTAAAGCTTTTGAGGGTAAATTGGTGTTCAAATGGTTTGTGATTTAGTTTAATTTCAATTAATGGGTTTAAATTTGGAATAGTGTTCAATTTGCTTTATATTTAATTTCCTTTTGTTTTAGGTGATGTTATTTAATTCAATTTAAATTAACTTTAATTTAATTTAATTTAATTTTAATTTTAGTTTAATTTAATTCAATTTAATTTACTTAATTTAATTTAATTTTTAATTTAATTTTACTTTTAATTTTAATTTTAAAAGAGTTTAATAATTTAACTTTAGTTTAATGATTAAGTCTTTTAATATTTTAAATCTGAGTTATCATTTTAATTAAGAATTGAATATTAATGAGATGATTAATTTAGGGATTTTTAAATTAAAGAATAAATCTCTTCCCAACAATATCCCTATTTTAATAATTCCAATTTTATTATTCTTCCCAAATTTAATCAATTATTTAATTAAGGTTTAATTATTTTAAATTGCTTAATGGGTTTCTACCCTTTAATTATTTAAGTTTCAATCATCCAAATCAGATTAGGATCAAATATTTTACTTGTTAATTTTTTTATTAATCCTAAAGTTTTAATTAAGGATTAAAATTTTAATTATCATTTTGCCCTTCAAGCTTAATAATTTCATAACTCACTAAATTGAGCTCAAATGAACTTGAAATTTTTATGTGACTTCACTCATATGTCAATAAAGACATAAGAGGAGAAAATGTGATTTTTCTGTATTTAATTTATTTATATAATTATTTTTGGTAGAAAATAGAGATTTCCAAGGAAAATTTAATAACATGACCAAGAGAAAGTTTCTGTCCTTAAGAAAATTAGGGGACATTCCTAATGACCAGAGGACCACTTGGACCAATTTTGGTGATTTTTTTAATTATATTATTTTTATTATAATTATTTTAAGTTTTGGAGTGTTAATTAATTTAAAAATAAAATAAATGTTGAAAAATGAATTTTATATTTTTCAAAAATCTCTCTGATATCAAGGAAACCAGAGAATCAATTTTTGCAATTTTTGATTTTTTTATGATTTATTATAATTATTTTGGTGAAAATGCTAGAAAATACATTTTTTTTAATTTTAAAATTACCCTAGAGCTTTAAAATTTAATATCTCATTAAATAGACCTAAGAAAAATATGGGGTTTGTTCCTAAGTGATTAAAATTTAAAATTTGACATTTTGGTGAATTTTATTATTTTTGTGATTTTTATTATTTTTTAATTATTAAAAATATTAAAATAATATTAAAAATCAACTTTTTTAGAAAATTGAAATTTTAATTTTCTTAAATTCCCCTAATATCAGAGAGGCTCCAAAACCAATTTGGTGAATTAATGAAAGATATTTTGAAAGTTATGAATTTTTAAAGTTCAAATTGACTAAATGGTTTAATCAACCCATTTAGTAGGGCTAACCAAGTCCAATTGACCTCAAATTTTTATGGTGGGTTCCTCTGATCCTAAAGGTCAATGGAGAATTGATTTCAAGTCAATTTGATGTATGGTTAGCTCTAATTAATTAGGGATCTATTTTGGGTGTTTAAGCCAATTAGGGTTATTTTAAATGAACTAACTCAAAACCTATTTTTCCTAGGGTCCTCTGGTCATAAGGAACATCACCAAATTTTCCTAGAATTTATTTCACAACATGCTAATTATTGGAATTAAAATACTCAAAATGATAACATGAATTTGAAAAATCAATAACTTCTCATAGGGATGGCCTCTCGACTTTGGAAAATTCAGGTAATGTTCCCAAATTCAGAGGCTTCAAAAGCCCTATGGTCTCATGCCATGGTGAATTTCCTATATGCATGGAGAATTAAAAGAATGCAAACAGTAAATAAATTATTAAAAATAAAATACTTGATGAAATTAACTGATTTCTTTTCCACATTAGTCTCCTCTGTTCACTTAGCAAGAGGGTATTTTTATTTTATTTTTATGATTTTCCTACACAAAGTTATGAATTTTTGAAGTTTAGAGAATTAAATAAATAGAAAAATACCCTAATTTTCTATTTATCCACGCGGCGCCGCGTCAACCTCGGCAGCTCCGAAACGCCGCGTGTCGCGCCCCCATTCGACGCCGCCATCTGAGTCAGTGCTCCGGGTCCAGTGGTTCACGTACCATCTCCTGGTCCGACGCCATCCGAGCCGTCCGTCCGCGCGTGTATTGAATGAATGGCATCCGTTCATCGTCCCCGAGCGTCCTCACCCGAGAGCCGTCCACACTAAATCCCTAATATCTCACTCGATACTCAATAGATTTTCGTGTTCTTATGCTCTATGGATTCGTCTTGAGAAGACGAATACATCCATACGGTTTATGTGGGATGAAATTTACTCAATAAAAATGGAGAATGTTCAGAAGCTCGGGAAGAAGAGTGAGGCCATACCTTTGCTCGCAGAAGTGTGGATTCGATCCGAGGGTTGTTTCACCTTCGATTGGATCCCGACAAGCTCCGCATGAAGTCTCCCGGTCCGGTGAATTACCTAGGTAGGATTTCGACCACGCACTCGATCACAAAGCTTGGAGGCTGGAGCAACTGGGTGGCCTGGAGATGGGGCTTTTGCTGGTGGACACCTTCTCTTGGTCTGGTGAAGGTGTAGGACCAATCAATTTGGGGATTGGCTCACTGTGGAGAAGTGTCCTAATTTTGGGCTTGGATTTCAACTCTGAAATCGAGCTCGCAGAGAGGAAATGGCGGGGGATTTCGAGTGGGAATCAAATGCTCTATGTATGGGGAGTAGTCCGGAACAATTTTGGCGAGTTTCCTTAAGGTTTTTTTTCAGCACCTCTCATGGCCGAGAGGGGTGGTGTTTAAATAGGAGAGGGTGGAGGGCCTCCCGGAGAGAGTTAGGGCTTGGGATCATCCGCTAGGTCAAGGGCGAACAGCCATGGTGGCCATTGGGCATGGGGCAGCTCAGCAAGGTAGAATCCCAAAGTTGGCTCACATGTGAGCTCTCGGCCATGGTGTTTTCCGGCGACCTGGTGGCTGGCCGGCCAGGCATTGGTCACCATCTTGTTCAGGTGGGTCGTGGCCGGGGTTTGGTGCATTCAATTGAGGTTTGACATGTGTAAAGTGGTTGAATCAAAGTAGAAAGGGGAAGAGGCCATTTTAGCTTATTTTGGTCAATCCATGCAAATGGGTTGGGTGCACCTCCCAAGACCTGGTTTTGGGCCGAGGAGGTCAGGTGGGTCAATCTCCCATGTGTGGTGGAGTCTCCATCAAGGATTAGGTGGCAAAGCATGGTTTAGAGTGTGACATGCTTAAGGTAAAAAAAGGCTTAAGAAGGATTAGGAAAGGGGGTCCTCCTTTTCCCATTAATGGCTTGATCACATGTCAAACTCTCCATGGCTTCATGTGGCTTGTCCATGGCTTACATGGCTTGTCTTTGGCTTGGGGAAAGCTTGGTCAATTTCATGAAAATGGATTTTAGGAATTTTTGGTAATTTGATGGAAATTTGTATGAAACTTGATTTGGAATGATTTGATGATGAATTTAGGACTTAGGTATTGAGTTTAATTGAAAGTATGATGAGGGGAAATGTCATATGGGCTTTGAGACCAATTTTGGGCCTTTGGATGTGGTAAAAGATGGGCTTTTAAAATGGTTTAAGGAATGGGCCTTTAAGTTTAAAAATGAATTTATGGATGGGAATTTTGTAAAGAGGTTGGGCCAAATAATTGTTGGGTTTAGCTCATGGATGTGTCATGAGTGACTTGAAGCAAATTGGGGTGATTTGGGTTTGAATTGGGTTGAATTTGGGCTCTTTTGGTGAATGGGCCAATATAGGTCCAAGTGGGCCAAGTTGGGCCAATGTTGGGCTAGGGTTGAAATTGATGTAAAATTAATGTTGAGAAATGTTTATGGGAGTGTTTCAAAGATGTTTTGACTTTGGTTGGGCTTTGATTTTGGGGTTTGGGCTCATTCGGGTTAGGTTTGGGTTTAGGTCAAAATTGGGCCTTTTAGCTTTGGGTTGAATTTGAGTGGGGTTTGGGTCTAAATTTTGGGCAAATCATGTTAGTGTTTTGCTTGTGGGGATGCTAAGGAAGGTTTAGAAAATATTTGGGGTTAATTGGAGTTGAATTGGGTGAGTTTGGGTTAGGTTTGGGTCATGGGTCCAAATTGGGCTTTAAGGCCAAAAGTGAAATTGGATCCAAATGTCAATCAAATTAGACTTGGATTTGATCTAGATTGGATTTGGGAATGTTGAATTGAAGTTTAGAATTGAATTGGACCATAATTTGGGTCAATTGGGTAGGTTTGGTTTGACATTGGGTTCACTTAGGGTTAAAATGGGTCAAATTGGGGGTTTTGACAAAAGTAGGGTAAATTGACAAAATTGGCCCATGGTATAGTTGAACAAAATGAAATTGGGAATATTTGGGATTTTCTGGAATTTTCTGGGAATTTTCTGAATTTTTGAATTTTTTGGGTCAAGGGGGTATTTTGGGTATTTGGAGGGTATTGGGAGGTATTTTTGGAATTTTTGGTATTTTTGGGTATGGATGATCAATTTTAGTGATGTGGAAATGTTTGGGATTGATTTTGGGGAATTTTGGATGATTTGGAAATTTTGAAAATTTTGGGTAATTTCAAGGTTAGGCGGGTGTAGGGTCCCGGGGGTCAAAAATTGAAATTTTGGAAAATTGAAAATTGGGTAAATTTGAGTGGAATGAAATCATTTTGGTTGAGCCATGAAGCTACATCAAGCCCACATGAGCCATGAAGGGACTTATTTGAGGCATTCACTATGTTGTTCCTAACCCTCTTAGCCAAGGGCTTAGGGGTTAAGGACCATCCATGTGAATCACCTACATGAGTCAAGAGGTCAAGTTAGGTATGGGTGTGGTTTTAGGAGGTGTGTGAAAGTGTAGTGTATAAGTGTAGTGTGTGTGTAAGTCAGCCCCTTCACTGCACTCGAGCCACCTGGGCAGGTCCTAAGGCCAAAGAGTCCTATAGGAACTCATCCTTTAAACTTCCACATTTGATTTCAACCCTCTAGGTGATTAGGGGTCTACAGTCAAGTTTGTGGAGTTTGCAGGGAGTCAAGAAGTGGTTTGAAATTCTAGATGGTGGATCCCAATTCTAGTCCTCTAAGATAGTCAAAGGAAAAGCCTAAGGCTAGATCCTAAGTACTAAAAAGAAGAAGAGAAGACCTCATCAAAAATGAGGTCAACAAATGGACCCCCAATAGGTGTGGTGAGCTGACGGAGCACACCGCGCGTATTTGTGTTGACCGAAGCGATCAGCAAAACCAACACAGATGTCCAAGTGACAAACTTAGGACGAAGTGGAAAAGTTTCTGTTGGGGAGTGTCAAGCATATCTCTGAAACTGGAGATTCCTGAACTCTCGCTGGGGAAAGGAAAAGGAGGTGAATTCCAAATCACATGATCTGGGGGAATTTCGATTTAGATTTCAGTTTGTTTCAGTTTAAGTTCGGATGTGTAACTTTAGATTTTGATTTTTAATTTAGATTGAAGTTTGATTTAAAATCAATTTGAGGAAATTTGGATTTGAAATGAGAATTGAAACCTAGGTTCCAATCTCGGGATTGCAAAGAAAACTAGAATTTAGGTACCAGCATCGGAGTGAGAATCGGAGTTTAAGTGTCGATTGAAAAGGATGAGAATCGAATTTAGGTATCGATCTCGAAAGGGATGAGAATTGAAATTTAAGTATCAATCTCGAAAGAGAGTCGAAATTTAAGTATCGACCTCGAAAAGGATGAGAATCAAAATTTAGATACTGATCTCGGAATGAGAACTAGAATTTAGGTACCAGTCTCAGAAATTTTGAATTGAAATTTAGGTATCAATTCGGATGAGAATCAAAATTTAGGTATCGATCTCGGAATGAGAACTGGAATTTAGGTACCAGTCTCGGAAGTTGAGAATTGAAATTTAGGTATCAATTCGGATGAGAATCAAAATTTAGGTATCAATCTCGGAATGAGAACTGGAATTTAGGTACCAGTCTCGGAAATTTTGAATTGAAATTTAGGTATCAATTCGGATGAGAATCGAAATTTAGGTATCGATCTCGGAATGAGAACTGGAATTTAGGTACCGATCTCGGAAATTTTGAATTGAAATTTAAGTATCAATTCGGATGAGAATCAAAATTTAGGTATCGATCTCGGAATGAGAACTGGAATTTAGGTACCAGTCTCGGAAATTTTGAATTGAAATTTAAGTATCAATTCGGATGATAATCGAAATTTAGGTAGCGATCTCGGAATGAGAACTGGAATTTAGGTACCAGTCTCGAAAATTTTGAATTGAAATTTAGGTATCAATTCGGATGAGAATCGAAATTTAGGTATCGATCTCGGAAATTTTGAATTGAAATTTAGGTACCAGTCTCGGAAATTTTGAATTGAAATTTAGGTATCAATTCGGATGAGAATCGAAATTTAGGTATCGATCTCGGAATGAGAACTGGAATTTAGGTACCGATCTCGAAGTTGAGAATTAAAATTTAGGTATCAATTCGGATGAGAATCAAAATTTAGGTATCGATCTCGGAATGAGAACTCGGAATTTAGGTACCGATCTCGGAAATTTTGAATTGAAATTTAGGTATCAATTCGGATGAGAATCAAAATTTAGGTATTGATCTCGGAATGAGAACCGGAATTTAGGTACTCAGTCTCGGAAATTTTGAATTGAAATTTAGGTATCAATTCGGATGAGAATCGAAATTTAGGTATCGATCTCGGAATGAGAACTGGAATTTAGGTACCAGTCTCAGAAATTTTGAATTGAAATTTAGGTATCAATTCGGATGAGAATCGAAATTTAGGTATCGATCTCTGAATGAGAACTGGAATTTAGGTACCATGCCAGGAAATTTTGAATTGAAATTTACTGTGGAGATTTGGATTTAGCGGGAGATAGAAATGAGATATGAAAGTCTTTCATATCCCATGGGAATCAATCAAAGTCTGATTACTTGGCGAAGGGTACAAACCCATGTCGTCCGGATCAAATTGAGAATTCTTCGTGATTCTGAAATCATCCTGAGAGGGGGTTTCAAGGGAGGTCTAGAATAGATCTTGATTTGAAGAAGGATTAGAGGGTTTGAGAAGATGGGTTTAAACTGGAATTCAATTTGAGCTTTAAATTTGTTTTGTTTGTCCTTTGACTATCCCGTTTTTTGTTATTTATTTGGTGTTCATGTGGATTTGGTGTTCGACATTTAAAAAAATTTTTTTTAAGGAAAGTTTTCTTTTATTCTCTTTTTTTTGTTTCTTCTCTATTCTTTGTTCAAAGTTCATTTGACTTTAATGGCGTTTCCCAGTCAATTTGCACAAAAGAGGTGAAGGCCAAAAATGTGACATGGTCACTTTCATTCCAATCATGTCGAAGATACATCATACAATTCGATCTCGGAATATATTTCATACAATCCATGTAGACTCAAACAGACTATGTATGATCTTCGTCGATCCATCAAAAGAAGCATCTGTCAAAAATCCATGTCTGAATAGTGGGGTACATGGTCAATAACATCACCTTCCAAGCCATCCTTGGCAAGGATGCCGTATAGATGTACATTGGAGGTGTGATATTTTCCATGTAACTCACAGCTCGTAAGGCCGGAGGCTCTCTAGCTCCGGTCCGGCCGGAAATGGTAAGGTGTCTTCCCGTCGTCCATTCTTCCGAAAGTAACCGAGATCCGCTTCACCGGCACTCCCGGTATGCAATGCTTAGCGATATCCGCTCCGTTGCCCTTCGGCATCATGACGGAACCTACCGACAATGGTATCTTCACCGGCCCTCGGAACTCACCCGGGCCCGCTATCCGGAGGTCGGATCCGAACATGATGTTACACTCGTTCGGGAAAGAGACCGTGCGTAAAGGTCCGACAAAGTCGTGGTGATCTATGTGTGGGGGTATGCGATCACCCCGCTCGTAGATGTTAATAATGCAGCTATTGGGTATGCAATCCGCCGGCGATACCCTCCATGTTATCAATCTCTTTACCATTCTCTTGATGACTAATTTCATCGGTTCCACTCGGCCATGACGGAGTATTCCCGGTGGGTTTCCCTTCCTATCCTCTGCAAAGTTGTAACAACATCCACATTGTATTGTAATTCTTCCCTTCCCTGGCATCCATCTCCGAGGTTCTGAGTATGTATTTTCCCTTAGGCGGCCTGCTCGGCCCATTCTTTTCAAATCTCGGATGCAATCCACGATTTGTTGTTGTTCATACTCTAAGAATACGTCTGTATGTAGCTCGAGGCCCTCTAGTATATTGATCCTTCTGCCTCTAATTCTCTCGAAGTATTCAAAGGTCTTCTTTTCAACATTCTGCATTCTCTCCAGCTCGAATTCCGGAATGATCTGCAGATGGCGAGGCCTGGTGACATATTGTGGGATATACGGTTCAATCCCTTCACGTTCTCCTGCATACTTCGGCTCCTCGGGGATGATGTCTGTCGGGACATCCCCCGGGGTTGCTTCTGCAACAAGGTCATGCATTACTGGTGGTTCTATCCGGTGGCGTGGTAGCCTTCTTTCTTCCGGTCTTTGTGAGATTTCCCCGGTCCTTTCCGTTATCCTAGGAGCGGGCCTCCTTTCTTCGGGTTCCCGGTGAACCGGTGTCCTTGAAGTGTACGTACCGGCAGTGAGCAACTCGTCTCGTCGCGCCGGTCCGCAACTAGTTTTGTTAACATCTTACGGATACGGCGATTCTTATTACTTTGTTGCATTCGTCGTGAGAGTAGCTCTTCGAACTTCTTGAATCTCCGTGGGCGCGGCGCCGACAAGCTCGCCCTCTGCCGTAGCGACTACGGACTTCATTTTCTTATCTTCTTCGGTGTTTGCCTTTCTTTTCTTCGTCGTCGGATTGGTGGCTTGGGCCACCCACTTTCATCACCTGTCCGCCCGGGCAGCTTCTTCTCGATCAACCGGGACCCGGTCACTTTCCTTGTATCGTAGGCTCCGTCGGTGCGAAATCCGAGTCAATCTCGATTATCGCTCCATCTTTCACCCTCTTTTCATCGAGTGCAAGGCTTACGCCATTTCTAAAGTTCAGGACCAACCGCCCGTTCGACATTTCCCCGCGAAAAGACAAGGAAAAGGATCAGGGGCTGTACTAAGAACAAGAACATTAAGAAAATGTTTATTAAAGACATTTTTTTATATTATATTTTTTTGTATTTTCAAATTTAACAGGAATGAAGCGGAAAAAGATCAGGAAAGAGATCTTGATTTGGAAAGGAAAACAAGGAAAACTTTATTATCATGATTTTATTTATCTTAGCACATTTTATTATTTTTGGGTTCGGACCCAATCATAAGAAATTACTTCGCCCGTGTTTCTTAGGGATGAAGAATTCATTCCTTCGAAACATCGTGTAGCGTAATACTTTTTCAAGTATCGTCCGTTGATCGGAAGCATATGTTGTTCTCCCCGGCAATTCACTAGCCGGGTAGAACCTCCCGAGTATACCGCTTCAACCACAAACGGTCCTTCCCAAGTGGGTTCAAATTTTCCTCCTATCTTGCGGTGTGCAAGAATAGGTCTCTCGAGAACGAGAACTAAGTCACCAACTTTCAAGGTTCTCGGGCGGACCGACTTGTCATGGGCTTGAACCATCTTAGCTCGGTATAGTTCTAAATTCTGCTGCGCCGCAAGTCTTTTCCCTTCCAGTGCTTTCTAATTCTTCTAGTCGTAATTTGGCGTTCTCTTCTCGTCGTGATCTTGTTTGCAACCGCAATTCGAGTGAAGGAAGCCGAACCTCTAAAGGTAACATCGCCTCGGACCCATATACCGGAGCGTAAGGTGTAGCTTCGAGTAGGAGTTCGAAGGTTGTCCGGTAGGCCCATAAGGCTTCTAACAACTTCTCGTGCCAATTTCTCTTATTATCGTCCAAAGTTTTCTTTAAAATTTGAACGAGAGTTTTATTAAAAGCCTCGCCGAGGTCGTTTGCTCTTGGGTAGTAAATTGTGGAATATCGCCGACCGATTCCGTGTCTCCCGACAAAATTGTTGATTTGCGTGCTTCCGAATGCCGACCCATTATCCGAGATAATTCTCGCGCGGCACTCCGAAACGGTAGACAACTTGGTTTTCGAAAACCGTAGCACGTGGTGTGTTTTAACTTCTCGAGTGAAACCGCCTCGCCCACTTGGAAAAGTAATCCGTAGCCGCAAGAATGAAGCGATGTCCTTTCGAAGATGGTGGTTCTATCGGACCCACTATATCCGTGCCCCAACATTCAAATGGCCACGACGCAATTGTCGGTGTAGCACATTTGGAGGTTGGTGTAGAACCACTCCGTGCACTCGGCATTGGTGACGGCTCTTGGCGATTTTCATGCGATCGGTCATCATCGAGGGCCAATAATATCCTAGTCTTTTAATTTTCATTTTCATCTTCGGACCCGATTGGTGAGCGCCACAGAGTCCTGAATGCACCTATTTAACAATTTCACGGGCCTCGGACCCGCTTAGGCCCCTTAGCCACATTTGATCAAAAGACCTTCTATACAATGTATTGTTAATTAATGCTTAAGACAGAGTTCTTTTCTTGATCTGATGGGCCAACGACCTATCGTCTGGTAGCTTTCCTGTTTGCAGGTAGTCTACTAATGGCTGTCGCCAATCTTCTGTGTTTTTGGTCACTGTTGCAACTGATTCTTTTTCTTTTCCGATTTGTGTATTGTGTCTATGTCGAGCCGTGATAGGACCCGACGTCCGTGAACCGACACTTCTACTCGACTCATCTTGCAAACAGGCAAATTCTTTGCGAGACGGGCTAAAGCATTTTCTTTTCTGGGAATTTTGTAGATCATCACATTTGGAATTTGTTCCAACAACTGTATGGCATACTGGAAGTATTGCTTGAGTCTGGGCTTTAAAATTCTATACCGTCCGGCGATCTGTTGAATGATTAACTGTGAATCCCCGTAGATGTTGATGTCTGTTATCCCCATTTGAATAGTTAATTCCGATCCCGTTATGAGGGCTTCGTATTCCGCTTCGTTGTTTGTACATGGTTCCGTCAAGTGGTAGGAATATCTTAACATCCCCCGTTCCGTGTTATAAAGATTAGCCCGATTCCCGCCTTACCGGCACTATCACTTGCGATTCTTCGTCTCGTGAGCTGAAGATGCTCCGTCGAAATATAATTCCCAACGTCGATCATCGTGGTCTTCTAGGCTCATTATTTGTTCATCCGGCAAATCGTCATTGAGGGGAGATTCTCGCCGGCAAAGGGTGTGCTGCGAGGAAGTCCGCTAGGACTTATCCCTTTACGGCACGAAGAGGCACGAAAGTTATATCGAATTGCAATAATATCATCGACCATCCGGCAAGTCCGCTCGGAAAGTGTTGGACGAGTCATCAAGTATTGCAATGGATTAAACTTCGAGATCAAGTTGACCTTATGAGAAAGCATGTAATGCCTGAGCTTTTGAGCGGCGAAGATCAGGGCCAAACAATGTTTTTCAATTGCGGGATACCTTATTTCCGTCGGAAGTAAACGACGGCTTAAGTAGTAAAGAGCATTTTCTTTACCCTCATCATCGACTTCAGGCTAACAGGGCTCGAGAGAGTCGTCTAAAGCCGTGATATAAAGTATCGGCGGTCTACCCGAGACTCGGGCTCGCTAAGACAGAGGTGTCATTAAATATTGTTTAATGTCCTCGAAGGCCTTCCGGCATTTCTCTTCCCAAGTAAATTTGGCGTCCTTTTTAACTAGTGCCGAGAAAGGCCGACACCTACTCGACAAGTTTGAGATAAAGCGTCGAAGATATGCCAACTTCCCTCGAAAAGATCGTAGTTGTTTTAAGGTTTTGGGAGGCGGCATTTCTAAGATAGCTTTAATCTTTTCCGGTCGATTTCAATTCCACGATGTCGGACAACGAATCCTAAGAATTTCCCGGAGGTGACGCCGAAGGCGCATTTTAAGGGATTCATCTTAAGGTTAAATTGTCTTAATCGTTCGAAAACAATTCTCAAATCATACAGGTGGTTTTCCTTTACTTTGCTTTTGATGACCACATCGTCTACGTATCATTCGACTTGATTGTGGATGAGATCATCAAAAATTCTTGTCATCGCTCTCTGGTATGTTGCTCCTGCGTTCTTCAATCCAAATGGCATCACTGTGTAGCAAAATACTCCGATCGGCGTTCTGAATGCTGTAAGCTTTTCATCTTCTGGAGCCATTTTTATCTGGTTGTATCCTGAAGATCCATCCATGAATGAAAATATCTCATGTGTCAAAGCAATGTCGATCATTAGTTCGGGATCTGGTAGAGGGAATTCATCCTTTGTACATGCCTCGTTTAAATCTCTCGAAGTCTACACAAATTCCCGATCCGACCATTCTTCTTTCGACCGGCACCACATTGGCTAACCAGGTCGGGTATTGTTCTTCACGGACAAATTTGGCGTCTATTAGCTTTTTAACTTCGGCTATGACTTGTTGTTCGATTTCTAGACGCATTCTTCCGGGACCTTGTCCGACCGGGACGTAAGTAGGATCCACTCCTAGCTTATGGATCGCGACCTCCGGAGCTAATCCCGGCATCTCATCGTAGTTCCAAGCAAAACAGTCTTTAAATTCCATTAATAACTTGATTATTTCTTCGGAGTCTTCTTTATTGAGTAAAGAGCTAACAAAGGTAGGTCTAGGCTCTTCTCTAGTACCTAAGTTAACTTCCGTCAGTTCATCTATTGTAGATTTAATCTCTTCTTCGAATTCTGGTGGAGCGTCTCCAATTTGTAAATCTTCGAGTTCGTCCGTAGTTTCCATGCGGTTTTCATTAGATTCGCAAGTGACAACCAAGAAAAATTCGGTATCGTCAACCGATCCTATCGTGCCAAATCCGAGTCCATACTTTGAATTGGGTGGACGACCGAATTATTCCATAATTTTTCAAAATGTTGTGATTGACCTTTTGTCCATTGTCGAGGTAAGAAACCACGTTGAATTAAATTTTGAACACAGGGAGAGTACCACTCAAAAGGTAATTCCATTAATTTCGATGAAGTGACATCTTCAAATTGTACATTATTTTCGGTTTGGAGGAAGAAGCACAACGGTAGAATTTGATTGGCTTTGCACCGTCGCTACGTACCTCTTTGACCACCATACCCTCGATCTTGTTAGAATGGATCGGGGTTAGGGTCATAGTATGTACGTAGTGGTTAATCTTCTCGTACATTGATTTGTATTCTTCATTCTTTTCATCTTCGAGCGAGATCTTGAATTGTGGCTCCTTCCGACTTATCGTTCGTCGCTTCTTGCTTCGATTTCTTTTTCTTCTTCGAACTATCTTCCCAATCAACATTGATGGCTGATTTCTTCGTCCAACTCGTCCTAACATCTCTACCACGGCCTCGTCCCCGCCTCGACCTCGGATGCGAGTTATGGAGAAACCTTCACCATCTCGCCGGAAGGGAGTGGTGAGTGACTCGTTGGACTAGAACTTCGGGTTCTTCGTTGTCACGAACTTTCTTTGCTTCATTTGTTACGGTATCTCCGGAGAAGATTGTTTTCTTCGGTGGTGCATAATAAGCCGCGTCTTCATGGATTCCAATCTCATGTACGGAGAATGGTTGTAAGTCACCTTTGATGCACTCGTTCCCCTCTATTGTAGTATTTGATGCACTCGATGTAGAGATGATGGTACCATCCCGTTTTCATGTATCCATGGTCGGCCCGAGAGAGCGTTGAACGACGTTTCGAATCAATTATGTGAAATTTTGCGGTTGTCTTTGCTAAGTCACCGGTCTTCATTAGTAGCGTTATTGACCCGAGGGCTCTTTCTCCTTTCTGGTTGAATCCTCTTAATAACATTTTGTCGGCCTCGAGCTCACGAGCATCAATTTCCAAATATGCTAGTGTTCGGAGACTCATTATATTAATTGATGCTCCTGGATCCACCAATACTCTGGAGAGCGTAAACTTCCCAATTGTAACTGAAATGTACAACGGTCGGTTGTGATCTGCTGTCCCAAGTAGTATGTCATTGTCCGTGATGGTAACGCCTCACTATTCCTTTAACGAGCAAACCGCATCTAAGGAATCTCCGGCCATTTGAGCTAAGCAAATTTCCGGATCAAGTAAGGCCTTGATCAGAGCTTCTCTCATCTCCTTTGATAAGATGAGAGCATCGTAAATGCTCGGTTCGGTCGGTAGTTTCCTAAGATGGGCTAGCACGTTGTAGTCCACTTTATTTCCATGTGTCTCGGCTTCTTCTCGAATGGGTATTTCTTCCGCCGGGGTTGGTTCTTCCCGAACAATCACCGCTTTCCTTTGTCCTTTGGACCCATTCTAGGAGGTAGAACTCTTCCACTTCTTAAGTTAACTTCGTAATCTCTTCGAATCTAGTGTTGAGCTTCGTTGGTGTTTCTTCCCGAATCGGAATGACGAGCTCTTCCGGATTAGCTTCGTAGTCCGAAGGCTCTAACTCTATTGTGATCGGAGCTCCTCGAAACTCGCGAGATAGATTCATTGCTTGTTGAACTCTCGTAGCCTCCTCGATGGATGTCTTCTTTGTCATTTTGATCGTCGAGATTGTGTATGATTTGAGAATTGTCGTTGGTATCGAAATCGATGTCCGGATTGTCGCTAGTTATGTAATCGTTAGAAACGATCAAAACGTAGCCAACGCCATCACCCTTATCATTATATGATCCCACCAAAGTGAGCAGATAATCATACAGAGTCAGAGGTTCGAGGGATTTCTCCCCCGAATCAGAAACAACTATCCTAGGATAAGCAGCCCCTAGTCTAGCCTTAGGAGCCTCGGTCCTCTCTTCTTCGTCGATTTTCTTCTTCTCTTCAATCGTCTCCTGTTGAGGTGGTTCTCCTATCGCAAGTGATAGTGCCGACTTGGCAGGTTTCAAACTCTGAATTGAAGCTTGCACCGAAGCGGTTTGGATGCTATCTAAAATCTTTTTT
The DNA here is from genome assembly GCA_022702705.1 of Papilionanthe hookeriana x Papilionanthe teres. Classification (NCBI taxonomy): domain Eukaryota; kingdom Viridiplantae; phylum Streptophyta; class Magnoliopsida; order Asparagales; family Orchidaceae; genus Papilionanthe; species Papilionanthe hookeriana x Papilionanthe teres. The sequence goes on along the minus strand of CM040424.1, from coordinate 31,534,314 downwards.
GAAGACCTTGTCCAAGCGGTAGTCCATCCATCGTCGGTCGTATAGGGATCTATCGGAATGATGGGATCGCTTGAGATAACATCGACGGAACCTCCTTTCGGGGTTCCTTCATGGACTCCTTCGGGATTGTTATATTTCCTTTCCGAAGGTTGTCATTGAGCCAACTTTTGAAGGTAATGCAATATTCTATCTTGTGTCCAAGCATTTGGTGATAAGGGCAAAAGTTGGGATCACTTTTCTTGTTGACTTCCTCTGGTCTCTTAGGCTCTAGCAGCTGGAAATCTGGAGTCTTCATCAGACTACAGAACATTTTCGGCATTCGCTTCATTCTTGAATGGATATTCCCCGCTCGAAGCTCCCTTAATGTACGTTGCGGATGAGGCGGTTGTTCATACTTGTGGAGATGATCGATAGCTAGGTCGGGGTTGTTGATAATTCGTTGAGATTGTCTGCGGCCGTTCGGACGATATTTGTATCGGTTGCTTGCCTTTGTCGACCGCCGCAACGATCCCGGATTTCTTTTCAAAAGTCTTCGCTGTGCTTTTGCTTGTCCGTCTTGTCGGCGAAACTTAATTGCTTCGCCTCCTCTTGCAAGCTCCCGGCCTTGCTTAACAACTTCTCGAAAGTCTTAATAAGTGAATCCTTCGAGGAGAAGTGCTATCGGGCCGTGAATGCTTTTAAGTAAGATGCCGACTGCATGTTGTTCTTGTAGTTGTGGTTCACACTTCATGCTTAAGTTCCTCCATCGAAGTATGTAATCCACCAAAGTTTCGTTCGTCTTCTGCTTCTCTACCACTAAATCACCTATAGTGATGTGGTGCTGAGCTCCGGCGAATCGCTTGATGAAAAGGTTTTCTAGTTCTGAGAACGTCTTCACCGAACCATTTGGTAATTATGCATACCAATCAAAGGCGATCTTTGACAGGCTGCTGACGAACTGTCGGAAGAGTAATGCATCGCTCCCGCCGCATTGCAACAACTGGCACGAAAGTGTGCAACATGCTGTCGGGGTTCCCGGCTCCATCAAAGGTCTTCGAACAAAGGTGGTACGAAGCCTTTTGGGTATTGGACGAGCGTCGAATTCTTCCGGTAAGGTCTACCCGTCCGAATGGATGCCCCGCTCTTTGATTGTGCTAAGGCTTCTCGCACCTGCTGTTCCACTAAGCTCTTGATATCTTTTTCAGGAATCATGCTTTGTGTCGTATCTTTCTTTAGCTGATCATCCCCGTTGACGGATGTAATCTCCTTTCCTCCGTCCACAATGTGAATGACCTCTGGGGGTGTCTCTCTTTGGGGTTGCACTTGACTCTGGAGAGTGGCTAGGGCTATAGCCATCTCTTCCATCCTCTTCGCCATTTGGGCGATCGTGTCATCTTTCTCTTGAAGCTGTCTTCTCATCACTTCTGGCTCTTCCCTTTCTGCGGCTGCAGGAGCACCTTGTGAAGCTGATGAAGCTCGTGTTTCGACCATGTTGATTTCTGCATACTCGTCGTCCATGAACTCCGATGAATCAATCTCGTCTCCGAATTTCTCTTCTCTTTCTTTTGCTAGTCGTCGAATATCAGTCCTCAACTTTTCCATAGCGTCCTCTAGTGGTCTTTTCTGTGCATCTTCACAGTTGCCGTGTGATAGCTGCAGGGTTCCCTTCTCGCGAGTCCCCTTTACTGCAGTAGCACTTTCTTCAGATTCAAGTCTCTTGACGAGGCTTTCCTTCTCGAGTCGTTGTTTCAATCTCGACTCGTCCGAGTAGTGGGACGCCATACCATCCTTCTAGCGGCAGAAGGTCTAGGACCGGATGGTCCGTCGCCCAAATGCTAGAAGGTGGTATCCTCCCTAATCCGTAATCTCGAAACGACGTCGGGCGGACTAGCCTTCATCCTTTTACTTGGCTTTTCCGTAACGATGGCGGGTTCTACTCGGGGCCCAAGACGGGATTTGATCGGCACCCGCCCTATCCTTCGTAGAATCTCCGATACGGGGCATTTCTCTTTCTTTGCTTAGTTTCTCGACTACAGTCCGTAGTCGGGCAAATGGCGTGATCCTAGCCCTTTTCCTTCGTTGTCATCGTAGTATGCTTGGTCGAGGTAATGTAGAAGCAATCTCGCGGACATTTTCCTCATCACCATGCGGCGGAAAGGGATGGAATCCGCTTCCTTCCAAAAAGGGTGTATCTTCGAGCAACGGTATATATTCGGGTAGTGGTGTGTACTCGTGGATTTCGGGATTTCCTCCGGAAAGCAACTTCGGCAGCTCCGGCCTTCCCGGCAATCTTCCTACTTCGTTCCTTCTTTGGGCCTTTGTTAGTGATGGAATTCTTGAGTCGGACCCGATTTCAAAAACGAAGGTCTCACAGAAAGTCCGTACCCTCCACGGTAACGAGTTCACCATAATTCCGGATTTCCTTCCCCTTTAATTTGGCGTAGCCGAGGTAGGTGCGGAAACAACTAGATCGGTGGGGGTAGCAAGAACGGTCCTCCCGCGGACGACGATAGCATCCTCTCGGTCGGGATCTTTTGCGGGGAGGAAACTCTTGGGTTGACCTGAGGTTGAACTCGATCGGCGGCTTCTTAGCTTCGGATACTTTGTTTGTCGGTGCGAAAAGGGAAACGTCGGTGATCTTGACATTCGTGTTCTCAAATCCTTGTCCAAACCGGATGATCCCATTGTCGGGCAGACTCATCCTTATAAACAGCGAAGTCCAGTCCATTGGTGAAGGAGAAAATCGGCTTTGGGGCTTCCATTTCGCGGGGTAGATTCTGGTTGTCAGTCCCAAGTTATGCTTCTTCTCATTAGGACGAAAAGAAAGGAATTGAAAAGAGTCCGAACACATTCTTGTTCATGTATTTATAAGAAGGAATCATTTGTTAAAAGAATCATTTATTAAAGGGTTTGTTTATTTAGAACGGAATGTTCAAAGGTGTAGAGAAGGTAAGGAATCCGATTCAGAGTTGGAAAGGAAAGAAAGTCTTATGCAAGACTTCTCGACTCGAAGGATCACCCCTAAACTAACACCTATTGGGGGTCCACCCCACCTCAGAAATGAGGTAAAAGGATCTCGGAACCTCTCCGTTTAGGGGTGTCTAAACAGTGGCTCCTAAATCCGAGAGAATGTTGGTTATACTTGTTCAAGGTAGAAATGAACATAGCATCCCAACGGAAAGAAGGGTAGTTTGACCCATTAAGGACATGGATACACTACCGATTTTTGAAAGCAGAATTATTTGATTAAAATGGAGAGAGGAATTGTCCCACGTGAGTCGCCAGAAGTTGTCGGCATATTTTTAGGTTGTGTGTTTTATTTTGAAAAGGGGGTCGCCTAACAGAAGTTGTCGGTGAATTTTTAATTTAGTTTAAAAAAATAATTTGAAAAGTAGTATTTGATTTTGAAAATAATTTTAAAATTTGAAGATTTTAAAATATGAGATGAAACCGATCTCACATCCCAAATAGTTTATATAAACGAACACCACACCACAAACCGTGTATCTATCCCTAAGGATAGACACACTGCTTGATGGTGGGGCTCGATTAAATAAACTAGAAGATTTGTGACATCCGTTTGGTCTCGCAAACCAATTTTATAAGCCGACAAATTCCCTCGCTTAATATGAAAGCATTAAACAGGGTTTATATTACTCGGGTTCTTTAAAATTCCCTATAAGGGCAAGCCCCTATAGTTAATTACATCTTAAGTGACGGAATCACCTAAGAAAACTCTCGATAATAATCAATAATTCCGCTCTCAAGAATTTCAAAGTTTAAGTTTTCAAAGGATTGAATCTCGGAATTTCAATAGGGAATGGATCGAGTTTGGAACATTTTGTTTTAGGAATTCAAAGGAAGAAAGGTAGGAGAAATCACAGATTCGAAGTGAACTTCGGTAATTTCCCGACTATCCTATTGTTTGGCTTGGATTTAGGGAAAGTCCTAATGTTATTTAACATTTCAGTCTTTCCAATTTTAATTAATTAGAGCTTATATTTAAATGATATAATCATACAAACAGCCTCGAAGATGTGAGGGTTTATGTCGTATCAGACGACTACCTCGGAATCCTAAGACCGGTTAGGGCTTGATTTGCAATGCAAATGCCTAACGAAGAGTTGAGGATTTATGTTGCACTAAGCAAACTACCTCGAAGTCCTATGGTTTGGTTATTTAATTCTAAGAAAGCTTTGCTGATGTAGATTCAAGTTTTGCTGATAACGATAGCTGTGCTGCCCACCATGCTCCAAGCTCCTTGTTGTTGCAGAAATTTAGTTTTAGAAATCACAAATCAGGGGATGAGAAAAGTGATTTGGTTTAGAGAAAATCATAATTTCCAAGTGTTTTCAATATTTTAATTAAAACAAATCTTAAAGTTGATTGTAACGACACCGGTTAAGATCCCACGGTTCCATCCTTCCGGCATCATTACTTTTATCGGATTCACTTAGTCCAGATGAATTTGCTAAACTCAACTGAATGAGTTCCACACTTTCATTTAGACCTTGGGAAATCCCGTTAGCAACACGTAGGTTACATCATCCGAGGTATTCCCGATCATCCAACAGGACGTTTTAATTTAGTTGTAATTGTAGTTTTGTGTTCTGTTTGTGATTAAATTTTGAGTTGTTTTATATTTTGAAATGTTGTGGCGGTGAATTTTATCTTGCAATAACTTTTAACTTTGTTTTGGTTTCAGTTTTAGGGACTATCCTAAAGGTGTGGGTTTTCATGCAACAATTGTTCATCATGCAAGAAAGGTAAGTGCAATGCGGTTAAATAAATTGCAATAATGTAAATTGCAAGAAAGTAAATTGCAATAAAATAAAAGCGTACCTGGAGGGTCTTCCCGTCATCCCAAGCTGCACTTAAGACACAATTAGAATATTTAAGCAAGTTCCTAGGTAAAGCTAAGGGAAGGGTTATGGTTTTCTACCAAATTCCTAATCCTATAGCTAGTCATTTCCTATGACGTTTAGGTTCCTTGTGTTTTTTTTGTTTGAAGACGATTTTCTTCATCAAAGAAAAATTAAGTTCAATTGTTCTTATGAACATCCTATCATATCGAGGAAGTGCTTAAGGCAAATCTTAAACATCTTTTCAATATTTCTAGGATTGTTTTAAGTCCAAATGAATTCGATTACACAAATGAATTAATCATCCGAGGTTTAGTTAAGTTTTGTTATTATCTTGCTCGAGTGAACTAGGATGTTTGAATGTCCTATAAGTGAAGTAACATTTCATTTAATATTACGTTTAGGAGTTATGACAACTAAAGCTTTCGAGGGTAAATTGGTGTTCAAATGGTTTGTGATTTAGTTTAATTTCAATTAATGGGTTTAAATTTGGAATAGTGTTCAATTTGCTTTATATTTAATTTCTTTCTGTTTTAGGTGATGTTATTTAATTCAATTTAATTTAACTTTAATTTAATTTAATTTAATTTTAATTATAATTTAATTTAATTCAATTTAATTTACTTAATTTAATTTAATTTTTAATTTAATTTTACTTTTAATTTTAATTTTAAAAGAGTTTAATAATTTAACTTTAGTTTAATGATTAAGTCTTTTAATATTTTAAATACGAGTTATCATTTTAATTAAGAATTGAATATTAATGAGATGATTAATTTAGGGATTTTTAAATTAAAGAATAAATCTCTTCCCAACAATATCCCTATTTTAATAATTCCAATTTTATTATTCTTCCCAAATTTAATCAATTATTTAATTAAGGTTTAATTATTTTAAATTGCTTAATGGGTTTCTACCCTTTAATTATTTAAGTTTCAATCATCCAAATCAGATTAGGATCAAATATTTTACTTGTTAATTTTTTTATTAAACCCAAAGTTTTAATTAAGGATTAAAATTTTAATTACCATTTTGCCCTTCAAGCTTAATAATTTCATAACTCACTAAATTGAGCTCAAATGAACTTGAAATTTTTATGTGACTTCACTCATATGTCAATAAAGACATGAGAGGAGAAAATGTGATTTTTCCGTATTTAATTTATTTATATAATTATTTTTGGTAGAAAATAGATATTTCCAAGGAAAATTTAATAACATGACCAGGGAAAGTTTCTATCCTTAAGAAAATTAGGGGACATTCCTAATGCCGGAGGACCACTAGGACCAATTTTAGTGATTTTTGAATTATATTATTTTTATTATAATTATTTTAAGTTTTGGAGTGTTAATTAATTTAAAAATAAAATAAATGTTGAAAAATGAATTTTATATTTTTCAAAAATCTCTCCGATATCAAGGAAACCGGAGAATCAATTTTTGCAATTTTCTGATTTTTCTATGATTTATTATAATTATTTTGGTGAAAAGGCTAGAAAATACATTTTTTTAATTTTAAAATTACCCTAGAGCTTTAAAATTTAATATCTCATTAAATAGACCTAAGAAAAATATGGGGTTTGTTCCTAAGTGATTAAAATTCAAAATGTGACATTTTGGTGAATTTTATTATTTTTGTGATTTTTATTATTTTTTAATTATTAAAAATATTAAAATAATATTAAAAATCAACTTTTTTAGAAATTTGAAATTTTAATTTTCATAAATTCCCTAATATCGAGAGAGGCTCCAAAACCAATTTGGTGAATTTTTGAAAGATATTTTGAAAGTTATGAATTTTTAAAGTTCAAATTGACTAAATGGCTTAATCAACCCATTTAGTAGGGCTAACCAAGTCCAATTGACCTCAAATTTTTATGGTGGGTTCCTCTGATGCTAAAGGTCAATGGAGAATTGATTTCAAGTCAATTTGATGTAATGTTAGCTCTAATTAATTAGGGATCTATTTTAGGTGTTTAAGCCAATTAGGGTTATTTTAAATGAACTAACTCAAAACCTATTTTTCCTAGGGTCCTCTGGTCATAAGGAACATCACCAAATTTTCCTAGAATTTATTTCACAACATGCTAATTATTGGAATTAAAATACTCAAAACGAGTAACATGAATTTGAAAAATCAATAACTTCTCATAGGGATGGCCTCTGACTTTGGAAAATTCAGGTAATGTTCCCAAATTTAGAGGCTTCAAAAGCCCTATGGTCTCATGCCATGGTGAATTTCCTATATGCATGGAGAATTAAAAGAATGCAAACAGTAAATAAATTATTAAAAATAAAATACTTGATGAAATTAACCGATTTCTTTTCCACATTATTCTCCTCCGTTCACTGAGCAAGAGGGTATTTTTATTTTATTTTTATGATTTTCCTACACAAAGTTATGAATTTTTGAAGTTTAGGGAATTAAATAAATAGAAAAATACCCTAATTTTCTATTTATCCACGCGGCGCCGCGTCAACCTCGGCAGCTCCGAAACGCCGCGTGTCGCGCCCCCATTCGACGCCGCCATCTGAGTCAGCGCTCCGGGTCCCGCGGTTCACGTACCATCTCCTGGTCCGACGCCATCCGAGCCGTCCGTCCGCGCGTGTATTGAATGAACGGCATCCGTTCATCGTCCCCGAGCGTCCTCACCCGAGAGCCGTCCACACTAAATCCCTAATATCTCACTCGATACTCGATGGATTTTCGTGTTCTTATGCTCTATGGATTCGTCTTGAGAAGACGAACACATCCATACGGTTTATGTGGGATGAAATTTACTCAATAAAAATGGAGAATGTTCGAAGCTCGGGAAGAAGAGTGAGGCCATACCTTTGCTCAGAGAAGTGTGGCTTCGATCTGAGGGTTGTTTCACCTTCGATGGGATCCCAGCAAGCTCCAGATGAAGTCTCCTGGTCCAGTGAATTTCCTAGGTAGGATTTCGACCACAGCCGATCACAAAGCTTGGAGGTCGGAGCAAGCTGGGTGGCCTCGGAGATGGGGCTTTTCTGGTGGACACCTTCTCTTGGTCCGGTGAAGGTGTAGGACCAATCAATTTGGGGATTGGCTCACTCGTGGAGAAGTTTCCTGGTTTTGGGCTTGGATTTTAACTCTGAAATTGAGCTCACAGAGAGGAAATGGCAAGGGGATTTTAGTGGGAATCAAATGCTCTATTTATGGGGAGTAGTCTGGAACAATTTTGGCAGAGTTTCCTTAAGGTTTTTTTTTCAGCACCTCTCATGGCTGAGAGGGGTGGTGTTTAAATAGGAGAGGGTGGAGGGCCTCCCAGGGAGAGTTAGGGCTTGGGATCATCTGCTTAGGTCAAGGGCAGAACAGCCATGGTGGCCATTGGGCATGGGGCAGCTCAGCAAGGTAGAATGCCAAAGTTGGCTCACATGTGAGCTCTCGGCCATGGTGTTTTCCGGCGACTTGGTGGCTGGCCGGCTAGGCATTGGTCACCATCTTGTTCAGGTGGGTCAGGGCTGGGGTTTGGTGCATTCAATTGAGGTTTGACATGTGTAAAGTGGTTGAATCAAAGTAGAAAGGGGAAGAGGCCATTTTAGCTTATTTTGGTCAACCCATGCAAATGGGTTGGGTGCACCTCCCCAAGACCTGGTTTTGGGCTGAGGAGGTCAGGTGGGTCAATCTCCCATGTGTGGTGGAGTCTCCATCGAGGATTAGGTGGCAAAGCATGGTTTAGAGTGTGACATGCTTAAGGTAAAAAAAGGCTTAAGAAGGATTAGGAAAGGGGGTCCTCCTTTTTCCATTAATGGCTTGATCACATGTCAAACTCTCCATGGCTTCATGTGGCTTGTCCATGGCTTGCATGGCTTGTCTTTGGCTTGGGGAAAGCTTGGTCAATTTCATGAAAATAGATTTTAGGAATTTTTGGTAATTTGATGGAAATTTGTATGAAACTTGATTTGGAATGATTTGATGATGAATTTAGGACTTAGGTATTGAGTTTAATTGAAAGTATGATGAGGGGAAATGTCATATGGGCTTTGAGACCAATTTTGGGCCTTTGGATGTGGTAAAAGATGGGCTTTTAAAATGGTTTAAGGAATGGGCCTTTAAGTTTAAAAATGAATTTATGGATGGGAATTTTGTAAAGAGGTTGGGCCAAATAATTGTTGGGTTTAGCTCATGGATGTGTCATGAGTGACTTGAAGCAAATTGGGGTGATTTGGGTTTGAATTGGATTGAATTTGGGCACTTTTGGTGAATGGGCCAATATAGGTCCAAGTGGGCCAAGTTGGGCCAATGTTGGGCTAGGGTTGAAATTGATGTAAAATTAATGTTGAGAAATGTTTATGGGAGTGTTTCAAAGAGGTTTTGACTTTGGTTGGGCTTTGATTTTGGGGTTTGGGCTCATTTGGGTTAGGTTTGGGTTTAGGTCAAAATTGGGCCTTTTAGCTTTGGGTTGAATTTGAGTGGGGTTTGGGTCTAAATTTTGGGCAAATCATGTTAGTGTTTTGCTTGTGGGGATTCTAAGGAAGGTTTAGAAAAGATTTGGGGTTAATTGGAGTTGAATTGGGTGAGTTTGGGTTAGGTTTGGGTCATGGGTCCAAATTGGGCTTTAAGGCCAAAAGTGAAATTGGATCCAAATGTCAATCAAATTGGACTTGGATTTGATCTATATTGGTGTTGGGAATGTTTTATTGAAGTTTAGAATTGAATTGGACCAGAATTTTGGTCAATTGGGTAGGTTTGGTTTGACATTGGGTTCACTTAGGGTTAAAATGGGTCAAATTGGGGGTTTTGACAAAAGTAGGGTAAATTGACAAAATTGGCCCATGGTGTAGTTGAACAAAATGAAATTGGGAATATTTGGGATTTTCTGGAATTTTCTGGGAATTTTCTGAATTTTTGAATTTTTTGGGTCAAGGGGGGTATTTTGGGTATTTAGAGGGTATTGGGAGGTATTTTTGGAATTTTTGGTATTTTTGGGTATGGATGATCAATTTTAGTGATGTGGAAATGTTTGGGATTGATTTTGGGGAATTTTGGATGATTTGGAAATTTTGAAAAATTTGGGTAATTTCGAGGCTTTGGGTAGGTTAGGCGGGTGTAGGGTCCGGGGGTCAAAAATTGAAAATTTTGAAAATTGAAGATTGGGTAAATTTGAGTGGAATGAAATCATTTTGGTTGAGCCATGAAGCCACATCAAGCCCACATGAGCCATGAAGGGACTTATTTGAGGCATTCACTATGTTGTTCCTAACCCTCTTAGCCAAGGGCTTAGGGGTTAAGGACCATCCATGTGAATCACCTACATGAGTCAGGAAGTCAAGTTAGGTATGGGTGTGGTTTTAGGAGGTGTGTGAATGTGTAGTGTATAAGTGTAGTGTGTGTGTAAGTCAGCCCCTTCACCAGACCAGGCCACCCAGGGCAGTCCTAAGGCCAAAGAGTCCTATAGGAACTCATCCTTTAAACTTCCACATTTGATTTCAATCCTCTAGGTGATTAGGGGTCTACAGTCAAGTTTGTGGAGTTTGCAGGGAGTCAAGAAGTGGTTTGAAATTCTAGATGGTGGATCCCAATTCTAGTCCTCTAAGATAGTCAAAGGAAAAGCCTAAGGCTAGATCCTAAGTACTAAAAAGAAGAAGAGAAGACCTCATCAAAAATGAGGTCAACATTATTTCTTCTTCAAATTTTAGCAGAGCATCTTTTACTTTGGATTCGCTGCTTTGAGGCAATTTTCCTCTGACTCGCTAGTAACAACAAAGCAAAATTTCGTATCATCAACCAACCATACTGTGTCAAATCCAATGCCTTCCTTGGAGTTAAAAGTTTGATTTTTAGCGTTCCATAGTTCCTCAAAGAGGTGCAACCTATCTTTTGAAAATTGATTTGGCACAAAACCGCGTTGAATAAATTTTTAAACACATGATTAGTAATATCCAACAGCTAACTCCATTAATTCAATAAATGTTTCTTCTTCTAGTTTTACATTGGTTTCAAAAATATAAGATGAAGAACCATAATGGAATTTTATTGGTTTCATGCCCGCACCTTGTACTTCCTTGACCTCCAAACCCTCATTTTATGAGAATGAATCGGGCTTAGGGTCATGACATATACATTGTTGTTGATTCTATCATACATTTGTATTCACTCTTTTCTTCATACTCCAAAGAGATTTCAAACTGAGGACTTCTCTGGTTTATTTTCATCGTATTCTTCTCTTTCTTTTCTTCCTCAGAGCACCCTTCCAAGTCAATGTTGATAATCTGATCCCTCCATTCAATAATCTTGTTAACTCTTCCTCGTCCTCTTTCCTGACCTTGATCTCGGATGCAAAGGCTAAAAGAGTTTCCACCATCTTGTTGCAAAGGAACGATAGAAGATTGTTGAATTGGAGCTGACTCATCTCTTTCTTGTACTCCTTTTAAATCTTTAACATTTCTTGGGATGAAATCTCTAGAGAAAATTGTCTCTTTTGTGGGAAAATAGTAGGGGACATCTTCATGAATGCTTATTTCATGTATTGAGAATGGTTGTAGATCCACAAGATGCACCCTTCTTGACCTCCTTCATAATACTTTGTACATAGATGTAGAGATGACTGGACCATCTTGTACTCATGGATCCAAGGTCGACCCAGTAGAGCATTAAATGAAGTTTCTGAACTAATTATATGGAATTTTGTAGTTGTTATTAGATCACCAATATTCGTTGATATTGTTATTAATCTAAGAGCTCTTTCTCCCTTTTGGTTATATCTACTTAGCATCATCTTATCGGTTATAAGTTTGTGAATGTCGATGTCCAAGTAGGATAACGTCCATAGATTCACAAACTTCTAAGTAGATCTAACAAACAATCAAGATTAATTAATCCTTTGTCTACCCTTCACATCATTGATCTTCATCCCCTTGACATTTTTCTTCTTCTTTTTCTGTGGTGACGACTTCTCTGGTGTGATAGACAGTACTGGCCTAACGAACTGTAGACTCTAAACGAAGGCTTGCACCAAAGTTGTCCGAGTCTGATCCAATTCTTCTTGGAAGAACTGACCCAAACTATACTCCATACATCGTCTTTCGCGTAGGGATTAATCGGGATGATTGGCTTGACTGAAATCACATTGAAAAAACCCTTTTAGGTTCTCTCAAATATTCTTTCAAAATTGTGATGCTTCCATTCTTGTAGTTTCCTGCAAGCAATTTGTGATATGGACAATATGTGGGGTGATCCTTCTTGTCAACCTCTTCTAGTTTCTTTGGCTCAGGCAATCTGAACTCGGGTTTTTTTATCAAGTTTCAAAACATCTTTCTCACTGCTTCATTCTTGAAGGGATACAACTTGCTTAATCACTCCATCGGGCCAGTCATTGATCGCCATCCATACAATAGGGTGGGAGCTGAAATCGCTACTGATTGTACTGTTGACCACATTGCTGGTCATACTGCTGATCATACTGCTAACTATGTTGTTTGTTGTACTGCTGGTTTTTCTGCTGTGGGTGCAGGTAAGTCGGTTGAGGCTGATCAGTCTGAATCTGTATCAGCTATTTTTTCTCATTCTATTGCTACCATCATCCCGGACTTCTCTTTGAATTTCTTTACTACTTTGGCTTGTCGAACTTTTTTAGAACCTAGTTGCTTAGCCTCTTCCTGCAAACTTGTCGCATTACTGAGTAGCTTTTCAAACATTTTGATTGTGAACCCTTAAGCAAGAAAGCTACTGGACTATGGATTCTCTTAAGCAAAATCTCAGCTGAATGCTGTTCTTACAACTGTGGCTCGCATTTCATACTGAGATTTCTCTAACGCAGAATTCAAACCACTAAATTTTCTGTTGTGTTAATTGCTCTGCACAGGATCACCATTAGTGATGTGGTCCTGAGTTTCGACAAACCTTTTGATCAATAAGTCTTATAAGTCTGTAAATGTCTTAACAGAGCTGTTAGGTAACTCGACGTACTAATCGAAGGCAACTCCTGAGAGACTGCCTAAAAATTGGTGGAACAACAATGGTTCATTAACCCCCTGCATTGCAGCAGCTTGTGTGAAAGTGTGCAACATGCTGTCGAGGGTTTCCGCTCCCATCAGAAGTTTTAAATGTAGAAAGCATGAAACCGTTGGGGTATTGTATGACTTCAAACTTTTTTAGGTAAGGTCTGCTTTTTAGAACTGATGCCCCTCCTTTAGAATGGGATAAAGTCTTTTTCACTTGTTGCTCCACTAATTGCTTAATGTCTTTTTTCGGTATCATGCCATGGACTGGATCCTTTTTTGGTTGTTCTTCCATGCTAACAGAAGTGAGGTCTTTCTTTTATCTTGTAATATGAACAATTTACAGCTTGTTCATCTATGGGGATGCTACCTTTGGTGACTGAGGTTCACTTTGAAGCATGACAATAGTGACCATCATCTTCTCCAGCTTCTTCTCCATTGGCTTATCTGTTCATCTCTTTGTTGGATGGCCCTTTGCAACTCATCATTTAAGTTCTCCTCGGTAGGTGATGGAGCATCGCACAGTGATGAAGAGGCCCTGGTCTCAACAACATGGATTTCTGCAAATTCTTCCTCCATGCAATTTGATAAATCGTAATCCTCATTATCGACTTCTCTTCATTGTTCTTCCGACAATTTTGTAATATTAGCTCTGAGTTTTTCCAACACAACCTTGATTGGTTTTCCTTTGACCATCGTTAGATTAACTAGAGCTTCCTATATGATATCCTTTCCTATGTCAGGTTTTGAGAAGTCAATCGGTGCTTCAGACTTAAAATCCTCTTTGGGATGTTGGTTTCTCGACTCTTCAAGCAGTATTGGCCTGGTGACCCTAGGTCTGCACCTCTTCTCCTTTGGTACTGATGTTTGGAGAAGGGGTTTATCATTGGTGACATCAGTATGGTGGGGAGAAGGGTGTCTCCTAATGTGTGAACTAGATAATGCGGCAGACAATCTCTTATCATTGCCCATGCTCGGGGACTCATCTTATGCAGTGGCAAAAAAATTCTTAGTTCAAGTGATACTTACTAATCTACGCTTCGTAGTAACAGCATTGGTGAGGGTGATGATGTTAGCAACGGTAACTATGTGTCCTTCCAAGCAAAACTTAGCAGACATACGGGATAATGGCGCTTCTATGTGCGCTAGTTTGGCGAACTTATCTTCTTTTGAAATATCAAGTTTTAGATTTCATCTGTAGTTATACGACACATCCCAGTCTTTTCAAAATCTCAGTAACGAAACAATTCTCCTTCCTGACCATCCTTTCAAAAACTAAGCAAACTCAGATAAGGGGTGTGGGCTTCTCCCTCTTTTATCCTGACCATGAGATGGCAGTTGTAATGTTATGGCAATCTAGAAAATGCCCTCATCCCCATCAGTGACAGATAATGAGTGAAACATACTCCCTTCAAGAAGAGGCAAGGTTTTAAGTGACCCTATCTCCTCCGGGAGAGGGGTTGTCTCTGCAAGAGAGGACTTCACAGCTTGTGCTCTCTTAGCATTTAATTCTCTCTACGGTTCCTTCTCTGAGATCGTGTTAGTGGAAAGACTTTGAAATAGACCTAATCTCAAATACAGACGGCGGTGGGAAAAAAATATTAAGTGAATTACCCTCGAACAGAAACTCCTTTCCCTTAGAATGGGTGGGGCAACAGAAGTTGTAATAGTAAATCCAGCAGGTGAGGCTGTGACAATCCTTTTCTCTGGAAGAATGGCGGGCCAGTGGTGATGGGGACAACAAACTTGGTAGCAACCCCTCAAACCTTGGGTTTCGTGAGCGCAGGGAAATCCTGTTTGCCCTTGAAGTTAAACTTAGCTGCAGGTTCCTCTTTCTCTGGAGCAGCTTTCTTTAAAACAATGTGGGTGCTTTCCCGAGTATGACTTCAACCTCGTCGAAACCAATTCTAAAATTAATGAACGAACCCTGGTAGTAGGTAGCCATATCATGGGGCAGTACTCCCATGAATGAGAAGATCAGATTGGGTATTGACATTGTTCTGCCATTTAAAGATTTGCAAATGTCAGTGGAGTCCAATGCTTTGAATTTTTCAGTTTGAATACTGAAATCAATAAATATGTCTCTTGAACTGGGTATTTTTTGCAACTTGCGTATGTGCATTTTATTTTAGCATTTTGTTTCTATTATTTATTTTTTTCATTTTAATTTATGAGTCATGGTGTGATTTGTTCTGGATTTCGATGAACTTTGTTCATTTAGAGTTTAGAACAAGAATTATGAAGGTGAGTTTTAGTCCAACTTATTAACAACAAGTTAAAACCAAAAGAGGAAAAAAAATGAAAGTGAAGAATAGGACCTGATCCAAGATTGTGGGGCCTATTTCACAGCAAATCTGCCTTGATGTCCTCATTTACTTCTCCTAACCTAGCACACTTATTGGGGCTCCAACCCTCACCTAGACTCTAAAGATTCCAAAGCACCCCTATTTAAGGCTGTTTAAACAAATGGCTCCAAAATCTCGAAGAAGCTAACTATACTGGCTCAAGGGAGTACATCAACAGAAGAATAGCAATCTGCCCCATGAAGGACATCGACACATTACCGATATGAGAAGACAAAGCCTTCTAATCATAATGGAAAGAAGAACTTGTCCTTAGCGTAGTCGCCAGAATCTGTCGACCAACTTTTTTTAAAAAATGGTTTAAATTTAATACAATTTAATTTTGGGTTTGAAAATAATATTTTAAATTTTGAAAATGTGACCAAATTGATCTCATTCATTTAATAGTTTATATAGTTGGGCACCATATTAGTAATAATACACCATCCCGAGAGATGAGCATATCACTTAGTATGCTCGACCATTTAAATTAAGAAATTTATGACATCTATTTATTCTACGAAATCTTATGTGTGACTGAAAGTTCCCCTATCTAATATGTAAACATTAGACATTGTTTGTACTTGGGTTCTTAGTTCCCTATAGAGGCAAGCCTCTATAATTAATTATATGTTAGGCAATCAAAATCACCTAAGAAAACTCTCGGTTAAGATAAGGGTTTCATCTTCAAGAATTCAAAGTTTAGTGTGCACGTCACTTGTAGGAAAATTCAAATAGGGAAAGGAGTTATTTTCAGTAGTCAAAGGGGTGAGAGGTATGAGATGTCAGGGATTTGGAGGCAAACCCTAATGAATTACCGAACTATACTAATTTTTGGCTTTACAATTTAAAGGTAATATTTATTTAATGTTTACTCTGCTAATTATTTAAAACTTAAGACTTACACTTGTATAATATTTGGTCATCAAAATAGCCTAGGAAGATGGGAGGATTTATGTCGAAGAGAATGAACAACCTCAAAATCTAAAAAGATTTAGGACTTAAAATATAAAAAATGATTGTTCAAAAGCCTGAGTAATAAAGTGAGGATTTATGTTGTACTAGATGAATAATCTCGAAGACCTACGGGTTTATGTTATTTAAGACAAATGAAAGTTTAGTTGAAGTAGATTTGTTCCATTCTTGAGTGTTGGGTGTCATCTTAGTCATCCTCGAATCCTCATATTGCTTCCTAAGCAGCTAGCCTCAAGCTCTTTACTTGTGATAGTTCAAAGTTTAGGGTTTATATTTTAACTTATGATTATTGTTTAGTCTCAAAGCTTGCCTTAGGATTCCTCTTAAATAAGTTACCTTCTATTATCTACCCAAGCAATCGTTGTAGGTATGTTAAAATAAGCATAAATAAAACATGCCAAAAAGTACGGTAAAAAGAAAAATGTAGTAAATGAATTGTAATAGTGCATATCTGATGTCTTCGATACTTTTGAAAGGATTAATACTATGAACATAGCATTGTTGACATCTCCTTTGTTGATATCTAGTTTCTTCTCTAGAAGCCTAGGATCTAGCCATAGGACTTTCTTGTTGACTAACCAGAGGACTGGTGATGGAGCCCTACTCCATTATAAATTCTAAACACTTCTTTACTTTTCTAGAAGTTCCATATGTTTGGTTCTAACCTCTAGCACTGAGTAGGATGGGGGCAAAACATGAGGGAACTCAAGGAGGGTGTCCACAGGATTGTTTGGCCTTAGGGTTAAGCCTAGGTGATGTGGCTTTAGTCAGTATTGGACTTACACACAACCCCCCACTTTCACTCACAACCTAAACCCTATACCAATCACCCTTAGCATGGTTCCTCATTCTTTTGGAAACTCATATAGGCGGTCCCCCAAGCCCTTAGCCCTAAGCTAAGGTTTGGCTATAACTAACATATGGAGGATCCAAAATGAGACAAATTTCGAGATTAACATTCTCAATTGGTCTCAATTTTTCCAAATTCCCAATTTTGACCCTTCTTGGCCTCAACTTTCCCAAATTGCCAAAATACTCCATAAACCCAAAATTTTTCCAAATTTTCCAACATTTTCCAAATTTTCAAATTCTCTCTAAAAATCATTTCAAACCACTTCAAACCACTTAAATTCACCAAAATACCTCAAAATACCAAAATACCCAAAATTACCAAAATGCACTTCATGCCCCCAAAAATTCCAAAATTTCCCAAAATCTCCAATAACACTTCAAGTATTCCCAAAATCAATTCAAACCTCTCAATTGAACCTAACTTGACCAAATTGATCAATTTTGACCATAATACCCAAATTACATCTAAAGACTCAAAATCCCCAAATTACCCCCAATTTCCACCAACTTGACTTCAATCTCACCCAATTTTAATTCCAAATCAAAATTCATCATATCCAATCCCAATTGAACCAACTTTAAGCCCAATCGAGCCAATTTCAAAACCAAATTTCAAACCCAATTTAATACCCCTAATTTTGCCCAAATTCTTAAGTCCCACCAAATTGAATTTCATGATTAACCCAATTTCCCCAAATTTGAATTTCAAACTTTTCATAAGACTCCTTTAGACAAATGGAACCATCAATTGAACCGAATCCAAACCCTAGCCCAATCCAAACCCAAGTCTAACCCAAATGCTCCAAAATTGACCATGAGCCAAATTCCACTAAATTGAAACTCCCAATTAATTCAAAATCACCCAATTCATTTTCAAAACTTCTTATAACAATCATCTATATCAAATTAATCAATCAATTGACCCCAGGCGTAGCCAAAACCCAACCTAGACCCAAGTTCAAACCAAAAGCCCAATTTTTAACCCAAACCCCAAATTTGACCAAATCCATTCAAATTGACCAAACCATGATCCCACAGCTAACATTTGAGCCCTAGGAACCAAGCTAGACCCACCTAGCCCAATCTAGTTGAGCCATGGACCAAGGGACCCTTGAATTAGGGGATCTATTCCCATAAGTAGCTATAGCAAGTGGAGCTTTGTCACCATCCATCAAACCTCACTGCTAGTCACCATTAAGCTTCCTTTGGCTCCCCTGACCACCCTAGCCACCAGTAGGCCTAGTCACCGAAAAACACCAAAACTAAGAGCCACCCCAAGCTTTAAACCCAAAATTGGAACCCCCTAAGCTGGTTCAACCCATTTGCCTCCTGCTTCTTTCTTCCCTCTACTTAAGAAGCAGAGCTCACCCAAATTGAAGCCTTAGTAGCCACTTTTTCCCTGTCTATTTAACCACCACCTCCCATGACAAAAAAGGGGGAGTGCACTGAAACTTGGGGAGACTCTGCTTCCAGAACTTCTTTAAGACTTTCTGAGTTCAATCCCATTGTTCCTAACCATCGATAGCCACTGTCTGAGGCTAATTCTCTCACCCAAAATAAGGCCAGAAACATGACAACCCACCGAACTCCACCAAACTTCAAATTGTCTTGCTCCTCACCTTCCATAGACCAAACAATGAAGCTTTACTCTAAAAGCCCCATCTCTCAGCCACTCTTTACCTAACTTCCACCTCAGCCTCTCCACATGTAGGAGGAGTGAACCCCCACGCACTTTGCATAAGCTTAATATTGCAAGAATTTAATATCACAACAAAAAGAGTTAAGTCTCTAGCAATGACACCAAAAACTTGGCCGTGATTATAAATTTGATAAAGAAGTGTATAAAATATTCAATAAACAAAAAGTTACTCTTATCAACACAAGTATACATATCACTCAAGTAATAAAGGGCTTTAATAGAGTCTTGATTATCGATCCCACAGGGAAAATATCAGAGGCTATGGACTGGGATTTTAAAAAACCAATACAGAATCACAACCTTGTAGTTCAAATTGCTTATTTGTCACTAATATGCAATTGTACATAAGATGTAATTTTAATAAACTAATTCTAGTAACAATTAACTAATTTTACTAATAAAGATTGTAATGTGAGCTTCAATACATAAGCAAGCATCCTTCTCCTTGTTAAGAAATTTAAGTGAATGGATAAATTAAATTACTTCAAATTGTTTTGTGCCAAATAGGAGCATACATATTCTTTACCCTTTGGTCCAGGCATAAAGAACATTGACTAATTGACCAAAGAAAAAATATATTGAGAAATTCATACCTATTTTACATTGATTTTGATAATATTGCACTTTAAATAAAGGTATTTTCTGTATTTTGTTGCAGGCATGAAGATTAATAGATAATTGAGCAAAATTATGAGAAAATGAGCGAATTTGGAATAAAAAGGACCAAAAGAGACAAAAGTTGATCTTGGCTGTCGACGGCGAGAAATAGGTCGCCGACGGCGTATTTTTCCCGAGAGCATACTAAATAAATTATAAAGGAGCATGCTGATGGTGAGATCGAGCCCTCCAATAGCGAGCCTTAGCAGTTGGCACAAGTTCTAGAAGCCCGCTGACGACCCCAACGAGCCCGTCGACGAAGAGAAGGTCGTTTCAAGCAAAGATTCATCGAATATGGACACCTTTTGAAGGGGTGATTAAGCAACCTTTGGAAATATTTTTACCTCTTTAAAAAGTGATGAATTTAGGCTGAAAGGTGTGTGTGTGTAGGTGTGTCCAGGGTGTCCTAGAGAGTCTAATAGTGAGTTTAGCTGAGTGTGTTGTACAGGAAGGAAGATTCAGAGGAACTTCAAGGAGTACGCGTGGGAGAAATTTGAGATAAGTTGTGTTTACTATTTTGTAACTTTGATTTTATATGAAATCCAAGTTTTGTATTATTCTTCCTATGCATTCTAAGTAGTCTTCTCTGTCTTTCTCCTTGTTTTGAGATTTTGTGAAATAGAAAATTGAATTAGTTGTGCCTAAAATATTCAATAAAAATTGAGATAATATTTTACTTAAATCTTAATTTAATTTCAATCTGGCCAATTGATCTGTTAAAATATGTTTATTTCAAAACTAAAGTAAAGATTACATCCGAGATTTGGGGAGGTCAAAGTACTTAAAAGGAGGGTGAAAATAAATAGGGAAATATTATTTATCGGGCGTAGAATTGGAGATTTTAGAGTAACAGACTAAAATCCTCAATTCGGTCCTATCGTTTGGGTGCTGAAGTGTAGATGTTAGCCCTCAGGCGAGGGGAACGTGGGAGCTCCGAAGTGAGAGCCGGTATCCTCTCAGTCTAGCCGCAGATTCATTAACCAAACATAGGATTAGTCAATGTTCTTTATGCCTGGACCAAAGGGTAAAGAATAGGAATGCTCCTATTTGGCACAATATAATTCTAACTAATTTAATTATTTGTTCACTTAATTATGTTAACAAGGGGGAAGATACTTTTCTATATTGCAACTTTCCATTCAACATTAGTAGTATAATTTAGTATAATTGTTCTTTATTTATGTTTACTAGATACTTATTTCAACTGTTGTAATTAGTTCGTAATCTCTAAACTTCCCTGTGAGATCGATATCTAGGACTCTATTAGAGCCCTATATTACTTGAACGATACATATACTTGTGTTGATAAGGGGTAACTTTGCTAATATTGAATATTTATTATTACGCTTGTTAACACTTATAAAGTTACGCATCCCGCTGTCAAGTTTTTGGCGCCGTTGCAGGGGAAGAAAGTAATTATTTAGTAAAATAATTATTAAGGTAATTACTAGAGTAACGGACTATTTTAAAATTAGATAAGTTTTAATTTATATTGTGTATGAGAAAATTTGGAACCGAAAATTTAATACCTTACGATTAGGAATTAGAATGCACTATTAAAAAAATTAGAAAACAGAAAAGAAAAATTATAAATTTAAATCAAATGGCAAATAATCCAGTAATTGAAAATGAAAATCAACCGAGACCTTTAAGATATTACGCTAACCCTACATTAGATGAAATTCACTTAGCTATCTAAAACCCTGATGTAGCAGCTAATTCATTTGAGCTTTAACCTGCAATTATCCAAATGGTACAGAATAATCAATTTAGTGGTTCACCAAACAAATATCCTAATTTATATCTCGCTAGTTTTTTAGAACTTTGTGCTACTTTTAAATATGACGGAGTATCTAATGATGCTGTTAGACTTAAGCTTTTTCCTTTTTCTTTAAGGGATAAGGCTAAGATGTGGTTAAATTCATTAGCACCTGGATCTATTAGAACTTGGGGAGAATTATCACAAAAATTTCTATCCAAATACTTTCCTCCTTCAAAAACTGCCAAGCTTAGAAATAATATAACCTCTTTTAGTTAGTTTGACGGAGAATCGATATACAAAGCTTGGGAGAGAATTAAAGATCTTCTTAGGAAATGCCCACATCATGTGTTACCAGATTGGTTAATTATTCAAACATTTTATAATGGGTTAGTAGGATCTCTTAGATCTATTATTGATGTGCCGCTGGTGCTTCATTAATGTCAAAACCATTTGACGAGGCTTATTTGTTAATCGAAGAAATGACTACTAACAATTTTTAATGGCCTTCTGAAAGGCTAAATCCTAAAAAAATTGCTAGTATCCATGATTCTGATGCAATATCTATGTTAGCTTCTCAGATTGCTGCTGTATCTTAGAAATTAAATCATTATGGAATGAATTATTCTCCTACAATAATGGAAGAAAATTCATCTGGGCAATTTGTGGATGTTCAACCTTCTTATGAAACTTTAAATGCTATTAATAATAGACCTAATAATCCTTATTCAAATTATTACAACCCTGGTTGGAAGAATCATCCTAATTTTTATTAGAATAACAATTCTACAAATCAACAATGGGCAAACAACACAGTAAACCCATTAGGAAATTCATCTAACCAAGGAAATCCTAATTATAAACCTTCTTATCCACCTAGATTTAATAATAACTCTCAATTTAAGGAAAAGAAGTTATTTATGGAAGAATTGATATTAAATATGGGTCAATAATTGCAGAATCAAGGAAATCAGTTACAAATTCAATGAAACCAATTACAAAATCAAGGAACTGCTATTAAAAATATTGAAACTCAACTTAGGCTTATCGCTACAGCACTTAATAACAGAATTCCTGGAACTTTTCCTAGTAATGTGGAAATTAATAATAAAGATCAAGGAAAAGAACAAATAAAAGCGATACAGTTACGAAGTGGAAAAGAATTAGAAACAAGAGAACAAAAAGAAACGAAATTTGAAAAAGAGAAAGTGGAAACTGAAAAAGAAAAGGATCAACAAGATCAAGATTTAGAATATCCACTAATACCAATGAAAATTACTGTAGAAAAACCACCACCACCATTTCTTTAGCGATTAAAGCAACATAAAAAGGATAAAAAATTTTCTAAATTCATTGAAATCTTGAAGAAATTAACAGTGAATATTCCCTTTGTAGAAGAATTAGAACAAATATCTAATTATGTGAAATTTATGAAAGATATTTTAGATAAGAAGAGAAAGTTGACAGACAATGAAACTGTTGCACTTAGCGAAGAGTGTAGTGCAATTATTCAAAAAAAGCATCCTAAGAAATTAAAGATCCTGGTAGTTTCACTATACCTTGCGCTATTAGAGAAAAATTTTATGGAAAAGCTTTATGTGACTTGGGAGCCAGCATTAATCTTATGCCTCTATCAATTTTTAAAAGATTATGATTGGGAGAATTCTCACCTACTTCTGTAACTCTTCAGTTAGCTGATCGTTCAGTGACTTATCCTAAAGGAGTTATCTAGGATGTGTTAGTAAAAGTGGATAAATTTATCTTTCCTATAGATTTTATTATTTTAGATATTGAGGAAGATAAAGAAATACCTACAATTTTAGGGAGACCCTTCTTAGCTACTGAAGATCCATGATTGATTTTCAAAAAGAAGAATTAACTATGAGAGTAAATGATCAAGAAGTAACTGTCAACATTGCAAAATCAATGAAATACCCTGCTATTGAAAAATATGATGAATGTTTTCAAATGGAAATTCTTGAACATCCGTGAAATGAACATTTTAAATAATATTTTGAAAATGAAAAAGAAATAAAAAATACAAAATTATTTAAAAAAGCAAAAAATGAAGAATTAGATTATATACAAGAAAGATTTGAGATGCTGGATGTTACGGAAAATGCTGAAAAGAATATAGTTCCGTCAATTATAAAACCTCCTGAACTTGAGTTAAAAATTTTACCTACTCATTTGAAGTATGTATTTCTGGGAAATTCTTTAACTTTACCGGTTATTATATCGGTTGAATTAAATAAATTAAAAGAGTAAATACTTTTAGACACATTAAAGAAATATAAGAAAGCTTTTGGTTGGACCTTAGCAGATATTAAAGGAATTAATCCTTCAATCTGTATGCACATAATTATTTTAGATAATGAACATAAACCAAGAATTGATCCCCAAAAGAGATTAAACCCGATGATGAAAGATGTAGTCAAGAAAGAAATTTTAAAATGGTTAGCCAATGGTATTATATATCCTATTTCGGACAGTGCTTGGGTAAGCCCACTTCATTGTGTTCCT
The DNA here is from genome assembly GCA_022702705.1 of Papilionanthe hookeriana x Papilionanthe teres. Classification (NCBI taxonomy): domain Eukaryota; kingdom Viridiplantae; phylum Streptophyta; class Magnoliopsida; order Asparagales; family Orchidaceae; genus Papilionanthe; species Papilionanthe hookeriana x Papilionanthe teres. The sequence goes on along the minus strand of CM040424.1, from coordinate 31,510,705 downwards.
AAGAAAGGAGGGGTGACTGTTGAAGCTAATGAAAATAATTATTTGATACCTATCAGACAAGTTACTGGATGGCATATATGTATTGACTATAGAAAATTAAATGCGGCCACCAGGAAAGATTACTTCTCTTTACCATTCCTAGACCAAATGTTGGATAGACTTGCTGGGCACAAATACTTTTATTTTTTAGATGGATATACTGGCTACCATCAAATTCCTATTGCTCCTGAGGATCAAGAGAAAACTACATTTACTGGTCCTTATGGAATGTTTGCTTTTCGAAGGATGCCTTTTGGATTATTTAATGCACCTGCAACATTTCAAAGATGTATGATGTCTGTATTTAGTAAATTAATTGATGATTGAATAGAAGTATTTATGGATGATTTCTGTGTATTTGGAACATCATTTGACGCATGCTTGGATCATCCTGAAAAAGTTTTGAAGTTATGCAAAAAAACTAATTTAGTTCTAAATTGGGAGAAATGTCAATTTATGGTTGCAGGAGGAATTGTATTAGGGCATAAAATTTTGGAAAATGGCATGGAAGTAGACCCTGCAAAAATTCAAGTTATAGCTAAATTATCACCTCCTACTACAGTGAGAGGGGTAAGAAATTTTCTTGGACATGCTGGTTTTTACAGACGCTATATAAAAGATTTTTCAAAAATTACCAAACCTCTATGCTAACTTTTAGAAAAGGACAAGAAATTTGAATTTACTAAAGAATGCTTAAATGCCTTTGAATTATTAAAGGATAAATTAATCACAGCACCTATAATAGTTTCACCTGACTAGGAGAAACCATTTGAACATATGTGTGATACTAGTGATTATGCTATAGGAGCTGTTCTTGGACAAAGATATGATAAAATTTTTAAAGTTATATATTATGCTAGTAAAACTCTTAAAACTGCTGAAATTAACTATACAGTTATAGAAAAAAATTATTAGCAATTGTATATGCTTTTCATAAATCTAGATCTTATTTATTTGGAACTAAATGTATTGTGCATACTGATCACCCTGCTATTAAATATTTAATTCAAAAGAAGGATACCAAACCAAGATTAATTAAATGGATATTACTAATGCAAGAATTTGATTTTGTAGTAATAGATAGGAAGGGAACTGATAATCAAATTGCAGATCATTTTTCAAGATTAGAATATTGCGAATTATCTGACACTGACAATGAATTTACGAACGAGTTTCCCGATGAACAACTTTATAATATAAATGAGTGGAAAATACCTTGGTATGCTGATATAGTTAATTATATTGTAAGTGATATTTTACCACCCATGTTAACTCTGCAAAAACAGAAAAAATTCATTCATGATGCTAAAGCGTCTTTTTGGGATGAACCATATTTATATAAGCAATGTAAGGATCTTATTATTAGAAGATGCGTGCCTTATCAAGAAACTGAACTGATTATTCAAAAATGTCACGATTCTGAATTTGGAGGACATTTCAGGACTGACAAAACTGCACATAAAATTTTACAAGCTAGATTTTATTAGCCTAATCTCTTTAAATATGTTTATAGATATATCAAAACTTGTGATAAATGCTAACGAGTAGGTATTATATCTAGAAGAAATGAAATGCCTCTGAATTTCATATTAGAACTTGAAATTTTTGATGTTTAGGGATTAGATTTCATGGGACCATTTATTCCTTCATTTGGAAACTCATATATATTAGTTGTTGTTGATTATGTTTCTAAATAGATTGAAGCATAGGCCTTACCTCGTTGTGATGCTAAGAGTGTTTCAAAAATTTTAATGGAAAATATTTTCACAAGATACGGAATGCCGAGAGTGATTATCACTGATGGAGGATCCCATTTTAGGAATAAAAATATTCAAAGATTGGCAGAAAAATTTAATTTTATTCATAAAATATCTACTGCTTATCATCCACAGACCAGTGGATTAGCTGAAGTTTCTAATCGAGAAATTAAACAAATTTTAGAAAAGACTGTAAACCTTAGTAGATTAGATTGGTCTGTAAGACTAGACATTGCATTATGAGCATACAAGACTGCTAATAAAACTCCGATTGGAATTACTCCTTACAGACTTATTTTTGGAAAGACTTGCCACTTACCAGTTGAATTAGAGCATAAAGCATATTGGGCGATTAAAGAATTTAATTATAATTTGAAAGATGCTAGGGAGAAGAGATTGTTGCAGATGAATGAATTAGAAGAATTAAGGAATGAATCTTATAATAACGATAGAATCTATAAAGAGAAAATGAAGATATGGCATGATCGGAAGATTAACTAAAAGAATTTTGAACCAGGACAAGAATTTTTGCTTTACAATTAAAGGTTAAAATTATTTCTTAGGAAATTGAAATGTTGATGGTTAGGACCTTTCACTATAACTCAAGTGTTTACATACGGAGCTGTTGAAATTGAAAATCCGAAGACCAGAAACAGATTCAAAGTATATGGACACAGATTAAAACCGTATTTTGAGGGTAAAAGACCAAATTTCAAAGAGTTTTTCATGCTCAGTCAACCTGATTAACATCCTGAATAGGTCGGGCTGACAACGTTAAACCAAGCACTTTATGGGAGGCAACCCATAGTTATCTTTATTTATATGTGATGATTATATATTTGTTTGATTTATTATTAGTTTTTAGTATGAATGAATTCTACTACTTGGATTTACCCTTATGATCATCATGATAATTGGATCCATAGGAAAATTTGGAACGCATTCGGATTAGAGCGAAACTGGGTAATTTTTGCCTTGGCCGCCGACAGCGAGATCGAGTCCGCCTACAGCGCATTTTTCCTACCAAGTTTAGTTTGTGTTATCAAGGAATCCCATCGACGGCGAGATCGACTCTGCCGACTGTGAGTTCGGTGAGTGGACGGTTCATGGAGTTATTTTGAAGGTTTTTTGAAGTTCTAAGTGGTTTTAACTCCTTTAAAACTCCTAGAATTCGATTTATAAACTATCTATCTCCTAAAAACGAATTGAAACTCCATCAAAACTCATCCTTATGGCATCCAATCACCCTGAAATCCCTAGATCTCGAGTGTTCAATAGAAAAAAATTTATCAGTTACGAGGCTCAGCGAATCTTCAATAAGGTAATGATGGAAAAGAGATTGATCAAGGAACGAGGATTCGTGAATCAAGGATTGGAGAATTCGACAACGCCTATCAAAGAAATGATTGTGCGACAACGTTGGGAAGTGTTGTGCTATACCACCTCTGCAATAGTCATCCCTGTGGTAAAAGAATTTTATGCTAATTTACATGGAATCAACCACAGAGTCTATGTGCGAGGCAGATGGGTAACTTCTACTCCTTCTATAATAAATGTGTTGTATTTGATAGAGAATACACCTGTTTGCCACTACTCCAACTTTGTCCCTACAAGGAATAATATGAATGAAATCTATAGTTACTTTACTGATGAAGCGAAAGATTGGGAAACGAGAGAAAACGGGTATGTTAGTTTTTCTGCGTCACTTCTAAACACTGCACTTCTTTATTTCTTCAAAACTTTTACCAACTATGAGAGTCAATAAATTTTCTAAGGAGTGTGCAATTCTGAACTATTATATTTAAGTGGGACTACCAATTGATGTTGGTTCGATAATTGTGAAGTCTGCTTTAGGCCTGATTGTTCATGGATCAATTTATGGGCTTGGACATCCTTCTACAATTTTTGCACTCTACAGTCAGTACCAAGTTTCATATGAAGCTTGGGAGAAGGTACTTCTGCCTTGAAAACCTTTAGATCCAATTAATATGTTTCCTGCACTTGATGATGATAATGAGACAGCTATTATTGTGGATCGAACATCTCATAGTTCTTTTTCAATTAAGACAGCTATTACTGGGAGAAGGTACTTCTGCTTTAGGACTGATAAAACTGATATTGTCTTATAGAGAATCAAAAGACTAGAAAAAGTGGTTCAAAATGTGATGACTTCAATTAATAACATCTCTGACTTATTTGATCATATTGACTGGAAGAAGAAAGAACATTTCGATCATTTTGGACATCTTGAAGCTAGTTTCATACAGCTTATGAGAAAGAAAGGATGGATAAAAGAAGATTCTACTGAAGAGTTTCCTTACAGACCCTTCTACAATCTTTTCATTCATTTAAGTTCAAAGGGTGATATCAGAGATGAGTTTAGCACTGATTCTGATGAGTAGAAGACATTCGTAACTGCTTATGTGTTGAATTAGTTTGGATTTAAATTTGTGTAATTTGCACTTTTGTTATTTTAGATTTCGATATTTGATCTCAGTATAGATGAGATTATAAATAGTTTGTTATTTTTCAGCATTTTGAGTGTTGTGGTTTGGATTGTGATACTGAATTTGATGTATTAAGGTTGAGAAAATACCTTGTTGTAGTATGTTGTGTATGAATATTGTAAACACTTGGATTTTATATAAAAATTATGATGTTTGTGTTGTGTAAATCTATTTGAGTTAAAATAATATCTAATCATAGTAAAAAATGTTTAAATTGATTGATTGGACATTAACGAGGCTTACAATGAATTAAAATTTTTTTTGAAAAGGCCCGCCAACGGTTCCTTCGACGCCGCCGACGGTGGAATTTTCAAGAAAGTTGAGCCTACTTGAATTAAATAGCCCGCTGATGGGAGATTTTTCCCGCCGACGGCGAGGATTCAAAAAACACCTTTATTTGACCGGTCAACCACCACTTTTCATCATCCCTTACATCTAAACTCCGAAGAAACCGACCTAGGGCTTGAGAGATCCTGGATTTGGAGTGTTTTCAACAAATTTTGACAACGGATTTCATCTTCCCTTGGTAAGAGCTTCACTCCCATGCAAAAATTTTTTATTTTCACCATGTATTTCTTCCAGATTTAGGAATTTTGGAAAAATAAAAAATGTGGAGAAAATAGTTGCAAGAAATTCATGGAATTTATTTTAGATTACTTTAAGTCACCTTTGGAAGCCAATCTAGTGTTGTTTTGGAATTTAGTTGAGATTTTTGTAAATTTGGTAGATAAAGAAATGGCTCCATGACAAAAGAGACGACTCGACTTTGACGAGACTCGATTTATAAACGCTAAGGCTCAGTCAAGGTACAACTCTATCATTAAAGCGAAAAAATGCATTCAAGACAGAGTTTTCGAGAACCCGGGAGGAGAAGTGGAAAAGAATATTAAGGAACTAAATTGGGAAACTTTTTGTTATTCAACGAACAAAGCTGCAGTAGAAGTTGTAAATAAGTTTTACGCCAACCTGACCCAGATAGAGAATGCGCCTATAAAGGTCAGAGGATTTTTAGTTGATTTTAATGCTTCTCGGATAAATTCTTTCTACGAAGTGCAAGATCCTTATACTAGTGATTATGAGACGTTTGGAACAATGGAAGGTTAGCTGGAGAATGTGATTGACTTTCTCACTGATGGGAAAGGAACTTGGAAAATGAAGCAGCGTGAACGGGTAAACTTCCCTTTTTCTATGATGAATGCCACCTCTAAGGATTAGCACTATTTTATTTGCTCTACTATATTACCTACTTATCATCATAGTGAAGTTTCGAGGGATAGAGCAGTTCTGAATTTTTATATTCAGAATAACAGAAAAATAAATGTGGGAAATATTATTTATGGAAACATATTAGCCATTGCAAAAAGTGAAACAGGAGGAGGACTGGGACATCCTGGTCTGATATATGCACTCTGCCAGATGGCTGGAGTTGAGACTGAAGATGTTGAGGAATGGGTTCATCCTATGAAACCCATTACAAAGGCTAATGAAAAAACTTATGAATCCCACAAAGGATAGAGATCTGGGACAAGGAGCTCTGCACCTTCAACTAGTAGGGATATTCCCTCTACTAGTTATGACCCTCCTGCCTATAGTTCTCCTACACTCCATGACTTGATGAATGAACTGACTCTGCAGCGAAAAAGTTTTGAGAAGTTTGATGAAAGGTTGGAGCATATAGATCAGAGGATTGAAGGATTAGAACGGAGGCACGATTATGATAGTGAATATCTCCAGAGGCATTCTGAGTTTGAAATAGCTTACTATGATGCTGAGAATCACTATAGGAGAGGAGAGCTTGATGTGACATTTCCGGAGTGCCCTCGTTATACACACTACCAGCCCAATCCACCTGCTGACCAGGGAGATGAGGATATTGGATGGGATTTTTATATTTGACCTTAGATTCTATGATTAGATGCTTTAGTTATGTGTGTATGTTTTTTTTATTTGATTTAGTATTTCTGATCTGTATTTATATTTTTCATTATTATGTTGTCGATATTATTTAGATTTGTTGCAGCTTCTTAGTTTTTATTATTGCAGACTGTGATTGTAACTCTAAAAGTGAAATTAGTAAATTGTTTGTGGTTGTTTTTGTGAAATGTGCTTATTACTTTAATTTATAGAGTAATTAATTGTGATATGTATTGTGTACTTATTTCAAAATTTTCTTACCCAGCAAATTCTCTAAATTTATATGTGTGTAGAAAATTCTTAACAATACAAGTTAATTAAGTGATGAGATGTGAAAAGGACCTGCAAAAACATCAAAAAAAAGAGAAGGAAAATACCTAAAGCACGAAGGTATGATTTAAATTTACAGTATCTTTTCTATCCACCTATATGATTAGATAGAAAAATTTAAGTTTGGGGGAGGGAAAAACAAGATTAACAATTAAATGTTCTCAATTAAATATTTTCCAAAAATTATTATAAAAATGGTTTTATGTAGTGAATTTAATTCAGTAAAATAGAATTAATTTATTTAACTATTATAGAAGGTTAAAAGAAATAATTTTACTGATTAAATTAATTTTGTGGATTAAGATATTTGGAATAAGAGTATAAGAATATAGTTAACTATTTAAAGTAAGGAAAACTATATTTTGAAATATTAAATTCTTAAGTATTTAGTTGAGAAATAAAAGATTGGAACTCAATGATGTAAAAACTATGAAATACATATAAGGTAAGGAAATGTTTTAAGTTTCAAATTTAAGAAGAGGAAAGTGAAGTTCAAAATCATTAACGGGCTATCCATATATAGTAATCCTCACTTGAAAAAGAAAAAGAAGGACTGAAAAACAATCCCTGAAAAGAAAAGAAAAAAATATAGGATTGAAATGCAATCCAAATAAAAAGAAAATTAAGTGAGGAGAAGCTTGAGGAGATGCCTTATCGAAAATTGGCTTCATTTAAATCAACCTAAAGTGTAGACTCAATTACATTTCTGAACCTATATATGGATTAGTATTTTTACTAAGTAGTGTTTTCATGAATTTCATATCATCTGAATATCCTAAGTAATTTAATATTGCAACATATAGTCATTTTTGAAATGAATAGAAGACTAGAACTCTTAAACCTGATGACTAGATAGCCTTACATCTATAGAGTTAATTTAATCATCTGAAAATCTTTCTAATAAGCTTTACTATAATATTTATTTAAATCAAATTCATAGTATTTCTGAATTAAAGCTTTACTACAAATAATCATTACTTTTATTTAGTATCAAGATTACTTGAGCACAAGTAATAGTTAAGTTTGGGAGATTTTGAACAAAGAAAGATATATTGAGAAATTCATACCTATTTTACATTGATTTTGATAATATTTCACTTTAAAGAAAGGTACTTTCTATATTTTGTTGCAGGTATGAAGATTTATAGATAATGGAGCAAAAATATGAGAAAATGAGCTAATCTGGAACAAAAAGGACCAAAAGAGATAAAAGTTGATCTTGGCCGCCGACGGCGAGGAATAGGCTGCCGACGGCATATTTTCCTGAGAGCATACTAAATAAATTATAAAGGAGTGCGCCGACGGCGAGATCGAGCCCGCCGACAGCGAGCCTTAGCAGTTGGCCCATGTTCTAGAAGCCCGCCGACTGCACTAACGAACGGCGAGAAGGTCGGTTCAAGCAAAGATTCATCGAATATGGATGCCTTTTGAAGGGGTACTTAAGCAACCTTTGGAAATCTTTTTACCTCTTTAAAAAGAGATGAATTTAGGCTGAAATGTGCGTGTGTAGGTGTGTCCAGAGTGTCCTAGAGAGTCTAATAGTGAGTTTAGTTGAGTGTGTTGTACAGGAAGGAAGAGTAGGAGGAACTTCAAGGAGTCTGCTTGGGGAGAAATTTGAGATAAGTTGTGTTTACTATTTGGAACTTTGATTTTATATGAAATCCAAGTTTGTTGTTATTCTTCACATGCATTATGAGTAGTCTTCTCTGTATTTCTCCTTGTTTTGAGATTTTGTGAAATGAAAAATTGAATTAGTCGTGCTTAAAATATTCAATAAAAATTGTGATAATCTTTTACTTAAATCCTAATTTACTTTCAATCAGGCCAATTGATATGTTAAAATATGTTTATTTCAAAACAAAAGTAAAGATTACATCCAAGATTTGGGGAGGTCAAATTCCTTGAAAGGAGGGTACAAATAAATATGAAAATATTATTTATCGGGTGTAGAATTGGAGATTTTAGAGTGACAGACTAAAATCCTCAATTCGGTCCTATCGTTTGAGTGTTGAAGTGTAGATGTTAGCCCTCAGGTGAGGGGAATGTGGGAGCTCCGAAGTGAGATCCAGTATCCTCCCAGCCTAGCCGCAGATTCAGTAACCAAACATAGGATTAGTCAATGTTCTTTATGCTTGGACCAAAGGGTAAAGAATAGGAATGCTCCTATTTTGCACAATATAATTCTAACTAATTTAATTATCTGTTCACTTAATTCTCTTAACAAGAGGGAATATACTTTTATATATTGCAACTTTCCATTCAACATTAGTAGTAGAATTTAGTATAATTGTCTTTATTTACGTTTACTAGATAGTTATTTCAACTGTTGTAATTAGTTCGTAATCTCTAAACCCTGTGGGATTGATATCCAGGACTCCAATAGAGCCCTATATTACTTGAACAATACGTATACTTGCATTGATAAGGGGTAACTTTTCTATTATTGAATATTTATTTTTACACTTGTTAACACTTATAAAGTTACACATCCCGCTGTCACTAATCCTATGCTTGGTTACTGAATCTGCAGCTAGGCTGGGAGGATACCGGTTCTCACTTCGAAGCTCCCACATTCCCCTCGCCTGAGGGCTAACATCTACACTTCAGCACCCAAACGATAGGACCAAATTAAGAATTTTAGTATGTCACTCTAAAATTTCCAATTCTATGCCCGATAAATAATATTTCCCTATTTATTTGCACCCTACTTTCAAGGACTTTGACCTCGCTGAATCATGGATGTAATCTTCACTTTAGTTGTAAAACTCAACTTATTTTAACAAATCAATTGGCCAGATAGAAAGTAAATTAAGATTGAAGTGAAAAGATCATCACAACTTTTTTAACATTCACTTGGCACAACTAATTTAAATCACCATTTCACAAAATCTCAAAATAAGGAGAAAGATAGAGAAACTACTCAGATCTCATTGAGAAGATACGACAAAACTTGGATTTCATATATAAAAGCAAAGTTATACAAACTACAATAACTAAATAAAACTTATCTCAAATTCCTACCCAAGCAAACTCCTTGAAGTTCCTCTGAATCTCTTCCTTTCTTTACAGTACAAAGAATTCTCCATCGAAGCTGCAAGGAGGACAAAATCTCTCACTTTCCTTCTACTCTTACAATCTCTTGAAGAATTCCTCACAATTAACACTAATTTAACTCACTCCCTAGACTCTCTTGGACACACTTGACACACCTGACACACACAAAACCCCCATTTTCGGCCTCAAATTGTCTTTTCTAAAGTTGTAGAAGAGTTTCCAAGAGTTGCCCAAGCATCCCTTCAAAAATCATCCACATTCAATGCACCTTGTGAGAGAACTGACATACTCGCCGTCGGCGACCTAGATCTCACCGTTGGCGGCCTTCTAGAATACTAGGTTTTGACACTATTAAGAAAACCTCGCCGTCTATGGGGTTGATCTCGCCGTCGATGGCCTTCTTATCTTTTTAATTTCTGAACTCTCGGGAATAATCTGCCGTCGGCGCCGTCGATCTCACTGTCGGCGCCCAAGGTCAAATCTTCAAATGTTGGTCCTTTTTGCTCCAAATTTGCTCCTTTTTTCATCTTTTTGCCCCAATATTCATAAATCAACAAACCTGCAACAAAACATCAAAAATATCTTTCTTTAAAATACAATATCATCAAAATCAATATAAAATAGGCATGAAAATTTCAACATATTTTCAGTTGGTCAAAATCCCCCAAACTTAACTATTACTTGTCCTTAAGTAATTTTTAGTACTACATAAAAGTTATGATTTATAGTGCTAAAGTTTTAATTCAGAAATATTACAATTTTGATTTAAATAAATATCATAGTGAGATTTTCTTAGAAAGATTTTCAAGTAATTAGATTAATTCTTCTAGGTGTAAGACTATTTAGTCATCAAGTTTAAGAATTATAGTCTTCTATTCATTTCAAGAATAAATATATGTTGCAATATCAAGTCACTTAGAATAATCAGACGATATGAAATTCATGAGAACGCTACTAGTAAAGAAACTAGTCTATATATATAAGTTCAGGAATGTATTTAGGTTTTCCCTTTAGGCAGGTCTAAGTGAAGCCAATTTTTGATAAGGCATCTCCTTAAGCTTCTCCTCACTTACTTTTTCTTTTCTTTTCATTTGGATTGCTCTTCAATCCTATATTTTTTTTTCTTTTCTTTTCAGAAATTCTTTTTCAATCTTTTCTTTTTCTTTTTCAAGTGAGGATTACTATATCTGGATAGCCTGTTAATAATTTTGAACTTCACTCTTCTTTTCCTAAATTTGAAACTTAAAGCATTCCTCTACCTTATATGTAATTCATACTCTTTACATCATTGAGCCCCAATCTTTTCTTTCTCAACTTTTCTTTCTCAACTAAATTCCTAAGATTCTTAATATTTCAAAATATAGTTTTCTTTGCTTCAAATAGTTAACTATTGTCTTATCCCCTTGTAATAAATGTCTTAACCTACGAAATTAATTTTCATTACCAAAAATATTTTTTTGAATCTTCCACAATATTAAATAAAATCTAAATATAATTAACTGAATTAAGTTTTATCACAAAAATCATATTTATAAATTTTAAAAATATTTTAATTGAGAACACATAACAGTTAATATTTTTATCCCCTCCCCAAACTTAAATTTTTCAATATATAAAAATAATACAGGTGGAAAGAAAAATTCTAAATATAAATCATACATTTGTACTTTAGGCATTTTCATCTTTCTGAAATTTTGTAGGTTCTTCTCAAAATTTTTAACTTCGACTGACCTGTAATATTAGGAACTTTTCTACACATATAACGGATTAGAGAAAGTGTTGGGGTAATAAAATTTGAAATAAGTACATATATTAAAACATTTAACAACCACAATTGATTACATTACACATTGCAGTATTAAATAACAATATCATTTCACAACACAATAAAAAACAGTATACTATTTTATCTTAGAGTCCACAATTTCAATTATAATATATACATCTCAATCCATCCAGAAATGAAATACAAACTACAAACAAAATACACATCTCAGAAAATAATACAGTACACAAAATACAAGTAACAGAATAAAAAAAACTACAACAAAACACACACACATACATCACAATCATTAAATTTAAGATCAGACATCAAAATCCCATACTATATCCTCATCTCCCTGGTCAGCAAGTGGATTGGACTGATAATGAGTATATCAGGGGCATTCAGGAGAAGTAACATCAGGCTCACCTTTATAGTGTTGGCCTGAGCATCGTAATGGGCAATCTCGAAATCAGAATGCCGCTGAAGATACTCACTATCATGATCGTGACTCTGCTCTAATCCTTCAATCCTCTGATCTATTCTCTCAAGTCTTTCATCTAACTTTTAAAACTCTTCCGCTGCAAGGTCATCTCATTTATTAAATCATAAAGGGTAGGGGAGATAGTAGAAGAAGGTTCATAACTAGTAGAGGGGATATCTCTGCTAGTAGAAGGTGTTTTACTCCTACTCCCAGATCTCCATTCTTCATCGGATTCATACGTCTTTTTAGCTTTACTAATGGGTTTCATAGGGTAAACCCATTCTTCGTCATCTCTAGATTCCACTCCAGATAATTGGCAAAGTGCATAAATGAGGCCAGGATGTCCTAGTCCTCCACTTGATTCACTCATTTTCGTGGCCAAAATATTCTTATAAATTATATTCCCCACATTAATGCTTATATTGTTCTGAATACAGAAATTCAGAACCGCTCTATCTCTCGACACTTCACTGTGGTGGTAAGTAGGTAGCAGAGTAGAACAAATGAAATAATGTTATGCTTTAGCTGTGGCATTCATCATAAAAAGAGGAAAATTAATCCGTTCACGCTGCTTGTTCTTCCATGTCCCTTTCCCATCAATGAGAAAGTCGATGACATCATTCAGCGGACCCTCCATGGTTCCAAAATTCTCGTACTCACTAGAGTAAAAATTGTGAAGTTCTTAGAAAGAATTTATGTGGGCAGAATAAAAATCAACAGAAAACCCTCTCACTCTAACAGGCTCGTCATCAATCTGAGTTAGATTGGTATAAAATTCTTTCACAACTTCTACTGTAGCCTTGTTTGTAAAGCAACAAAAGTTTTCCCACTTCCTCTCTCTAATAGCTCGTTCAACTTCTCCTTCAGGTTTATCAAAAACTCTATTTTGTATGCATTTCTTTCCTTGGAAGATAGAAGTGTACCTTGACTGGGCTTTTGCATTTACAAATCGAGTCTCGTCAAACTCAAGCCGCCTCTTTTGTCGGGGAGCCATTTTTCGATCTATCAAATTTACAAAAATCTAAACTAAACTCCAAAATAATGATAAAATGGCTTCCAAAGGTGACTTTAAGGATTCTAAATTAAGTTTAATGAACTTCTTCCAAGTATTTTCTCCACATTTTCAATTTTTGCAGAATTCATAAATGTGGAAGAAATTCATGGTGAAAATCAAAAACTTTTACATATGAGGGAAGCGCTTACTGAGGTAAGATGAAATCCAGTGTCAAAATGAGTTGAAATTGCCACAAATCCAAGATCTCTCAAGCCCTAGGTCGAAACTTTCAGTGTTTGGAGGTTAGGAATGATGAATAGTGGCATTTGACTGGTCAAAATCTCGTTTAGAAAGTAATTTTCGATATCTCACCGTCGGCGGGCTCGTTCGCGCCGACGGCCAGTTCCATTGAATTAAATAACAATAATCTCGGGAAAAATCTACCGTCGACAGCCTCGAAGGCATCGTCGGCGAGTTTCTTAAGTTTTGTTCATTTTCTAAATTTTTATGGTTTCGATCAATTTTAAGTCTCGTCGACATCCGTTCGATTATTTTAAACATAAATTTTAATGAATAAGTAATGTATTAACACAAATAAACATTCACAACACAAAACATCACAATTATATGTAAAATCCAAGATTTACAATACACGTTACACAACACACTTTGGTTAGGTATTTTCTCAACCTCAATTCATCAATTCAGCATCGCAATCCAAGCCATAACACTCTAAACGCTGAAAACAAACATTCCATGCTTAATCTCAACTATAATGAGATCTAAAAGCAAACTTCGAACACAAACAAACAAATAGATTCAAATCAAATCTAAGCATATAGAAATATACGTAGTAAAGCAGATCTACTACTCCTCCGATTCAGTGCTAGTATCTCCTCTGACATCACCCATCAATTGAACATGAACGAAAAGGTTATAGAAGGGTCGGTAAGGGAATTCTTCAGTAGAGTCTTCTTCTATCAATTCCATCTTTCTCATTAAGCATATAAAACTTCCTTTGATATGTCTAGAGTGATCAAAGTGCTCTTTCATCCTCCAATCAATGTGATCAAAAAAATCAGAGATATTGTTAATTGCATTCATCACATTTTGTACCTCTTTTTCCAGTTTCTTAATTATGTGTAAGATCACCAGTGTATTGTCCGATACTAGAGGTTGAATTGGTATTGAGTTCTGTGATGATTGATCTATAATGATGCCCATATCATTCTCATATTCATTTGTTGGGAACATTTTGGTTGGGTCTAAAGGCTTCCAAGGTAGAAGTACATTTTCCCAAATCTCATATGAAACTTGGAACAGACTGCAAAGTGAGAAAATTGTAGAAGGATGTCCAAGCCCATGAGTTGGTCTTTGAATGATCAGGCCCAAAACATAATTCACAATTATCGAGCTAATGTCAATTGGCAGTCCCATTTGAATACACAAATTCAAAATATCATTTTTTTTAGTAACTTTACCTGATTCTCATTGTTGACAATAACTTTGTAGAAATAAAGAAATGCCAAAATTTTGATACGGGATTTAGAAGTGTAGCAGAAAAACTAATATACCCATTTTCTCTTATTTTCTAGTCTTCAGTCTCGTCCGTTAAATATTGGTAGATCTCATTCATCAGATTTCTTGTTGGGACGAAGTTGGAAAAATGATAGACAGGAACATTCTCGATCATATCTAATTCATTAATTCGTGCAGGAGTAAAAGTTGCCCATCTACCTCGCACATAGATGCTTCCCAGGTTGATTCCATGCAAATTACTATGGAACTCGTTCACCACAGGAACGATTACTGCGGCAGTAGTGTAGCATAACACTTCCCATCGTCGCCGAACGATCATCTCTTCAATCATTGTCGATGGATTGTTTAATCATCGATTCAGAGAGGCTCTTTCTTTGATTAATCTCCTCTTTTTCAGCACTTTGTTGAAGATTCATTGTGCCTCGACACTAAGGAACTTTCTCTAGTTAAACACTCACAATCTCGGGTAATCAGTGGAACTGGGAGCCATAAGGGATGAATTCAGTGGAGTTTCAATTCATTTTTGGGTAATGGGGAGTTTAGGACCGACTCTGGAAGTTTATAGAGGAAAAAATTTCACCTAAAACTGCCATGTCAAACTCCAAATACCGTCCACTGGCCGATCTTGCCGTCGGCGGCCTCGATGGCGCCGTCGGTTGGCTTATGCAATTTAAATGTCAAGGCTCTCGGAAAAAACCTGTCGTTGGTGGCGTCGAGCTCGCCGTCAGCAACCAATGAAAAATTTGCACATAAACTCCATGGTGCGAATACGTTCCAAATTTTCTCTATGGATCCAAATTCTATGATGATCTAAGGGTAAATACGAGCAGTAGAATTCAATACTACCACATACTAATGATAAATTCAAATAAATACTCAACAAATAAAGATAACTATGAGTTTCCTCCCATAAAGCTCTTGGTTTAACGTCGTCAGCCCGACCTATTTAGGTATTATTCATGTTGACTGAGCATTAAAACTCTTTAAAGTTCAGTCTTTTTCCCTCAAAATATGGTTTTAATTTGAGTCCATTTACTTTAAAGCTATTCCCAGTCTTTGGATCTTCAATTTCAACAGCTCCGTAGGTATAAACTTGAGTCACAGTAAAGGGTCCTAACCAACGAGACTTCAATTTCCCAGGAAATAACTTCAGCCTTGTATTGTAAAGCAAAACTTCGTGTCATGGTTCAAAGTTCTTCTGATTAATCTTTCGATCATACCTTAACTTCAGTTTCTCCTTATAAATTCTATCGTTATCATAAGATTCATTTCTTAATCTTCCAATTCATTCATTTATAAAAATCTCTTCTCACCAGCATTTTTTAAATTATAATTGAATTCTTTAATCGCCCAATATGCTTTATGATCCAATTCTACTGGTAAGTGGTGTGTCTTTCCAAAAATGAGTCTGTGAGGAGTCATTCCAATAAGAGTTTTATAAGCAGTCTTGTATGCCCATAATGCAGTATCCAGTCTCGTAGACCAATCTAATCTACTAGGGTTTATAGTCTTTTCTAGAATTCGTTTAATCTCTTGATTAGAAACTTCAACTAAACCACTGGTCTGAGGATGATAAGTATTAGAGATTTAATGAATAATATTAAACTTTTTTGTCAGTCTGAATATTTTTATTTCTGAAATGGGATCCTGCGTCAGTGATAATCACTCTCGGCATTCCATATCTTGTGAAAATATTTTTCATTAAGAATCTTGAAACATTTTTAGCATCACAATGAGGTAAAGCTTGTACTTCAATCCACTTTGATATATAATCAACTGCAACCAATATATATAAGTTCCCAAATGAAAGAATAAATGGTCCCATGAAATCTAATCCCCAAACATCAAAGATCTCAACTTCTAACATGAAATTCAGAGGCATTTCATTTCTTCTAGATATATTGCCTACTCGTTGGCATCTATCACAAGTTTTGATATATCTGTAAACATCTCTAAAGAGAGTAGGCCAATAAAATTCAGCTTGTAAAATTTTATGCGCAGTTTTGTCAGTCCCAAAATGTCCTCCAAATTCAAAATCATGGTATTTTTGAATAATCAGTTCAGTTTCTTCATAAGGCGCACATCTCCTAATAATAAGATCCTTGCATTGCTTATATAAATATGGTTCATCCCAAAAATATGCTTTTGCATCATAAATGAATTTTTTCTGTTGCTGCAGTGTTAGCATAAGTGGCAAAATATCACTTACAATATAGTTGACTATATCAGCATACCAAGGTATTTTCCACTCATTAATATTATAAATTTGTTCATCAGGGAAACTGTCTGTAATTTCATTGTCGGTGTCAGATAATTCATGATATTCTAATCTCGACAAATGATCAGAAATTTGTTTATCAACTCCCTTTCTATCAATTACCACAAAATCGAATTCTTGCATCAAAAGTATCCATCTGATTAATCTTGGTTTGGTATCCTTCTTTTGCATCAGATATTTAATAGCGAGTGATCGATCCGCACAATACATTTAGTCCCAATTAAATAAGATTTGAATTTGTCAAAAGCATACACAATAGCTAGTAACTCTTTTTCAGTAACTGTATAGTTAATTTGAACATCGTTAAGAGTTCTACTAGCGTAGTACACAACTTTAAAAATCTTATCATATCTTTGTCCAAGAACAGCTTCAATAGCATAATCACTAGCATCGCACATTAATTTGAATGGTTTCTCCCAGTCAGGTGAAACTATCATAGGTGTTATGATTAGTTTATCCTTTAATAACTCAAAGGCATTTAAGCAGTCTTCAGTAAATTCAAATTTATTATCCTTTTCTAAAATTTGGCATAGAGGTTTGGTAATTTTTGAAAATTCTTTAATATAACGTCTGTAAAAACCAGCATGTCTAAGAAAACTTCTTACACTTCTCACTATAGTAGGAGGTGGTAGTTTAACTATAACTTGAATTTTTTCAGGGCCTACTTCCATGGCATTTTCTGAAATTTTATTCCCTCATACAATTCCTCCTGCAACCATAAATTGACATTTCTCCCAATTTAGAACTAAATTAGTTCCTTCGCATAACTCTAAATCTTTTTCAAGATGATTTAAGCATGCATCAAATGATGTTCCAAATACAGAGAAATCATCCATAAACACTTCTATTCCATCATCAATTAACTTACTAAATATAGACATCATGCATCTCTGGAATGTTGCAGGTGCATTACATAATCTGAAAGGCATTCTTCGAAAAGCAAAAGTTTCATAAGGACTAGTAAATGTAGTTTTCTCTTGATCATCAGAAGCAATAGGAATTTCATAGTAACTGGTATATCCATCTAAAAAATAAAAATATTTGTGCCCAGCAAGTTTATCCAACATTTGGTCTAGAAATGGTAAACGAAAGTGATCTTTCCTAGTGGCAAAATTTAATTTTCTATAATCAATACAAATATGTCACCCAGTAACTTGACTGATATGTATTAATTCATTATTCTCATTTGTTTCAACAATCACTCCTCCTTTCTTAAGAACACAATGAATTGGGTTTACCCAAGCACTGTCCGAAATAGAAAATATAATTCCATCATCTAACCATTTTAAAATCTCTTTTTTAACTACTTCTTTCATAATAGGGTTCAGTCTCCTTTGTGGATCAATTCTTGGTTTATGTTCATCATTCAATAAAATTCTGTGCATATAAATAGAAGGGCTAATTCCTTTTATATCAGCCAGAGTCCAACCAAAAGATCTTTTATATTTTTTTAATGTATACATTAATTTTTGTTATTGAATTTCATTTAAGTCCGAGGATACAATCACTGGTAATGTTGATAACTCTCTTAAAAATATATACTTCAAATGATTTGGAAGAGTCTTCAATTCAAGTTTAGCTGTTTTCACAATAGATGGAATTAAGATTTCGTTCTCTGGGACTGTTAAATCGAGTGTTTCAAATTCTTCTTGAACATAGTCAGCTCCTTTGTTATCAATTTCATCATAATTATTGTTTTTCATATTTTCATGTTCTTCAAATTTTTCTTTGAAATATTCTTTTCTTAAATATT
This sequence comes from Papilionanthe hookeriana x Papilionanthe teres, assembly GCA_022702705.1. NCBI lineage: Eukaryota > Viridiplantae > Streptophyta > Magnoliopsida > Asparagales > Orchidaceae > Papilionanthe > Papilionanthe hookeriana x Papilionanthe teres. The sequence continues at coordinate 31,492,291 of CM040424.1, read as the reverse complement.
CGCATGTATCCATTCTAAAACATTCATCATATCTTTCTATCGAAGGATATTTCATTGACTTTGAGATGTTAAAGGTCACTTCCTAATCATTTACTCTCATAGTCAACTCTCTTTATTAAACATCTATCATGGCTCTTCCTGTAGCTAGGAATGGTCTTCCTAAAATGATAGGTATTTCCTTGTCTTCTTTCATATCTAAAATGATAAAGTCCACAGGAAAGATAAATTTATCAACCTTAACCAGAACATCTTCTACAACTCCTTTAGGATGTGTAATAGATAGATCAGCTAACTGTAGAGTTACAGAAGTTGGTGCAAACTATCTTATTCCCAATCTCTTAAAAGTTGATAGAGGCATTAGATTTATGCTAGCTCCCAAATCACATAATGCTCGTCCATAAAAATTTTCACCAATAGCACACGGGATAGTAAAAGTACCAGGATCTTTAAGTTTTTCAGGAAGCTTTTTCTAAATTATAGTACTACACTCTTCACTGAGTGCAACAGTCTCATGATCTAGTAACTTCATCTTTTTGTTGAGTATATCCTTCATAAATTTAACATAATCAGACATTTGTTCCAAAGCTTCAACAAAATGAATATTTATTGACAATTTTTTTTAAAATGTCTAAGAATTTAGCAAATCTTTTTCCCTTGTCTTGTTGCTTCAGTCTTTGAGGAAATAGTGGTGGTGGTCTTTCAACAGTAATTTTCATAGGTTTCAGAGAATAATCATGATAAAAACTTTCATTTTCTCCTTCATTTTCCACTTTTTCCTTTTCAACTACAGTTTCTTTTTGGCCCCTTGTTTCCAACTCTTTTCCACTTCTTAATTGAGTAGCCTTGATCTTTATGATTTACTTCAACATTGCTAGGTAAAGTTCCAATTGGTCTATTGCTCAGTGTAGTAGCAGTATGCACCAATTAGTTTTCTATGTTTTAATAGCAGCTCCTTGATTTTTTAATTGATTTCCCATATTCAAAACTAGTTCTTCCATAGACAGCTTCTTCCCCTTAAATTGTGAATTATTATAAAAACCTAGTGGATTAGAAGGTCTATAATTGGGATTACCCTGATTGTTTACATTTCCTAATGGGTTTACAGGATTGTTCCCCTACTGAGAATTAACAGGATTAGCATTATCATGGTTATTCCAATTAAAGTTTAGATGATTCTTCCTACCTGGATTATAGTAGTTTGAATAAGGGTTATTTTGTCTATTATTTATCAAATTTAAAGTTTCATATGAAGATTAAGCATCTACAATTTGTCCCAATGAACTTTTTTCTATACTGGAGGTGTTTGAGAACAATTCATTCCTTATTGATCTATTTTCTTTGAAAGAGCGGCAATTTGTGAAACTATCATAGTTAAAGCATTCGAATCATGAATACTGGCTACTTCGTTAGGATTTACCCTTTCAGTGGGCCATTGAAAGTTATTAGTAGTCATTTCTTCAATTAAAGCATAAGCTTCTTCAAAAGGTTTAGACGTTAGTGATCCACCAAATGATGAGCATCAATTATGAATCTAAGAGATCCTGTTAATCCATTATAAAAACTTTGAATAATTAACCAATCTGGTAAAGCATGATGTGGACATCTCCTAAGAAGATTTTTAAATATTTCCCAAAATTTGTATATCGATTCTCCCTCATACTGACTGAAAGATGTGATATCTTTTCTAAGCTTAGCAATCTTAGATGGTGGAAAATACTTCGATAAGAATTTTTGTGAAAGTTCCCCCCAAGTTCTAATAGATCCCGGTGCTAACGAATTTAACCAAACCTTAGCCTTGTCACTTAGTGAAATTAGTAAATTCGTTAGCCTTGTTAAATTCGTTAGCAAAGTTGAATTTAAGATTGCTAAGCATACCTAGTGAATTTCACAATCTTAACAAGGAAATTTAAGTGAATGGATAAATTGAATTAGTTAAAATTGTGTTGTGCCAAATAGAAGCATACCTATTCTTTACCCTTTGGTCCAGGCATAAAGAACATTGAATAACCCTATGCTTGGTTACTGAATCTGCGGCTAGGCTGGGAGGATATCGGCTCTCACTTCGGAGCTCCCACGTTCCCCTCGCCTGAGAGCTAACTTCTACACTTCAACACCCAAACGATAGGTTTGAATTAAAGATTTTAGTCTGTCACTCTAAAATCTCCAATTCTACGCCTGATAAATAATATTTCTCTATTTATTTTCACCCTACTTTCAAGGACTTTGACTTCCCTGAATCTTGGATTTAATCTTCACTTTAATTGTAAAACTCAACATATTTTAACAAATCAATTGGCTAGATTGAAAGTAAATTAAGATTGAAGTGAAAAGATTATCACAACTTTTTTAACATTCACTTGGCACAACTAATTCAAATCACCATTTCACAAAATCTCAAAACAAGGAGAAAGACAGAGAAACTACTCAGATCTCATGGAGAAGATACGACAAAACTTGGATTTCATATATAAAAGCAAAGTTATATAAACTACAATAAGTAAATACAACTTATCTCGAATTCTTCCCCAAGCAAACTCCTTGAAGTTCCTCTGAATCTCTTCCTTTCTTTACAGCACACAGAATTCTCCTTCGAAGTGGCAAGGAGGAAGAAATCTCTCACTTTCCTTCCACTCTTACAATCTCTCGAAGAATTCCTCACAATTAACACTAATTTAATTCACTCTCTAGACTCTCTTGGACACACTTGACACACCTGACATACACAAGACCCCCATTTTCAGCCTCGAATTTTCTCTTTTAAAGTTGTAGAAGAGTTTCCAAGAGTTGCCCAAGCATCCCTTCAAAAATCATCCACATTCAATGCACCTTGTGAGAGAACTGACATACTCGCCGTCGGAGGACTCTATCTCGCCATCGGCGACCTTCTAGAATACTAGGTTTTGACACTATTGAGAATACCTCACCGTCAGCGGGGTCGATCTCGTCGTTGGCCTTCTTATCTTTTTAATTTCTGAACTCTCGGGAAAAAGCCACCGTCGGCGCTGTAGATCTCGTCATCGGCGCCCAAGGTCAAATCTTCATATTTTGGTCCTTTTTTCTCAAAATTCGCTCATTTTTGCATCTTTTTGCTCTAATGTCCATAAATCAACATACCTGCAACAAAACATCAAAAATACATTTCTTTAAAGTGCAATATCATCAAAATCAATATAAAATAGACATGAAAATTTCAACATATTTTCAGTTGGTCAAGGAGTTCATACATAGACCCTTCACCGGAGCCAAGTGACACTTCCAACAAGTTCTTCAGGCCCAAAAGAAGTTTCTACAAGAACCCAATCGAGGCCTCACCTCTTAGGATCAGGTATAGACCATTTTCCCCCAAATAGAGCTTGGTTTAGGTCTTTGTGAAGAAAATTTTAATTTCATGCTTGATTATTCGTATGGACTAGATAAAGGTGTTGGAACAAACCCCATGCAATTTGGTTAATTGTAGAACAACATCTTAAGGTTTTAGTGTGGACGGTTCTCTGTTTACACCAGTTCAGGACGAAGAACAAGAGCCATCCGATCATGCGTGTATTGGATGGATGTTCTAGATGGTGTCGAAAGAGAAGATGAAACATAAAGGGTGGGCCATGTGTCAGCCGACATGGAAGGAGGCATCTAGTAGTGCGGTGAGCATGGGAAGTTCAGAGCGCCAAGGGATTGCATGGCGCTGAGTCGGATAAGTGGGTAAATATGTTTATTTTGATTTATTTAATTCCAGAAGCTTAGAAAATTCATAACATGGCAAATTGAATTTTGGTGAACAGCGGCCTTTGGGAGAAGAGTTGCTGAAGCAGATCCTCGCGGTAGATGTCCCAGTGACAACAACTCAAGGAACATTTGAGGGGACCCTCATGCTGCACCCTAACACTAACTTAAGTTTTTCTTGCTTGCCACAATCCTATCTATGAAATATGAACAAAAACCAAGACTCGCACTAGCAGGGACTCATTCCTCGCTTGCTTAGACTTGCTGACTAGTCGAATTGTTTCTCTCTTCACTCAGCTTGTTGAGATTGGACTCATTTCTATCTCTCAAATCTTTTTGTAGTGGTTAATCATCCTGCACCATGTCCTTCTTCTTCAGTAATCAGTGTTTGCTTATGAATTGCCTTATGTTTGGTAAATTCATATTTAAATTTCAGAAGATGTTTGGCAAATTTGATGCACATTTAATGGAATTTGTGGTGGTGAATAATAACATATAGCTTTGTTGCAGAAGAAGAAGTCAAGTCAAACGTCAAGCTCGAGAGGTGTCAAACTTCGTAAAAATTATTATTTTTTTAATTTACAATTTGTGGTTTTCGCCAGCTATAAATGAGAGAGCCTTGGAAGAAGATTTTGCATGTCCAATAAATTCAGTGTATGGATGTAAATATTTTAAATGGGTTAATGGGACGGATGCTGAAAAGTTTGATTGAGACGATTTTGAAAGATAATCGATGGAGGAGATGAAGAAAAAAAATTATGACGATTTAATATTCCTTATTGCATTACTATTTGTTGTCAATTGGTATTCTTTTGATGCACTAAGTAGGTTGTATCTTTTTATTTGTTTAATGAAACTGTCTTGTAAATTTTTGAGTTATGAAGGTGGATCCTTTTTTTTTCATTTGAAAGGTTATGTTTCTTATTATTATTGCAGCTGTTTTTATGATTGTGTAAAATTTAGAGAAGAAAAAAGTCATCATAAATTTGTTGAGAATCAACAAGATATAACAAAACTCCAAGTTGATAATCCATCAGTTTCATAGCAACAAGCTTTTTGCTTTGATATTAAAAGGGTACTATTTATGCATTGCTGTCGACGAACTAGTTGGTTTGATTTTGAACTACCAACTATTAAATGGGAAATAGCACAAAAATGACACAGAAGCTTGCAAGCTTTGAAGCTCAGCTATGCTCATCCTTTCCTCAGTTCCATATGTTGGTCCATCAGATAAATGTGCCTATATATGTATCTTTATAGATAAATATAATCTTTAAACCTATGATACAAGGTAAACTATAAAGCTAAAGCTTGTTTCTTGACTAATAAGAATGAAACATAACTCAATGTAATAGTTTAATTCTGCTGAGCTCTGAGACCACTTGTTGAAAGTTTATACTGTGAGAAAATTAACCATTAAGAAATCAGGAAATGACAAAAGTTAAATCATAACATACGCACAGAACGCACACCCTATTTCTGCCATAGTTAGGTCTTTTTCAACAGATTTAGTTTTTGTTTGTGATTTTTGGAAAGCTAACAAGATTTTCAACGATTTCTATATTGATAAAATCACCCAATTCCTACTATATCTGTTGCAGTTTATGAAGTTATCTGTAAAAATGAAATATGTCCTGGGACACTTCCTTAACTGATTTGGAAAGCTAACAATATTTCCAATGACTTTTATATTGATAACATAATCCAATTCTTACTACATTCGCTGCAGTTTATAAAATTTCAAATGACTTATATCTTAATAAATTCACCCAATTTCTAATACATTCGCTGCAGTTTACAAAATTATTTATAAATCAAAATCTATTCTGAGACATGAAATTTATTTGGGCATGGCAATGCATAATAATAGAAGTTGTAATAGATAACAGTTGAAAATGGATACCAATGCATAAGACATGAAATTTTTTAGATCAGACATTTTGAAATGTGTTTACATCTCTTGGAGGCATGATTCCAATGACAAACTAAATTTGAAAACGGTAAGGCATAACACATGAAAGTCAAAAAATCGTTTCCATAAGAAAATAGACAAGGCCATCTATCCATTCATGAAACCACAAGAATAATTACACAATTAGCTTTCAGTTAGTCATATTCGAGAAAATAAAGGTTAACTTCCATCTACATTACAAACCGTATCAAAATACATAAGCAGCCATGGTAATCTCTTAGAGTTCAACTCTACATTAAAACTTCCCAAAAGCTATAATTACAATTCGTGTCAAAACTTCATTTGGAACTTGAATTCCTCTGAAACCTTCTTATTGTGGGCTTGTAAGTATATGTTACCATGAAGCTGCAATACAGAGGAAAGTGAAATTAGACTTGGCATGTAGAGAAAAATTGACTATCAGGCTGCCAAAAGAGCTATGAAGCTAAACTCACCAATGATTTCTCAGATGTTGCAGAAGGTGAAGGTAAAGATACTCCATCAACTAACCGATTAGCTGTAATAGAAAAATACTTATTAAATATTCAAATTCAAAAGGGACATAAAAGATACGTTACCTGATGGATGGTCTGTACTAGCTTGCTTCATCATGCCAACAATATGATCCTCTAGTAAATAATACATTTAAGAAAACTAGAGAGGAATGAAAGAAAAGAAATAATATTGCATTAATCCTACTTGGGTTCGATAATCCAAGATCTTCGTTCGACAACTGTGAACTCGGTTGACCCAGTAGATTTTTGCATGTAGTTCTGTGATGACCCCATACACCACAACTACTTGGGCATTGGATGGGTCGGGCTTATTCGAGCTTTGAATAGTCAAAGCGGGCTTGGGTTGAGTTGCCCCCAATTTCTATTTAGAATTTCATAGCCAGGCCCACCCACTAAATCTGCAGGACTAGCCCACGGGACCTTTACAGTAAAAATAAAGAAAAGTTTCGAGTGGTTTGCATGTAAATAACCAAAGTTTAGGCATATTACATTTGAATATATAAAAATATGACGTATGCATGCAAATACATAAAGGTTGAGTAGTGTACATGAAAATAACTAAGAATCACGTGGCATGCCTGTAAAAATTTAAGAGAGAGAGAGAGAGAGAGAGAGAAGAGGAGACCTACTTTGCTCGGTTTGAGTGGAGAGGGCTTGTTGTTTGTTGTTTGGTGAAGAGTTTGGAAGAAGATATGAGAGAGAAAAGAAGATTGGGAGCTCGTTCAAGGGTTAGAGAGAGGAAAAGTGAATTGGGAGCTTGAGAAGTTCACGGTTGGGAGAGATAATGATTTGGGAGCGTGGTTTGAAGTGGAGAGCTAGCTTGGGGAAGAAAGCTACTCTTGGGTCTCACTACTAAGAGAATAGTGGAGAGAGGAGAGTTCTCTCGGGTTGAGAGTTGAGACTTTTTGGAGAGGGGGTTCTTGGGTTGATTTACAGATTGAAAGAGAGGAGAGGTGAGGCTAGTTGGGTTCCGCATGGGCGGTTTTGGCTGCTTCAGGTTTTGACAAAGTCTATGTTGCTTGAGCTGGGCCGAGCACACCAAATTTCTATTTTCTATAGCCAAGCCTACCCATAGAGCCCATCAGGCCACCCACCCAATGCCCAGGTCTAACCACAAGGCCCAGAACAACCGCATTTGTGATTTTTTAAGATTTTTTTACCATTCTTGTATAGAAAATTTTTTATTCTTCTTTTCTTTGGTCTTCCTCTAGGTCGCTAACTGTTGGGCACACCTATGTGAGCACAACTATCAACTTTAGTCTATTGATCTTTTCCCGAAAGAGTGGAAATTTGGTCCTCATATTCTAAGTTGTATCTGTAATCAAAACTAAAACATTATTAACAAATATAGTAGAGAGAAGTTAAAAATAATTGTTTATATCGCTACAAACCTATCAACATAGTAGTAATCAGAAACATAAGTATGCCACAATGGATGCTCTTTAGTGCCAATGTTGCAACATGAATACATGATTACCCAATTAGTTTCCAAACTTTGTTGGTACATTTTCTACTTTAATTATTCACTTCTTGACTTTAATAGGGCCCTTCAAACTCAGTTGTATGTGTTGATGATTGGCACACAAAGCTCAACCTTTCTAGTGCTAATATCTCCATTTATAAGACAAATACTACATGAATTGAGCTTATCACTAATAGTCAAATACCATGGGTAATAATGTAAAAACCGTATGTAATATATTTACTGATGGTTTAGTGATGCCTAATTGACGTAGCAAAAATAATTGTCAGTAATAAAATTACCGAAATATTTATCGATTGTTTACATTAATCGATAGGTATCTGACATAACATAATTGTTGCTAGAGATCCAAATACATGCCATGTTTAACTTTAGCTTAACTGTCTATTACATAATTGTTGAATATGTCCACAGGAAATGTATTGCACTTCCGTCAGAAAAGTGTCTTAGTTCTATTAGTAAAATGTCGTTCAACCATCGGCTAACCATATGAAATTACCAACAGTTTTGCATCACTTTGTCTAGAAGCCATTTTCTCGATAGACTGTCGAAAAACCATTGGCTCATAATCAAGGGGTCGTAAACCATTGGTAAGCTGTTTAAAACTCGTGCCATCAGAAACAAAAATCTTCTTGAACAATACAATATACACTCCTGCAATTGTAACAATGCAATCAAACACAACACAATACAATAACAAAACTAATTTATGCATAAACTATATACCTAACTAAAAGAATAACAATTGTATTAAACCAAATGAAACATACAACTGTACAATAAAAATATTTTCGCTAACAATAAAGTGTTTAACATGCATACAAAAAAAAACCCCACTCATCATCCTCCTCTGTGTCTCCTCATCATCATCATCCTCACCCTCATCCTACACTAGATCCTTCCGTCTCTGCAGTTCAGACAACACTGCTTTGAGCTTTGCCCTCATCTTTGATCTCAGGGAGGCTATCTGAGCAGCAACCTAGCGATGCATCTCCTCCTCATTTCCAGTGGAAGTAGACGCACCAGGTGTGATAGAGGCTGACATATCATAGGCCATCTCCTGAGACACCAGTCATAGACCCTGCTCTTCTTCTTCCAGTCGACAGCCTTCCTCTAGTGGCAGAAGGATTGTGAGATGTGCCTGAATCACAACCTAACTGTTGAGATCGGCTCTCCTTGAGTCTCTGAAAGGCCATCTACAAAACATATCATTAACTAAAGTGAGAGACTAAATAAATTCTTGATAGTTATTTTAACACTTTCATTGCCAGTCTCAAGCCCGGATGTGAAAAGTGGAGGGTCGCATTAGGTAGTCGACAGCCAACGCAAAACATCTCAAAAAAGACATGTCATGAATCCTTTTGATCATTATGTAAGTGCTAGGGTGTCTTCTGGAAGCGACTCATTGTATGCCTGAGTGAAAAGTGTGCAAGTGCCGCTACACCAGTGCCCGGGTGTAGTGTCAAATAAGCAAGGGTTCCCACATTACCGACGGATGCAGGTAAAGAAGTTAGTCCCTGAACTAATATTAGGATAGAATCTTGAAATATAGTACTCTCAATGGTAAATTAATGGAATTAATTGATATTATGATTCATAGAAAGATAAATATCATATGTATTCAAGAAACTAAATGGGTTGGAGAAAAGGCTAAGGAGATTGATCGCTTAAGTTTTAAACTTTGGTATTCTGGGCACTAGAAATGGTGTAGGTGTAATTATAGAAAAGAGTTTGAAAGATAATGTTGTAAAAATTAATAAAGTTGGAGATAGAATTATAGCAATTAAGATTGTCATTGATACTAAGATCTTTAATATTATAAGTGCTTATGCTTCTCAAGTAGGTTTAAATATAGGATCTAAAGATAAATTCTGGAATAACTTAGAAGACTTAATACACTTGATACATCTTGAAAAAATAATTTTTATTGGAGGAGATTTAATTGGACATGTCGGTAGAGTGGAAAAGGATTTCAGAAATATTCATTGTGGCTACGACTATTAAGCGATTAATGAAGAAGGTAGAGTCATATTAGATTTTGCTTTAGCTTATGATTTGGTTATTACCAATGCTTTATGCAAGAAAAGAGATGAGCGTCTTATTAATTATATGAATGGATCTAATAAAACATAAATTGATTATTTTCTTATGAGAAGAAGAGATCCTCAAGATTGTAAAGTTTGTAAGGTCATTCCTAGTAAGGATTTAAGTACCCAACATCGATTATTAATACTATATTTTAATATGAAGAGTTATAAAATAAAGAATACTATGATTCATCATCATAGATTAGATGGAGGTACCTAAAAGAAACAAATAAAATTATTTTTATGAGTAAAATTCAAGATTTCAAAATTTTGGATGTTCATGAAAAAACAAATGCTATGTGGGAAAAAGTAACAAATACTATTAAACAAATGACAAAAGATGTACTTGGAGAATCAAAAGAAAAAGTTTCTATAAATAAATATAGTTAGTGGTGGAATAATAATGTGCAAGAAAAGATAAAATATAAGATGTTATGTTATAAAAATTGGTTTAAATATAAAAGCTTAGAGAAGTAAGAAAATATCTAACGGCCCGCAGGAAGTCTAAAAGAACAATCTATGACGCTAAAAATTATGCTTTTAGTATTCTTTATAATAGATTAGATACTGAAGAAGGTGAAAAATATATGTATAAACTAACAAAATAAAGAGAAAATAAAAGTAGAGATTTAACTCAAGTAAAATGTATTAAAGATGAAAATCATAAAATACTTTTTTGATAAATTTTTTAATGAAGCTTCTGAAAATATGACCGACCATAGTGATCTTAATATCGTTAATAATAATAAAACGTTTCATTTTTATCGTTACATTAGTAAAAAAGAAGTTGATGAGCCTTTAAAGAAAACCAAGGGTGGAATGTCTGTCGAACTTGATGATATCCTAATTGAAGTGTGAAAATATTTAGGAGATTTAAGAATTTCTTGGCTTATTAAACACTTTAATATTATTTTAAAAACTAAGAAGATGCTTGAGAAGTGAAGGAAGAGTATTTTAGCTCCATTTTTAAGAATAAAGGGGATGCACAAAAGTGCACAAATTATAGATGAATTAAATTAATGTGTCATACTTTAAAATTATGGGACAGGGTAATTGAACAAAGGTTAAGACGTATTAACAAGATTTCTCATAAATAATTTGTATTTATTCTGGGCGGGTCTACTATGGAAGCTATACTTTTATTGAGAGATTTGATGGAGAAGTACAGAGATAATAAGGATAATCTACATTTGATTTTTATTGATTTAGAAAATGCTTGCGATAAGGTTCCAAGATTCTTGAGAAGAAAAGTGTTGTTGTGACTTTTATTCAAGTCATTAAAGATGTATACTAGAACTATTAATTTTGTTTGAACTGAAGGTGGATTGACCAAATACATTCCTATTTCAGTTGGATTACATTAGGGATCAGCTTTAAGCCCATATCTTTTTTTCTTTAGTTATGGATGTTCTTACTCGACATTTACAGAGAGATGTACCTTGGTGTATGATTTTTGCTGATGATATCCTTCTCATGGATAAGATGAGAGATAAAGCCCATGAAAAACTTGAATAATAGAGGTCTACATTGGAGTTTAAAGGCCTTCGTTTGAGTAGAACTAAAATTGAATACATGAAATGTAACTTCAGTAATAGTAGCTCTAGCAGCAGAAGTGTAAATTTGGGGGTTAAAATTGTTAAAATGTGTAATCAATTTAGATATCTCGGGTCTATTGTTCAAAGCAATGGTGATATAGATGGGGATATTAATACTAGAATTCAAGTTCGTTGGTTGTAGTGGAGGAATTCTTCAAGCCTATTGTGTGATAGAAAAGTATCACTTTGACTGAAAGGAAAATTTTTTAAGATGGTTGTGGGACCTACAAAGCTATACAGTGTTGAATGTTGGCATTTAAAAGAGAAGCATAATGCTAAGTTAAGTTTTGTCGAGATGACAATGATTTGGTGGATGAGTGGCTTTACACTTAGAGACAAAATGCGAAATGAATTTATTTGTGATAGGGTTGGTGTAGATCCAGTGACGAACAAAACTAGAGAGAGTTGCCTTAGATGGATTAGTCACATTAAACATCAATCATCTGATGATCGATTAGGAGAGTAAATGTTTTAGATTCTACTTATGTTAAAAAATTCAAAGGCAGACCTAGGAAGACTTGGGCTTATTGTATAAAAGTATGATCTTAATTTATTATAATTTAATGAAAATGTGACACTAAATAGAACTCAATGGAGAAAAATGATTCATGTAGCCGACCCCATTAAGTTGGATTAAGGCTTTGTTGTTGTTGTTGTATTTGAATTTTACTACGTAATCTTTTGAATTACAAGGGTCTCCTGAGATTTGCTATCCACCTAGGACTAATATGACTGATGCCTATGGGTGCGCTTGCATCAGTTAGCTTTCGTTCTTTCTTCAGTGTATGTCAGAGTAACAGAATAATTAGCATACATTTAATACAAAATAAGATTAATGCAATAAAAAATAAGTCTTATCAAACTCCTCTTGTACTTCATATGTAGGAGTGCTCCACCAGTGTTCCTCGAGGGCCCCATGCCCCCACAGTTAGAGTGTCAATTCTACTTTACATGCTCTTCTTCATTTAATACTAGGGAGAGTCCTAGGCCCTGAGTAGTGTGGCAAAAATATCCTTGTTGAGCCACAAGGGGCGCTTACGTGTCTGACGTATATCACCGAACTGGCTGCACTGACAATCATTCGCCTTGTGCTCGAAGCTTCTGCGGATGTATGCCTCGTCCTCGGGGACTAGGATCATTGTTTCTGTAAATTGAATTAGAAATTGTTAGCTTCATAAAAATAAATACATAACTATAATTAATGTGTTCAAGGTTTACCTTAAAATCACCAAACCACATATCTCAAATTGTCCTCGATATCTCCTCCAAAATAAGTAAAAATGATCGTAATTGCTTTGAATTTTGTCTCTGATGGAATGGATGGTCTGTGTGAGGGGACTAAATTTAAAAATAACGTATGATTAGTTCTCTATTAAATTAAAAAATTTAAGGTAGTAATATCAGTATTACATTAAAACTTATGTGTTCTCCACTGCCTGAAGCTGATGAGGGCTGCTTGTGTTGCTCAAATTGGAAGACGCACTAATAGCAACTGATGCTGATGGTGCTAGTGGTGTCATGGTCATGACTGGTAGCTGTGATGGTTTCATGGTCAAGACTAGTGGTGGTGTCATGGTCACGACTAGTGGTGGTGGTGGTGTCATGGTCGGTAGCGGTGGTGGTGTCCTGATTGGTGGCAGTGGTAATGTCATGGTCACGACTGGCGGAGGTGTTGGTGTGGTGGTTGGATTAGAGGTGGAGTCCATGTAGTGGTCTACGTAACACCGTGCCCATGACCTCGTCTGTTGACTGACTTCCGTAAGGTGGCACGACCCACAATAGAGGGGAGATTGCTCCTACCTCCATAGGTAATCTATAAGCAGAAAAGTAAATTTAATTAATGCATCTACATACTACTAAAGCTCAAAGTACAATAATACATAGTAAAAAGAAAGGGAAAAACTAAATTGCATGCAATCTTTAGACTACTAAAACTAAAAAATAGAAGTGTACACAGTAAATGGAACAGTAAACTATAAAGTGCAATCTACAAACTATTGGAGCTAAAAGCATAAAAGTACAAAGTAAAAATCAAATAAAAATTACACATCTTAGTTAGCCTTCTCTAATGAGTCACTTGAGGATGTAGGTAAAATTCTTTCATCTAAACTATCGCCAGAATCATGCTCATTGAAATCAATTTCTTCTTGCTTATCATTAGTATCCACTGTGTTTACCTCTTCATTGATAGTATCAAGTTGAATGTATGAACCTATCATTTCTATTTCCTAATGAGCAGGTTCAATTGAATTATGAATATCAATAGTCATTATAGGTTTACCGACTATGACTACTACCACTCAACTTTGTCTCTTATTGTACGAGGATATGGAAGATAACATACCTGACTTGCTAGCCTTGCTAAAATGAACGAATCAAATTTACCATATCTCCTATTCAATTTTACTTCTATGATATTGTACAATTGGATAACCCTTGTTCTACGATTAAAAACGGGATTGAACCAATCATAATTGAATAAGAATACGCTTCCACCAATAGATTCATGATATGATAGTTCAACAAATTCTTCGAGAATCCCATAATAATTTATCTCGTTGTCTGATTTACGATTTGGTATAACACAAATACTTGAATTATAAGTCTTTTTCTCTCTTACAAGGACCTTGTAAGAAACTTGTAGCCATTCACATCATAAATTTTTCATTATTCTGATCATGAATCTAGTAATTCATAAATAACTCACTTGTTGTTAAGGATACCTAATAACAATTATCTTAGATGTTTAGTAGTTTTGTTAAACATTAACTTACATGTGTTGTGAATCATCAAGGGAAATTATTTTCTATCTCCTGACTTGTGATATCATCTTCAATTGATTACAATAAATCTAAGAATAAACTATTATCATGATGAAAAATTATGGATTAGCCCATCATACTGTTTTCAACTAAAAGAATGAACTATTAATAGATTTTAGTGTCTTACTTAATAAATGTTTGAAGTTCGTCGCAGAAGAACATAATGTGTCACTGCTCAAAGTTTCTGATCACTTAGCTAACTTGATGTGCACAATGCTTCACCAAATTGCTGAAAAATAGAAAGTGTCGAGGAAAACACCAAACTCAATGACATGGACCCTTCTTGAATGAAATAATAGGAGCAGAAAGTGGTGGTTTCCTGCAATAAATATGCCTCACATATGGATCCTTCTAGCCTTGCTTTAATCTTAACAATTATTCAAAAATCTATAATGTAATTATTTTGTAATATTATTTACAAAGTAGTACCTAAAATGGTTATTCAAAAAAATTTTATTGTGTACCTTTCAAATGGATACATTCATCAATACTGTACTGGTCCTCCAAGTAAGGTCTTGTGTGGTAGGTGGACTAATAGATGCTCCATATAATATTATTTCGAGCTTGCATACCATTATCAAAATGCTTGCTTCTAACTGTTGTATGCCCGCAACATTCAAATGAGCTCCACATATTTTCTTAAAGAACACACTGATTTCAATCAATGGATTTAAAATATCACATGACAAGCAATTAAATTTAGTTGAAAATAAGTTTTGAAGAAAAATATGACAACATGGCTTTTCATTCCAAATATTTTTCCTATCTCCACATCAATACAAAAACTCAAACTTGAAGTATATCTGCTCATGAATTTTAATGCCTGGAGCCACTCACAAGTTGATATGTTGTGTGAAAGTAAGAGAATATTTTGCTTTAGGCTTCAAAAGCTTGCTAGTAATAGTTTCTTAAATCTCCAGTTTGCGTCTTCTACACTTTCCTTTAAATCTAGACTTGCATTCATGTTATCTTTAGTTTTTTCCATTAACATCCATCACAATGTTAAATATATTGTCGAGGAATTTTTCTCTATGTGC
Organism: Papilionanthe hookeriana x Papilionanthe teres; assembly: GCA_022702705.1. NCBI lineage: Eukaryota > Viridiplantae > Streptophyta > Magnoliopsida > Asparagales > Orchidaceae > Papilionanthe > Papilionanthe hookeriana x Papilionanthe teres. The sequence goes on along the minus strand of CM040424.1, from coordinate 31,477,084 downwards.
ATCACTTCGAAATTATGTCTGATCATGTTATCCTTTAATTAAGGACAATCTAAAAAAATGAATTTCCTTAACCAGTTATGAATAACACCAAAGTCTTGATGGACGATACAAAGAGAGCTTAAGATAAATAGTAATCACTGGAATTTCACTGCTAATCTGAAATAAATCTTTCATATATACTATTGGAAGTGATGTTGATTTCTCAATTTTATTTCTTTTGAATGCACTTTTGTTCCTCTTGAAGGGATGTCCAGCACTAAAAAAATACAGTGACAGTAAAACCATAAATTCTTCTTGCCATGCTGAAGATGAATGCCTTAGATATATTCATGCAATACAGATATGCTAACTTTCTCACACTGCTCCACCCAGATAACATTTCATACATTGAAAAATCACTTATTATCCACATTAATGTTGTTCAGCCAAAAGTTGTGTTTCATGGTAACATAACAGGTCATGACGCGTCTTTCCCAGAAAATATGTAACTCATCTATCAGTTGTTGCAAGTATACATCAATTCGAGTTTTAGGACTACTGGGACCTAGACTAATCAATGCTAGGAATAAGAAGGGTGTTGTCATGCACATCTCGGGGGTGGGGGGGTGTTGTATGGCATAATGATCACTAACTAACAAGACTAGGGTGTTGTTGTCAGACTGTATAGTGAGAAGCTATCCGAGCTTAAGCTAAGTCTTATGTTATTTGCTTTCACAGTGAACTAGAGATATAAATAATCAAAACTTTTCCATGCCTCTCCATCTACAAGATGACTCATTGAATTGATATCATCTGACCTGCTATGATACTACGTTATATGTCGAGTAGTACGCGAGGAAAAAAATAGTCTCTGAAGACTTGGAATAAGAAGTAGATAGAAGAGACGCTTATAAGGAACTTATTCTTGACTGTTATTTTTTTCTTTTGAGGTTTAAATCTTGGAGACCCGAGCCTCTAGTGCACTAAGCTTATAAAATAACATGCATTTATTCATGTGATAATCAATATTCTCTGTTTTCAACCCTAATTTGGAGACTCATTTTTCATTCCTTATAAGTTTTGTGGAACTAAATTATCTTGTGTATTAGTCTCGTTTAGTAAAGTTACAAACTAATTGAAGCAATCTTAGGGTATATTAAAATTTGTTTTAATTTTTAGCATTCTAAGGGCTATAGATAACTGACAGCCCTACACTACGTGCCACTAAAAATAATTTTCATGATTTAACTAAAAATAAATTTTAACATATTAAATCATTTTTTGTGCTAATTTCACAGTCCTACATTACATACCATGAAAAATAGCTATTTACATACAAAATAGTTTTTAGGATTTAACCATCTCAGGAATTGATAATTCAGAATTTACAGGATTTATTATGTCCTATTTAAGCTAAATCTTGCTTGCAACCAAACAAACCCTTAATCTAACACTTAGAGGGTATTTAGGAGCTAGTTTTAATAATGATTTATGCAATATTTAAGTTAAATATTCCCAAATAAAGAAAAAAGTAGGAGTTTTGCAGGTGGAAGCTTAGGAGAGCTATTGTGGGTGTAGCGAGGAAAGCTAAGAGTTCTTCGATATAGTTAAATGGAGGGTGCAAATTTTCCTTTAACATACCTTAACGATATAATTTCGACCTGATTGATGGTCGATTTGAAAGAAATTTGATCAAAAATTAGTTTTCAAGTGATTTTCGTTGTTCGAGCTAAATTCATAGACCTACCTTATGTAACAAATGTATAACATAAACTTTAAATTTCTTAAGTTCCAAACATGCATAACATAAATTTTAAGACCTACCATACCTGTAAAATCAGATCGTGAAACTAAATTTTGATTTGACCCGACGTGGATCAATTATGGCTTAAGCCTTAAATATTGATAAGAAATTCTACTCTTAATTCTTATTTAATTATATATCTAACATCTAAAATTGTTTTTTTTTTCCAAACATACACCTTACATTTACATGAAATGTAAATTTTAAGTCTTAGATATATAAATAGATAGAAATTCAGTGGTATTTATGTATATCTTTTTTAAACAAATTTTTTGGGATTCTACATTTAAGCATACACAACAACAATCACATTTAAACAATTGGGTTTAGGGTTTATCTTAAAATAAGGGAAAATCAATAGCATTAATAACTTCAAAGAGAAAGAAAGGAAGAAAGGAAGTCTTTAATGATCTACATCTGCAAAACAAAGCAAACAAAACAAGCACAAAAAAAGACTAACCAAACCATCAAATACCATAAAAGGAAAGGAAACCCACCAAACAAACCATCAAATAAAGAGAAGAAGGATAATCAATTAGAGCTCAAAACTTACGTGCGGGAAAATATTAGAATATAAATCCTAGATTTGAACATATAAAAATATATTCAAAATCGATTGAGTTTTAATGAAGGTTAGAATTCATCACAGCTCAAAAAACTAATCTCAACAATTAGTTAAGATCAAGAAAGAAATCTAAACTTATCAACAGTAAATTAACCATTTGAAATAACCACTAGCTTAAAGAGCAAACCAAATTAGAGTAGAAGCACAATTATTCAGTATGAAAAATTTAATCCAACGCGATAAAAGTATATCAAAGGCTAGTCAATCCTAGTAAACATCACATTAGCCAAAATATCCACAAAATACACATCACTGAAAGATAATAACATCAACCCAACTCAGTATAAGAATAATGTGGTAACAAGTCCAATTCTAGACCACATTACTCCTTCAGTTTGTTCCAAGCTATAATGAATATCTCAATAACAAAAAAGAAACAATAACCAACATGACTATTTCAGTTTTCATTTGATTTTTATGATCATAATAAATTAAGCATCAAGCTATCCAGGCTTGTTTCTTAATAGAATTCTTTGTAAGCTCAATTAGCTGCTTAAAGTTAGCAAAATATGCTATGAATTTGCAATAACAAAATAATTTTACTTTCTTGTTGAATCTTATTATTATGATGTTGTCTAAGAATTTATTTATAGCCTTCTCCTAGATGTAATGAAGATGATGTCTACATTCTATTGATGATGATCACTGAGAAATTCTCTTTGAGGCTATCCATAAATAATTTCTCAAAGCACAGTTAGGGGTTATGAACACACAAAAGGATTTCATAACAAATTTGCGCTGCTTTGTTGTCATATTTCTCATGATTATTGTAAAGATGTCTAAGAATTTATTTACAACTTTCTCCTTGAGGTAAGATGAAGATGTTAACTTACTATTTATGATGATAACTGAAAAGTACTCTTTGAGGCTTTTCTAAAATAATTTCTCAAAGCAAAGCTAGGGGCCATCAATGCAAACAACTCCTTAATGTAAAATCAAACCAAAACAAAAAAAAATACTTAGACATGAAATCGTGTGAACAAAAAGATGAGAAATTACCTTAGTGAATGGTTTCAGTTAGAAGGCGAGCGGAAGAAGGAAAAAAAATGGGAGTACTAGGTCTCTACATGTCGCGATCCTGTACACAATCCTATCTAGCCAGGGTTTGGTTGCAAGGGGTTGCTCTTAAACGATACTAAAGAGGGATAGGGTGATGGTGAGGCTGAGGCTTTTGGGAAGAGAGGGAAGAAGCTAGGGTGAGGGTGAGGGAAAGTGGGACGGGAGGAGGAAAGAAGAGGAGTGAGGGATTCCGGTGGGGCATGCTTAATTAGGGCATTTACTTACGACTTGCAAGCTGTTTAAAATTCATTGATTTTTAATATTATTTATGATGATCATTGCCTTTGCTTATTTAAAAAACTCATCATTTAACACCCCACTAAATGCGGTTTCTAAATAACATATGAACTATGTCTGTTGGTCAATAGTCATTTATAATCTGCGGTATATTTTGCCGGTAATAATAAAACATCGTTGGAAAAAATATTACTGTAGTTAAGTGACAACATATCCTGTAGTTTATTCATCAAAAATAGTCGAGCTGATAAACTGTTGTTATGTTGTCAAAAATTACTACATTTTTTTGAAGTACATTTTGGTCATCAATTTTTCCGTCGGTTATACTTCATTTTCTTGTAGTGATAACAAATGAGAGTCAATTTGTGGGCACGTACTACATATCACATTTATGCTAGACTCATATCGGCTTTTAAATTTGCATTTTAATCTTTTAGCTGTCATAACAACGGAATAATTTTTTTAAGTTCTTCTATAGGTGATGTAGACACACTCTATGTTCCACAACTAGAAAAACTTGAGTTATTGCATCATTGAGGATTTTCTCCATGTTTGATATAAATACTAAGTTTTTTAAGTTGATGCCAGTTGATTCTACCAATTTTTTTAAGAACCATTTCTAAGTTTTATTTCTCTGAATCTGCAACTGCAAATGCTTTTGTAAATAATCTATTGTTACTATTCATTAAATTTGCAGATAATAGAACAACCTTGTAGCAACCATCAAACCTAATGAAGCATTTATAACCTTTCATAAAGCCATCAATGCAAACCTTAAAGCTTACATAGAACCTTGCAAAAGATGACTCATTTCAACTACTCATATATGTAACATGTGATCCTAGATTTCTATTAATTAGCTCTATTTGTAGTGATGCTACCCATATATAGTTATCATAATCTGAACAAAAAATTTACTTCTGAGATTGTTCTCTTGACCTCCAAACTCTCTTGTATGGCAAAGATAAATTATATGTGCTTTCTAAGTTATTCTTAATCTACTTTGGAGTGATTTAAGGATTTTTTTAACCATGTCTTCAATATCTTTTGCTACCCAAGTGATTGTTGCTTGTTGAATTCTTACTTTTTTCACACTTGGGCATATATATGTTGGTTTTAATTTCTATACATTAAAAGTATTGTCAACAGCACATAATGTTGCTCGTATCCTCCAATAACAATCAAGATATGGACCCATGTAGCAACAACTCAGGTTTGATTATTATGTTTCACATTCAAGTTGATTTTTTTTGTAATGTCATGAGATCCAAGAGTTGCTTGCAAATTTTAGCATTACAGAAACGGGTCTCAACCAATAAATTTTTATCTTCCTTGCCTTAGGTTATCACAATCTCCTCACTACAAGTCATTTGATTGATGTAAACATAATCAATACTACTAGGGCTTGAATGATGAAAGCCTAACATGTTACTTCTCTTCTTTCTTTCCTCTGAGAGCATACAATAACTTGCCTCTCATTTTGTGGTGTGATCACCACCTAAAATCGATCATTTGTACTAGATTGCAAAATAATTTTTCTTTAGTTCAACATCATTTTTGATAGCCATGTACTCTTTAGGTGATGTTCCATATTGCTGTTAATGTAACTCAAAATTGTGTCCTCTAAGCCAATGACAAATGGACTCAAAATCTCTTCCTTCAACACATGTAAAGTCAACGTGACTTTTTTTAACTTTAAAACTTTTCTCTCTCCGGTCTTCATAAATATAAAAAAAGAACAAATTGGTGTTAATAAATGACAATTATGTTTTAGGTATGTAAGTTTCTAACAAGAAAATTTGACAAAAAAAATAAGGGAAGAAGAAGAATGTTAGATTTGTAAACAACAAATGTATCAAGTTTTATATATACATTATTAATCCATTATATAATGTATATGCTTTGAATTTTTATTGAACAACATTAAAAGATTTTTTAAAGAACTCCTTTTATTGGAGTGATTCCAAAAGAGGTTCTAGGAAAATAGTTGAAATGTGTGCTTTGTATGTAAATTCTTAGCTAATGTCATATTTTAAGAAAGACTAACACGTACTAATTTTCTTCATGGAGGTCTCCTCAAGGATTTAACAACCATAATGTAGTTTCTAAGAAAGAGAGAGAAAGATAGTTATTTTAGTCCCACATGAATTTATGTTTCCCAAATGCATCTATGTTTAAATGGATGCAAAGCTTGTTGGTCATAGGAATTTTGATATTCATCTTATTGACAACTAGCTTCAGAAAGAATACCAACAATTACATTGTACTTTTTCGTTGTATTTGTTAGTAAATGGAACACCACAAATTCCATGGGCATTTTGTGCTAAAATACCAAAACAAACATTTTTATTCATATCAAACTCCTTTTCAATTAATATCATCAACATGACAATGAATTTCAATTACATTACATGAAAACAGAACACAAGTGCTACATAATTCTTTATCCAGATAATTATCATCTACAACATTGATTTATTACTTCATTTAAAAGGCTTCTTCTTAATTTTCTAAAACTTCTTTGCAATAACATTCAGTAATTCTCCTTAAATAAAAAAATATCATCTACTGTAGAAATATATCAGCATTGAAGATGTTGAAAGGTTTTTTTGAGATTAATAAAGGGCGCCATTATATACTTAAAAAATATAAAGGAGCACAGACCTACCAACACAAATGCACTAGTAGATTTCTTTGCACACTGAGAAATTACATTTAAATTTACTCCAGGGTACCTTAGCGATAGATTCCTCTGCACCCGCCGACCCAAACACTCTGGTGGATTTTTTTGCACGCTGACGGCCCAAGCAACATGCTTCCAGCAGATTTTACCTGCACGTTGCAGGCCCAACCCTAAACTGCATGACTGATGCTAAAAAAAATTTGCACTGGGACCCACTCTCATACATCCTTTGGTTGATGTGTGGCTCAAATTGGGACTCCGCATGTAGCTCTACGTGCGCAGTCGCAGTCTTGATGCAATATTTGTATGGTAAAGGGAGGCAATTGAGGTCTCAATTTTGACGAAACATGTTGTATATGTAAAATGTTAAAAAGGAGTACTGTGTAGGTGGAAGAAAAATCTTTGGTTAGCATCAGCCATTAAATCACAAAGATTTCATCATCCAAATAAATATGTTCATTTTAAGATAATATCTTTGTCTCTCCGGATATTATATCATTTTTCAAATGATATATCATATCATTTAGATAGAAGTCTCTAAACATTTGTGAAATACACTCAAGAAAAAAAATCCAACACTAGTTTTTAATTTTATTTTTATATTAAAGTTATTATGATATTACTTAAATACTATATGTATGCTTTATATAAAAATCTTAATAGATGTCCAAAACTAATTAGAAAGTGATTAGGGAATTTATAAAGCCATTTATACATAAATATTTAAATTTTCTATATTTAATAATTTTTTGGGATTATTTTATTATTAAAATTTGATTTATTTTGAGTTTTCCAAATAAAGTGTATATTATTAGTTAAATTTATTCAAAACTACATGATTTTTTTTTATGATTATTATTGACATAAAACATATTTTGTGTGGCTTTCATAATTTTTAGAATTTTTATTACTTTTTAATAATTATTTAACAACTTGATGTATTTTTAAATTTAGAGATCATAATTGATCCAAATGACCTCTGAATATTCTGAAATTTATAGATATGCTTAAAAATGAATCCAAATGAACCTAAACTTTTCATGTTAATTTGAGTTCAAAAAAATTTATATTAAATCAAAAGATTTATTTAGTAATTTAATTATTCTAATTTTATTTTTGATCAAAATTTTTTAAATTTGAATTTATTAATTATTCTATATTAAGATGGTTAAGCGGTGAAATTTTAGTTGATATTCAAATTTATTTTAATGTATTTAATAACTTTTAAGGGAGAAAGATAACTTTTAAATTTTGAAATTACAAATATACTGATCATTACATCAAGTGATCAAAATAAGTTTGAAACTTCATTCTCTCAACATTGCTGGTTATCAAATATTCTCAAAAAGTTTTTATTTCATTTTAACAAAATTTATTCAATTTTGCACATTTATTTTTTATTTATTATTAGATTACATATTATTATTTGTTGGCTTTTCCAATGATAATTATATTTTTCTCTACTCTGGTGATTTTTGAATTAGGAAACTAACATTTCTTGAAATTTTCAGAACATCTTGATATTTATTTAATTTTATTTGTTTTAGATTTAAATTAAGTATTTTAGTTAATTAAGACAAATTTATTGATGTTAACAATTTGAATTTTATTCCATTGCAATCTATTAATCTTTTTAAAATTATCATATTTTTTCTTTTATTTTTATGTTTTTTTTATTTTAAGAATTATGAATTTTTAAAGTTTTAGAATATTTGCTTGAATTATCTAAATGCTTAAATGGGAGAATCCATGAAGTTGTTACATTGCACACGTGGATTTATCCATTTAAATAGGTGGTATGCTTGGATAAGTTAGCAAATTTTTAGCAATGATAGCCACTATTGCAGGATGCATGGTAGATCAACCGACTCTCAAATAACTAAATTAGAGTTATCAATTTCCATAGCACAAAAATGGATGACTATGATTTATTATCCTAAAGAAGATTAAGAACTGAAGCCACATACCAAGATTTACTTAATCCAATGCACCAAGTTCAAATTAGGTGGAACTAATCAAACTAAATGTATCATATAAGCCTATTCAACACATCCAATGGTGGAATTAATATAAACTATACATTTCTTTCACAAAATGTGAACTGTTAAAGGCCTGATGTTAAGTTCATGGCATGCCTGATATTGTAAAGGTGTTCCAAATGTATGGTAGCTCTCGATTTGTAATCTTTGTTCTATGAAATGCCACCTAAGTTCAATAACCATATTTGAATACTCAGATGTAGTTCATGTCCTAATGAGGGGACGACCTTCATCAGACAAAGATATAGGAAGCTTGAATAAATGGACAAATGATAGTGGAATTGATTTAAAATTCTAGTGAAGCCTTTGAGAGCTTCAATTTAGAAAATCAAATAGTGGAGAAGTGAGACAGGGGTTCATTCTACAAATTTGTAGACAATGAATGGGGAAAAAAAATTGAAATTTGAGGTTATTTAGGAGAAGAAGAAGGCGGTGAGAAATGAAGACAATCAATAAGAAAAGAAGAGGGAAATTGGGATTTGAATTTTAGATTTCTTTGTAAGCCAAACCACGGGGGCTAGGTGGGGTGTTTTCTAGGCTAGCTATGTTCGTTATGGGGCCCTTTGTGCCAACTATTAGCACTTATAAATTGGTGCCATGATAGATGAGGTGGGAGAGAGCTAAAAAAGCTGTTGAGTGTGTCATATGTAGTTACGAGGTGTTCAATTATGGTTTGATAGCACAAGATAGTTGTGGAGAGGAGTGTTGTTGTTAGGTGGTTATGGTAGTGAAACTATATTTGAGATTGAGTCTTTGTTAGCTTAACTAATGGCAGATTTTAGTGAACTTGGGTAGTGAATAAACTAAGTTAAGGCTTAGGCAATGTATGGATTTAATTAACTAGGAATTAAATGGGTTTAATGGATATTTGTCTTCAAGTTTTGTGCAAGAATCATGCCTGGTTGATTTTAAATTGTGAGTGAAATTTGGGTGTTGGATTTGGACACAATTTGTGGCTACCCACAAGTTGTTTAACTGCTTGAATTGTGCAGGTTTGGATTTCAATTTGAAGGGCCATTATGTAACAAAATTTTTGAAAGTTTGGGTTTAATTTTAAGCAAAATTTGTGTTACGTTTATTGAACATTTTAGTGCAAATTTGATTAAATACTGATTTGTGTTGATTAAATGACTATTTAGGTTATGAATTTGGAGTTGTATTTGTAATAAATTAGGAGTAAAATCTATGAAGGTTAAATGACTATTTATAATTAAGAAAAATATAATTACGGTTTAGATGGTTGGATTTAATTTGGATTTAGGCTTGGATCGTGATAGGTTGGATCTTAAATTTAAGAGATTAGAGTTGGAGTTTAGTTAAGTAACATTTGGCTACGATTCATAGATTGACTTTGAACAAACTTGGGATTGGATTTAAGTAGGTATAGAGGGCTGACTTATGTTTTTTTGGGTGAGGTTAAATGCACATTATTGGTTGAATTGATATATAATTTTACAATGGGTTTGAAAAGGATTAAATTGTTAAGTTTGATTAATTTTAATTTCAAAATTTAATAAATAAGTTGTATATTATTTGATGATTTCAATAAGATTTGAACAAACTTTCAAATTCAGTTTATAGATTTTATAAAATTTGAATTTGATTTTATGATTGAATAAAGCACGAACTTGGACTAAGTTTAAATTGAATAGGATTTTATGTTGGATTTTGTATTAAACTTATATATATACTTTTATTATTGAATTTGGTAATTGTTTATATGATTTGAAAAAATATTTGATTGCTTTGATTGAGTATGGGCTTATATGAATTTGAATTTGACTTGCGGTTTTTTATTTGATTTTTTATTTTTAATTTGTTTTATATTATATTTTAATTTGATTTTTTTAAGAAATTCTGATTTTATTTGTTTCAATTTTTATTAATGTAAAATTTTATGTTTAAATTTAAAAGATGGAAAAATCAGGCGTTGTGTCTTTCAGTTAGAACTATGAATTGATTGAATGGAAGCATGACCGAACGAAGTAAAAGAAGGAACCCAATCCGAGGGATAGTCATTCACGATCAACTCTTTCAACTGGTTCCGAAACTCTTCATAAAGAAGACCAAAGTGCATCCCATGGAACACCTTTTTAATCCCTTGAAAAGTTTTCTTGTCCATGAGAGTTGCCCATCAAATACGATGGTACACCCTATGCTTGACGACTACAAGTTTACCCTAAAGTCAAGAGGGCATTTACTCAGGATTTCCTAGAGAGGGTCGACCGATAAATTTTCAACGATCGAATGTATGCCAGCAGATTAAAAGCTTTCAACTGACCGAACGATAAGATCACTGTGTGTCATCAGATATCCTTCTTTAAGCAGCTACGAATATGAAATATTGCTAATAACATTATGAATATGAAAAAATGTTAGTCGGTTATAAATATTAATGCATGTCATAATAACTTGTAACATCTCTGGTAAAACAGGAACAAACAAATAATTTTACACTAGATACCTGTAAAATTTTCTCAAATAAAGTACCAACGAATTTTCTCCATCAAAACTTTTGTGTTACTGTGCACTATTTTCGTAACTGTATTTCTCTCGTCCATCTTATGCTCGATATTTGGAGTGTGAATCAGATAACATTTCTTAATTCAACAACATCTATACTCTTTTTCAAATAAATTAAAATTTTAAAATTCATAAGATGTTCTTAACGAAATTTTCTTATTTTTTTTATCATCTTGACCCGTGCGACAAGGCAGTCAAAACTGTCCTTTCCTTTGCGGAAAAGTTCCTTTTAATATGCATTTTTTAGGTTACACAAGCGCCCCACCGCCGTTCATTCTACGAAATAACATCAGCACGTGCGTGACGGCGTGCTTCCGACGCCCGCATGTGCGCTGGGCGGCTCTTCCTTGCTCTTACCCGCTGTATTCATCATCCCTTCAGTTCTCCCCACCTTGTCGACGGTTTGAAATCCCCTGTCCTTCAAGTATTTGCTCAGCAAACATCACGAGGAGAATAAACCTAGCTCTAGGGTTTAGTTCAATTGATCCCCGAATAGCTTTGGATTTGACTGAATTCGGATTCTAGTATCTGCACCTTTCTGTATTAAGCTTTCCAGACGCGCGCGCGTGCACACTCACAATTCTTATGGAGGCTATCCGGAAGCAGGCAAGCAAGCTGAGGGAGCAAGTGGCGAAGCAGCAGCAGGTACTTTGATCTTATCAGTGATTCCATACTGGTATAAGTATTCCTAGCAGTTGAGTTGTTATTATTATTATTATTTTTTGGTAATTTTGATCGAAATGATACTGTGCTTAACCGAAGTAGGATAGATCACAACTTCAAATGTTACTGCTTAGATTATTATACCACATAATTCATACCTATTTACATATCTAACACCTAGACATTACTTTTTTACATTTATATCACTCAAATCTTTCATATGAAATAAAAGTGCTACCATTTTAACTTCTAAAAAGTGAAATATACCTTTTCATTGATAGACAAAGTGGCATGAATGTCAAAATTGAAGTATAGGTGTTAGATATGAAAAGCATAGAAATTGAGTGGTATGCATGCAAATCTTCCATTCTTTAAATGCTAAGGCTATCTGGCAGAGGAATTAGACAGGGTTTAACCTGAATTGATGCTAAATCTTGCCAGACGGTCAGTTTGAACAGATCAAACTAAATCCACAAATTTGATAAATTTGAATTTCATGAATTTTGGCCGTAAATCCCATATTTACTAATTTTTTTTGTTCGGAGAATTTAATAAATCCGAGAGAGCAAAGAGAAAGAATGGCTTGAACAACCACACCATTCCCAATGGTTTAGGCTAGGAGTGGAGTAGAGCGGAAGGAGGAGAAAGGTGGGAGCTTTGTTTGTATTTGTATGCCTCGAACCCATTGTTGCCTTCCCAGCTAACTCTAATCGCTACTCTATCGCGTGGGTTCGATCATGAAGGTGATGGCTTTTTGTGAAACCAAGAGATGGGGAGGGACAAAGGCAAGGGTTTCGGGAGAAAGAGAAAGGACCGGGAGAGGGGGAGTGTTGCAAGCAAGGGTTTCGGCCAGCGAGGGAAGGGGTAGATAGATTTGTGATATTAATTTACTTTTAAAAGTTAAATTTATTAATTTAATTGGTTAATAAACTATAACTATTTAATATATATTCAGATTATTTATAATTAGATAAATTATAAATATTCATTTAATAGTTAATTAATAAAAATAAATTATATGTTAAATTTTTATTTATGGAATAAAATTATAAGTAATTATTACTTAATTATTAATATATAAATGTTAAACTATTGCTTAATAAAGTTAGCTTAATAAAATTTTTATTAGTAATTAATTAATTTTGTGAATAATTAATTTTTTAGTAGCATAATTAGAAACAAAATTTAAATAAAATTTAATTAAATTTTAATTATTAATTTTTTCAAAGTAGTAAAATATTTAAAGTTTAATTATAATTTCTTATCATAGCAAACATAAAAGATCTTTAAATCTTAATAGTTGTCAAATAGTTTTACAAGATTTAATTGGATTTACTAAATTTTTTACCAAATATTTTTTGGGATTTTATTCTTCCAAGCTTTACTAAATCCGAATTTACAGGATTTACTAAATTCTACTAACTTAAATGCCATCTGTTATCAAACAACTCCTAAAGTTGTGAGGATTGAAGAGATCAATGAGTATTTGTTTCTACATATGTTACCAATTGCCAGATTGTTATTAAAGAATAGGTTTAATTGTGATGTATGTAATTTAATTTTTTCTCCAATTGGATTCACTTTTGACTTTAAGCTCGCGCTCGTTCAAACTTAGAGTTGGTGCCTTAGTTTTTGCAGAATGATAGGGAGTGGAGAAGATTATAAATCAAGAATCCATAATAAATAATGATAATTTCATATATGAACTCTTAAGTTTGTTGTTGAAATATGGCTTGAGATGTTATAAAAGCTACTTGATTCTCCTAACTATAAATTGGCAAGAAACTTGCTCAATTTTCAGCTGAAATGCTTTTCCATTAGTCATTTCTTGAAGTATGTAAATAGAGAATTTAACTTTTTGTTTAAGGTTTATGGGATTGGAAAAATATCCGATTAAGCACATTATTGTGTACAAATTACAAAACTGGGATTAATTAAAACAGATTAAACCGACCATTGATTTCAATTAAAAAATTGAATGTGATTGGGTGGATTTATCGACATGAGCTCGATTGGAATGCGTGCTTGATCCTACCAATTCACTATCGAAAGATCAATAATCTTTTAGAAAATATCTGTGGTTTGAGTTATTTAATTGGCAAAGGTCATAGCTATATTCAAGGATATCATTGGAAAAATGAGGATTAATAATGTAACGTAAGACAAACAATGTATGTGGTTTGGATGATATCATCTCCTTCCGCTACTCATATGTAGTAGAAAAATATTATAATTCCTTCTACAATTATCCCTTCCCCCTTCTAAGGAGCCTGCCAATTTTTTTTTGCCTGTTTTGAGCGACCTAAAGTGGGAACCAATTAAGAGTAACAAGCTAAGAAGAGATCCACCTAAACACTGCATGGCATGAATTGGGAGACCATCAAGGTTGGTTGTTTTACTTGATCTAGTTTCTTTTGATCGATGACGTCAATGATAAGTGGATGATCTTGATTAAGTATGATATGATAAATAAGGCATCACTATCCCCTTTCTACTTCTCAACTAGGGTGACATATGTGGCTCAATGCGCACTTAATCTCCTCATTCGTATTTTAGTGGATGGTGGATTCTTGGTTTCTGTAAGCTTGGGAAAGTTTAAATTGGCTTTGTTTATGAAGATGGAAGTTATGAGAGGGTGTTAGTGGAGGCTGCATTGAATGAAGAAGTGGCAAGGACTCTATAATGAAGGAGGAGGCTGCACTGAAGGTAGAAGAGGCTGTTGCAAATGTTGAGACTGCAACAAAAGGCGAATGTTGTGAAGAAATTGGAGACTGCATCGATGGATACCACAAAAGTTGATTCTTTTGTGGAGGAGAAACTTGCAGGTTAGGAGGCAATAACCACGGAGGATAAGGTCTTGTGTGCATGCAAGAGGAAGAGATCCCCAAGGGAGCATGAAGGTTGCCCAAACCTGATGAGCCTAAATTTTTGCCTTTGTTGACGACAATAGAGGATGCTGCAAGTAAAGTATAAAGTAATTGCTATCACTCTCTAGGGAAATGATAAGGTAACACCCTATCTATATTGTTAGCAAGGGGCATTTAGGAGGCTTGACCTTATTTGTCTTGAGTTTATTTAATGTATTGTCATTTTCTTTGCATGTTTGAGAAAATAATTCTAGAAATGGGTTCAAAGATGGCTTAATATGAGGCTAGCTGGAGTGTCATGTAACTTTGAACCGACGCATTTAGTCATTTGGACACATGCTTCGAGATCATCATCAAGAGCTGCAAGGGATTGTTCAAGACCTTCAAAGTGATGACAAGGTTCCAAGAAATATTTTCATGGGGCTAAGTCAGACTCCATCTCCAATGGAAACTCTTTTATTAGATTGTTTATGATACATTGCAGAACATTATGCCATTACCAAGTGACTCGACAGGTTGGTAGCCGGCCAAAAAGCTAATATTTCTATCTGTGGTCTCCACCATCATCTCCTACTTTGATGTGCTAGTAACACAAGATTTGCATTTAGACATAAGGGAGATGTCTTTTGAGACCTAACAACTTAAGGGAATGATTAAGGGAATGGTTGGGACCAAGTTTTGTACCGAACCGTGGAGTTGTATTCGAGGATTGAGCTACTAGAGAAATACTTTTGTCAGACAAGTGCCAATTAGCTCGGATTGCTTGTCCACAACATGAATAGGGGGTCAAATTAGGGCACCCGGAAATAACTTGTCGCCATAATAAGAAAAAAGCTCATCACCTTTTATCTGACTTTTTTCATATTTCCGAAGATTAAATTCAAAACTTCAAAATTCTAATTTGAACATCCCACCTCACAACCCATAACACACTACTCATCTAGAGAGAAAGACGCTTTTGCATTATTTTAACCCGAATGAACATTAGTCTAAGAGGAGTTATTTGTTTGGTTGAGTAATCTCCATTATCAACTCTCTTTCTAAAGAGAAAGAGCCCTTTAGGGCTAGTCTACTGCTTGAAAAAACATAAGGTTCTCTTTTTTTAAGGATCAAAATATTTAAAATATGCAATACAAGATATCATGCTAAATATCATGACAAAAAGATCATTATTAGAAATACTTTTGCTTGCTTTATATGGAAAATAGATGTGTTTATCTATTTTATTGATGCCTTTCATGGAAATCTCATATTTTGAAAATAATATTTTTGATTTAAATTTGTGAATTGTGCTTAATATTCATTTATTTCCTAATTTCTCTTGATTTATTAGATTTCGTACTGGCTAGAATGAATATACCAATTGATTTTAAAAAATATCAATATTTCTTTATGAATATTTCTTTATGGAAATATCATATCTGATTTCATACGAATATGGGAGGATTTTTTTATCTTTCTTTTTAGAATGCTTGATAGGTCAGGTATAATCTCATTGGTATATCCTTTTAGTTGAGTAATGAAAAACTTTCCGCTTTTGTTTTACAGGTGAACCGGTTTACACACCCTAACTTTTCCTTAATTAGAAATAAAGAATCACTATCATATAAATTTGTTGAATCATTCTTCAAGTTCCGCCTTATAACAACACTTTTTTAGTAAGTTTGATAAGCCAACATATAATTCCCCCATTAGGGCTGTTTTAAACTCTGTTTGTTCTGCTCCAATAATTCTTTTGATTGGCTTTTTATTTCCTTCTTTTTTTGGACCACCTTGTGTTTTCAACTTTGGGCTACTTACTAATTTATTTATCATTGTTTTGACCATCCATTTTTTCTACTGAATTCCATTCTTTTGAACTTGTTTCTTATAATTCTAAGCAGAACACTTTTTTTCACTGCCTAGTTTGTTATATGTAAAAGTGCAGCGTTTTGTGTTTTCTCCAATTTTGGAAGCATTATCAATATTGGGATTTGAGGTGGAAGAAGATGACGTGGGTGAGATGGATTGTGGAGTAAAAATTATTCTTTATTATTGGAGTGTGCATGGCTGATAAGGGAGTTTGATGAAGAAGTCGAAGTTTCCAACGACTATGAGCTTAATGTGCATAATATTCCCTTGTCGAAAGGGATCATCATATGAGAAACACTCGTAAAGCAAAGCCTACTACTAGCAAGGCAAGCTCTGCTCAGGAGCATTAGCCCAATCCTCGGCAAGCTCTGCGAAGGAGCAATAGCCCAATTCTCTTAGAGATCTGGATAGTACTTGAACACCCATATAAATCCTAATATTTTTAAGGCATGAAATAAATCCATCAAATTGAATTTCTTTCTTATTTACATGTATTTGAAATAAAAATATTGTGAGAATTCTTTTTTTTTTCACGGGAAGCGAATTTATGTTATCATTATTACACTTTTCTTACTCTGTTTTGGCTTCTTTCTCTAAGACTTTTCATGTTTTTCATACGTAATTTGTTGCTTTTGGCATTGAAATAAGGTCAAGGATATGAGTGCATTATATGGTCAAAACCAAAAAATGAATTGAATTGAATGCATTTGTGGGCCTTTTGGTTTGCTAAATAAAGGAATGCAATTTTAAAGGAATGCATTATAATTAAAATATAATATATTTGAAATATTTTGGAGTTGTTTACTTGAGTGAAAATTAAATTTAAGAGTTTGCATTTTTTATGTTTGGTTTAAAGAAAAATGAAATCAATGTAAAATAGAGTCTGAGATGGTGGTGACTGTTGGTAGGCAGGCAGTCAAGAGGCATCATTTGATGGTTGGTAGTGGCAGATGTGGCGTGAGGTTGTTGGAGAGGTGGCCAGTGGGTGCTTAGGGCAGACGACGAGCGACAGATGACAGAGGGTTGAGGTGGGTGGCAACAACTTGTGGGTGAAAGGAGGTTGGTAGGGGCAATGACTAAGAATGCGCGTTAGGCGACAACGGTAGCTTTGGGCAGCTATGATAAGGTTGGTTTGCAGTGCATTTAGAAATTTCTCAAATTTGACAAATTTTGAGTACATCGGTTTTGAATTGCAAGATGAATTCGTCGTCAAAATTTTATATTGCATTTCATTTTCATTCAGTCAAATACTAAAATTTTGAAAACCCCTAGATTTTATTTTTTTACACCTCAAATTCATTCAACCAGATATCCCCTTGGTTTTGTTATCAAATAACAATTTTTTCATCTAGATATCCCCTTGTAGTATTCCACCAGTTTTTTAATTTTGTGGCTAATTAGAGAGAGAGATAGTGAGAAGAGAAGAAAGATATTTATTATTTCGAGTTTGAAGCAAAATCTTAATTTTTAATAACTTTAGGTCTAATACTAAATTTTGGTTTGCTCAAAATTGAACTTCTTATAAATTGGTTTTTTTAGATCATTTTTAGCATAAGTTTAGATGATTTGATTTTTTTGAATTTTGAATTTTGGTTTTATTTGGTTTGACTAATTCTAAATAAATCTATTGCACACCCCAACCCTAGAAAAACCCACAAATAGATTAAGCATAGTTGCTCTCTTGTTATGAAATTAGTACGAGTGCACATCATTTCTTCAATAATCAATCTTAATCTCATCTTTCCTTTTAACTTGTGCAATAAAGTTGCTTACGCACAAGCGTAATGCTAAATTCTTGTTTGTTGTTAGTGATTTCACTCATCGCAATGAAGTTCTATCTTTCTTCTTGCTTTCTGGAAAAAAATAAGTGAACATAGGTTAGTAGGATAAATCTCAAATTAGTTGTAATTTTCAAAGTGTGGGAGAAAGCCAATGTGATACTGAATGATAAAACAAGATACTTGCTTCTACATAAGAATTATCCCAAACTCTTTTTGATGGCTTATTTGGGGTAATATTACTTGCATTTCTTAAGTTGTCATTCTTGGGTTGACAACATCCATGATGAGTTGAGCACATATCATGACTTTAGTTGCTCAACTAAGGGTCCTGGGGCAAGGCACCTGAGAGATGCTTGATGTTTCAGTTTGTCGAGAGCTATTAAGGATGGAGTAAATATCCACCAAGTGTGCCATCATGTTGGTTTTCAATAGAAGCTTTTAGGTTTTGATTTTTATTGGCACCACTTTGTAACTACTTTTTCCTCATGTACCTCTGTTTTTCAAATTAATATCTTATTTTATTAAATGAAATTATGCTTGGCTAAATACGTTGTTGGGCTTATAAATGGTTTTATGTGCTTGTTTGCTGTATAATCTGATTGAACCTTAATTTTGCCTCTATTTTTTGATATGTTCAATTCAGGGGTAGTCATTTTGGACATTGGTAACCTTTGTTTGGCTAAATTGTGGTGGTAAAGACATTCATGGATCTTGTCTTATGCCTTGGCTTGGTAGTCGATTTGTAATCATTCTGTTGGGTGATGTTGATGAATTATTGTATTCAATCTATCTGATTAACTTGATATTCTCGTAATAATTAGGCCACTTGGTTTTTCAAGGCAGTGCCATGTATGTCTTGATCACCATGCTTGCCTATAGAAGGTGTGGGATTCCGAACAATGGGCAAGTGTTTCTTCTTCCTTTATGCTTTCTTATTGGTGCTTTTCACTTGTGCATTGCCATGAGTTGATGAACCTTGGGGATGTGATGCCCTTTGCATGAGATTTCTTTGCAAGCCAACTGCTAGTATTGATGAGGAGCGGCTAGTGTTTAATAAAAAGATAGGCTTGATCTCTTTTGGAGAAGTATGCATCTTTCTTTGGCTAACAAGCGCGATGCTCACATCATTGCTTATAGTTTATATTTTTTACCCAGCACAAGTCTCCAATGTGATTGCACTGCACTTTCCTCTAAAGTTGGTCATCCTTTTGAGGGACTATCATTTGATCCTTATTCTATTGATCCTCCTTTCTATATTGCACGTTTTGGCTTAGATTCTTTATTAATAGAATCACAATTTTACCACTTTAAAAGCTCATTTTTTCTTCGAATTGGAAACTTTGGGCCATCATTGCATCATGAAGATGCAAAAGATAATGGATTCAATGAAGAACTAGAGAGACCGATACTTTATCATCTGATTGGAGGAGGGTTAGTCGACCTCAAATAGTCAACAAAATTTGACGCGCTAGATGTTGGAGGTCAAGCTTCTATAATTCTTCTTGGAGTTCCTTTCCCTGATAAAGGGAAAGGTGTGTCAACATCAAGCGAAAGATCCTTTCTCCTTGGCCACATTCTGGTTCTCTTGGCAGGAGGAGGTTAAAATTTTGAGCCATACTAGTAACTCAACACAACATTCTAATGTTTGAGAGTTGCAGGGCTCTTAAGTGGCCATGGATGGGAATCCAAATCGGTTCGAAGATTATCACTGTGCTTGACAGTGAGGTTGGTGTTCCTCTGAGTGTATGTGTTTAGGTGATGAGATCTCCCAGGTTTACCGATCTCTTGAATTCTCCGCTTACGAAATTTAGTTTCATGATGAGGTTCCTCTCCATATTAGGCTGCAATATGTCATGATTTATTAGTCCGACAATCGAGTGTATTTTGTTTCCACGTTCAACAATCCTTATATAAACCTTACATGTTCCATGGTTCTCTTATGGACTATTGTATGCAATTTACCCTTATATGGTGGCTTTTATCTGTTGGATGGGTGATCAAAATAGGGGGTTT
Organism: Papilionanthe hookeriana x Papilionanthe teres; assembly: GCA_022702705.1. NCBI lineage: Eukaryota > Viridiplantae > Streptophyta > Magnoliopsida > Asparagales > Orchidaceae > Papilionanthe > Papilionanthe hookeriana x Papilionanthe teres. The sequence continues at coordinate 31,456,960 of CM040424.1, read as the reverse complement.
TGGCTCTTAGTTGCCATTCAAAGACATACTACAACTAGATGCATGCACGGGTGCACATGATGGCCTGTCTACACCAACAACAACAAACCTTTATCCCACTAGTGGGGTCAAGTACATGAATCCTTTTTTACCATTGCATCCTATTGAGTGTCATGTTTTCATTTAATTCTAATATATTAAGTTCATTTTTATACAATTTGCCCATGCCTTTTTAGGTCCAGATTTACCTTTCTTAACATATGTCGAATCTAAAATATCTACTCCTAACAAAATCATCAGATGGTGTCGTTTAATGTGACTAAACCATCTATGACGACTCTTTAATCTTGTCCGCCACTGGAGCTACACCAACCCTATCACGGATATATTCATTTGGCATTTTGTCTCAAAATGTCAAATCACTCATCCAGTTAAGCATTCTCATCTCAGCAACACTTAACTTTGTTTTATGCTTCTCTTTTAAGGGCAAACATTATGTGCCATAGAGCATTGCAAGTCTTACCACCATATTAAAAAATTTTTCTTTTAGTACAAGTGGCACTTTTCTATTGTAGTCTGTCTTTGAATGGCAAGTATGAGCCATAAACCCAATATTTCAATCACCAACCCCACATGGTGGCTTATTCTGATGCGGTAAATTGGCTTATTAAGACCATTAATCTTCTTGCCCCACACGACTTTGTTAGAGTGAGAGGTGGATACTTCTAGTATGCTACATGAAACCTTGTGAGGGTAGATCAAAGCAGGAAGGAGAAAATGCAAATGAGGAGACGAGGGAGAATACTTGATGCGATTTTCTTATTCCATCATGCCTCTCGGATATAATCCCATACTCAACATATGAGAGTAGGCGATGCTTCTAGAGATGGGAAATTACATTGCTCGCCCTTATACTATACCATAGGAGTAATATAGGATATTCTATGCCACTTACATTATTACCCCCCCACACCTGATGGGTTTTGGAACAAACCTAAAGCTTGTATTGTAGCAATTGAATACCTTTTGGGCAACAGTTTGGCAAAGATATCAAATCGTTGATCTTGAGCATTGATGTAGTGAATTTGGAGAAAATCGGATTGTATTTGATCACGAATAAGGTGATAGTCGATCTTCATAGTATGAGCATGGAAAACTGGGTTCATGACAATAGTCATTGCCGAGAGGTTGTCACTTGAAACCTCTGTTGTATTCGGTTGGGCCACACCAAATTCAGTAAGTAGACTCTGTGACCATCGTCTATTGAATGTAGCCGTTTGAGTGCACTATACTCAGCTTCGATGGAAAATTGAGCAACTTTGTGTAGCCCATGATTTAGGTGTGTAGTGCCTAAGAATGTACAAAATTTGGTAGTAGACCTATGGTTTTCAACATCACCAGCCCAATCCACTTGTGTGTATGTGTAAGGTGAGATTACTCGTGATATTGATAACATAGACAGAGGTGCCGTGTAGCTATCATAGTACCCGCTTCATATGTTGAAAATGATAAGTGGTCGAACTATGCATATTTTGGCATAAGTTCCGCGCATGTGATAGTCAAATATTGAAGTGCTCCGGTGATTTTTGCAGAGTTCAGTCAGAGTTGTCATGTGTTGTGAATGCCACTATCCCTCTTGTTTAAGGCTTAGAGACCACGTTACATCAACATCATATCATATTGGGGAAGTATTTGACTGAGATAGAAATGCTTGTCTAGGAATAAGTTGTCCATATGTGACTTCGATGCCGAGAAATTGGGGAATCGGTCCATGATGCGTGGCTTGAAACTTTGAGCGGAGGCGAGTAGTAAGAGATCGAATTGTTGCCATACACTCTCCTGTGATTAGTATATCATCAATATAGATAAAAATAAAGGTGAGTGAATGTGTGTTATGCAAGATGAGCAGGGACAAATCTGTCTTGCTGATGCGGAAACATTCATTTAATAAAGAAGTCTAAAAATGTACAAAATCCGGTAGTAGACCTACGGTTTTCAACATCTATAGCCCAATCCGCATCCGTGTATGCGTGAAAGGTGAGATCACCCACTGGGATCTTGATACCGTAGTCAAAGGTGCCATGTAGGAGGTACCATAGTACCCTGCTTCATAAGTTGCAAATGATAAGTGGTCGGACTATACATATGTTGGCATAAGTGATTGATGGCAAATGATTTATTCGGGCGTGTGATAATCAAATGTTTAAGTGTCCCGGTGGCAAAGCTTGGTCGGAGTCACCATGTTTTGAGTGTTGTGGATGCCACTGTCCCTCTTGGTAAAGGCGTAGAGACCGCTTTACATCCCATCGTATCAGATTGGAGAAGTATCTGATTGAGATAGCTATGTCGTTCCATGAATCCATTGTCCACTAGAGTGACTTCGATGCTGAGAAACTGGGAGACCGGTCCAAGATGCTTGACTTCAAACTTCAAGTTGAGGCGAGTAGTAAGAGACTGAACTGCTGACATACTTTCCGTTGTGATTAATATATCCTCAATATAGATAAAAATATATGTGAAGGAATGCGTGTTATGCGAGATGAACAAGGAAGGATTTGTCTTGCTGATGTGTAAACATGCATTAATAAAGAAGTCTAAGAATGTACAAAATCCGATAATAGACCTACGATTTTCAACATCTCTAGCCCAATTTGCATTTGTGTATGCGTGTAAGGTGAGATCACCCGCTGTAATCTTGATACCATAGTTAGAGGTGTCGTGCAGGTACCTTAGTACCTGCTTCATAAGTTGGAAATAATAAGCGATCAGACTATGCATATGTTGGCATAAGTGGCTGACTACAAATGATATATCCGGGTATGTGATAGTCAAATATTGAAGTGCCCCAGTGATTTTGGTGGAGTTCGTTCAGAGTTGCCATGGGTTGAGTGTTGTGGATGCCTCTGAGATAGCTATGCTGGTCCAGGCATAAGTTGTCCATACGAGTGACTTAGATGTCGGGAGACTGGGTGACCAGTCCAAGATGCTTGACTTGAAACATTGATCTGAGGCGCATAGTAAGAGACTGAATTGCTGCTATAGTTTCCCCAATAATTAGTATATCATCAATGTAGATAAAAATAAATGTGAGGGATATGTGTTATGCGAGATGAGCAGGGACAGATCCGTGGAAACATTCATTAATAAAGAAGTCTAAAATAGTGGCAAACCATTCTCTCGATGACTGTTTGAGACTGTATAATGCCTTTTTGAGAAGACATGGCTGGGAAGTTGAGTCGATGTAACCGGGTGATTGTTCCACATATACAGTTTTGAGTAGCGTACCATAGAGAAAGACATTCGAGACATCAAATTGTAAGATGGTTCAATTCCGGTTCTAGGCGATGGTAAAGAACACAAAGAGTAGTCATCTTTGCCACCAGTTTAAAGGTCTCGTAGTAGTTGACTCCATATTCTTGATTATAATGGTCACATCTCAACTAACCCACCTGGTAGGGTCAATTATAGTTCGATAGTAGCTGACAATTTGGTCAAATGATCTCTCACCTGCACTCGTCTTGATTTTTATAATCAGGACCCAATGGTGATGGCCCATGATGAAATAACATAAAAATAGTTGAGTCCTATACATTAAGAAATGAAATTATTATGATATGACTTCTATGAAATAATTTTGCTATGATAATATAATTTGAACATGCTTTTGATTATACATGGGATTTTATGCTTACGAATTACATGTTATATTGCAGTTTTGATTTTTTTTAGACTAACTGTATCCAATCTCATTTCATGTTCTCTATTATGCTAGCATGTTATAATTTGTGTGTAAACATGTATAGTTTCATACGAGCATTCATATTATTTTTTCTCCATATATAAATTTTATGTTAGCCTTGATTATTTCTTTGAGTTCTTTATTGCTCATTCTTCGTTATTGCTTCCAAATAAGGCCAACGACCATTGGGTCGAGTAGCCTGATGTGTCTTTGTACAACTTTTGCATGAGAGATTTTGGTGTTTGTTCATATATTTTTAGGCACGTACTTTTATTATATTGGATTTAACAATTTTATATAGTTTTAATATTTTGGATGATATGATTTTCATTATTTTCAGTATGTATGCGAATGAATTATGAAATATAATTTATCATGTATATTGCGGCAATCTAGTTAGATTAATTCATTAAACACTGCGTCATGATTATACAAGTCAAAACGAGTGCCGGTGAGAGCTAGTCTGACCGAATTGTCTGCCTTTGTTCCACCTCAATTGACCCTTTAAAAAGGGCTAGCTGGGGTGTAACAATAAGGTTTCATAAAATTTAGCTCATAAATTGATTTAACCCAAAAATGTACTTTATTTGCCAAAACATGCTTAAAAAATGCTTCTTGCATATATTCATATTTCTAAAATGACCAATTTTCTCTTCAACTCCTCCTAACACTTAATCTTGATTTTCCCCTCTCTAATTTCGTGCTAAAACTCATATGGAAGCTTTCAAATCACTTTTGATGCTTCCGACAAGAGTATAGCTCCTTCGACGACCACCATAAATAAGAAAAACACAAAAAATAGGCATATTTTGATACAGAAGTGTGGGGAAGGAAATGAAAGTCTCAAATGATATGAGAGAGGAATTCACATTTACAAAAACCGCCACAGAACCCTAGATCGTGCTCTGCGGCTCCCAATTGGCTGCTCGTTTCTCCTACTAGCTCGCGCCCCATGCACTGTAGCAAGGGTTGCGACTCCCTTGCTTCTGTTGCACGTGAAACGAATAGGGAGGGGGATCATGAGAGAGAGGAGAAGGGATTCAAGAGGAGAAAATTGAAGCTCGAGACTCCCTTTTCGATTAAATGAAGAGAATAAAAGCCTTGAAGCGGTGGGGAATAGTGTGGGTACGAGAGAGTAAGGGAGGATTAGGATAATTAAAGATTGATCAAGTTAAAACTTAAAACTTCTCAATTTTATTTCTCTTAATCCGTTCATTATTCATACATGGTGCATTATATGAAATTGATCGATTACTTGCGTAGAATTTTATAAAATTATTTTCGTTGAATTCAAAGAGATGTAAAATTTGGGGTATTTCAAATTTGTCGAACTTTATCTGGTTCCTTGAAATTTGGTTGTTGCAATGACCTTACGCCACGAGGAGAGCTTTGTACCTTGTCAATGTCCCATTCTAATTATATTTAGTGCAGTACATCCACCTGCATCCAAGAATTGGTTGGTCCACTAGTGGTGGAACAAGTACCTAAGTGCCTTGAGCCTGGAGAGCAAAGAATTTTTCATTCATGACCGACTCCCTGATCGTCTGTGAACATGCTTTGTGGCATGTATATATGATGTAGGATCATGAGGGTGCTTGCATTGATGGAGGAGATTTAGTTTGGTAACTTGTTTCAAGTGCCTTGTCTTGCTTCGGGTAACCATTTCTTAAGTGGATGGAGGATTGGAATGGTGGGAGATTGGTTTGGTGGTGATGAGTTATCGGTTAGAGAAGGGATGCCTTTTTCGGGTGGAGCTGGGGATTTTTGTAGGTTGGAGGAACTTGGAGAAAAGGATTTGTTGTAGGAGACGGTTGCAGCTGGGAAGTAGGTAAAGGGGAGAATGCTTTGTTAAGGGAAGACATATTCATGGAAGGTGACAGGGCGGGAAATGAAGAGTTTCTCAGTGGTGATCAGCTGAGTACCCAAGAAATACACATGGTTGAAAGCGACATGCGAGTTTATGTGGTGCATAAAGTCTTAACTATGGATAGCACCTACATCCAAACACTTTGAGGTTGGAGTATGTTGGTTGATGCTTGTAGAGAAGTTCATAGGGGGATTTACATTTTGTGTTTTTAAATGCATTCTATTGATGAGATAGACTGCCGCAAGGACGGTGTCAATCTAAGAGTAGATGGGAGAGAGGCATCGTGGAGAAGGGTGCGTGTGGTTTCGATGAGATGTCTATATTTGCGTTGTGCTACCCCATTTTGTTCGGGGGTGTGGAGCATGATAATTGATGAAAAATGCCATTGTGGTTTAGGAAGCTTTGGAGTATGGTACTTTTGTATTCTCCCCCACCATCTGATTGGAGTATATGTATAGCAGTTTTAAATTGATTATGGAACATTTTAATAAATTAAATACACATGTTATCAGTTTCAGCTTAGCTTATCGTATGGAATACCCAACAAAAGCGTGAAAATTATCGACAAAAAGCAAATAATTTTTATAGCCTTGAGTAGATGAGATTGAGGATGTCCTTCATAAATTAGAGTGTATTAAATGCAAAGGAGTATGTATATGTAAAGTAGGAAACAAAAAAGGTTTTTTATGGATTTTATTGCAATTGCAACTATTAAATGTAAGAGTATGTATTTTTATGCCTAAGCTTGGTTGATGATTTGAGACGAGCTAAGAACATCTGGATGAGGATGATAGAGACATTTCTGTCAGAGGGTGAACTTCTTTGTGAAGGAAGCAAGAGCATGAATGGGAGGTGTGATGGTGATTAGATATAAGCCATCAGAACTGGTTTCCTGGAGTAAAGGTAGCTTCGTCCTGGGATCAAATCTGCTGAAGCCATTCAGGCCAAAAATAATAGCAACCTTGTTGTCATGACTCAATTTATGGACTGATAATAGATTGTGAGTGAGAGATGGAACATACCAAATTTGAGGTAGGAGAAGCTTACTGTGGGGTGTTAGGAGGATGCCATCGCTCATATGTGCTACTAGAATAGTTTTACTGGTGCCTCCGTGACTTGTTTAATACCAGTTGTCGGTGTAGTGAGGTGTAGGTGAATGAGATCCGAGTTAAGATGCACTGTAGTGCCTGAGTCCAGGACCCACGCAGAGGCCGTGATTTGCAAAGCTTTTTTGGTAGATATGTACTCAAGATTCGACCGACGCCAGCATGTCGTTGCAGAGTGACCAAACGTATTACAGATTTGGCAAGTAACTGAGACTCTTGGTATTCTTCAAGCCCCCTTGAATAAGGATCATTCTGAGCTCGGTCCCTATGCCGAGCAATGGAGAAGGAGTGATTGTGAGTGGTGAGAGCAAGTTGGGGGTTAGTGGAGTGGTCAAGTTTCTGATTGTCACTTATAATGTTGATCTCCTCACTACATATACGAGAGTAGAAGTCGTCTAGGTCCATGGGTTGCATTTTCGTACAAATTGCCGTATTGAAGCTTTGGTAGGTTGCGAAAAGCCCTTTGAGTGTGTAGAGAATGATATCCTTGGTGTCTAGTTTTCCACCAACAACCATGATGTTATCGACTAGAGCCTTCATGATGAACAAGTATTGTGTCATCGTTTGATTGCTCATTGAGGGCGTATGAAGTGCATTTGCTAGTTGGATGAGTCAAGTGATTCGTTGGTTGAAGTCTTTTGGCAATGGTGTGCCAAATCTCGACAGTGATAGAGAGATGCAATACATGGGGAAGGATTGGTTGAGTAGAGTGCATCGGTTAGGTTTTGAGCTATTAAGATCCATGAGGCAATATGAGGATTGCGAATCTGTAGATCTGTGATGCTCTCAGGCAATTGAGGAGGACAAAGTGTGCTGTCGTCCAAGAACCCTAGGTACCCATTTGCAGTGAACATCTTGAGAGCTTGTGCCTTCCATATAGGGTAGTTCTCAGCGTATAGTGGGACTTTGGGTGAGGTGTTTGAGGTTACTCATCAAGAATTTGAGGGATGGAGAGATAGAGACGTAAGTGTTCGTTTCCCTTGCTGATAGATCGAGATTTTTCTGAAGTCTGGGAAGTATACATTGCTTGAGGATCAGAGGTGCGTTGATCTGAGCAGGTCCCGATTTACTGGCAGTGATTGGCGAGAAGCAAAAGGAAATGCTCGAGTAATCTTGAGCTCAAGACTCCAATACCATGAAACCCTATGAGGGTTGAGTAAAGTAGGAAGAGGAAGCTACGAAGGAGACAAGGCATGCGAGTTGCTTATTCCATTATGCCTTTCGGATACAATCACGTACTCAATATATGAGTAGTTGATGCTTCTAGAGATAGGACATTACATTGCTTTCTCTTATACAATACTGCAGGAGTAATATAGGATATTCTATGTCACTTACATTATTACTACAGAAGGAGTAGCAGCGGTGTTTGGTCTAGGCATTGGAAGAAATGTTCCTTCAAGCAGAGCATATTGGTCAAAGAGTTTTCTTGGGATATTGCTCAGGTGAATGTGGGAGCTCTCTTACAGGCATTGGATTCTAGGAAGCTTAAAGAGGAACTTGTTCACTTTTGAGAGAATCTAGAAGTCGGAGGCTGCAAAAGAGGCCTTACAAAATAACCAATCATTCATTGCATCATCTTCCCTCAAGAAAATCATCATAGAGGTGGTAGCTACTTCGTTTGAGGAATCTGACATGTTTTAAGGGAGCATGGTCTCCACTTGGGTTGGGTTTCATCACCTTTCTATCAAAGATGGGAAACTCCTTCCCTGGGAGGTGTTGGTGGCTTTTTCTATGAGGCTTTCTTATTTTTAGGGTCACTTGAGAGATGTTCGATTATTGTATTCATAGGACTTCTTTCTACTATTTTGGTATTTCTATGCATAATGTTGCGTGTTTACACTTTTTTTTTCCTCTTTCTTCTCTCTTTACTGATTGAATATTTTTCTCTGAACATATCTTTTGGTCTATGGATGCTTATTATTAAAATGAATTGGGCTTCAACACATTGTTTTTGCTTGTAGCTTGAGATAGTTAATTAATATGGCTTTTGCGCATGGGCATAAACCCCTATGGGGGTTGTGATTTTTCATTTGGTTGAATCGGCAGAAAATTTTCACGGTTCAGGATGGAATCAATATTGTTAGTTGTCTGGACTTGGACTGATTGCAATGAGTTTTGAACCAGTCTGTAGAATAGAAAATTGCTTCCAAGTCCAGACAACTAAACTATTTTCTATTCTACCAAATGGACAAATTATGGACCAGTTTTTAGAATAGAAATCTGCTTTGCATTATCATTTTTTTTTTATTGCAATGAGTTTTGAATAGATTTTACGTTATCATTTCTTTTGAGGGTACTCTTATTCTTAAATCTGGTTATTAGGTTGAACGAGCCGCTTATTTGGAGTTGTTCTTGTTGTTAACCATTGATTATTTTTTGACATTGTTATTTTAATCTCTTTGTAACGATGAAAAATGTTTCTTTAATTACATTAAATATTTTCTGATTTAGCATTCACAATAATATTGCAACAGTTGATTGATATGACCCTGCTCAAAGTTTTTTACTTTTATTCTTCTAACTAAGCCCCAAGACTTTGAAATCTTATGTTTTCTCGTTTGAAGCTTCACTCACACTCTTTCTTTGATCTCAGAGCTCTCCTTCTTGAATTCATTTTGAACAGCTTCCCTTAATTTATAATGGCAACTGCTTTAAATAATAGCCTTGAGGCCTTCAATAGTTTGAGTTCTCCTAGCCTTCTTTTTTTTTTTTTGAATTCATTAAATATTCTTAAAAGCTTGTGTGGGACCAAAGATTAAAAATTTCATCCTTCAAGTAGCAAATAAAGGTGAGTTTCCCCAACACTTTACGTGATAATGAATTATGATTTCTCGAGACCAATTCAGAATTGACCTCTGATTAATCTTTTTTAAGGAAATTATATATATACTTAACTTTGGAGGCATACTTGTTCAAATCATGTAGAATTTGTTTGCGATTATAATCTTGTTGGTAATCTATATGAGAGAAAGGAAGAACCTCTAAAGCATGACTTCTTTAGGAGAACTTGGTTTTATTATTTTTTCTTGCCAATGCTATTTTCCTTGCTTTGAAAGGTTTTAATTTTGTTAATTTGCATTCATTGGTCTCATGAACTGAGTATATATTCTCAAGATATTAAATCCTTGAGCAATCCATTGATTATTTGTGTGTGGTGGAGGAAGTATTTGAGTATCTCCAATTTAGTTCCTTGACTTTGTGAAAATCCAAATGATTTATAAAACTCATGATATGAAATTGATCCCAATCAAGTCACTTAACCATACAAAATAGATTCAAAAATACTCCTGAAAGGATCATTTTGAATCAATATTGTATGATTGAGGGCCTAAAATGAAGAAGTATGATTTTTTAGGATTAAATTGACTACATACAAATAATCTCGAAACTATTTCGAAGTTTAACCCTATTCTCAAAGCCATTAAGTTGGTTTAAATGACTTAATGTAATAAACATCGTGTCAAGTAAAGAATGGTTGAGTATGTTATATTTTACATAATAAAATTTGTGCTAAAAATATCTTAAAATGATTTTTTATGTATCTCTCGGTTATTGTCTTATATGTATATGGAAAATTCGTTTGGAATAGGTCTCATCTTTTGTTTGATATCTTTGTATTCATGGGGCAAACCATCTAGACTCACCACATAGATTTGACAGCTTTCTTTCTCAATGAAGATCTTGTTGTGAAATGGAAAGTCCGAGTTTTACGGCTATACCTTTTTTGTTCGAAAGATTTTCAGGGCTAGGTATGATGCTTTTTTCTTCATAAATATCTTCAAAACATAAATATTTAAAATCAACCAACATTTTGTGTAATCTTTATAGAACGAGTTATAATTAAGTTATCAAGTAATTGGGACTTACATAATTACAAATGGATTAAGAGATAGGAGATTTTGTTTACTTTGGCTCATCAATTTTCATATAAGAAAACTCGAGCTTTGAAGTACTAAAGACAACTTCATTTAGTAAGTATCTGTCTACTTAAGAGCCTTAGCTCTTCTATAGAGGATATTATTGATTTCTTTCCGGGTCACTTCACTCCCTTTCGAGAGTAATTTTCAAATTTTACATGTCAAGAACAGTAATCTTAAGCTTAAAATAGTCTACATTTCTTTAATTTGTCGATTAGTCAATTATGATATTGTTTTTCTAACTTCTTTGTGTGTTAGCTCTCTTTATTGAAGTTGGTGGACTTCAAGTTAAGTATTTATTACCAATTATTTGATTGAACTTTTTCAATAATCTTCAATTTCTTTTTCCTCTCTCATTTTTGTATTTTTTAAATGCAAAAGAAAAGGAGTTTTAGAATTTTCGAAGGAATGAGTTCACCATGTACCTTATGTTTGTTCTTAAGCGATTTTTCTTGATACATTATGAAGGACTAGTTCTCCATATTCACTTGCTAAATTTTCTTTGAGAGATGAGTTTTCTCCATGTATCCACTGAATTTGTTATGAGGAATAAGCTTTCCGAGTATATTTTTTATGAGGACGAGTTTCTCAATCTTATTCACCATATTTATTTCAATGTTTTGTTGAGTTTAATGAGTTCGTTATGAACTCATCTCTTTGAACTAGTTAATAGAATATAATTTTCTACAACAAATCCTCTTTGAAATAGTTGATAGAATATTATATTCTATAACAAATCACATGAAGATAATTACTGTACTTGTTATTCTTTTAAATTTCAAACTTCTTTTTGACGCGGGGCTTTTGAACCAGCTGGTTCAGCAAGCTAGTAAGGATACAGGCTATAGCCGGTTTGGGAGGCAAGTCCAGAGTCGTGATCAAGCAGCAAATTGGAAGAGCGCCAATGCTGCCAACCCTTCCCTTATATTTCATTTTAATTTTTTTTTCTAGAATTAGGGTTAGGTTATCTTTGATTGTTATTGTCAGATTTTGTGTGGAATCTTCTCTTCTCTTGCTAGAGTTGTTCCGACGATGGGTGGTGCTTTAATTATATCTTGCTCCGAGGTGGTGTTGTATTCTCTCCTATGTTCCTCCCTAAAACTTCTCTTTCCCTCCCTTTAGCTGCTGACCGTCCCTTATCATCTCTGTTGTCCCTGCTGCCCCCCTTTCCTTACAGCAGGCTTGCTGTCTAGCCCAACCAGTTGCCAACTAGCACTCTGCCCCTTCTCTTATCTCCCTCCAACCCTCTAACAGCTGGCTGCACCCTTCTTAGCCGGCTGTCCACCTTTTCGGGCCCCAAGGCCCATACCAGGTGCTATCCTTGCGGTCTAGCTCGTCCCACCATCACCCAGCACTCCGCCACTTCTTTCCCTGCAGCTTTCTTACTGTCCCACTCCTCCAGCCCTTAAGCTGCTCACTAAATTCCTTCCCAACCTACCGTACACCCAGCAGCCCTTCCCCTAGCCGCTTTGCCAACGCCACCACCGTTCTCGGATCTTCTCTTCCGGCCCTAGCTGGAGGGTGTTGTTATGTTTTATTCCCGTTTTGAGTCGTGTTTGCAACTCTAATTCATTTACTTAATAAATTTTATTTTCGTTTCTGCTGTTTGAACTAGTTCTGGAATTACTTTTACAAAGAATTTACAATAATAGATTTCAAGAAACACTTCTTTTTCAAGAATATACAATCTGTAAGTCATTTCTGCTCTATTTTATTGGCACTGTGAAGCTTAATTTTATAGTTGCTGGGCTTATGGACAACTTGTTATTTAATAATGTAAGGTCTTTCTTAAATTGAACCTAGTATGGTAAGATTTGATTGTCTAGTATTTGCATCCAGTTTTTGAAGAGAAGATTTTCAGCATAAAATAGTGTTCTCAAACAGTTGAGTCATAATATATATCAACTCTTCTCATGCAGTACTTAAAAGTCTTTTAAAACAACAGCTTTTTGTGAAATCAACAATCGGATCTGCTTACTTACGCATGCATTACATAAGGTCATATTGTATTACATAAGGTCATATTGTTTTTCTTTTATTAATGGACGCTCTTTAAGTTTCTATGATGAAGATTGCTCAGAGAAATTTAGGGGTTGCTTTGAATTCATTTTTCTTGGTAAGTGCATTCACAATATAGGACGCCATTCTGATAGTTTCATTTAATGATCTTTTATTTAGAAAACATACTACTATATCCGCTCTTGACTCTTTGCTCACACTACTAAATTCGTTGAATGAAGAAATGAAAGAGAACTACCACCAAGATCTCAACTTTGTTGAAGTTATGTTTTGTTTGGCAGGCAGTCCTTAAGCAATTTAGTGGTCGTTTTGGGCATGATTCGGCCCTCCATGACGAAGCTGAACTTAAATGCCTCCAGAATCTTCTGGTGCTATATAGTTCAACGAGAGCAGCAAAGGTAAAATGACTATTTTTTATGCTTTTAACTGCTAAAAATGAGTATAGCCTGCACTAAGTTGACTGCTGATTTTATCTTTACTTCATTTGATCTTATTAGCATTTGCAACGGGATATTGCACGAGGAGTTGAAGCTCTAATATCTGTTAGTTACAAGCAAATCGAAATATGTAAGCAGATTTTTAACGCGGTTAAGTTATTTACAAATCTAAACTAATTGTTCCAATTTCCTGTATTTTGTAAATTTTCCCGCAGTAAGAAAGCTAGCTCAAGATTGTTGCAAATATGGAGATGAATATCATCAAGCTTCTGGGTATGCCCTTGCCAGGGCTTGTAGTGATTTTGGCAATTCTCACAATTTAATGGAGTTGGAGCGGGAGAATCTGCTGGCAGTTCTTGGTGAACAGGTAATCTGGCTTGTCAATAACTTTAGATAAATACTTCCGGCTAAGCATGAAACACATTTCAAACTTGGAGTTTCTTGGAAGTATGACCATAGGTATAAAGTATGATGTCATTCTTAGGTCTGGAACGAAATACTGAAATGATATGCTGGCTAAATATTTTTTGATAAATGCTTTTCTGCTTTTTAATTTTGAGATGGAACTTGAATCCGAGATTTAGAAGCTGCTGTGCAGAGTTTGAATTTCTTATACAATTTTCTAGTTGTCTCCTAATCCGATCTTCTAGAACCTTTCCCCTCCTTAATAGGTTTATGAACCTTTACGTGCAATGGTTACGAGTGCTCCATTAGAGGATGCTCGTCACTTAACTTATCGTTACAAGAAGATCAGTCAGGATGTTGAGGCTCAGGTATGATTTATTTGTCATAAATCCATTCATTTAATGCTACATGGCATGTATGGTAATAAATTGTGCCAGTTAGACTGCTGAAGTTCTAAAGCGGCAATTGAGGTCAAAGGAAGTTACTTCAAGCGCAGAAAGTGCTGCTAAGCTTCGGAATGCAGAAATGAAGTTATCTGAGCTTAGAAGGGCTTTGTCAGCACTGGGAAGAGAAGCAACAGAAGCGATGCTATCAGTTGAAGCTCAACAACAAGAAGTGACTTTTCAGCGGCTTCTTGCAATGGTATTTCTTTCTTTGCTGTAGAATGTTAAAGATCAGAGCAAGTATAACATTGCTTGCTGCTTTGTTTTCTTGTCTTAAGGCATGCTTATTAGCTCATACGATGGTCTTGAGGAGGAAAATTGCTTGAGATGGAATCTGAGAAAGAGTTTTCCCTTTTCCATACGTTGCCGAGTTTTTATCCAAGTCGATGAGAACTGTTCTTGCAGCTTGATATTACCATATGCAACATAGTCAACAAAATTTATGTGCTATTTGATAAATTCTAAAATAATTAACCAAAATGTGTAGTATAAAAAATGAGAATTAACCAAAATGCATAGTATATTAAATAAAAATTCAACAACATTTAATAGGTTCATCCATAGGTAAACTGTAATTTCAACAATTTTTATTTATAAAAAGAAAATTAGTAAATCTGTAACTCCTTATATATGAAGTTTACACTCGTTTTGCATATCTTGTCCGCCATTTTTATGGAAAGGGACAAAAGAATCTAAAGAAGTGATACTAGCAAATTGCTAGATAATGTTGAGGTGACTGGAGGCTTATAGTGCTTTAGCAAAGGTGCTTCTGATATGCTATTGGACATTTCTGCCACACATTTTCCCTTACGAAGCGTAAGCTTCTGTGGCACCAAGGTCAAATTTGTCCGGCTTCATCTAGGTTTCCTCTCCTGGATATCGTCCAGCAGAATTTAGTGTCACGCAGTACGCAAAATAAAATAATGAAGATATGCAAATGCCTAGTGGTAGTAACTATTATCAAGCTAGTCTAGCAGTTAACTGGATAAACCTTTTGTGGAAAACAGGTTTGAAGAGGAATAATTCTTTGATTTCATTATTCACATACAAGGTACCTATATATAGGGAAAGCAATCCCTCCTAATTTACCAACTTACCAAATATATCTAACCTAAATTAAGGAACGAAATAATTATAAAAATAAAAATAAAATAACATATAATAGGAAGGGAATAAACTATTCAAAGGTTTTAAATATTATCTCAATCAAATCTTTTAGGGTCTGGAAGTGGTCTCCCAACCCACATAGAGAGAGAGAGCATGATCTTCTTAGATTTTTACACTACCCCTTAAGTTGGGTCATACTTGCTGTAGAGACCAATGTTGGTATTGAATTTTGAGAATGTACTTAAAGGAAGAGCTTTGGTAAAGACATTAGTAACTTGTTGATATGCCAGGATGTAGCTTAGTTGTATAATTCTCCCATGAACCTTTTTAGAGGTGAGGTGTCTATCAACTTCATTATATTTTGTCTTGTCATGATGCACATGATTCTTGGCAATACTAATATCTTTTTGGCTATCACAAAACATATTTATAGGTCTATTGGAGGTACATTCCAATTGCCTTAACAATTTCAATCTTGATTCCTTCATAGATTCCAAAGGCAAGTTGAAATATTCATCTGTATTATCAGTTTTAATTTATGAATTTTGCCTTGGAATTGAATTTGAATCATATTATGGAAGGTTTGAAAATTTTGAATTATTTTAGATTTCTCCTTAGAAATACTCAAGTGGTTGTGATTGTAGTGTAATTGTCAATAAATGAGACAAAATTTTGGCTACACTTGAGGTTTTCAACTTTGAATGTTCCAAATATCATTTTGGATAATGACAAAACGGTATGAGGGTTTGTACTGGGTCAGAGGATAACTATTTTTAATTTGTTTAAAAAGTTGACAAATCTTACATTGATAAAAATTTAATTTTTATTGATAAACAAGTGAGTATGCAAATTAGAAATATAATTGAAGTTAGGATGACCTAGGCTACAATGCTATATTAATACCTGATTTTCGATAAACATGAACTCAACAGACTCAAAAATTGACGTAAATATGGTGGTGTGTTCATTTTTGTATTTAGAGAGTGATCCGTCGCAATAATGTTTGAGTGTGATCCGTCCCAATAATGTTTGAGTGTGATCCGTCCCAAGTCTCACCGTTTAAATGTAGAAGCCCCTTGATAGTTGACTAGAGTATTGATGTCTCCGATCATATGATCAGAAGCTCTTGAATCTATAATTCATGTTCTAAATCTCACATTACCGGTAAGATGGGAGAATGATATATTACATTGGTCTGTCATGAGTTTGGTGTGATGCTCTGAATTACCTCCAAAGAGTTTTTTCAGTACTTCAGGCTGCTCCATGTGGAATGGTTCAACCGAACTTTCAAATGTAGTAGCAGCACTAGCCTTTTTCTCTTGATTTTTCCTTTCATGTTTAGGTTTTCAGTCTGCAGGTTTCCCATGAAGTTTCCAATATTTGTCATTCATATGCCCAATCTTTTTGCAGTAGTCATATATGAGGTGATTACTCTCGTGCTTTGAGTCATGGAAGGAATTATGAGTGTACATGGTCGAGCTTTCAGTACTTGCTAAACATCTGTTTCAGTCAATTTCAGCTTCTTCTATTCTCTTCTCTTCTAACTTCAGTAAAGGCTTCACGGGGTAGATGAAAGGGGCTTTGTTCTCATGATCTTTCCTCTCTCCTTATCCAATTCTTAAGTAAGTCCTCCTAGAAATTTGATGATTCTCTTCTTCTCGATAATGGATTTAAGTATAACATAATGTGAACATTTTTACACATGTTTTAAACATGTGCAGTTGTAATTAATACTTTGTCATGCTGTTGAAGTTTTTGGGTGGCGCTTAACTCTCTTTAACGTCTCGTTTCAGTTTCTAGGGGAAGAAGAAATGAAGAACCGAGGAAGATAATGTGAAGAGTTAGGAATCAAACATATAGGGAGAGGAAACCAAACAAAAGGGAGATGAAGTGAGAAATTGAGAAATTTAAACGAAGGTCGAGAAGACAAGGAGGTAAACTCGCTTCTAAAATATCAAAATTGACTTGTATCAGGTAGGGTAAGGCAGCGACATAATGCTCACATGCAGAAGAAAGGAAGCAGTAGGAAGGGAAGCTCTATGAGCTCGATTGTACCCTAGCTGACCATTGTAAAAGTGAAGAGGAAGAAAGGAGAATAGCAACATCGACAACGTCAGTGTCAAGCAGTGGAGGCGGTGGAGATGGTGGCAAACAGAGGAGCTGACGTCAATTACGAGCTGCCAAAGGGGAAGGAGTTGTGATTCAGATCTAGCATGCAGAGAGGAAGAAGGGAGAAGAAGAGATGAGCTCATGCGGTAGGGAAAATTGAAGCGAGAGAAGCTTTCGTGCTAGATGACTGAAAATTGCGTTGCTCGACTGTCAGTAAGGTTATAAGGTGAGTTGTAAAAATTCTAATTAAAACATTATACTTTAATATGTATGTATGCATGTGTATATATATATATATATATATATATATATATATAGTATTACATAAAAGCAAAATAATGAAACTTAATAATTAAATAATGTAAATTTAATAGCTAATGATAACTAATTAAAACTTTATAATATGATTCCTTATGTTGAGGCTTCCCATTTTTGAATAGTCGACGTCGAGGTAAACCAAATGACAAATTAATCGACATCGATGTGTCTACTTATATCCCATTGCTATATTTTTTTCTTTTCGACTAAATGTATTTATCGTTATTGTTATAGTATTGTATACTCATGATTTAGGGCTCTTATTTTGCTCATATTGTAAGAATTACTGTGTGCTCAGTTTTGTTTTAATTATCATAGATATTGAATCTTATACAAGAATATTAACTGCTATGCAAATGAAAATGATATATTTATTAGTAGAAATTGATATTTTTATTATTTGATTATATGTGCATGATTGACTATTATGGAGTCTCCCTTTTATGGTACTAGTGGGAGAACTCTAAGGTACCCGTGCACATATATGAAAAATGATATTTAAGTACCATAATTGATATAAATTTTTAGACGTTGCTCCTGTGACGATTGTACAAATATAAAATAATATATATATATATATATATATATATATATATATATATATATATATATATTGTTGATATAGTAAGATTTTTTTAATAACATCAAATATTTTTATTGATCTATCAAAAACTTAACTGCATGCATATTACTTTTTTCTTATATTACTGTAGTTTAGGAGTATGAGTTTTCACCGACTTTTTTAGCTCATTGTTATTTTAAGCTAACTTTTTCAGGTTAATTAAGTGATTAAAAGATAGGTGATAGAAGGAAAAAATATTTATAGAAAACACGAACAACCAATAAATAGTAAATTTTCTTTATATAACTTTAATTAAACTTGATTAGCTCCACTTTCATTTCTGTTAATTAGTAAATTAATATAGAAAACTTACTTCCTGCCATCCGACCATCTTTATCTGCTGTGGTTAATTCTAAGTCCTAGGTTGGGTCGTGACACTCTCCTTAACGCACGTTAAATAACTCTGCAGTGTTTTCAGTGTTGGAATTTGTTTCTCTGATAGCCTCTCAGATTTTTTTGACAATATTATAGAGCAGAAAATTTTCTTCCACTTCAGTGGTCATTGAGTTGACCAGCCGATACATAACCATATGATCTTGATTCTTCTGCATGCGTTATTTGGGGTCGATGATCTCAGGAACTGTGACTTCTCCCGTGAGATGTTCCTCTTTCCTTCTACATCAAACGTACATAAACAATGATTGAGACCATTGAAGGTAGTTATGGCAATTTAGTTTATGATTTGTAACAAAGTTAGAGAGTTTAGCAGTTGTTTGGACAAAACCTCTAGTCTATGTTTCAAATTTAACCTCTGGGGGTAGAAATTGAAGTATTTATGCTGAACTTGGTCATCAATCGCTGCTTGCTAAGACTTTCACTGTCTTTGCTTTATGTGAAATTTTCTCTCTACTTGCTGCAGCTTTGGTTCTGCAGCTCCCGCAAGGGCAGTCATTTCCGTCGAAGAGCAAATTCCCAGACCGCATCTGCCTATTAACTTCCTGATGTCGGTGATTGAAAGCCGGGGTTTGGTGGAAGGAATCATTGCTTGCAGAGGGAATGATTTCTAGCCGGAGGAGGGCTTACAACAACGAGTTTTGTAAAAATATGCATTTACATTACTAAATCATAAATGCACAAAAACTATGCAAGTATACATCTATATTGTACAAAAAGGAGACCTATCATTAACATGTATGGTAGACTAATCCCTATCATTATCTATATGCATAAAAACTAAAGAACCGCTAAGAGCGTGTTTAGCACAAAAATGAGCTTTTACATTCACGTGATGTATGCACAAAAAGAACTTCCAGCGAGGCAATTCCTGCTGCAAGGAAGAGCTGAGAAAGGGGTCTACAGGGATTTTCAGCTCCGGTAGAGTAAATTTCCAGTTGAAGGTGGCAGGAGGGAGATAGTTATTGTATTAGATTTTTGATACCACGTAGAAATGAGTTTGGAGAGGAATAAATCCTTGATTTCATTATTCACATGTAAGGTGCATATATATATATATATATATATATATATATAAAAGAAAGACAATCCCTTTTAATTTACAAAGTTATCACATATGTCTAACCTAAAGTAAGAAATGAAATAATTCTGAAAATAAAAATAAAACTAACATAGAATAGGAAGTAATTAAATTAATCGAGGGTTTTCTAAGTTGTCCCAATCAAATCTTCTAAGGTTTGGAAGTGGCGGACCAGCCCACATGAGAGAGAGAGAGAGAGAGAGAGATGGATCTTCTCAGATTTCCACACGTTTATATATAAATACTTCCTTGTTAGGGCTATATTTCATAATCCTCTCTCATCTTCCTTGGCTGGCTGTTTCTTTGCATTTCTCTACTTTGTAGCTCTTATGCGTGGAAGCATTAAGATTACGAAGTTCATGCAATTGATTTATTGCACTAGACATGCACTTCACTCCCTTTAATGGAATGCTAGAACAATTGCATCCCTCTCGTATGCGCTTCAGTCTTTTTTTTATATGGCATTGTTGACCTCATTTTTAGTGAGGTCTTAGCATTCTTCACGTTAGACCCTAGGATCTAGCTTTAGGAGTTCCTTACTGACCATCCTAGCGGACTAGTCATGGAGCCCACCTCCATGAGAACTTCAACCAGCTTCAGACCGATTTTGTAAGACCTCGCATGAGTAGTCCGAAGCACTCGACTCTTTGTTGCGAGAGCTAGGGACTAACATGTAGAGGGCTCGAAAATGAGTTCCCATAGAGACGGACGGCGCCAGGTGAACCGCTTCATGACTTGAATTCGCGCGCACCACGACTTGACACATTTTTTGGCTCGACCGTCGCCGAACTTTTCCGGACGACCCCAGATGACGAAACAGACCACACGGGTGCGTCCGGGACGTCGACTTTGGCTAGAAAGGACACCCGTATTCTTTATGGTTTACGCATTTTTTTTTAATTAGCGGGGCACGGGTTCGGACTCGGCCGGGTTCGATTTGAGCCCGACACGAGTCGAACACGAGCCGAGGCTATTTCAAATTTCGGAATTTTAAAATTCAAATCGAGCTCTTTAATGTCATTTTAATTGAATGTAATTAAGGATTAAGTTTTTCCAACTCGGCCTCCAACACACAAGGAAACCATTTAATTGCCCGCCAAACCCAGCGCAACGGCTATCGCAGAGGAGCGGGATACAAATCCCGCTCAATGGAAAAAATTTCGGGAGAGCTCCTTTTCCCTGCGCATGAACGCCTGTTTCCCCTATTCACCTGCTCTCGCCCGACCCCCGCGCTCGCCCCAGCCTCGCTTGCCTGCTCCTCCTTCTCGCGCACGACGAAGCAGCCTCCCGACAGAAACCTTCTCCTCGCCTATTCACCGCTCGCTTGCATCCCCTCACACACGCGACAGAGAGCCCGCTCCTTCAGGCAACGCAGAGAGAAGCCCCTCTCCGCTCGCTTCCTTCCTCCTCTGCACGATAGCACTCGACCGCTCCCTCCTCGGCACTGTAGCCCTCGTCCCTTCTTCCCTATTCGCCTCATCCCCGCTCTCGAGAGATCCGGCGCGCCTTCCTCTGCATCGAGAACCCACCTGCGTCACCTTCCCGCTCGCCTCACCATCGAACAGGAACCCCTGCCTGAGACCCTTTTATGCTCGCCTTTCCTGCACCAAAGCCGTCAACCTCGCCTCCCTCTCTCGACCTCTCCCGTTCAGCACCAAAGCCCGCACTCGCCTGCTCCTCCTTCCCGCGCCAAATAGCCGTTCGACTCCTCTGCCTTGCCAGAAACTGCGCCGGATCTCTTTGTTGCCATCCTGTAGCATTTTCTGGACTCCCCGCTCAAGGTCGTATTCTTCTAACTCTTATTTTATCCGATTCTATCAGCTTTCTTTGCAGTGAATTGAGATGCTTGGATTTATGTTAATTTTCTGCAGGAGGTGCTTAAATATAAATCATAATCTGTTATGATGAATTCTCTTTAAAGTATTGAAAGATTTATATGCATACCACTCTATTCATGTGTATTCACGTCTCTAGCATCTAAACTTTTAATCATATGTTGTCACAAGGCTTGCATATCATGCTAAAACGATTCTCAAACACTTTACAAGTCTTGAACCTAAGCTTTACATTTGCATTTATAGCGCCCAACGAGTGTCACCGTTTCGGAGAAGATTTAGGAGTTTATTTGGGTACAATATTTTCATTGTTTTGGAGAGTTTTGTGAACCATTTAAACATCATTTTGTTCACTGTTTTAAAAATATTTTGTGCTCAATTTAAAATGCCGATTTCTTTACTACTTTTGGAAAGCTTCATGCTCCATTTAAATGCTCATTTGTTCGCTATTTTGGGGAGTTTTGTTGCTCCATTTAAATGTTAATTTCCACACTGTTTGGAGACATTTGGGAGCCTTCTTATCGCTGTTTGGAATCATTTAAATGCTGTTTGGAATCATTTAAATTGTTGTTTGGTATTTAATATTGCTGTTTGGTGTTGTTGGAGCTGCAAGAACGCCTGGGGCTGCTGTAGGATGCCACTAATTGCTGAATACTCGCTGTAGGAGGCTGAGGGGGTAGCTGCTTGATGTTTGGGATAGCTGTTAGGAGCTGTTTGAGAGCCTGAAAGCTGCTGTGAGGTGCTGTGAGAGGCTTGGAAAGTGCTGTAGGGGTGTTTGGGTGAGCTGTTAGCTGCTGTAGGAGCCTAGAAAGTGCTGTCTGGCCCTTAGAAAGCGCTGTTTAGTTGTTTGGAGCTGCTGTATGAGGCTCTTAAGTGCTGTTAGTTGCTGTGTGAGGCTTTTTAGTGCTGTTAGCTGCTGTAGGATCCTATAAAGTGCTGTCTAAAACCAATTAATTGCTGTTTGGACC
The DNA here is from genome assembly GCA_022702705.1 of Papilionanthe hookeriana x Papilionanthe teres. Lineage (NCBI taxonomy): Eukaryota > Viridiplantae > Streptophyta > Magnoliopsida > Asparagales > Orchidaceae > Papilionanthe > Papilionanthe hookeriana x Papilionanthe teres. Next base: position 31,434,612 of record CM040424.1, on the reverse strand, counting down.
GTCTAGAAGCCATAGGATCACTACCTAGCGCTTAGGACTGGTGTTTGGAGCGTCTAATCACTACCCCGAGTCGTAGGAGATCTTAGAGTCGCCGCATAGGCTTGCTAGTTGCAGCCCGGGTCGTTGGAAGCCTTAAAATTGTGATTTAGGCCCGGTTCACTCGTATTTTCCTCCATTTTGGCTTTTGTTTGTGTTGGAAGTGAGCCGGCCTTCTCCTTTTTCTTCGTTTATTTTATTTTACTTTATTTTTGTTATTGTTTAAAACGGTTAAGTCACAAAAAAAAGAGAATTTCTGATTTAACTTAAGGAAGGGTAAAACATTCTTAATCAGCTGCAGACACGATTCACGGCGTATCTTCCATAGACGCTAGGACGCGCGCACAGGTGAGCAGCGTCCGCTAATCCGCGACGCATAGACTTCACAGGTCTTGGGCACGCACCCACAGGTGAGATTCACTCACTGAGTCCTCGGCGTAAGCCACCAGGCTTTAGGAGCACGCACAGGTGAGAGTCACTCACCTAGCCCTCGGCATAGGATTCCTGAAGCTTTAGGAGCACGCCACAGGTGAGAGCCGCTACCTGTCCATGACGTAGGACTTACCTAGCCGCAGGAGCGCACACAGGTGAGATTCGCTCAGCTTAACGCCCAGCTGCATGATTCCTAGAACCGGGGATCACGCACTAGGTGAGAGCGCGTCCACATGACCTTCGAATGCACGATGCACTAAACATCGATCCTAATTCGCAGGTGCATTAGAGACCTTAGACACGGGAACGCACCGAGGCTTAATTCACGCCATCGCTAATTAAATCGAATAATGGAATTCAGAAATGAGCAACCGATAATGAAACCCGATGCACGGGATTTGAGTCGAGCATTACAGCTCGAATCACTCACGCGATTGGGGACATTTATTTTGCACATATGGATCATCGGATCGGGTGTGAGTGCGAGGTGCAGGTGGCGGGCGATGATAATAATCTTTATGTGTGTTACGCGAAGGATACGAGGGATACGAGGGATAATTAGAATAGTATCTCTACCTCGAGGATCCTCAATAAGGGGAGAGGAAAGGACCAGATGATATTATTCGCCGACTTCTTGGTTAGAGTGTTTCTGAGCGATCTTAGGTCGTCGATAGTCTAACGCGATTAGAGTGGTAGCGCATGGACTATCTTGTTTTACTGAAAATATTCTAAAACAAAAATAAAAATCTCTTTTGTTTGTTAAAAAAAACTTCTACGTAGAAAACTTAACAATGACTTTTGCATGAAAATCGAAAAATTTTGTCCTTATAAAATATATAAAGGTCAGTGGTTAATCAGCTTGGATTGGGTTAAGGACTACCTCGCTTAGATCGTCGGGTTGGTAACTCTTATCCAAGTCGGGAAGCACATGATCAGGCTACGAGCCCTACCTCCACTTGATGTCTTATACCGGGTTCCGGTCTTACGTATGTGATTACGAGTTTTATTTGTGATTTCTACGACTCGTTTTTCATTTTCGACTTTTATGTCGTGTTTATCAGCTCAGTTCTTTTCTGCGAGTTCGTTTAAATCCATTATAAATCATACATCTTCTGCAATCTAATCATCTAATGATAGTAGGCGCTGGGTACGCGTTTATATTTTAAGTCTTTATGATTTCGTTTGTCTCTTTCTTTGTGACTTTCTTTCAAGTGACTTTTATTTGCGAAGTGATTTCTTTCTTTGCGAGTTCTTTTCAATACGCTTTACATACTTCGATCTATATATTTTGCGTACGAAACACGAAGCCGAAACAATGAAAAGAACAAAACAAAATCAAGCTCTAGCACGAGACATTGGAACACACTGACAATAGCCAACTTGAACATTAGAGCATTAGGATTATTACTCAATGAAAGCTTGGAAGTGACTAAGTGGGCAACATGAGCGAGGAACTTGGATCGAGAAGCAAAGGATCTTCTTCGGCAAAACTTCTTTCTGGTTTAAATGACAACGTATAGGACTTCGAGGTAGGCTCGTCCAGCACGATGTAAACCCTCGTTCTCCTTTTAGGCACACGTGCAGCCAGTGTTGCACGGCGTAAGTCTGACTCGGCTTTAGGTTCCGAGGTTGTCGTACGGTACGACGTAAACGCCTCATATCTCTGCGGGTTATTTGCGTGATTGGGTATTATGCGAGTGTAAGTCCGAAATAATAAAATTGGCGGGATTAAACGATTAAATAATGTCGTCTCAGCACGATGCCACACTGTAGGATAGTTGGGAAGTCAGCTGGGGTTCGCCTCGGATACGTGACATCCTGCGCTTCTGTTTCGCTTTGGACTCCTGGAAATAACTGTTCAGTTGAGCCACTCCACTTGCTTTCACGTCCTGCGTGAAAACCTAAGCCCTGAGTCTCGAAGACGAGCCAGCGATCGTTATCGAGGTTTTCTCGAGTGACACGGGTCGTTTGAGATGTAATGCTTATGAGGACTGCATACATGAGGAACTTGGAGCCGGAGTAAAATAAGCCTACTCTAGTTTTTCATTAGGTAGGGGAGCTTATCGGTCGCACGTAAAGGTTCGCGAGATCGAACGGATGTCACGAGTCGTTTAGATTCGTATGATTGGGTCTACAATCGCGAGATGCGATTACTTTTCGAGAAGGTGTATCATTTGTGACATCGAGACACGATTATGCAAGTGCTTAGACGAAATGAGATCAGGGCGGTCTCATTCTTGACTTAAAATATGCTTATTTTCAAAACTACTTTCAAAATCATATACCTTTTTATATTAAACTAAATCACCAAATTTTTATATTCTTTTAAAAGCAAAAAAATGTTGGCCGACAGACATTAGTGACATGAAGATGTATGTATATATTATTTTCATTTTTGCGTTTTAAGATCATGTAGGTATTTGTGAATCAGAGAAACTATTTTTGAAACATTTTAATGTTGTGAAAGTTTCATATTTTGCTCTATTCATTTGTCTGGTTAACCTAGTCATACAAATATATGAACCTTCTCAATCCTCAAGCAATATCTATTGTATTAGTTGTCTCAAGTAACATCATATTTAAATGCTTCATCTTACTTTATAGTAATTGGTGTAGAATATAAAATGTCCAATATAGTTATACAATTTCATGTTTTGTCAAACGATTATGAGATTTAAGAATTCATGATCCCTCTGGCATTTTCTTTTCCTCCTTTTTCTATTGTAATGGTGTTCCTGTGCAGCACATCTATTGCTGATGGCACCTTGGCATTTTCTTTTATGGTATTGAAGTGAATGAGCATTTTATAACTTCATTTTTCTCTGTTGGTCTAACTTTCCACACATCTCGTCAAGGTTGATGCTGAGAGATTGTTCCATCAAAAGGCTGCCGTTGTTCTGGACAAACTCTATGATGAGGTAATACTTCTTCATCTTAAGGACATTTTGAAATTGAAACTGTGCAAAAGATTCTTGAGCCTTAAATGCTCGACAGTTGTTGCTGACTTGTCCTGATTGCATGCATATTTTTTTATAATCATACTGGTAGTTTATTGTATACTTTTTTCGTCATAGATGGTTCAATTAAAGCATCAGGATGAATCTGCTTCAAAGTTTACTAGTCCGACTAAACAGCATCCTTCATCTGCCAAAATTGATGCCACAGTTCCAAATGAAAATATTGACGTTAGTAACAGCCAATCTAGTAGCTCATTTGCAGATTCTGAGAATGCAGCTGATAATATCAAGCCCTATCATTCTGCAAAATCCCCAGAAAACAAAACTTATGAGAATCTGAATGACAAGGTAGATTTTTCGAGGGAGATTCCTGCTAATGGTCAAAGTGACACAAATTATGTCGCAGAAGTAAGGCTCTTCACCTTATCTGAAAACTATACTCTGTTATTAGTGATTTTGGCATAAAAATAATCACTTCTGCTGAGATTATGCAGGTTTTTTTTTAATATATTTTTTGATGATAAAATATGAAGTTGATTACATAACTTGTCATCTATTCTTTGATTGGTTGATGAAATAAATCTTTAATGTAAATTTGGAAGCTTGCTTAATTCTTGGTTCTTATGAATTAAATCTTGTGTTGAAATGTGCAAATCGAATATTACTCGAGTGGTTTGATGAGATTGCTAACCATTTTAATCATTAACTCTAATTTTAATTTTACTTCTTTTATTAAAATTTGATATCCAACTTCAGTCTATATAATAATATGTGAAGACTAACTCTAACCTTTATTATTTATACAATTTAATGTACAGGCTCTAAACCCTTCTCTTAGTCTTTCCTTAATGTTTAAGCAAAAGAGAACTGCGTTTAATTTTGAACTGTTTTAGTTGTGTTTCTCTACATAATTGCATGCATGATGCATGTTCTCTTTTAATGTTAACAAGATTTTCATATACTTCTGTGATGAAAATCTTTTGATTTATTTTCCTCTCCTCTAGTTTGTTTTAATTGTAACGAGTGGTATTAATGCCCGTTCCAACGTTGAGCTTTGTATTTGAACCCTAGGATGAAGAGTGTGATCTTTTTTTATCTATGGGCTTTGGAAGGTGCATCTCAAAGGAGTTGGAATAGGTTAAAATGAAATTGGGTTGATAGTTATTAGCGAGTTCCTCTTCATGTTAACAGTGACAAAGCAAGACCTTGCATTTGACTCTCAAACTTCGTTTGTCAAAGGATATGTTAAGCTGTGGAGTATGATTTTTCTCTACATAATAATTGAGCTAGGCAAACTTAGTCATGGGAAGGTTGATGTGTGCTTTGAAAGCTCATGCCCTGCTCTTCTTAAGGAATTCTAGATCAAATTTTGAAAAGATAACTTATATTTTAGTCAAGATGCTATCCATAAATTTCACTCATTTTGTAAGGATTTTATGAATTGGTTCTCATTTTCCCTTAGACACAAGCTCTTATGCTTAATTACTCTTTCTAATTGCAAGAGAGTATTTACAATTAATGCTAATTGATTGGTGCTAAGTCTATTGCTTACCACCTTTATTAGAGTGGATGGTGTGGATTATAAACTTTATTTAGATACTATGATTCAGTTATCTTAGGTTATCATGGATCTTGGTTTGCGGAGTTAAAAAAAATAGTCGATCCAGTTTGGCTTAACTATCCTTAGTAACAATCATAAGTTATGTTACTCAAGGGTGTCTATAAACTTGTGGTGAATGCATTTTTGAGGGGATAATTTTAAGTTGAACTTACAATGATCTTTTACTCTATCAGGTGCACTCTATGTTTCACCACTCAAGGTATTTGGGCCATGGGATGATTCACAAGCTTTGGCCATGCTTATAACTTAATAATGTTATTTTTTGATGACTCATCTGATTAAAAGGCCTTAGTTATTAACGTACCATTTTTTGGTGATATTGACTATATAATCGCAAACTTAGAAATCACATGCAATTGTCTTGCTGAGGAGATCTTTCAGAGTGACCATAAAAATCTGTTTGATATTCTATTTTACATTGTGAGCTAAGATTATCTTAATTTGTCATCCTCAATAAACTATTATTGATCGATGTGTTATTATCTTAAGCCTTCAAAAAAATCACTTGAATTTTTATATTTTATAAGTTTTTTTTGTATTATGAGGGCATTTTGATAATAGGATCCGATTTGATTGAGATGGTTTATGAACATGACACTATTAAGGCTATCATGTTTCTTGTTGTCTAGTTTTGTGTTCAAATTTGTTTGGTTTTAATCCTTGTGTGCAGCATGATTTGCGTTTGAAATTTTAGTTTTGTTATCTCAGCTTTATTTGATCTTTTATTTTTATTTCATGTTTGTGTTCAAAATCACTTCTAATTTTAATTTTTTATCCTATGCAAGTTTGTTCACTTGAAATTTTGATAGCTTTCCGATGTCTCACTTGCATATGAGATATCTATAGCGAATGTTAGGCCTCTTTTCACCATCCCAAAAATATGTGCTTGTTCCGTATCTTATGACATCCCAACTAGGGTTTTTTTTAGGTCCATCACACTAAGAAAGGCATGTATTAGTTTGTTTATATATGCATGAAAGTTTGTAACATTGGTTTCCCCACCACGTTTGAATAATATGTACAGGTTACTTATATGATTGTTAGGTGGTCTCTCCCATTGCGCTAAGAAAAATATGTACGTGTCTTCTCTCCGTTGTGCTAAGAAATGCATGCATGAGTTACTTGTATGAAAAATCTTGCAATGCAATATATTTTCTCCAGTGTGTTAAGGAAGCATGCATAGGGCATTTCCACTTCATTGCAAACATCATCTTTCAGTTTTCCCTACCATGAAATGAGCAGCACAATAGGTTTCACTCATTGCATCAAGCGCATTACAAATGGAATTTTGAGAGTTTTTACATGTTACATTTTATATCGTTTGGTGGAGGGCCTAGAGCTTGCTTTATGGTGATGATATTTTTTGATTTAAAATTTCAAAAAATGCCAGTGATGTTTAAAAGTAAGCGTTTATGGTCCAGATAGGTAGAATTTAAGGAAATCTCAAGTTCATGAGTTGGCCATATAAGGTACAACAACAACAACAAGAAGCCTTTATGCCACTAAGTGGGGTCGGCTACATGAATCCTTTTTCTCCATTGCATCGTTTAGTATCATATTTTCATTTAATTCTAATAGAATAAGATCATTTTTTTATACAATATGTCCGTGTCTTTTTAGGTCTACCTATGCCTTTCTTAACATTAATCGAATCTAAAATATCCACTCTCTTAATCAAATCATTAGATGGTCGACGTTTAATGTGACCAAACCATCTAAGATGACTCTCTCTAATCTTGTGCACTACTAGAACTACACCAACCCTATCACGGATATATTCTTTTTGCATTTTGTCTCTAGGTGTCAAGTCACTCATCCACGTAAGCATTCTCATCTCAGCAACACTTAACTTTGTTTTATGCTGCTCTTTTAAAGGCCAACATTCTGTGCCATAGATCAATGCAGGTCTCACCACCATCTTATAAAATTTTCCCTCAAGTTTTAGCAGTACTTTCTATCACACGATAGGCCTGATGCATTCCTCCATTTCAATTTACCAACTTGAATTCTACTAATAACATCTCCAACTATATCACCATCACTTTGAACAATAGACCTGAGGTATCTAAAACATTCACACATTTTAATGATTTGATCACCCACAGTTACAACTCTGCCACTAGAGTAACTACTACTAAAATTACTTTCAATGTATTCAGTTTTAGTTCTACTCGAATGAATGCCTTTAGTCTCTAATGTAGACCTCCGTAATTCAAGTTTTTCATGAACTCTTTCTCTAGTCTTAACCACAATAAGGATATCATCAGCGAAAAGTATACATCAAGGTACATTCTCCTATAAATGTCTAATAAGAGCATCCATAACTAAATCAAAAGGATATGGGCTTAAAGCCGATCCCTGATGTAATCCAACTGAAATAGGAAAATACTTATCAATCCTCCTTTAATTTGAGCACAAGTAACAACTCTAGTATTCATATCTTTAATGACTTGAATTTAAGTCATGTCAACATCTTTCTTCTCTAAAACCCTTCAAAGGACTTCTCTTGGAACCTTACTGTAAGTTTTTTTATCAATAAAAATCATATGTAGATCCTTTTTTTCTCTCTCCATCAAACCTCTCAATATATGTATAGCTTCCATAGTAGACTTGTTTGACATATATCCAAAATGATAATGAGAAATCTTTCTATAACGTCTTAACCTATGTTCAATTACCTCTCCCATATTTTTGAAGTATGACACATTAACTTAATTCTTTTATAATTTCCATACTCTTGTGCATCCTCTGTATTCTTAATAATGCAGACCAAAATACTCTTTCTCCACTCCTCAGGCATCTGTTTAGTTTTGAAAATAATATTAAAGAGTTTAGTAAGCCAAGAAACTCCCAGATCGCTTAAATATTTCCACACTTTAATTGGGATATCATCAGTTCCCATTGATTTTCTACCATCAGGTTTCTTCAAAGCCTCCTCAACTTTTTTACTAATTTGGCGGTAAAAATAATGCATTTTATTAATATTAACGATATTATGATTAATAAGGTTGGTCATATTTTCAGAAACTTTATTGAAATGATTATCAAATTAGCTCACCCACCTATGTTGAATATCTTCTTCTAAGAAAAGCTCTTTTTGATTTTCATTTTCGCTTGATTTAATTCTTTACTTTTCTTTTCTCTTTGTTTGACTAGTTATACATATATTTTTCACTCTCGTTAGTATCAAATTTATTATAATGATCAGTAAAAACAGAGTTTTTAGCATCACAATTTGTTTTTTTATACTCCCTACAGGCCACCTTATCATTTTCTCAATTCTCCAAGTTTTTATATTTAAACTAATTCTTATATTACAATTTCTTATATTTTCTCTCCTTGCATATTATTATTCTACCACCAACTATTTTTGTTTAAATAAATTTTTTGTTTCGATTCTCCAAAAACATCATTTGTCACTTATTTAATAGTGTTTGTTACTTTATTTCACATAGAATTTGGTTCTTGTTGAATATTCTAAAATTTGAAAGCTTGAAGTTTAATCATAAAAATATTTTTTTTTGTCTTTTAGGTGTTCCCATTCTAATTCTATGATAATAATTCATAGTATTCTTATCTTACAACTCTTCATCTTAAAATTCAAAGCTAATAATCGATATTGAGTACTTAAATTTTTACTTGGTTACCTTCAATTTTTACATTCTTGATGATTTTTTTTTCTAATAAGAAATATTCAAACTGTAGTTTATTAGATTCATTTTTATAAGTAATAATATATTCATCTTTTTTCTTAAGTCAAGTATTAGCAATAATTAAATTATATGCTAAAATAAAATCTAATATGGTTATATCTTCTTCATTAATCACTCCAAAACCGTAGCCATCATGAATGTTTCTAAACTCTTCTACCTCTTTATCAATATAACCATTTAAATCTCCTCCAATAAAAAAGATGCGTCAATACCTAATATCAATTTCTTTCGCTATTTTTCATGTCTCATTAAAAGTATTGCCTAGAGCTTTAGGGCTCGTTTGGCGCAGCTTTTTCTTGCGGTGCGTTTTGAAAAAACAGACGGAGTTATTTGGTTTCGACGTCGGTGATGCATTTCATGATAAGTCGTCAAAAATTTTCATTAAACGCGGCCACGGGTCGAACCCCGTGGCCCGCGTTCGGAGTAATTTTGTTATGGCGCTGCCCTCTTCTTGTGCCCTTGATTCCTCTGTGGTTGCCCCCGATTCTTCTGTTCAAACCCGTGATTCTTTTCTCATTCCCGTCAATTTGATCCCGAAATGAGAGCTTCACTGAGCCACTCCCATCGTCTTCAAATCCCCCTCTTTGCCTTCGTGAGAAAGCCCGAAGTGATGCGCTGCTGATATTTGTTCGTTCTCCCATCACCCTAAGCAACATGATCATTCGCATCGCTCTCTCCAGCGAGAAAGATATCTTGCATCTAGAGAGAGAGGCATCTTGCATCTCACTTTCCTCTCAAGGTAATTCTTTCTCACTCATAATTTCTTTATTTCCTATTTTGTCATCTTCAAAGAGAATACATGTTTTTGAAATGTTGGTATATCACCAAATGGGCAACAACCTTTATGTTGCACATCCCTTTTACGTTATTTGTATTCTATTTTGCATTTTTATGGAAGAGGCAATGATGATTAGTTTTCTCTTTGTGCATAATTTGAAGAAATGCAATTTTGACAGACGAGCTTAATATATTACGTGACTGTTTTTGAGACATCCATGTCTTATTGTCTTGGGTATATGTTTGTGCTTTGAAAATTCTTACTTAGCACAGGAGCAGAATGGTTATTTATTCACAGTCAGCTAAATCAATTGTTTTCAATAGTACAAACCAAACAACCAACCAGTTTATCCGGATCAGCTGTTGATCAACAGCTTATCTGGATCAGCTACTTATCAACAAGTTGTCAATAATCTGCAGCTGTCCCAAACAGATCCTTACTTAGAATAGTAACTTTTGTTAGACATTTTGTCTTGCTATTTTAATTTGAGCATTTTGATAGCTGCATTAATCACTATACTATCATACAAAAAAAGTTTCTGATTCTTACTCTCTTTTTATTACTTGTAAGGTTATCCATTCCTTTGATGCACAGACTGATGGCGAGCTCAGCATCTCAGTTGGTGATTACGTTGTCGTACGTCAGGTATATATTTTCTTTTTTGTTCCATTGAGATAATTATACCCATATTTGATTTAGAAGCTCTTATAATTCAGTTTTAGTTTCTTTCATTACCGGGTAAATTCCATTTTTTTTTTAACTTTATAGATAAAGGGTAGGCCTGTATAAGTTACAATACTTACTATCAGATTCTTTTCGATAGTTTTTGTAATAAGTTACTTTTTCCATGAAAATCGAGGAATATGCAAGGTTTTTCACACAATGAAGTGCTTTTTCAGTGTGAGAACTGAAGAGAAAGAGAGAGAAAAGAGATAAATCAAAATTGCATCCACTTATTGTCTCTTATTATTCAATGAATAACATTTACCTGATATTTGTTCTATCTCATCAGTTTTTTTCTTTCCTGGTGTGCTTTGAATTGAAAGGTAGCTCAAAGTGGATGGTCTGAGGGTGAATGCAAGGGGAAAGCGGGTTGGTTCCCATCAGCTTATATCGAGAAACGGGAGAAAGCTCCAGCAAGCAAGGTAATTGCTCTGTTGTCGTGTTAGTAGTTCTCATGTCAAGTCATGAAATCGAACCTTGTACAGATGCCTCTTGGCGTTTTTTCTTTAATTCATACATCCAAGCTTTTTCAGTGTTTGCTCCTTCATATCCTTATTTTTGGAAGCCCTGGTGTCTATTATGGTTGTCAGGTGCAGTAGCTGTTTTTGTAAATAATATGTAAGGTTGGAATTATAGTAATCTGTCATTTTTTCTCTGCTCTGAATTAGTCGACTTATGATTAACTCTGTATGTGGTATTGTTTTTGTTTTAGATAGAAACATTAATTTTCTATTTTTTTTTTTAGTTTGAGTTTGATTGCATTGTAAGTTGTACTGTGGCTTTCTTGCTTCATTTACTGTTATTGCTCCGTACGTCATAGAAAATTTTGAAGTTTCTTTCTGCTCTTTTGTTGTTTGGATCTGCGTTCTCTATTTTCTAAATTTAGTTTAAATTGCTAGCTGTTTTGTACGTTAGTGTCACTCCTGACTGAGAAAAAAGTTTATTAGAACCACGCTGTGGGTTTTCTTGAAAGAGGACCAATTCCTTGTAGAAGAAGGTAGGCTGGACGAAGAACAGAGGAGACAGCTAGAAATGCATTACTTCGTTCACCGTAAAGATGCTCCCTGAAAGCATAAAATGGTACAGTAATGGTAAAGGTAACTATAGATAGATGTAGATATTTAAGATCAGGATGAACGGCTGAGATGAGCTGAGGTGGTTATTAAGGTGTGGTGAGGATGACACCTGATAAAGTGCAATGATAGATTATGCTGTAGGTATAGTATTATCATCGGCAAGCTAACGTTTAGTGTGCAGAGAGTTAGCTTGTCCTGAAGCTTGTAGTAATGAGGTTTAGGCAACGTCCTGGTGAAAGTATCAGAAGGCTGGTTTTCAGTGGGAAGATATTGGAGAGAGAGCTGCTTGGAGGTGATACATTCCCGAATGATATGTTAGTAATCTCAATGTGCTTGGTTTTGGCATGAAAAACTGGGTTATGTGCGATGTGCAAGTCATATAACAGTGGTCGTAATCAAATAATATCTGTAGTTGTGGAAGATAGGGCTCTGTATTCAGCTTTAGCTGAGCGAGCCACTGTCGGTTGTTCCTTAACGTACCAAGAGATGAGATTGGGTTTTAAGAAGCGCAGTAACCAGTAATGGAGCGACGATCATGATAATCACTAGCCCAACTAGAGTCTGATTAAGCATGTAGTGTAAGTGGTCCAACATGTAGTGGTAAACCAAGAGTAAGAGTGTCCTTAATATACCAGAGTGGCCGTTTGAGCTGTTGAAAGTGTGTAGAGAGGGGATTATGCAGATGTTGAGAGAGGCTGTTGACCGCAAATTGAATCTTTGTCCTTATGATGGTTAGCTACTGGAGTGAGCCCACCAAGTGGTGAAAGTGAGCGGGATAAGTGAAAGGCTGTTGGGAGTCATCAGTTACCTTGGAGGGAGCTGAAGATGTAGTTGGCTGGGGTTTACAGTCAAGCATACCTGCCCTTTGTAGAATATTTATAGCATAGGTGGTTTGGGAGAGATGAACCCTGTTGGTGGTATGCTGAATTTGGATGCCGAGAAAGGTGGAAACCAGACCGAGCAACTTCAGTGAGAACTTTAGGTGAAGGTTTTGCATTATCTGAGTAATGGCATTTGGATTTTTCCCTGTTAGGAGAATGTCATCTACATAGAGCAGTTGGTATATTTTTGCTGAATTGGAATTGTAAGTAGTGAGGGATCAGCATGGCTAGATTTAAAACCGGATTGTAAGAGGTGTGTAGAAAAGTTTCAATTCATTGTCGAGGCGCTTGCTTGAGGCCATGGAGCATTTTGACAAGGTATGCATGATGATGAAGGAGTTGAGTCAATATATCTTGGAGGTTGGCGCATGAAGATAGTGTTGAAGAGTGTGCTGTGAAGGAAGGCATTCGAGACATGTACTTGCCACTGATAGTGAAGGGCCACGGTTAGAAAGGTGCAAATGGTGGAAAACTTCATGACTGGGCTGAAGATTTCAGTGTATTTTAAGCCATATTCTTGCTGAAATCCTTGAGTGACAAGGCATGCTTTGTAATGCTTGACAATGCCATCAATATTTTTCTTCAGAGTAAATGTCCATTTACAACCAAGGATTGGTTTATCTGCTGGAGGTGGAACAAGGTGCCAGGTTTTCTGCAAGCGAAGAGTAGAAATTTCCTCATTCATAGCTTGCCGCTACAAGGGTGAACTTCCGGCTCTTTTATAGGTTGTGGGTTCCATGGGATTGTGGATATTGTTGAGCATGTCAAGCATTCGTTTGGCAGGGGGACATGTTTTAAACCTTGTTATCACATTGTGAGATGGAGGAAGTGGCGATATGATATTTGGTGCGATTACAGGTGGGGATAGCTGTTAGACGGGAGGTGGAGTTGTAGGAAGTGTAGGTAGCTTCTGGGAATGAGATAGTGGAGTAGCTAATTTCAGTGGAGAAGTGGAGCTGGGTAGACGGATGGGAGAGGTAGGAATGTGTTGTAGTTGGTTGTTGTTAGTAGTGAGAAAAAATGTGAAGGTACGTGGAGAGGGAGGTTGAGAAGGTTGTTGTAGTGGTGGTAAGGTGATACAAGGAAAGGAGTGTTCGTTAAAGATGAAATGCCGTGAAATGATGATTTTGCCGGTGAGAGGATTGAAGCACTTGTAGCCTTTTGTATGGTCAGGATATCTAATGAAAATTGATGATGTGCGGATCGCTGATGGAGCTTATGATGTTGAGAAGTGGACAACCACAGAAAATATTCACATCCAAAAATTTTGAGGTGACAATAATACCGTTGCTGACCATGAAGTAGTTGATAAGGGGACAAGTTGGACATGTTTGGTGATGGCAACCTGTTGATGAGGTAAATGGCCGTATGAAAAGTTTCAAGCTAGAGGAAGGGTGGGAGCTTGGATGTAGCTAGAAGGGCATGAGTTGTCTCAAGTATGCGACAATGCTTTCGTTCTGCTACCTCGTTCTGTTCGGTGTATAAGAGCATGCTAATTGGTGATGATACCATTATGGAGTATGTATTCCCTGATTTTTGAGTTTTTTATTCTTCCAACCTCCATCAGTTCTTAGAGATTTAATTTTCTTATTAAATTGAAGCTCAATGGGCTGTTTGAATTTGATGAAGTTAGAGAGAAATTCAAATTTTTTTTGCATGACATAGAGCCAAGGAAAGCGATCAGAGTCATCAACAAAGAGTACATAGTAATTAAAACCTTAAACAGATGATATGGGGGATATGGTCCCATACATCTAAATGTATAAGTTTTAGTGGATTACATTGAGTATAACTAGAAGTAGAAGTTAAGCAATGACATTTAGGTGTGCTACATGATTTGCATAAAGGAAAAGAGCTAGAAATTAGGAGATGTGGTTGATGATGTGCTGTAGTTGCAAGTTTATGAGAGCTGGCATGGCCCAAGCATTGATGCCAAAGATGTTTATTGATTGTGGTAGAAGCTAGAGCTTTATGAGTAGCTAGAATTGGGTACAACCCATTACAGCAAGGTCCTTAAAGGAGTGTTATCAGCAGTCAGTTGAGAGATAGAAATGAGATTATGAGATGGGAAGGGAATGAAATAATTTGGAAAGAATAAGCTTACGAGATGGTGTTGGTACGCGGTCGTGCCTGTAATGATGGGAAGTGTTGCACTATTGAGAACTTGAATTTTTTTTGGCCATTATAAGGTTCAACTGCTTGCATTTGATCAAGTGAAGTTGTCAAGTGGGTTGTGACACCAATGTCGAGGTACCAATCCAGAGTAATAGAAGTGGCAAGGAGAGTTGTAGGCTATTGGGTTGTTAGTTGACATTTAGTCGGTGCCAAAAATTTGGTGCAATATGTCCAGGTTGTTACAAATTTGACAATGCACACTAGTTCCTTGTGCTTGCTTGGGAAGAGAGGATTTGTGTTGTTTGTTGGCAAGTTTGGAGGGTGAATTTTAGTTGCACTTGGGTCCTTTGTAATGCTGTTGACTCTTTTCTTTATGCATATGGAGAGCTAAATGACCATCTGGCTTGAAGTTAGCGGAGCTGTAGGTGACGACATTGATTTATTCTCTGATAGAAGAGTAGATGTTCTCAAGTGCAATTAATTGTAACTGAGTCCGAATGGATGTTTTGAAGGATTGATAGGATGAGGGAAGGTCTTTGAGAGTGTATATTATAATATCCTCCGCATCAATTGTCGCACCAGTAGCAGATATGTTGTCGACTAGCAATTTGATGTGAGTTAGATACTGCACCGTGGTTAGGTTCTTCATAGATACATTATGAAGTTGATTCTTCAGCTGGATTACGTTAGATCTATCGGTAGCTTGCAGCCTTTTTTCAGGAGTGAACGAAATTTGAGAGCATCTATCAAGAGTTAGCACATACGGGAGAAAAATGGGTGAAATCATTGAAGAAATGGAAGCAACGAGGTTTTGGTCAATCATATTCCAGGGAGAGAAGTCAGGATTTGGGCGGGGTTGTCCGTGAGCATCAACAACTGTAGGCAATGGTTGTTGAACCGATCCATCAAGAAATCCAAATTAGCCATTCACTCCTAACTATTTCGAGGATTTGAGAAAGCTAAATGCGGTAGTTGTCTGTGGAGAGAGTGGTAGTAACTACTATTTTGATATTTGTCAAAGGAATTTTAGGGATTGGGGAATTGTTGCAGCACCTGTTAGAGAGAGGGACGCCGTAGCTTCTTGGAGCTGGGAGGTGATTAAATCTTCAATCTGCAGTGATTCTAATGGCTCTGATACCATGAAAGAGGACCGATACCCTATAGAAGAAGGTAAGTTGGATGAAGAACACAGGAAAAAGCTAGAAATGTATTACTTCATTTATCGTAATGCTGCTCACTGAAATCACAAAATGGTACAGTAACAAGAAAGGTAAATATAGATAGATGATATTTGAGATCAGGATGAAAATTCCAAATTATGATTTCAGCACGAAAGATAGCAAGCTTTTTCATACGGCAATAGACTACTTGCTGATCTAAATCATTCTTTTTGAGCGTTGGTTACATTTATTAAATACGATTTAGAAATCATGATGAGATGACATTAATCGCGTACATTGTATTATTGATTAATTTGTTTTTGGCCTGGAGATTATAAAATTATTTAAAAATTCAAATGAAAAAAGACATTAGGCTTAAGTAAAAATTAAAATGATCTCTCTCATGCAAGACATCTGAGTTTGTTGGTTGAAAATTTAACATTCAACTGAGCGGCCTTAAGTTCAAAAGTTTGCATATGTGGTGTGTAGTATTCTTTTATTTTAATCTTTGCGTGATACTTTAGCCATATAGAACATTCATAAGGTTTGGCAGAAATAAAAAAAGCAATTGAAAGAGAGATAAAGAGAGGTTTGGATTGCCATAAAGAGTTTATTGAGGGGTACAATGTTCTTATAGTGAGGATCTTGGTTGATTGATTGAAATTAATTATTGGAAATAACAATCTAGGCAAGGACATTATCTTGTGAAGATGCTAAATTTGCCTAGAGGAGATTATGTGCCAACAAAATTACTAAGAGCGAGATGATTCTTAAGCAAATAATCTTATTATCGTAGTATCTAAATGGGCTTAAATGAGCTCTTCATGGTCTAAGAAAATATGCAAGCGGATGAGTTGCGTTGATTTTGCAACTTGATATGTTGGGGAGCTGACAACTTGATGCGTCAACCAGTTGGCATTGCCAAGTAACTTGATGAATTGGTGGATTGCTGTCTAACTTCAAACCAGTTTAGTTCAATCTAGTCCCATCTGCTTTACATAGGTGTACATTTAATTCTCCCATTTATCTACATCTTTTTAAAGCAACTGCAAAATAGCCAGAGAATGTTATTATAATATTATAGTATCAATGATTGGTCATAAGTCAAACAATAATTAACACTTGTGATGCGCAAATATTATAAATGGAGAGTCTCACTTGATTTGGACTCTTCCTTTTAAGAAAGATGGATCCACCAAAAGGTTCGCTAACTAAATGGTTGCGAGTATGTTGGTACAATGAAATAAGGGTTACTATGCAAATAAAGGGATCTTCAGGAGTTCACCTTTTCTTCTATATAAAAGAGAGAGAGAGAGAGAGTTCGATGAGAGTAGGAAGAATGAATATTGTACAATGATTTGCATCGCCATTAATCTTCTTCCTAGTTCTTCCCCATTAGAAGGGGTCAATATCCAACAAAAAAAAAATGTATGTGATGATAATGTTATTCCTCCTATTCGAGCTCCTTTAAGTGAGATTGAATTGATGGTTGATTCTCTCTTGTAGATGATGCATATACAGGGTTACTTATCGTTGAGAATGTAGTGGTGCAAATATTACCTTGCGGTTTAGATTTTATAATTTTTTGAGGTGCTAGTTTCAGTCTTCCATGGTACTAGCATTTTATTATTCTACAATGTTAAATTTCATAACCTCATAAGTTATAAATTTCGAAGCATTATGTTAACTTCTTGAAGTACAAACTTAGAAAAGATTTTCTCGGTGGATATTTTAACAATAAAAAATTTAAGACATTCTATGATGAGTTATGAATTAGACCCGGGCTTTTAGCACCCATGGCACTCGAGTGGAAGGATGTACCACGAAGGAAGAATAGAACTCTATTAAATATAACAAAAATGACGCACGATAAATTTTAGCTACCGAAATGTTTTTGAGCAAGGCAATATTTCATGGCAGGTGATGAAAAAAAAAAAAAAGATCTATTATTAAAAATACACTATATTAGCTACTAAAAAGAAGTTGAATGCATAACACATGCATCAATTTGGATTTGCTTGGTATATACAAAAGAATGGGAAAAAAGTCCAACCAAAATTTAATTTTTTGATATGAGAAAGATAAAGTTCTTGGATACTCTTATCATAGCAAGGCATATAGAAAATTTAATAAAATGAGATTGGTTGTAGAAGAATTGATTCATATAATATTTGATGAATACTAATTTTCACCTCCTTAAATAAAAGATTGGGATGGTGAGAAGACTGACATATGGATAATCTAACCCTTAATCATTGGAATTAGCAAAGAAGATCCATCCTCAAAAGATGTTCAAAAATTAATGTCAAGAACTATTGAACAATATGTTATGGGAACTAAGTGAGTTTATAAGAATAAAATTGATGATTTAGGAAAGATATTAAGAAACAAAGTCATATTGTTAGTATTGTGGTTTAACAAGATGGAAAGAATCAACATTGAGGAACGTTGTGCTTTTGTAGTTATGTAAGAATCGATTTGGTTATTTTTAGATTTTGCTTGTTATAATGGTTTAAATTTATATTAGAATAACATAAAAGTGTATTTTTAAGTGGAATCACAGAAGAGAATGTCTATGTTAAATAAGCACAAGGATCATTCTATAATTTAAAGCAAGCTCTTATATGAGAGGTTGAGTACTCTCTTGGTCATTTTGTGTTTTAGTAAAGCTATATACTCTATTCATCAAGAACTCTGGTATTTTGATGCACGTGAGATTCATTATGTCATATGTTAGTAAAAATTATGAGCAAAGAATTTGAGATGAGATTAATAAGAAAACTCATATATTTTCTAAATTTATATTTTAAGTAAAATAAAAATGATGGAATCTTTATTTCTAAAATGAGATATGCAATAATCTAATCTCATGATTTAGTATGAAGAGATTTAAGTCTATTGTTACTCCCATGAGCCTAATACTAGAATTAGAGATGCAAATAATAATAATTTAAATTTTTTGCTCTATAGATGAATAGTAAGATTCTTATTGTATATGATATCTAGTAGAGATTTTCTCTGTTATTAAACTATATATATGTTTAAATCAAATCCTAAAAGCTAGGTTCATATATATATAAATTTTAACTAAACTCCAAAATATTACTAAGAAGGCTTCCTACAACAACTAAAATCCATTTAAATCAATTTCTATGAAATTCTTCCAAGTATTTTCTTCACATTTCAAAATTTTTCAAAATATCCCAATGTAGAAGAAATTCATGGTGAAAATCAAAAATTTTTGCATAGGAGTGAAGCTCTTACCAGGGAAGATGAAATTCGGTGTCGAAAAGTCTGAAATCACTTAAATCCGAGAACTCTCGAGCTACTGAGTAGGTTTTTCGAAAATTTGAGGAAAGTGATGATGAATAGTATCGGTTGGTTAGTCGAATATAGAGTCTTTTCGCGTTCTTGCTTGTCGGCGAGGTTTTCTCGCCGTCGGCGAGACTAATTAATTCCATAAGGCAAAAGTTTAGGGAAAAATCCGCCGTCGGCGAAGCTCCGGACTCGGCTCGTCGGCGGGTTTTCTGTCATCGACGAGAAAATTCTCGCCGTCGGTGAGGTTCCAAAAATTTTAAATTTTTGAAATTTGTAAATCATTTATAACCTCGATTTGCCTTTAATCAATCTTCCGATCACTTAATTAAATAATAATACAAAGATTAGACACTTATACTCACAAAAAGTCATACAACACAAACAAAATAACTTTATAAATGAAATCCATGAAACTTACAATTTTTCACACTAACAACTTTAGCACATACTTAACCTAAATGTTTAAATCTATAATACTTCGCATCGCAATCAACGCCACAATACTCTAAATCGCTGAGACATAACGATTTACATAAAATCTCATCAAATCTAAGATGATCAAATCAGACTTCGACTCATAATAAAACTTAACTCCAAATCAAACACACACATAAATATATAAAAATATAACATAAACATAGAAATCTTTCCTACTCTTGATATGCTGTACTAACATCTTCTCGATATTTCGATGCGACGCAGTGCACAAATAAATTGTAGAAAGGCACCGAAAGGGAATTCTGCGATGGAGTCTTCGTTAATCCATCCTTTACGTCTTAGTAGATGAATAAAGCTGGCTTCTAGATGTCCAGTATGATCGAAGTGCTCATTCATTCTCCAATCAATATGATCGAACATATCGGAGATATTGTCAATAGAATTCATCACATTTTGCGATTCTTTCTCAATCCTTTAATCTTCTTCGAATGAAATTAGTCTTCTCGATGAAGGGCCTTCGCTAAAGGATTGTTACTATGATGCTCGTCGAAATAAAGGTGATCTCATCATTGTTATCCGAAGTGGGAAACATATTAGTAGGATCCAGGGGGTTTCCATGGTAAAAGTACTTTTTCCAAGCCTCATAAGAAACTTGGTGCTTGTCGCATAAAGCGAATATAGTCGATGAGTGTCCAAGTCCATGCATCGACCCATGCACGATTAATCCCAATGCGTACTTTACTATTATCGATCCAACATCGATAGGTAATCCAATTTGAATACGGTAGTTTAAAATAGCGCATTCCTTTGAAACTTTATTTACTCTCATGGTAGGTAATAATTTTGATGATATAAAGAAATGTCGGTCTTCGAGACGGGGGTTTAGAAGTGATGCGGAAAACCGACATACACGTCTTCTCGTAACTCCCAATCATACGGTTCGTCGGTCGAGTATACGTAGATCTCGTTCATATTGTATCTTGAAGGCATCAAAGTTGGAATAATGACAAACAGAGGTATTCTCTATAGAAAATAATTCATTTACCCTTGAAGGAGTAAATGTTACCATCTTCATACGACGTACACATTTCCATTTGTTGATCGCATGTAAATTAGAGTAAAACTCTTTAGCTACTTTGGTATAACTACGGCGGATGTTGTATAGAAAAATACCTCCCAATGCGTCTGTGCGATCATTTCTTCGATTTTTGTAGTAGAATTCTCTACCTCTATTGACGAATCCTCTTTCTTTGATAAGTCTTTTCTTCATCGAAGCCATTGTTGAAGATTCATTCGTGCCTCCGAGCCGACGAATTTTCTCGGTTGAAAACTTCGGTTTTGTGGTTTCTAGGAATTTGGAGGCCATTTTGGATGGAATGGATTGGTCTCTAGTCGTTCCTAAGGAAGAAAATGGTGTAAAATCGGATTTGGAACAATTTCTTACGAATGAATGGCTTAGATCCGTCCAAAACCGCATGAAAAATCTTTAAGAAACCAAAATTTTAACTACCTCGCCGTCGGCGGGAAGTTCCTCGCCGTCGGCGACTTAGTTATAAAACTGACTGAATTATTGTTCACGATCTCGCTGTCAGTGGGCTCAGGCTCGCTGTCGGCGAGATTCGTAAAAATCTCTCGTTTTTGCTCTGGTCCGTATATTTTCTGATCTCATCCAATAGGTTCAATTTTTGTGATGATTCTAATAAAAATTTGAGTAGTAAGATTTGTTTTAATAATATAGACTCACTAATATGTAGACATTTAAAAATAAAAGACTACTTATGGGTTGCTTCCATAAAGCGCTTGGTTTAACGTCGTCAACTCGACCAACTGGTCGATTAGTGTTCGGGTTGACTAAGCATTAAAACCTCTTTAAAATTTGGTCGTCTCGTTTTCGAAATATGGTTTTAATTTATGTCCATTTACTTTAAATCTATGTCCTGTTTTTAGATCTTCAATTTCTATAGTTCCATATAAAAATATTTGAGTTATGGTGAAGGGTCCTAACCATCGAGATTTCAATTTTCCAGGAAATAATTTCAATCTAGTATTATATAACAAAACTTCTTGTCCTGGTTCAAAATTTCTCTGATTAATCTTCCGATCATGCCATAATTTCATTCTTTCTTTATAAATCTTATCATTATCATATGATTCATTCCTTAATTCTTCCAATTCATTTAATTGCAACAATCTCTTATCACCGAACTTCTTTCATATTATAATTAAATTCTTTAATCGCCCAATATGCTTTATGTTCTAATTCAATCAGTAAGTGGCGAGTTTTTCCATATATAAGCTCGTAGTGATCATTCAATCGGAGTTTTATAAACGATCTCGTATGCTCATAATGCAGATGTCTAATCTTATAGACCGGTCCGATCTACTAGGATTTACGGACTTTTCTAATATACGCTTAATCTCTCGATTAGAAACTTCGTAATCCATTTGGTTTGTGGATGATAAGCGATTGATATCTTATGCATAATATTATATTTTTCTACTTAGTTTGTGAATATATTTATTTCTAAAATGAGTTCTCCGTCGATGATAATCACTCTCGGCATTCCAAATCTAGTAAAAATATTTTTCATTAAAAATTTTGAAACACTTTTAGCGTCACACCTACGTAAAGCTTGTGCTTAATCCATTTGGAAACATAATAAACATGTCTACTAATATATATGAGTTTCTAAATGAAGGAATAAAAGGTCCCATAAAATCTAATCACCAAACATCAAAAATTTCGACTTCTAATATAAAATTCGAAGGCATTTCATTTTTTCGATATATTTCCTACTCTTTGGCATTTATCGCGGGTTTTTATATATCTATATACATCTCATAAATGAGAGTAGGCGGTAGAATCCGATCGTAGAATTTTATACGCGAGTTTTATCCGTTCCAAAATGTCCTCCAAAATCGAGTCATGACATTTTTGAATGATTGGTTCGATTTCTTCATAAGGTACACATCTTTTAATGATTAGATCCTTACATTGCTTTATATAAGTATGGTTCATCCCAAAAGTATGTTTTAGTATCGTGAATGAATTTTTTTTGTTGCGCAAAGTTAGCATAGGTGGTAATATGTCACTTACAATATAATTTACTTATATCAAGATACCTAGGTATTTTCAACTCATTTATATTATAAAGTTGTTCATCGGAAAATCGTCTAAAATTTCATTATCGATAATAGATAATTCATGATTTTCTAATCTTGATAAATGATCGCAATTTGATTATCGGTTCACTTTTGTTAATTATTTCAAAATCAAATTCTCGCATTAATAATATCCATCTAATTAATCTTGGTTTAGAATCTTTCTTTTGCATTAAATATTTTATAGCAGAATGATCAGTATGCACAATACATTTAGTTCCTATTAGATAATGTCGAAATTTATTAAAAGCATACACAATCGCTAACAATTCTCTTTCAAGAATCGTATAATTAATTTCGACATCATTTAGAGTTTTACTTAGCGTAGTATATAACTTTGAAAATCTTATCATATCTTTCGCTCTAAGAACTGCTCCTATAAGCATAATCACTAGCATCACACATAAGCTCAAATGGTTTTTTCCAATTAGGTGAAACTATTATAGAGTCTGTAATTAATTTATCTTTCAATAATTCGAAAGCATTCGGACATTCAGTTGTAAATTCAAATTTATCGTCCTTTTCAAGAAGTTGGCATGAGGTTTATTAATTTTTGAAAAATCTTTAATATAACGCTCCGTAAAATCCAAGCATGTCCAAGAATACTTCTTACCCTTTTACCGTAGTTGGAGGTGGTAATTTAGCTATTACTTGAATTTTTGCAGTGTCTACTTCCATGCCTTTTTCCGAAATTTTATGCCCTAATACAATGCCGCTCGTAACTATAAATCGACATTTCTCCCAATTAAGAACTAAATTAGTTTTCTCACATACTTCAAATACTTTTTCAAGATGATTTAAGCATGTGTCAAATGTTGTTCCAAATACAGAGAAATCATTCATAAATACTTCTATTCTATTATCAATTAATTTACTAAACATAGGCATCATACATCTTTGGAATGTTGCAGGTGCATTACATAATCCAAAAGACATTCTTCGAAAAGCGAAAGTTCCATAAGGACTAGTAAATGTAGTTTTATCTTGATCCTCATGAGCAATTTGTATTCGATGATAACCAGTATATCCATCTAAGAAACAAAAATACTTATGTCCAGCTAATCTATCTAACATCCGGTCTCAGAAATGGTAAAGAGAAGTGATCTTTTCTAGTGGCTGTGTTTAATTTTCTATAATCAATACATATTCGTCATCCAAGTAACTTGTCTTATATGGATAAGATCATTATTTTCATTAGCTTTGACGTGTTACCCCTCCTTTTTAGGTACTACGATGAATTGGGCTTACCTAAGCACTCGTCGAAATAGGATATATAATACCATTATCTAACCATTTTAAAATTTCTTTCTCGACTACTTTCATTATCAGGTTTAATCTCCTTTCGAGGATCGAGCTTTAGGTTTATGTTCATTATCTAAAATAATTTACGTGCATACGTATCGAAGGACTAATTCCTTTAATATCCGTTAAAGTCCAACCAAAAATTTTTTTATATTTTTTTAACATATCTAAAAGTTTTTTGCTTCGAGATTCATTTAATTCGGATGAAATAATAACTCGGTAGAGTTGAAGAATTACCTAAGTAAGCATATTTTAAATGATTAGATAACATTTTTAACTCAAGTTCGAGAGGTTTAATAATCGATGGAACTATATTTTTTTCGCATTTTTCGTGGTATCCAAAAATTCAAATTTCTCTTGAATATAATCTAATTCTTCATTTATCTCGCATTTTTCAATTAATTCACTATTTTCTTTTTCTAATTTTTCTTCATAATATTCTTTAAAATGTTCTTTTGTAAATGATCGAGTACTTCCATTCGAAAACACTCATCATCTTTTTCTAACAGCAGGATATTTCATTGATTTAGCAATATTAAAAGTTACTTTTCGGTCATTTACTCTCATAGTTAGTTCTCCATTCTCGACATCAATCATAGCTTTTCCAGATGTTAAAATGGTCTTCCTAAAATGATAGGAATTTCTTTATCTTCTTCCATATCTGAACAATAAAATCTACGAGGAAGATAAATTTATCCACTTTAACTAATACATCTTCAATAACTCCCTTAGGATATGTAATGTAATGATCGCTTAACCGAAGAGTTATCGAAGTAGGTGAAATTTCTCCCAATCCTAATCTCTCGAAAATTGATGAGGCATAAGATTTATGCTTCGCTCCTAAGTCACACAAAGCTTTTCCATAGAATTTTTCTCCAATAGCGTAGAGATATAGTGAAACTATCGTGATCTTTTAATTTTTCGAGAAGTTTTTTCGAATAATAAGCACTACACTCTTCACTAAGTGCGACCATTTCATTATCGGTAAATTTTCTTTTTTTATTTAGAATATCTTTCATGAATTTTACATAGTTTGGCATATGTTCTAAAGCTTCTACGAAAGGAATATTTATCTTTAATTTCTTCAAAATTTCAAGAAATTTAGCAAATCATTTGTCTTTTTTATGTTGAATTAGTCGTTGAGGAAATGGTGGTGGAGGTTTTTCAATAGAAATTTTCATAGGTATTAAAGGATTTTCTAAGTTTGGATCTTGTTGATTCTTATCCTTTTCAATTTCCACTTCCTCTTTTTGACTTTCAAGTTCTTTCTGAATTCGAGGTTCTAATTCTTTTCCACTTCGTAATTGTATCGCTTTAATTTGTTCATTTCCTTTGTTTTTGGGATTTATTTCTACATTACTAGGAAATATTTCAGGTATTCTATTATTAAGTGCAGTACCGATATGTCCAAGTTGAGTTTCAATATTTTTTATAGCTGTTCCTTGATTTTGTAATTGGTTTCCTTATATTTGTAGTTGATTTCCTTGATTTTGTAAATGTTGACTCATATTTAATATTAATTCTTCTATTGATAATTTCTTATCTTTAAATTGAGGGTTATTATTATTAAATCCAGGTGGATAATTAGGTTTATAGTTAGGATTTCCTTGATTAGGTGGATTTTCTAATTGTTGTGTCAAATTATTCATCCAAGGTTGATTAGTTGTATTATTATTCCAATTAAAATTAGGATGATTTTTCCATCCAGGATTATAATAATTTGCATAAGGATTATTGGGTCTGTTGTTAATTGCATTAATTGTTTCATAATGAGATTGGGATTCTATAAGTTGTCCAGATAAATTTTCATCTGTTATAGTTGGAGAGTAATTCATTCCAAAATGATCTAATTTCTTAGATATAGCAGCAATTTGTGAAGCTAACATAGATATTGCATCATTTTCATGAATACTAGCTATTTTTTTCGGATTCATTCTATCACATGTGCCATTGAAAATTAATTGTTGTCATTTCTTCGATTAGTGCATAGGCTTGATCAAATGGTTTTCGACATTAATGATCCTCTAGCAAGAATATCGATGATCGATCTTAAAGATCCTACTAATCCATTATAGAAAGTTTGGATAATTAACCAATCCGGTAACGCATGATGTGGGCATTTCCTAAGAAGTTCTTTAAATCTCTCCCAAGATTCATATATCGACTCTCCATCAAACTCGACTAAAAGAAGTTATATCATTTCTAAGCTTAGCAGCTTTTAGATTGGTGGAAAATATTTGGATATAAATTTTTGTGATAATTCTCCCCAAGTTTTAATAGATCCAAGTGTTAACGAATTTAACCACATTTTCGCTTTATCCCTTAAAGAAAAAGGAAAAAGTCTAAGCTAATAAAGCATCGTTAGATACTCCTTCATATTTGAAAGTAGCACATAGTTCTAAAAAACTAGCAAGATGTAAATTAGGATCTTCAGAAGGTGAACCACTAAATTGATTATTTTGTACTATTTGGATAATCGTTGGGTTTAAGTTCGAATGAATTAACAATTACATCGTGTTTTGAATAGTTAAATGAATTTCATCTAATGTAGGGTTGGCATAATCTCGTTATGGTCTTTGTTGATCGATATTTTCATTTTCAGGTATATTTGCCATTTGTGTTAAATTTATAATTTCTCTTTTTTTGTTTTCTAATTCTTTTAATTGTACGCTCTAATTCTGAATCGTAAGGTATTAAATTTTCATTTCCAAATTTTCGCATATAATTTTTTTTAAAATAGTTTAAAATAGTCTGTTACTCTAGTAAATAATTTCTTTACTTCCCCGGCAACGGCGCCAAAAACTTGACCCGCTTTTTATATGTATGCAATTTATGTTTGTAGAACTAGCACCAAAAACTCGATCCCGCTTTAAATATAGTTATATGATTTAATGTATAATGTGGATTCTACGCAAAGTATACGTATCGTATCGAAGTAATACGAGGCTCTAGTGGAGTCCTAGTTATCGATCCCACAGGGAAGTTTTTAACAGATTTGTTATCAGCTAAATTTAAAGGAATTACTTACTAATATAGTAAACTGAATTTAAAAAGTAACTATTGCAACTAAGTAAACTAATGCTTGAAATAAGTTGATTTAAATAATTCAGAAAAAGTATCCTTCTCCTTGTTTTTAAAAAATTAAGTGAATGATGAATTTAAATAGAATTTTTATATTGTATTGTGACAAATAGGAGCATTCCTATTCTTTACCCTTTGGTCCGGTACAAAGAATATCGACTAATCCTATGTTCGATTACCGAATCTGCGTGCTAGATTCGGAGGATACCGTGTCGCCACTTCGTAGCTCCCACGTTCCCTCACCCGAGGGCTAACATCTACACTTCACTTTCAAACAAGTAGGACCGAATTCGAGTATTTTAGTCCGTCACACTAAAATATCCAATTCTACGCCCGATAATTAATATTTCCCTATTTATTTTCACTAGACCTTCAAAGACTTTTCGACTTCCCGAATATTGGATGTAATTTTTACTATAGTTGATAATTCAACATATTTTAACTACTCAATCGTCGGATTGAAAGTAAATTAAGTTTTAAGTAAAAATTATCACAATTTATTTTAATATTATATTATGTGCTTCTATTAAATTTCATTAATCTAATAATTTTAATAAACAAAGAGAAAGACTAAGAAAACTACTCAGAATGCATGGGAATAAAACAAAGCATGGATTTCATTTAAAGTTAACAACAATAAACAAAGATACTTATCTTAATTTCCTCCCTGCAGTATCCTCAAGTTCCTTTCGACTTTTCCTTCTAAGTACAACAAATTATATAAGCACTCAACTAATGAACTCACTAAACACACACATAAAAGATTCTAGAAAAACTTTTTAAGACTCAAAAGACACATACGTAAGACTCCGGAGACACACTAAGACATTAGAATTCGGCCTCTATTTATAGAGTTAAGCAAAGGTTCAAGGGGTGCTTAAACACCTCTTCAAAAAGTGTCCAGGTTCAATGTAAAAGCATTTTGAACTAGCTCGCCGTCGGCGAGAAACAACCTCGCCGTTAGCGGGGCTTCTAGAAGGTCTTCAAACCGCGAGATCTTGCGGTCGGCGGGCACGGGCTCGCTGTCGGCGAGGTAGTTATAATTCCTTCAGAAAATTCTCCTCACGATCTCGCCGTCAGAGGCCTCGATCTCGCCGTCGGCGAAGTAGTTATATTTGCATGAATTTCCTCCTTTTTGATCCAAATTTGCTCCATTTCATGCTTTTTTCTTCCATCACTTATAAATCTTCATTCCTGCAATAAAATAAAGAAAATATCTTTCTTTAAAGTGCAATTTCATCAAAAATAGATATGAATTTCTTAATGAATTTTTCTGTGATCAGGTGTCTACCCACATAATTCCTAAACGGAATATCAAATGAATGACTAGTTACCCTAATCATGGGATTATTAAATATTAAAGTTCATTGAGTACAAGTTAAAACACCAGAACTAAATCTTAACTTAACAGAGGATGATTAATTGAACAATATAATAAGGTCAAGAGAACTTGAAATGATCCAAAAAATTTCAAAATTGTTTAGGGTCATTGCCCGAACACCTTTGTAATGTTTTGGGCAATAATTTTTTAAAGAAAATCACCCTGAAAACATAAAAAACCACTAAAGCATCAAACAAAAGATAAATTACTTAGGGACCCATCAAGATATGACTCAAGAACCGTTAATTCACACTTCCAATAAATTACCCTACACTTCTTATCCTACATTTAAAACCCAATTCTCAGGGATTTGAGTTTTGTATAAGGTATTAAAATCCTTGTGAGCAACTAGGGATATTTTTTAATGCCAAATATGGATCATAGGCTTGTTTAAATTGGAGGTCTAGGTGGCAAGCGTGATGATGACATTGTTCATGTGTGCTAAGAATGGGATTTGAAATAGTATCTTCTACTTCCAAGGCCTATAGGGAGGGGAAGGACTGATGATACTATTCACCAGCTTTTGGGAGAGGATGCTCCTGACACTTATAGGTTTTCGGTAGTTCTAGTCTGATTAGAGTGATTAGCTTGTGGACTACACTACTTTACAAATACATATAATATAAGAAAACAAAAAAGAAAAACAAAATCCTTTTGTGACATGATTACTTTTGATTATAAAGTAAATCTTAAAAGTCTGAAATATTAAAGAATTTCTTGATAAAAAAATTGTAAAGGTCTATTGGTCAATCACTTGGATCGAGGCTAGGAATTGCCCTCCTCGGATTTTCGGGATGGTAACTTTTATCCAAAGTTGGAGTTATAAAGCACCCAACCGATTCTGAGCCCCCATCTTTACTAAAATCTTACACTTAGCTCTGGTCTTTCATATGTGATGTCTGGTTTTATTTTACTTATTCATGTATTCCTACGACTTGTTTGGATTTCCTTATACTGGATTTTCTTGCAATTTGTTTAATTTTTTTACCACTGTATCATGTTTATGATACTAACCTTGTCGCAACAGCAGGATCAGCAAAATTGTATTTACAGTTTAATTACTACAATTTTACTACTTTATTTAACAACACATTTATTTACGCATGTCTTATTATACCTACAAAAAAAAATTTCAAAAATAATAATACACTTTTAAAACCTCAAAAGAAACCTAACTCACCTTTTTTTATTGTTGAAAATTCTTCGGATGATGTAACCTACGGTTGATAATGAAAATTCAACTGTTTAAATGAGTTTAACAACTTGCTTAGAATAAGTAAATTCAAAGGAAAACAGTGATGTCGGGACAACAGAACAGTATGATCTTGACTGGCGCCGCTTAACATAAACAAAAATTTCCCTCAAAAACTTTAATAATAAAATCCAAAAATAACTAAATATGATACATAAACTATAAACCATGGAGCGATTGGTAGAGCTAGGAGCTCGAAGCAAGCTGCGAGCAAATGGAGGTCGACTTCAAAAGGTGGTCAACATTCTACAATAAAGTGGAACTTTAGCAAAAACATGGAGCAGTTAGAAGAATATCTTCAAGTGAGCAAACAAGATCTTCACAAGTGAAACCTTAGTTTTAAATAGCATTACCCATAGGATTTCAAGGTTGTCTACCTAGTATGACATAAATCTTCAACTTATCCTTACGTGTTTGTACAGCCATGTTGTGCAAAATAAGTCCTAACTCTCTCTATGATTCCGAGGTTGTCATTTGATATGACATAAATCCTCATATCTTCCAGCCTACTTGCATGATCATATATTACGTAAATGTAAGCCAAAAATAATAGAAATGGCAGAAGTAAACATAAAAATAACTTCACTCTCAAAACATAAAGCCCACACAATATGATATATTGCTAAGTCATTAAGGTTCACCTCATATTCATGACACCCCCTACTTTGTGCTTTTTTTAGACTCTGAAAATAATTTTTCCTACTTGGGCCACTCCCTTTTGACTTTCTTGTGTCCAACTTTGAAAACCCGATCATTTAATTTCTTGAATACAGTACCTCTAATCAATATCGAGAGTTTTCTTAAGTGACTTCGGTCATTTATATGTAATTAACTATATGGGTTTGTCTCTGTAGGGAACTAAAGAACCCAAGAAAAATAAGCCATATCTACTCATCAATAGTTGGTGGGAGAATTTGTTAGTCACATAAAAGTTCATAGACCAAACGAATGTCATAGATTATTTAGTTTATATAATTGAGCCCACTGTCAAGTAGTATGTCTATCTCTGGGGGGGTATACTACTTATGGTGTTGTGCTCAATTACATAAACTATTAAATATATAATATCTATTCGATCTCGTTGTTCAAAATTAAAATGTTATTTTAATATATATATATATATATATATATATATATATTAAACTAAATTCTATTCAAAGCAACTAATGGGATTCCCATTCTGACGGCTGACAGATTCCAAATGGTGACCGACAATTTAACACTTATTTTGAATGAAATTTCACTTTAGAGAAAGCTATTTCCATGTTTTTGATACAGGTATAACTGGTATGAAAAATGGAGCTAATTGGAGCGAAAACAGAGCAAAACGGAGGAAATTTGAGCCAATGGGGTTGTGAGTAGGTTGGTGCCTAGGCTCCACTTTTTGGGTGCTTAGGCACTGCTCATAACACCTTCAAGCCGCAGATGAGAACCTAAGTGCCAGAGATCTCCCAATAATTTGTGAAGGTTGCGCCTAAGTGCCACAGTCTAGGCACCTAGGCGTCAAAACTGGTCGAGGCGGTTTCTGCAGTTGGTTATGTGCAAATTTGGAATTTAAGGAGCGAGAGAAGTTGTACGAACATAGAGAGGATAAATTAGGAATCCTTGAAGAAAGTATAACAGTGTAGAGAACAAGAGTTTAGAGTTAGTTTATACCTTTTTCTGCATTTTCTTAGAGGGATTTGAGAGAATATTGTAAGGGATTGTTGTTAGCAGTGCAAGAAACATTTAGAGATCACTTGGGGAGGAGTTTTCACTTCTTTTCCTAGAGAAAATTGAAGTGTTTCATTCAACATTCTCTTGTATTTGTTGTGATCTCATTTTTTATGAATTTGCTTTATTATTTATAGCCTTATTCCTACTCCAAAAGGAAGGACTGCTTCAGACCTAAAGGTTAGAGTGTAAGGCATAGAATAAATGGGCAGTAACTCACGAAGAAAGCAATTCAACTTTCATAGGAAAGATTTCTTGGACCCAAAGGTCAATGCATAAATTATAGAACGAGAGGGGTGTACAGTATGTTGTGGGATATACCCACTATGAAAGCGAGTCAATTTTTAAAAGAAGGACTACCTCAGAGCCGAAGGTCAATGCATATAGTTTAAAATAGGTGGACACTGTATGTCATACAACATGTACATGATGATGGAAAGTCAATTTTCAAATGAAGGACTACTTCAAACCCAATGCTTAATGAGCATAGCGTAGAATATGTGGGCGATGACCCATAGAGAAGGCAAATTTGACTTCCAAATGAAGGACTACCTCATACCTGAAAGTTAATGCGTAAAGTGTAAAGAAAGTGGATGGTAACGCACAAAGGATTCAAGTCAAATTCTGAAGGAAGGACTGCCTAAATTCGAAGGTCAACACAAAAAGCGCAAAACAAGTTGACGGTAACCCAGAAAAAGGCAAGTGAACTTTCGAAGGAAGGATTGCTTTGACCCAAAGGTCAACGTGTGAAGTGTAGAGAAAGTGGGTGGAAACCAAAAACGAATGCAAGTTAACTTCAAAAGGTCAATGTGTAAAGTGTAGAGAAAGTGGGTGGTAACTGGTGCGACTTTTTTGATTTGTTAAAATTTATGAACTCAAATTTATATATATATATATATATATATATATATATATATATATATTGATTTAGTTTTCTATTGAGTCACACAATTAAACACAAGTATACGTATCACTCAAGTAATACAGGGCTCTAGTGGAGTCCTGGATATCGATCCCACAGGGAGGCAATTAATTTTATGATGTAGCACAGAAATCACTTTTCGAATCACAGCACAATTGCAAGTAATTACTAATCTTAATATAGAAACAAACATTTGTAGTTATTAATTCTACCAAAGTACGTTTTTACTTTCTAGCAAGTTTAATTAACATAAGACTAAATTTATAACAAAGTTCAGTTGTAAGAAAGAATCTTCTTCCTCTCCAATAATAATGTGATGATTTAGTGACATAGATCAGTGATGCAAATGATTGTGCCAAATAGAAGCATTCATATTCTTTACCATTTTCCAAGTGCATAAAGAACATTGGTTAATCCTAAGTCCAGTCCCAAAATCTGTGGTTAGGCTGGGAGGATACTGACTCTCACTCCAGAGCTCCCACTTCCCTTCCCCTGAAGGCTAACTCTCGCTTTTGTTTCCAAACCCTAGGAACAAATTGAGGATTTTAGCCTATCACTCTGAAATCTCCAATTCTACGTCCATCAAAGTATATTTCCCTATTTATTTGCACTCAACCCCCATGAACTAAGTCACTCATTCATGGACATTGAATGTGACATTCACTTTTGTTGTGGAACTTATAATCCTTTTGGAACATATGTTTTCCAACAAGTTTTAACAATTTAATTGGCCAGAACAAAAAATTAATGAAGTACGAAGTGAAAAGGTCATCATAAATTCTCCATAATAAATCGGCACATAATTTCTATATCACAACATCAACACATCATATGAAAAGAAGGAAGAAAAACAAATCTACTCAAGACTCATGAGGAAAGGATGACAAAATATGGATTTTATATATAAAAGCAATGTCATATAAACAGAGTAAAGAAAAGACAACTTTTCTCAAACTCTTCCCTAAGCGAATCTCAAGGAATTCATTTGACTCATCTTCTTTCTTCACAATAACACAATTCTCTCTTTAGATAATTAAGGAAGAAGAAATCTCTCACTTCCCCTGTCCCCCTACACTCCTTAGAAGAAAACACACAAACCCTAGATTTCCTAAACAAAATGAAAAGATACACTCACTTTTCACTCTCTCACACTCTAAAATCTCTCTCCCCTCTAAATTTGGCTCCAAAGTAGTTTAAATCCGGCCATAACTGATTTCCCAAGAGATTCTTCAAGCATCCCTCCAAAATTCAACCAAATACATTGAATCTAGTTTGAAATCGGGATAGGGCGCGGTCCAGTGCAGGATAGGGCATCGTCCGACACTATTTTTTGCCTTCTAGTCCAAAGTCTTTGTAAATTGGTCCGGTCCGGCGCTGGTGATAGCGTCGTTCAACGCTAATTCAATAAAATGCACTTTGCCCCATTTTGCTCCAAATTTGCTCCTTTTCGCTTCTTTTTGCTTCAAAGGCTTAAAATCATTGTACCTGCATGAAATCATGAAAAATACCTTTCTTTAAAGTGCAATATCATCAAAAACAGATATGAAATGGACATTAAAAAGCTATCAATTTTTCAGTGAATCAAGATCCCCCATACTTAACTATTACTTTCCTCAAGTAATTTTTGTTAATACATAAAATAATGATCCACTGCAATGAATTTTCTTTCTAGGATACCATAATTTTGACTTAGATAAGTACAATAGTGAAATTTTCAGAAAGATCTTTGATTAATTCAAGTAAATTCTGCAGGAATAAGACTATTTAGTAATAAAGTCTAAGAGTTATAGCCATCTATTCATTTCAAAAATGACTGTAGATTGTCATATTAAGGCACTTAAAAAGATTACATGAAAAGAAGTTTATGAGAACACTACTAGTAAAGATGCTAATCCATACATATAAGTTTAGGAAAGTAATTAAGTTTTCTCTTTAGGTAGAACCAAGTGAAGCCAATTTTTGATTAGGCATCTCCTCATGCTTCCCCTCACTTTTTCTGTTCTTTTTCTTCTTTTCTTCTTTCTTTTTTTTTCATTTCGCTTTTTTCCTTTTCTTTTGTTTTTTGCTTTTTGCAAGTGAGGATTACTATATCTGGAAGCCTTTAATAATTTTGAACTTCACCCTTTTCACCCTAAATTTGAAACTTACCACAATCCTTTACATTATAGGCATTTCTTTAGCTTATTATTGATTCATCATAGAGTCTCAATCCTTTCCTTTCACATAAATTTTTAGGATTCTTAATACTCCAAACATACAATTTTTCTTACTTTGAATAGTTAATTATAGTCCTATTCTCTTATACCAAATATCTTAGCCTATAAAATTACTTTTCATTACCAAATAATTCCATTCAAATTCACAAAATACTTAAATAAAATCAAAATACAGTTATCTGAAATTGAGTCTATCACAGGAAATCATGTTAATAATTTTAAAAATACTTTTAAATGAGAACAATTAACAGTTAACTATTCCCCTCCCCCAAACTAAAATTTTTGAATATCAATACAATTAACATGGGAAGAAATAAAAGATATAAACATATATAACTCATACCTCAATATGTTAGGCTTTTCATACATATGAGTTTAAGTAGGTTTTCTTCATAAGTTAGAACGGTGGGCCTCAAATAATTAAGAGCATTTCTGCATACAAATATGGGTTAGAAATTTGCAAGGGAAGAAGTTTAAAATTTTAAAACATAAACATCAACTAAGCACATAACATTAACATTCAACTATCACTATCACTGATTAAACTAGCAAACTAAACACGTGCAAACTCCACTATCACATCACATTCATCACAATTCAATATAAAGTTTGGTACAAACATAACCAAATATAAATTACATCACAACTACGAATCATAGAGAGTCTCAGGTACATCACAAATACATCAACAAATATAAAATACAATTAAAATAAAAATGCATAGACTACCAGCTATCA
The DNA here is from genome assembly GCA_022702705.1 of Papilionanthe hookeriana x Papilionanthe teres. Lineage (NCBI taxonomy): Eukaryota > Viridiplantae > Streptophyta > Magnoliopsida > Asparagales > Orchidaceae > Papilionanthe > Papilionanthe hookeriana x Papilionanthe teres. The sequence continues at coordinate 31,399,597 of CM040424.1, read as the reverse complement.
TCTGCAGGAGCTCCACCATCATCAGGTTCATCAAGCTGGTATGGAGTGTACTTAGGGTATGTAGGAAATACAACACTAGTGTCTCCTGAAAAATCCCATCTGTGTGTCATGATAAACTATCTCATATTCTCGCCACCGCACTTGATAATCAACATTTATCTTATTCCTTGCCTCTAGTCCCTCTACTATGGTGTTCAACTTCTTTAACTGATCCATAACATCATGCAGAGTAGGTTCCCTAGATGTAGACGATCTCTCATAACTAGAAGAAGGTTCATCAGCTTTCTTACTCCATTTCCATCCTACGCGGGCTTCATAGGTTTTCAAATTTAATTTACTAATGAACTTCAAGGAATGGAATACCTCATCATTATCTTTAGTTGCTACACTTGACTGAATACACAAGGCATGAATCAGGCTAGGTTGTCCTAGTCCACCTGTAGTATCTCCTTTTGAATTTGTCAAAATACTCTTATGATTAATAGCCCCAGTATTGATATTCATCACGTTCTGAATACAGTAATTCAGAACAGCTCTATCTACAGTAACCTCGTTGTGATGGCTAGTAGGCAAAAATCTTGCAGAAATGAAATAATGTCAGGCTTTCGATACGAGATTCAATGTAGAAAGGGGAAGTTAACTTTTTGTTTCTGTTTAATCTTCCATTCCCATTTTCCTTCAGTCAAATAGTTCATAACCATATCCAATGCTTCATTAGTAACAGGAAAATTTTCGTATTCACATAAGAAAGGTTCTCTCAACTGATAAAATGCATTGATGCGGGCGGGAGTAAATTCAACCATTTGTCCTCTAACCAGGATATATTCGCTCTCAGAATAGTTTAAATTTGCATAAAATTCTCCCACAATCCCCAGCATCACTTCAGCAGTAAAATAAAAGAAAATTTTCCATTGATGATTTGCAATTAGTTCTTCAATCACACCTCCAGGATTTTCAAAGGCATTTTCTTGAATACACTTCTTAGTGCTAAGAAATGTACTAAAGCGGGAATATGCCTTGAAATTCATAAATTTACTCTTTTCATAATCAAATTTTATCTTGCCCTTAGCCATTCTTGGAGCCATTTGTCTAGAAATATCGAATTTATCCAAATCAATTTCAAAATTGCAATGTAATGGACTCCAAATTAAATTTAAATAGATAAGAACTCCAATACCCTAGAAAATCTCCAAATTTTCTCTAAAAACCTCAAAATTCAAATCTTCCTAATGTACGAGATTTTCATAGTTAAAATAAAAAAAAAGTTTAAGAGTAGCTCTTACCAAGAGAATATGAAATCCAAACTTTTCCCGTCACGAAATCGCTTCAAATCTAAATGCAAGTGAGCCCTAGGTGAGAAAATCAGCATTGGCTAAAGGTAGAAGACAATGGTTTGGGCAAAAATGGTGGGTCACAGGGTGAAATTGCGAAATTTTGGGGTTTAAGGCCTTTTTCTGGTCGGGCGCGGTCCAGCACTAGTGACAGCGTTGTTAGGCACTATTTTCTGCTCAAAAGGCCAAACTCACTGTCTTTTGGCGCGGTCCAGCGCTGGTGACAGCGCCAATTCAAAAACTGGGCTTCCAACTTTCTTTTGCAATTTCAATCTTTCAAGCCTGCTCTGACGTCTAATTAGTCTAATTATGCATTAAATAACATACTAAAGCCATGAGAAATGATATTTTTTAACACAGAACATCACTTTGATATATAAAATCCAGATTACAAACACACATAAATATCACTAAATTCTACACATCGTCAAGCTATAAAATACTAAAATTCAGTGTCGCTTACACCACAATACAATAATGCTGAAAACTAAACAAGAAAGTAAGTCCAAATATAACATTCAAGCAAAGCAAAGCAAAACAATCAGTTCAAATACATAAACATAGAAACACAATATTTAAGTCTTCATTCTTCCTCAGAACTATCATCAACTCTTAAATCTCCAATTGATTGAACGTAAGCGAACAGATTGTAGAATGGATAAAATGGGAATTCTTCAGTAGAATCCTCCTCAGTCCAACCTTTTCTTCTCATCATACGTAACAAACTTCCTTCAAGGTACCAAGAATGATCAAAGTTTTCCATCATTCTCCAATCCAGATGATCAAAGAAGTCAAATAAGACTGTTGATTGCATTCATCAGGTGTTGAATTTCCTTCTCTAATTTCTTAATTTTCTTTAAAATGATCTGTGAACTTTCAAGAAAGTAAGGAGGAATAGGTGTCGAACTCTGACATGGTTGATCTTCAATGATACTCATGTCATTCAATCACCAACTGCCTGGTTACTGATCACTAGAAAATATATTAAGAATTTCTACCAATTTTATAAGAAATTTCACTTTAAAGAAAGGTATTTTCTTTGTTTTATTGCAGGAATGAAGATTTATAAGTACTGAAAGTAAAAAGCACAAAGAAGCGAATTTGGAGCAAAAAGGACTCAATTTGATAAAAATTGAACTGTCCCGCCGACGACGAGATTTAGGCCGCCGACGGCGAATTTTTCCCGAAAGATTTTTAATATATTATAAGGAGCCCGCTGACGGCGAGATCGAGCCCGCCGACAGCGAGATCCGCGCGGCTACTCCATCTTCGTAAGCTCCGCCGAAGGCGAGATCAAAGCCGCCGACGGCGAGACAGCTTGAAAAGAGCAAAAATACATTGAACCCTGACGCTTTTTAAAGAGGTGCTTAAGCAACCTTTCGGAGATTTGACCCCTTCTATAAACAGAGACGAATTTTAGTCGACTGTGTGTCGATTTGTGTCATTTCAGTGTGGAAGTTAAGTATAATTTAAGAGTCTTTTGAGTGAGTAGATAAAGTGTTTAGCGTTTTGGTGTGTTGTACTGTAAGGAAGAGTCAAAGGAACTTCGAGGAGTCACGTTTGGGAGAAGAATTGAGATAAGTATATTTGTTATTTATTTGTTAACTTTAATGAAATCCATGATTTGTGTTACTTTTCCCATACATTCTGAGTAGTTTCCTTAGTCTTTCTCCATGTTATCGAGATTTCGTGAAATGATGAATTAATGTAGTTGTGCCTAAAAATATGAAAATAGAAATTGTGTTAATCTTTTACTTAAATCTTAATTTACTTTCAATCTAGCCAATTGATTTGTTAACATATGTTGAATTATCAACTATAGTAAAGATTACATCTAAGATTCAGGGAAGTCAAAAGCCTTGGAAGGAGGGTGCAAATAAATAGGGAAATATTAACCATCGGGCATAGAATCGGACATTTTAGTGTGACGTACTAAATATTCAATTCGGTCTTATTGTTCGAGAGCCGAAGTGTAGATGTTAGCCCTCAGGCGAGGGGAACGTGGGAGCTCTGAAGTGGCAGTCGGTATCCTCCCAGCCTAGCCACAGATTCCGTAATCAAATATAAGACTAGTCAATGCTCTTTGCACCTGGACCAAAAGGTAAAGAATAAGAATGCTCCTATTTGACACAATACAATTAAAAACTCATTTAATTCTTCATTCACTTAATTCTCTAAAAAAAAGGAGAAAGATACTTTTCTGAAATCTTATATTCAATCTTTAAGCATTAGTTTATTTTAGTCTAAGTGTTCTTAATTTTCGTATACTAGATTAGTAAGTAAGTTTACTTTAATTTGTCTTTGAAATTCTCTAACTTCCCTGTGGGTTCGATATCTAGGACTCCATTAGAGCCCTATAATACTTGATAACGATACGTATACTTGCGTAGTTTCCACAATATAAATCATAAAATCCATAACAGAATCATCAGTATCTATATATATTCAGTGCGGGATCAAGTTTTTGGTGTCGTTGCTAACTTTTCATATCATAGTTGTAAGTATAAATATCGAGAAGTGGATCAGTTACTATGTTTATCCGTTGGGTCTATAGGCTTCAAAGGTAGAAGTACTCTTTCCCAATTCTCATATGGCACTTGTGATTGACTGCAGAGGAGAAAATTGGTGGAAGGATGTCCAAGCCCATACTTTGATTCATAAAGAATCAATCCCAAAATAAATTTAAAAACTATATAACCAGCATCAATAGAAATCCTCATTTGAATACAATAGTTCAAAATCGCACATTCCTTAGTTACTTTACTAGTTGGGAGCAATTTTGCTCATAAAAAATAATGTAAGTGCTTCGACGTAGGATTTAACAGAGTAGTCGAAAAATATTTATATGTATCATTCATATATTTTTTAATCTCTTACCTCCCGTTCATCACTCATCATTTTCATCCATCAAATATCTATATATGTCAATCATGTTGTCCTTCGTTGGGGCAAAGTTTGAATAGTGGCAAATCGACACATTCTCAATTATGTAAAAATCATTAATCTTTGCAGGAGTAAATGTGACAAACCTACTTCACACGTAGACTGATCCTTGGTTGATTCCATGAAGATTTGCATAAAACTCTTTCACAACTGGGACAACTACGGCGGTAGTAGTATAACATAACACTGTCCAATATCTCTAAACAATGATTTCATCAATTCGAGCAGTAGAAGAATTCATACCTCGATTCACGAAGCCTCGATCCTTAATCAACCTCATCTTTGAGAATTCTTGTTGAATAGATGTTGCGCTTCAAAACTGATGAACTTTCTAAGGTTGAAAACTTTAAATCTTTAAGTTTCTATCGAGTCGAAATCCATTTGGATGAGAATTGGGATCTTCCTTTTTGTTCCTCTGGTAGTTTTTGCGTTTAAGGGCAGTTTTTGGGAGTTCAAGTGGAAGAATTGCCGCCTAGAACTGCCAAATCTATATAGTAAAACTTTTTGTCCTGATTTAAATTCCTTCTTAACAATCTTTCTATCATGCCATATTTTTCTTCTCTCATTGAATATTCTATCATAATCCTATGATTCATTTCTGATTTCTTTCAATTCATTCAATTGCAATAGTCGTTTCTCACCGGCGTCTTTCAAATTAAAGTTTAATTTCTTTATCATCCTATATACTTTATACTCTAATTCAACTGGCAAGTGACAAGTCTTTCCAAAGATTAATCTGTAAGGGGACATTCCTATAGGAGTTTTATAAGCAGTTATGTATGCCCATAAAGCAATGTCTAATCTAGAACACCAATCTAATTTCTCGGGATTTATGACTTTCCAAAATTTGTTCAATTTCACGATTAAATACCTCTACTAAGCCATTAGTTTGGGGATGATAAGCTGTAGAGATTCTATGTATAATATTATATTTTTCTAGCAATCTCTGAATCAGATTATTCTTAAAATGGAATCCTCCATCAGTGATGACTACTCTAGGCATTCCATATCTTGTGAAGATATTTTTCATTAAAAACCTTGAAACACTTCTAGCATCACACTTATGTAAAGCTATTGCCTCAATCCATTTTGATACATAATCAACAACAATTAGTATATATGTATTTCCAAATCAAGGTATAAATAGTCCCATAAAATCTAATCCCCAAGTATAAAAATTTCAACTTCCAAAGTAAAATTAAGAGGCATTTTATTTCTTCTAGATATATTGCTCATTCTCTGACATCGATCACAAGTTTTGATAAATCTATAAACATCTCTGCAAATAGTTGACCAATAAAATCCAGATTGCAAAATCTTATGTCCAGTTCGATCAAATCCAAAAATGTAGTCCAAATTCAGAATCATGACATTCTCAAATAATTCTTTCAATTTCTTCATAAGGCACACATCTCCTAATAATAAGATCTTTCTATCGCTTGTACAGAAAATGATCATCCAAAAAAAAAAATTAGCGTCATGTTTAAATTTCTTCCGCTGTTGCATTAGTAATTCAGGTGGTAAAATATTACTAATGATGTAGTTTACAATATCAGCATACCATGGTATATTTCCTTCAATAGTGTTATATAACTTCTCATCAGGATAAGTTTCTATTATTTCCTTTTCAAATCCAGCCAAATTAGGTTGTTCAAGTCTTAATAAATTATCAGTTATTTATTATCGACCCCTTTCTATTAACGATCTCAAAATCAAATTCTTGCATTAAAAGTATCCATCGAATTAGTCTTGGTTTAACATCCTTCTTGTGTATTAAATATTTAATAGTAGAATGATCAGTATGCACTATACATTTAGCTCCTATTAAGTAAGATCAAAATTTTTCAATGGCATAAACGACAGCTAATAACTCTCTTTTCTATAGTGGTGTAATTAATTTGAGTATCTGTAAGAGTCTTACTAGCGTATTATATAACTTTAAACATTTTATCATGCATTTGCCGTAAAACTACTCCAATAACATAATCGCTCGCATCGCACATTAATTACAAATGGTTTCTCCTAGTTAGGTGAAACTATTATAGGGGCAGCGATTAATTTTTCATTTAATAAATCGACAGCTTTTAAGCATTCATCATTAAAATCAAACTTCCTATCTTTTTCCAAAAGTTGGCATAGAGGCTTAGTAATTTTGAAAAGTATTTAATATAGCGTTTGTAGAGTCCTACATGTCCCAAAAAGCTTCTTACCCCTCTCACAGTTGTTGGAGGTGGTAATTTTTCTATAATTTGAATCTTCGCATAATCTACTTTCATGTCATTTTTAAATATTTGATGTCCAAGCACAATTCCTCCTGCAACCATAAATTGACACTTTTCTCAGTTTAGGACTACATTTCATCTTTTGCACACTTCTAAAACTTTTTCTAAGTTGCATAGGCATGCATCAAATGAATCTCTAAATATGATAAATCATCCATAAACACTTCTATTCCATCATCTATTAATTTGCTAAATATGGACATCATACATCTTTGAAGTATTGCAGGCGCATTACATATCCAAAGGGCATTCTTCTAAAAGCAAAAGTTCCATAAGGGCTAGTAAATGTAGTCTTCTATTGATCCTCAGGAGCAATTGGTATTTGGTAATAACCAGTATAGCCATCCAAAAAGCAATAATACTTGTGTCCAGCAAGTCTGTCTAGCATTTGGTCTAAAAAAGGTAAAGGGAAGTGATACTTTCTAGTGGCAGCGTTTAATTTTCTATAATCAATACATATTCGCCAACCAGTGACTTGTCTTGTCGGTATAATTTCATTTCGTTCATCTACGTCAACAGTCACTCCTCCTTTCTTTGGAACATAATGAATTGGGCTTACCCAAACACTATCAGAAATATGATATATAATTCCAGCATCAAGCCACTTTAAAATCTTTTTTTAACCACTTCTTTCATTATTGGGTTCAGTCACCTTTGTGAATCAACTCTTGTTTTATGTTGTTTAATTAACAAAATTGTGTGCTTACATATCAAATGACTGATTCCTTTAATATCTGTTATGGACCAACCAAAAGCATTTTTGTATCTTTTTAAGGTGTTTAGCAATTTTTTTTCTTGATATTCATTTAAATCTGAAGATATAATGACCGGTAAGGTAGATGATTCTTCTAAAAAAATATGCTTTAAATGATTAGTAAGAATTTTCAGCTCAAGTTCAGAGGGTTTAATGATAGATGGAATTAGACTTATATCTCCAATTTCCATAGTATCCAATCTTTCAAATCTTTCCTGAACAAATTCTAACTTTTCATTTTTTATATCATCCAAATCATCTTCACTTTCACTTTCATTTTCATCCTCACATTCCAAATTCTCTTCAAATACTTCTTTAAAATGATCTTCTCTCAAATAATCGCAGATTTCCATTCGAAAGCACTCATCATCTTTTTCAGATGAAGGATATTTCATAGATTTCAAAATATTGAAAGTTACATCTCGATCGCAACTCTCATAGCTTAATTCTCCTTTTCAACATCGATCCGTCGACCTCATTTTTGATGAGGTCTTCTCTTCTTCTTTAGTACTTCAGGATCTAAATTTCAGCTTCGTCCTTCGACTATCTTAGAGGATTAGAATCGAGACCCACCACCTAGAAATTCAAACCACTTCTTAACTCCCTACAAACTCCACAAACTCGATTGTAGACCCCTAATCACCTAGAGGGTTGAAATCAAATGTGGAAGTTTAAAGGATGAGTTCCTATAGGACTCTTCGGCCTTAGGATCGCCTCTAGCTGGCCTGTCCGGTGAAGGGCCGACTTACACACACACTACACTTATGCACTACACTTTCACACACCTCCTAAAAACACACCCATACCTAACTCGACTTCCCGACTCACAAAGGTGATCGACAAGGATGGTCATTAACCCCTAAGCCCTCGCAAGAGGGTTAGAACAATATAATGGATGCCTCAAATGAGTCCCTTCTCGGCTCATGTGGGCTTGATATGGCTTCATGGCTCAACCAAAATGATTTTATTCCACTTACATTCACCTAATCTTCAATTTTCTAAATTTTCAATTTTCGACCCTCGGACCCTACACCCGCCAAATTCTACCCAAAGCTCTCGAAATTACCCAAATTTTTCAAAATTTCCAAATCACCCAAAATTTCCCAAAATTAACCTCAACATTTCCTCACCAATCAAGTTGATCATCCATAGCCAAAATATCAAAAATTCCAAAAATACCTCCCAATACCCTCCAAATACCCAAAATACCCCTTCGACTCCAAAAATCCAAAAATTCAGAAAATTCCCAGAAAATTCCAGAAAATCTCAAATATTCCCAATTTCATTTTGTTCAACTACACCATGGGCCAATTTTGTCAATTTACCCCACTTTTGTCAAAACCCCCACTCGACCCATTTTAACCCAAAGTGAACCCAATGTCAAACCAAACCTATCCAATCGACCCAAATTCTGGTCCAATTCAATTCTAAACTTCAATTCAACATTCCGAACACCAATCTAGACCAAATTTAAGTCCAATTTGATTGACATTTGAGTCCAATTTCACTTTTGGCCTTAAAGCCCAATTTGGACCCATGACCCAAACCTAATCCAAACTAACCCAATTCAACTCCAATTAACCCCAAACCTTTTCTAAACCTTCCCTAACATCCCCACAAACAAAACACTAACATGATTTACCCAAAATTTAGACCCAAATCCCACTCAAATTCAACCCAAAGCCAAAAGGCCCAATTTTGACCTAAACCCAAACCTAACCCAAATAAGCCCAAACCTCAAAATCAAAGCCCAACCAAAGTCAAAACCTCTTTGAAACACTCCCATAAACATTTCCCAACATTAGTTTTACATTAATTTGAACCCTAGCCCAACATTGGCTCAAGTTAGCCCAATTCGACCTACATTGGCCCATTTACCAAAGAGGTCCAAATCCAACCCAATTCAAGCCTAAACCACTTCAAATTTATTCCAAATCATTCATGAAACATTCCTAAATTAAATTCAACACTTATTGGATCTAATCCTTTGCAAAATTCGCATCCTAAAATTTGTTTTGAAACCTAAAGGCCCATCCCCTTAGCCTTCCTAAAAGCTCAACAAAAATAATTTCAAAATGCCCAAAGCCCACATGACAATTCCTTCTCATCATCCCTTTAATTGAGATCAATTCCTAAGTCCTAAATCAATCATCAAATCAAACTAAATCAAGCACCATCTAAATTTTTCACTAAATTGCCAAAATCTCCAAATTCCATTTTCATGAAATTGACCAAGCTTTTCCCCAAGCCAAAGACAAGCCATGAAGCCACATGCAAGCCATGGACAAGCCACATGAAGCCATGGAAGGCTTGACATGTGATCAAGCCATTAATGGCAGAAGGAGGAGCCTCTTTTAAGCCCCCTTAAAAAGGTTTTAACCCTTTTAATGCTTCACCTTAATCCATGATTAATCAAAATATTCATGGATGGTGACTTCTCTACCCTTTCCTAGCTGATTCATCTGATCCTCCCTCAGCCCAAATCAGCCATGGGAGGGTGAACTAAGCCCAAAAGGTGGACTTGACCAAATCAAGCCAAAATTGGCCTTCCCCCATGCCATCTTAATCCAAGCTTTTGACACATGGCATTTGCCAATCGCCTACACTAAACCCTGCCCCCGACCCACTCGAACAAGATGGTGACCGATGCGCCGGCCGGCCACCCACCTGTGCCGCCGGAAAACACCACACCCGAGAGCTCACATGTGAGCCAAACTTTGAAATTCCACCTCGCCGAGCCGCCCCATGCCCAGCTGGCCACCATGACCGTTCTTCTCCTCACTCGCAGCAAACTCGATCCCAAGCCCTAACTCCCCCGGGAGAGCCTCCACCCGACTCTATTTAAACACCCCTCTCTCGGCCATGGAAGGTGTGCTGAACCAACCTTAAGGAAACTCGCCAAAATCACTCCGCACCACTCTCTACACATGAGAGCACTCGATCCCCACTAGATTCCAACTCAATTCCCTCTAGCCGAGCTCAATTTCGAGTTCAAATTTCAAGACAAAAACCAGGACACTTCTTCACAACTGGACCAATCCTCAAATCGATTGGTCCCGCACCTTCACTGCGACAAAGGGAAGAAGTCCACCAAGAAAAGCCCCCTCTCTGTGCCACCCATCCGTTCCGTACTCCAAGCTTTGTGATCTGGGCTTGGTCGAAATCATACCTAGACAATTCACTGCACCAGGAGACTTCATCCTGGAGCTTGCTCGGACCCAATCGAATGTGACACAACCCTCGCATCGAAGCCACACTTCTCTGAGCAAAGGTATGAGCTAACTCTTTATCCCGAGCTTCTGGAGATTCTCCATTTCAAATGCCTTAATTTCAATGCATGATCACTGTATATATGTATTCATCTCTTCAAGACGAATCCATAGAGCACAAGAACACGAAAATCCGTTAAGTATTTATTGAGATATTAGGGATTTAGTGTGGACAGCTTCTCGGCCAGAGGTTGTGGGACGATGAACGGATGTCGTTCATTTAATACACGCGCAGACGGACGGCCAGATCGCACCGGATGAGGAGACGGAATGATATAGCGGCCCCCGAGCGCCGAGTCGGATGGCGGCGCCGAATCGAAGACGACACGCGGCGCTTCGTAGATGCCTAGGTCGAGTCAGGCGCCGCGTGGATAAGTAGAAAAATAGAGTTATTTTTCTATTTATTTAATTCCCTAAACTTCAAAAATGCATAACTTTGTGTTGGAAAATCGAAAAATAAAATAAAAATACCCTCTCGCTCAGTCGAACGTAGGAGAATAATGTGGAAAAAAATCATTTAATTTCATCAAGTATTTTATTTTTAATGATTTATTTACCCTCTCGCATTGTAATTCTCCATGCATATAGGAAATTCACCATGGCATGAGACCATAGTGGCTTTAAGCCTCCGAACTCGGGAATATTCCCCGAATTTTCTAAGGTCGTAGGCCATCCCTATGAGAAGTTATAGATTTTTCAAATTCATGTCATTGCTTTCGAGTATTTTAAATCCAATAATTAGCATGTTGTGAAATAAATTCTAGAAAATTTGGTGATGTTTCTTATGACCGAGGACTCTAGGAAAAATAGGTTTTGAGTTAATCCACTTGGAATAATCCTAATCTGGCTTAACACCCAAAATAGGTCCCTAATTAATTAGAGCTAATCATACATCAAATCGACTTGAAATCAATTCTCCACCGACCTTTAGGATCGAGGAACCCACCATAAAAATTTGAAGTCAATTGGACTTGGTTAACCCTACTAAATGGGTTGATTAAGCCATTTAGCCAATTTAAACTTTAAAAATTCATAACTTTCAAAACACTTTTCAAAAATTCACCAAATTGGTTTTGGAGCCTCTCAGATATTAGGGGAATTTAAAAAAATTAAAATTATAATTTTCTAAAAAAGTTGATTTTTTTGCATTATTTTAATATTTTAATAAATAAAAAATAATAAAAATCACAAAAATAATAAAATTCACCAAAATGTTATATTTTGAATTTTAATCACTTAGAACAAACCCCATATTTTTTTTAAGTCTCTATAACGAGATATTAAATTTTAAAGCCCTAAGGTAATTTTAAAATTAAAAAATGTATTTTTTAGCATTTCCACTAAAATAATTCTAATAAATCAAAGAAAAATCAGAAAATTGTAAAAATTGATTCTCTGATTTCCTCGATATCAGAGAGATTTTTGAAAAATATAACATTTATTTTTCAACCTTTATTTTATTTTTAAATTAATTAATACTCCAAAACTCAAAATAATTATAATAAAAAGAATATAATTCAAAAAATCACCAAAATTGGTCCAAGTGGTCCTCTCGTCATTAGTGAATGTCCCATAATTTTCTTAAGGATAGAAACTTTCCCTCGGTCATATTATTAAATTTTCCTCGAAATCCCTATTTTCCATCAAAAATAATTACATTAATAAATTAAATGCAGGAAAATCACATTTTCTCCTCTCATGTCTTTATCGACATATGAGTAAAGTCACATAAAAATTTCAAGTTCATTTAAGCTCAATTTAGTGAGTTATGAAATTATTAAGCTTCAAGGGGCAAAATGGTAATTAAAATTTTAACCTTTAATTAAAACTTTAGGCTTAATAAAATTAAAGAGTAAAATATTTGATCCTAATCTGATTTGGATGATTGAAATTTAAATAATTAAAGGGTAGAAACCTACTAAACAATTTAAAAATAATCGAAATGAACTTTAATTAAATAATCGATTAAATTTGGAAGAATAATAAAATTGGAATTATTAAAATAGGGATATTATTGTGAAGAGATTTGTTCTTTAATTTAAGGATCCCTAAATTAATCATCTCAATAATATTTAATTCCTAATTAAAATGATAATCCAAATTTAAGATTTAAAATGTTAAAAGACTTAATCATTAAATTAAATTAAAGTTAAATTATTTAAATTAAACCCTTTTAAAATTTTAATTAAATTAAAATTAAAAATAAAATTAAATTAAAATTTAAATTAAATTGAATTAAATAAAATTAAATTAAAACAAATTAAAATAAAATAAAATAAAATAAAATAAAATCGAATCGAATCGAATCGAATCAAGTCAAGTCAAGTCAAGTTAAATTGAATTAAATTAAATTAAATAACAGAATCAAGTTAAAATTAAAATCAAATTAAATTAAATTAAAATTAAAACTAAACCAAATTAAATTAAATTAAAGTTAAATCAAATTGAATTAACAATAACATCACCTAAGACATAAAGAAATTCAAAAATAAATATAAAGCAACTCGAACACTATTCCAAATTTAAACCCGTTAACCGAAATTAAATTAAATCATAAACCATTCGAACATCAATTCGCTCCTCGAAAGCTTTTGTTGTCATAACTTTTAAACGTAACGTTAAATGAAATGTTACTTCCTCATAGTGATATTCAAATGTCCTAGTTCACTCGAGTAAGATAACAACAAAACTCGAATTCCTGGATGATTAATTCATTCGTATAATTAAATTCATTCGGACTTAAAACAACTCTAGCAATATCGAAAAGATGTTTAAGATTCTTCTTAAACGCTTCCTCAATATGATAGGATACCGATAAGAACAATCGAACTTAATTGTTCTTCGATGAAGGAAATCATCCTCAAACCAAAATACCGACACCTAGACGTCATAGGAGGTGACTAGCTATATGATTAGGAACTCTGGTAAAAACCATAACCCTTCCCTTAGCCTTTACCTAGGAACTCGCTTTAAATGCTTAAATATTCTAATTGTGTTTTAAGTGCAACTTGGATGACGCGGAAGACCCTCCAGTGTACGCTTTTATTTTATCGCAATTTACCTTATCGCAATTTATTTAATCGCATCGCACTTACTTTTCGCATGATAAACAACTCGTTGCATGAAAAACCACACTTTTAGGATAGATTCCTAAATCCGAAACCAAAACTAAACTAAAAGTCATTACAAGATAAAATTCACCACCACAACATTTCAAAATATAAAAAATAACTCAAAATTTAATCACAAACAGAACAACAAAACTACAACTACAACTAAATTAAAACGTCTTGTTGGATGATCGGGAATACCTCGGATGATGTAACCTACGTGTTGCTAACGGGATTTCCCACGATCTAAATGAAAGTGTGGAACTCATTTAGTTGAGTTTAGCAAATTCATCTGGACTAAGTGAATCCGATAAAAATAACGATGCCGAAGGATGGAACCGTGGGATCTTAACCGGTGTTGTTATAATCAACTTTAAGATTTGTTTTAAATAAAACATAAAAACAAACTTGGAAATTAAGAATTTCTCTAAACCAAAACACTTTTCCAATCTCCCGATTTATGACTTCTATAACTAAACCTCTCGCAACAACAAGGAGCTTGGAGCATAGTATGCAGCACGACCATCTTCATCAAGCAAAACAACTCTACATCACCTAAACATTCCTAGAATTAAACAACAAAGCCATAGGATTTCGAGGTAGTTCGTCTAGTGCAACATAAATCCTCAACTCTTCATTAGGCATTTGAACGATCAAGTCATGTAAATTAAGCCTTAACCTGGTCTTAGGACTCCGAGGTAAGTCATTTGGTACGACATAAACCCTCACATCTTCAAGGCTATTCGTATGATTTTACCATACAAATATAAGTCCAAATTAATTAAAATTGGCAAGATCAAAACATTAAATAAACATTAGGGCCTTCCTAAATTCAAGCCAAACAATAAGATAGTCGGGAAATTACCGAAGTTCGCTTCGAATCTGTAATTTCTCCTATTTTTCTTCCTTTAAATTCCCAAAACAAAATGGTCCAAATTTGATCCATTCCCTATCAAATTCCAAAATTCAATCCTCGAAAACTTAAACTTTGAAATTCTCGAGAGCAGAATTACCGATTATTATCGAGAGTTTTCTTAGGTGATTCCCTTCACTTAAGATGTAATTAACTATAGTGGCTTGCCCTTATAGGGAATTTTAAGAACCTGTGTAATATAAACCCCGCTTAATTCATTTATATTAAGCAGGGAACTTGTCGGCTTATAAAATTGGTTCGCAGTACCAAACGGATGTCACAAATCTTTCTAGTTTATCTAATCGAGCCCTATTATCAAACAAGCAGTGTCTATTCTTCGGGATAGATACACTGGTTTGTGGTGCGGTGCTCGTTTATGTAAACTATTCGGGATGTGAGATCAGTTTGATTTCATATCTTAAAATTTTCAAATTTAAAATCAAATACTACTTTTCAAATTATTTATTTAAATTAAATTAAAAATTCGCCGACAATTTCTGTTAGGCGACCCCCTTTCAAAATAAAACACACAACCTAAAAATAATGCGTACAATTTCTAGCGACTCGCTGGGAAAATTCCTCTCTCCATTTTTAATCAGACAATTCTGCTTTCAAAAATCGGTAGTGTATCCATGTTCCTAGTGGATCAAACTACCCTTCTTTCCGTTGGAATACTATGTTCATTTCTATCTTGAACAAGTATAGCCAACATTCTCTCGGATTTAGGAGCCACTGTTTAGACACCCCTAAATAGAGAGGTTCCGAGATCCTTTTAGCTCATTTCTGAGGTGGGGTGGGCCCCCAATAGATATTAGTTTAGGAGCAGTCTTGCGGGTCGAGAAGTTTCTACAAGACTTTCTCTTCCTTTTCCAGTTCCTAATCAACTCCTTTTACCCTTCCTACAACTCTCATTATTTTAATAATTCTCCTTCCTAACGAACAAATCTTTTCGAAAAGACAATTTTCTTTTAATACCACAGATACACTAAGATAAACGTAAATGTGTTCGGACTCTTTCTTTTTCGTCATAAGTTTTACGACAAGAAGAAGCACGATTCGGGACTAACACTCGGAATCCGCCCGCGTAAATGGAAGCCCCAAACCGATCTTCTCCTTCGTCAACGGACTCGACCTGGCCGTGTTCAAGGTTGAAATGCCTGATAATGGAATTATTCGATTCGGACAAGGATTCGGGGACGCCGACATCAAAATCCCCGACGTCACTCTCTTTTCACTCACAAGAAAAGTACCGAAAACTGAGAAGCCGTTGATTGAGTTTAACCTCAAGTCAACTCATGAATTCCCTCCTCTCGCAGAAGATTCCAACCGAGAGGAGTACCGCCGTCCACTGAAGGACCGTTGTTGCTACCCCCACCTGGTCTAGTTGTCTTCGCACCTACCCCAGCTTCCGCCAAACTAAAGGGAAAGGAAATTCGTAACTATGACGAACCCGTTACCGCGGAGGGTACAGACCTTCCCGCGAGACCTTCCGTTTTTGAAATCGGGTCCAGCTCGAGAATTCCATCGCCGACACGGACTCGCAGAAGGAACGAGGTAGAAGGATTGCTAGAGAAGCCGCAGCCGCCGAAATTGCTTTCCTAGAAGAAATCCCAGAACTGCCCGAGTATACACCGCTGCCTGAATACATACCACTTTTGGGAGGAAGCAGGTTCCATCCCCTCTCCGCCGCAGAGGATGAGGAAAATGTTCGCAAGATTGCTGCCGCATTGCCTCGACCCGTATATTACAACGATAGCCGTAAGAAAAGGGCTAGAATTACGCCATTTGCTCGACTGCAAACCTTGATAGAGAAGTTAGCAAAGAAAGAAAAATGCCCCGTATCGAAATTTTAAGAAGGATAGTGGCGGGTGCCGGCCAAGTCCCGTCTCGGGCCGCGGGTAGAACCTCGCTATCGCCGCGGAAAAGCCGAATAAGAGAATGAAAGCTAGTCCGCCCGTCGTTGTTTCAGACTACAAATTAGGGAGGATACCACCTTCCAAAGCATTTGGCCGACTGCACCATCCTGGTCCTAGACCTTCGTCGCTAGAAGGATGGTATGGCGTCCCACTACCTGGACAATTAAGATTAAAACAACGACTCGAGAAGGAAAGTCTCGTCGGGAGACTCGAGTCCGAAGAAAATGCTACCGCAAAGAAAGGGGACTCATGAGAAGGAAACCCGACAGCTGTCACATGACAACCGCAAGGATGTACGAAAAGACCACTAGAAGATGATATGGAAAAGCTAAGAACTGATATTCAGCGATTAGCAAGGGAAAGAGAAGAAAAATTCGGAGATGAGGTTGACTCGTCAGAGTTCATGGATGATGAATATGCAGAAATTAACATGGTTGAAACACGAGCTTCGTCAGCTTCACAAGGTGCCCCTGCAGCCGCAGAAAGAGAGGAGCCGGAAGTAATGAGGAGGCAGCTTCAAGAGAAAGATGATACGATCGCCCAAATGGCAAAAAGGATGGAAGAGATGGCTGTAGCCCTAGCCACTCTCCAGAGTCAAGTTCAACCCCAAAGAGAAACACCCCAGAAGTCATTCACATTGTAGACGAAGGAAAGGAGATTACATCCTTCAACGGGGATGATCAATTAAAAAAGGATGCAACACAAAGCATGATTCCGGAAAAGGATATTAAGAGCATGGTGGAACAGCAGGTGCGAGAAGCCTTGGCACAATCAAAGAGCAGGACATCCATTCGAACGGGTAAACCTTACCCTGAAGAATTCGACGCTGTCCAATATCCGAAAGGCTTTGTACCACCTCTGTTCAAGACCTTTGATGGAACCGGAAACCCTCGAGCAAGATGTTGCACATTTTCGTGCTGCTTGTTGCAATGCCGGCGGAAGTGATGCCTTACTCTTCGTACAATTTGTCGCCAGCTTATCGTGGATCACCTTTGATCGGTATGCGAATTACCGAACTGCGTTCGGTGAAGACATTTTCGTAACTAGAGAACCTCTTCATCAAGCGATTTGCCGGAGCTCAGCACCACATCACTATAGGTGATTTAGTGGTAGAGAAGCAGAAACTCAACGAAACCTTGGTGGACTACATACTTCGATGGAGGAACCTAAGTATGAATTGTGAGCCACAACTACAAGAACAGCATGCGGTCGGCATTTTACTAAAGAGCATTCATGGCCCAATAGCACTTCTCCTCAAGGGATTTACTATTAAGACTTTCGAGAAGTTGTTAAGCAAGGCCGGAAGCTTGCAAGAGGAGGCGAAGCAATTAAGTTTCACCGACAAAACAGACAAACAGAAGCCCGTGAAAACTTTTGAAAAGAAGTCCGGAATTGTTGCAGCAATCGATAAAGGCAAGCAACCGATACAAATATCGTCAGGACGATCGCAGCAACCTCAACAGAATTACCAGCAACCCCGACCTAGCTATCAGTCATCCCAACAGTATGAACAACCGCCTCGTCCGCAATGTACGTTAAGGGAGCTTCTAAGCAGGGAGTATCTGTTCAAGAATGAGGCAGTGCCGAAAATGTTCCGCACATCCGATGAAGACTCCGCATTTCCAACTACCGTAACCTAAAAGACCGGAAGAAGTCGACAAGAAAGGTGATCCAAACTTTTGCCCTTACCACCGGATGCTTGGGCATAAGATAGAAGATTGTATTACCTTCAAAAGCTGGCTCAACGACAATCTTCGGAAAGGGAATATAACGATCCCGAAGGAGGTTCCGTCAACGTTATCTCGACGGATCTCATTGTTCCAAAAGATCCCTATGCGACTAATGATGGATGGACTACCGCTTGGACAAAGTCTTCGAAGAAGATTTTGGATCACATCCAAACCGCTTCGGTGCGAGCCTCAATTCAGAGTTCGAAACCTGTCAAGTCGGCACTATCACTTGCGATAGAAGAACCACCTCAACCGGAGACGATTGAAGAGAAGAAGAAAATCGACGAAGAAGAGAAGACCGAGGCTCTTAAGGCTGCGACTAGGGGCCGCTTATCCTAGGATAGTTGTTTCCGATTCTGGGGAGAAATCTCTCGAACCTCCGACTCGTATGATTATTTCGCTCACTCCGGTGGAATCTTATAATGATAAGGGCTATGGCGTTAGCTACGTTTTGACTGTTTCTAACGATTACGTAACTAGCGACAATCTGGACATCGATTCCAATACAAATGACAATTCTCAAATCATACATAATCTCGACGGTCACAATGACAAAGAAGACATCCACCAAGGAGGCTACGAGAGTTCAACAAGCAATGAATCTATTTGCGAGTTTCGAGGAGCTCCGACTACAATAGAAAGTTAGAGCCTTCGTACTCCGAAGCTAATCCGTAAGAACCCGTCATTCAGATTCAAGAGGAGACACTAAGAAACTCAATACTAGATTCGAAGAAATCGCGAAGTCAACTTAAGAAGTGGAAGAGTTCTACCTCCGAGAATGGGTCCAAAGAACAAAGGAAAGCGTGTGGTTGTTCAGGAAGAACCAACCCTGCAGAAGAAATACCCATTCGAGAAGAAATCGCGACACATGGAAATAAAGTGGACTACAACGTGCTAGCCCATCTTAGGAAACTACCGACCAAACCGAGCATCTACGACGCTCTCATCTTATCAAAGGAGATGAGAGAAGCTCGATCAAGGCCTTACTTCGATCCAGTAAATTTTCTTAGCTCAAATGACCGGAGATTCCTTCGATGAGGTTTGCTCGTTAAAAGAACAACGAGGTGTCACCTTCACGGACAATGACCTACTACTCGGATGCACAGACCACAACCGACCATTGTACATTTCGCTTACAATCGGGAAGTTTACACTCTCCAGAGTATTGGTGGATCCAGGAGCATCAATCAATATAATGAATCTTCGAATGCTAGCATACTTGGAAATTGATGCTCGCGAGCTCGAAGCGGACAAAATGTTATTAAGAGGATTCAACCATAAAGGAGAAAGAGCCCTCGGCTCAATAACATTGCTAATGAAGACCGGTGACTTAGCAAAGACAACCGCGAAATTTCACGTAATTGATTCGAGACGTCGTTCAACGCTCTGACCGGCCAACCATGGATACATGAAAACAGGATGGTACCATCATCCCTACACCAAGGCATCAAATACTACGATGGAGGGGAACAAAGGCATCAAGGGGGACTTACAACCATTCTCCGTACATGAAATTGGAATCCATGAAGATGCAACCTTATTATGCACCTCCAAAGAAAACAATCTTCTCCAGAGATACCATAACGAATGAAGCAAAGGAAGTTCGGGACGATGAAGAACTCCGAAGTTCTAGTCCAACGCTCACTCACCACTCCCTTACGGCGAGATGGTGAAGGTTTCTCCACAACTTGCATCCGAGGTCGAGGCCGGGGACTAGGTCGTGGCAAAGACGTTAGGACAGTTGGACAGAGGAAACCAGCCATCAGTGTTGATTGGGAAGACAATTCTGAAGAAGAAAAAGAGATCAAACAAGAAGCAACGACAATAAGTCGGAAGAAGCCACAATTCAGGATCCCGCTCGAAGATGAAAAGAATGAAGAATATAAATCAATGTACGAGAAGATTAACCACTATGTACATACTATGACCCTGACCCTGATCCATTCTAATAAGATCGACGGTATGGTGGTCAAAGAGGTACGTAGCGGCGGTGCAAAGCCAATCAAATTCTACCGTGGTGCTCCTTCCTCCAAAACCGAAAATAATGTACAACTAAGATGTCACTTCATCGAATTAATGGAATTACCTTTTGAGTGGTACTCTCCCCGTGTTCAAAATTTAATTCAGATGTGGTTTCTTACCTCGAAAATGGACAAAAGGTCAATCACAACATTTTGAAAAATTATGGAATAACTCCGTCGTCCACCCAATTCAAAGCATGGTCTCGGATTCGGCACGCAGAGATCAGCTGACGATACCGAATTTTGCTTGGTTGTCACTTGCGAGTCTAATGAAAACTACATGGAAACTACGAAGAATTTGAAGATTTACAAATCGGAGATGCTCCACTAGAATTCAAAGAAGAAATTAAATCTACAATAGATGAGTTAACTGAAGTTAACTTAGGTACTAGCGAAGAGCCTAGACCTACCTTTGTTAGCTCCTTACTCAATAAAGAAGACTCCGAAGAAATAATCAAGTTATTAATGGAATTTAAAGACTGTTTTGCTCGGAGCTACGATGAGATGCCAAGTTTAGCTCAAGAGGTCGCAGTCCATAAGCTAGGAGTGGATCCCGCTTCGTCCCGGCCGACAAGGTCCCGTAAGAATGCGTCTAGAAATCGAACAACAAGTCATAGCCGAAGTTAAAAAGCTAATAGACGCTAAATTTGTCCGCGAAGAACAATACCCGACTTGGTTAGCCAATGTGGTGCCGACGTAAAGAAGAATGGTCAAACCGAATTTGTGTGGATTTCGCAGATTTAAACAAGGCATGTCCAAAAGATGAATTTCCTCTACCGATCCTGCAACTAATGATCGACATTGCTTCAACACATGAAATATTCTCATTCATGGATGGATCTTCGTGATACAACCGGATAAAAATGGCTCCGTAAGATGAAAAACTTACAAGCATTCGTAACGCCGATCGGAGTATATTGCTACACAAGGATGCCATTCGGACTGAAGAACGCAGGAGCAACATACCAGAGAGCGATGACAAGAATTTTTGATGATCTCATCCACAATCAAGTCGAATGCTACGTGGACGATGTGGTCATCAAAAGCAAGTAAAGGACAACCACCTATATGATTTGAGAATTGTTTTCGAACGATTAAGACAATTTAACCTTAAGATGAATCCCTTAAAATGCGCTTCGCGTCACCTCCGCAAATTCTTAGATTCGTTGTCCGACATCGTGGAATCGAAATCGACCCGGAAAAGATTAAAGCTATCTTAGAAATGCCGCCTCCCAAAACCTTAAAGCAACTACGATCTTTTCAAGGAAGCCGGCATATCTTCGACGCTTTATCTCAAACTTGTCAGTAGTGTCACCTTTCTCGCATTAGTTAAAAAGGATGCCAAATTTATTTGGGAAGAGAAATGCCGAAGGCCTTCGAGGACATTAAGCAATATTTAATGACACCTCCCGTCTTAGCAGCCCTAGCCTCGTGTAGACCGCCGATACTTTATACCGCGGCTTTAGACGACTCTCTCGAGCCCGTTAGCCTGTGTCAATGATGAGGGTAAAGAGAATGCTCTTTACTACCTAAGCCGTCGTTTACTTCCGACGGAAATATGGTATCCCGCAATCGAAAAGCATTGTTTCGCCTCGATCTTCGCCTCTCAAAAGCTCGTGCACTACATGCTTTCTCATAAGGTCAACCTAATCTCGAAATTTAATCCATCGCAATACTTCGATGACTCGTCCAACGCTTTCCGGCAGACTTACCGTATGGTCAATGATATTATTGCAATTCGATATAACTTTCGTGCCTCTTCGTGACGTAGAAGGGACAAGTCTTAGCAGACTTCCTCGCAAAGACACCCTTTCGCCTGCGAATCTCCTCTCAACGACGATTTGCCGCATGAACAAATAATGAGTTTAGGAGACCCCGATGATCGACGTTGGGAATTATATTTCGACGGAGCATCTTCAAGACACAAAGATGAAGAATCGCGAGTGATAAGTGCCCGATAAGGCAGGATCGATTAATCTTTATAACACCGGAGCGGGGATGTTAAGATACTCCTACCACTCGACGCAGCCGTGTACAAACAACGAAGCGTAATACGAAGCCATCATAACAGGACCGGAATTAACTATTCAAATGGGGATAACGGACATCAACATCTACTGGATTCGCAAGCTAATCATTCAACGGATCGCTGGACAAGACAAAATTTTAAAACCAAGACTCGAGCAATACTTCCAAGTATGCCATACACATGTTGGAACAGATTCCGAATGTGACGATCTACAAAATTCCCAGAAAGAAAAGCTTTAAGCCGATGCGCTAGCTCGTCTTGCAAAAGAATTTGCTCGCTTGCAAGATGAATCGCTGGAAGTGTCGACTCACTGACGTCAGTCCTATCACAAACTTCGACATGTACACAATACACAAATCGAAAAAGAAAAAGAATCAGCTGCAATAAAGTGACGTAAAAACACGAAGATCGACGGCATGCCATTATCAGACTACCCGCAAACAGAAAACTACTGAGACGATAGGTCGCTAACCCATCGTATCAAGAAAAGAACTCGTCCTACGCATTAATAAACAACATGTTATATAGTAAGGTCTTTCGATCAAATGCGGCTAAGGTGCCTAAGCGGGTCCGAGGCCCGCGAAATTGTTAAAGAGGTGCATTCGGGACTCGTGGCGCTCACCGACGGTCCGAAGATGAAAATGAAAATTAAAAGACTAGGGTACTACCGGCCCTCGATGATGACCGACCGCATGAAAATCGCCAAGAGTCGTCACCAATGTCAAGTGCACGGAGTGGTTCTACACCAACCTCCGAATGTGCTACATCCGACAATTGCGTCGTGGCCATTCGAATGTCAGCGCATATATAGTGGGTCCAATGAACCACCATCTTCAAAAGGACATCGTTTCATTCTTGCGGTTACTGCATTACTTTTCCAAGAGGGCAGAGCAGGCTCCACTCGTAGAAGTGAAAGCACACCAAGTGCTACAGCTTTTCAAGAACCAAGTTGTCTACCGTTTCGGAATGCCACGTAGGATCATCTCGTATAATTGGCCGCATTCGAAGCTCGCAAATCAACAATTTTGTCAGGAGACACGGAATCGACTGGCGATATTCAATAATTTACTACCTAAGAGCAAACAGTCTGGCTGAGGCTTTTAATAAAACTCTCGTTCAAATCTTAAAGAAAACTTTGGACGATAAGAAGAGAAATTGGCACGATAAGTTATTAGAAGCCTTATGGGCCTACCGGACAACCTTCAGAACTACTCAAGCTACACCTTACGCTCTAGTGTATGGGTCCGAGGCAGTGTTACCCTTAGAGGTCCAAACCTTCCTTCACTCGTAATTACGCTCGCAAACAAAATCACGACGAAGAGAATGCCAAATTACGACTAGAGGAATTAGAAAGCCCGGAAGGGAAAAGACTTGCAGCTGTGACAGAGAATTTAGAACTATACCAAGCTAAGATGTTCAAGCCCATGACAGATCGGTCCGCCCAAGAACCTTCAAAGTTGGTGACTTAGTTTTCGTTTCAAGAGACCTATCTCGCACACCGCAAGATAGGAGGAAAATTCGAACCCACTTGGGAAGGGCCGTTCGTGGTCGAGGCAGCCACTCGGGAGGCTCCTACCGCCTAGTGAACCGCCAAGGAGAACGACATATGCTTCCGATCAACAGACGATACTTGAAGAAGTATTACGCTACCTAATGTTTCGAAGGAATGGATTTTTCATCCCTAGAAGCATGGGTGAAGTAGTTGCTTATGACTGGGTCCGAACCCAAAAATAATAAAAAATGTGCTAAAATAAAAAAAATCATGATAATAAAGTTTTCCTTGTTTTCTCTTCCATATCAAAATCTTTTTCCTGATCTTATCCCACTTCATTCCTGTTAAATTTAAAAATACAAAAAGTAATAAAAAAATTGTCTTTGATAAACATTTTCTTAATGTTCTTGTTCTTAAGACAGCCTCCCGATCCTTTTTCTTGTCTTTTCGCAGGAAATGTCGAACGGGAGATCGGTCCCGAACTTTAGAAATGGCGTAAGCCTCGCACTCGACGAAAAGAGGGTGAAAGATGGAGCGATAATCGAGATCGACTCGTACTTCGCACCGACAGGCTCCGCAATACGAGGAAAGTGACCGGGTCCCGGCTGATCGAGAAGAACCGCCTAGTCGACAAGATGAAAGTGGGTGGCCCAAGCCACCAATCCAAAGAAGAAGAAAAGGAAAACAAACACCGAAGAAGACAAGAGAATCAAGTCCGTGGTCGCTACAGCAGAAGGCGAGCTCGTCGCCGCCGCTCCCACAGAGATTCGAGAAGTACGAAGAGCTACTCTCACAAAGCAACTCGCCGAAGAAATAAAAATCGCCGTATCCGCAAGATGTTAACCAAACTAAGCAATGGACCGAAGACGACGAGGCAAGCTAGCACGCCAGCACGTAGACTTCAAGGATGCCGCTCACTGTGTACTCGAAGAAAGGAGGCCAGCCTCCGAGAATAACGAAGTGACCAGTGGAAATCTTAAGGAGAACAAAAGAAGGAAGGCTACCACGCCACCGCATAAAGTCACCGTAACGCATAACCTTGTTGCGAAGCAACCCCGAGAATGTCCCGACGGACACCATCCCCGAGGAGCCGAGGTATGCAGGAGAACGTGAAGGGATCGAGCCATATATCCCACAATATGTCACTGTGCCTCGCCATTCGTGCATTATTCCGTAATAAGAGCTAGAAAGAATGCGGAATGTCGAGAAGAAAACTTTTGAATACTTCGAGAGAATCGTAGGCGAGGAGGATCAATATACTGAAGGCCTCGAGCTACATACGTACGTGTTCTCGAATACGAACAACAACAAATCGTGGATCGCATCCGGATTTGAAAAGAATGGGCCGAGCGAGCCGCTTAAGAGAAAACACCTACTCGTAACCCCGGAGATGGATGCCGTGGAAAGGGAGAATTACCATACAATGTGGATGCCGCTACAACTTCGCAGTAAGACGGAAGGGAAACCCACCGGAATACTCCGTCACGGCCAGGTGGATCCAATGCCATTAGTCATCAAAAGGATGGTAAAAAGAATGATAACATGGAGGGTACCGCCACAGATTGCATACCCAACCAGCTTGTATCATTAACATTTACAAGAGGGGTGACCGCATACCCCCGCACATAGCATCACCACGACTTTGTCGACCTTTTGCACAGCTTTCTTCTCGAACGAGTGTAATATCATGTTCGGATCCGACCTCCGGATAGCAGGCCCGTGTGAGTTCCGAGGGCCGCAAAGATACCATTACCGCGAGGTTCCGTCATGATACTAAAGGGCAACGAAGCGTATGTCGCTAAACATCGCATACCGGGAGTACCAATGAAGCGGATCTCGCTTACTTTTAGAAGGATGGATGACAGAAAGCACCTTACCACTTCCAACTGTACCGTGAGCTAGAGAGCCTCCGCCTTATGAGCCGCGAGTTACATGGAAAATATCACACCTCCAACGTACATCCATACGGCATCCTCGCTAAGGCGTGGCTTGGAAGGTGATGTTATCGACCATGTACCTCACTATTCGTACATGGATTTTCGACGTATACCTTTTTTGGATGGATCGACAATGATCATACATAGTCCGTTTCGAGTCTACATGGATTGTATGAGATGTATTCCGCATCGAGTTGTATGATGTATCTTCAAGCATGATTGGAATGAAAGTGACCATGTCACATTTTTGGCCTTCACCTCTTTTGTGCAAGTTGACTGAGAAACTCCATTAAAGTTAAATAAACTTCGAACAAATAATAGAGAAGAAACAAAAAGAATAGAAGAGAACTTTCCTTAAAAATCTAAATAAAAAAAATGATGAACACCAAATTCGCATGAACATTAAATGAACGATGAATCGTAAAGAAAAAAAAATAAATAAACTAAATGAACATAAATTTCAAATCGAATCTCAATCAAAAATTCAAATTCAACTTTCCAGATTTCAAATCAAATCTCAATCAAATTCAAATTCAACATTCCTGATCTCAAATCAAATCTCAATCAAATTCAAACTCAATCTTCCAAATCTGAAATCCAATCCATTCTACTCTCTCCCTTGTCTGGGATGGAAGCGGTCGATTCCATTTGACATGGAGCCACCAGGTTTTCGATTCGAATCTAGTGGCAAGAAATTATATCCAATCCAAACCAGCAACTCTCAATCAACTCTTTTGAATGGGATATGTAGCATCTACATATTCTCTCCTAATTTATTTCTTTCCACAAAAATCTTTTACAACTTTCATGAAATTCTCGAAACACCAAAATTCCACACTTTTCAAATCAACACTACAAATCTTTGCAAAATCAATTACATCAAAATTCAAATTCTTGAGGTTGAGGATTTTACATCCGAGACTGCATTGCCTTAGGATTATTTCCCTATCGCAATGAAATACATCAAAATCAAATTCTTGTGGTTGAGGATTTTACATCCGAGACCGCATCGCTTTAGGATTCTTTCCCTATCGCAATGAAATACATCAAAATTCAAATTCTCGGGGTCGAGGATTTTACATCCGAGACCGCATCGCCTTAGGATTCTTTTCCTATCGCAATGAAATACATCAAAATTCAAATTCTCGGGGTCGAGGATTTTACATCCGAGACCGCATCGCTTTAGGATTCTTTCCCTATCGCAATGAAATACATCAAAATCAAATTCTTGGGGTCGAGGATTTTACATCCGAGACCGCATTGCTTTAGGATTCTTTCCCTATCGCAATGAAATACATCAAAATCAAATTCTTGGGTCGAGGATTTTACATCCGAGATCGCATTTCTTTAGGATTCTTTCCCTATCGCAATGAAATACATCAAAATCAAATTCTTGGGGTCGAGGATTTTACATCCGAGATCGCATCGCTTTAGGATTTTTTCCCTATCGCAATGAAATACATCAAAATCAAACTTTTGGGATCGAGGATTTTACATCCGAGATCGCATCGCTTTAAGATTTTTTCCCTATCGCAATGAAGTACATCAAATCCAAACTTTTGGGGTTGAGGATTTTACATCCGAGACCGCATTGCTTTAGGATTCTTTCCCTATCGCAATGAAATACATCAAAATCAAATTCTTAGGGTCGAGGATTTTACATCCGAGACCGTATCGTTTAGGATTCTTTCCCCTATCGCAATGAAATACATCAAAATGCAAATTCTCGGGGTCGAGAATTTTACATCCGAGACTCGCATCGCTTTAGGATTCTTTCCCTATCGCAATGAAATACATCAAAATCAAATTCTCGTGGCCGAGGATTTTACATCCGAGACCGTATCGCTTTAGGATTCTTTCCCTATCGCAATGAAACACATCAAAATCAAACTCTCGAAGTTAAGGATTTTACATCCAATACCGCATCGCTCCGAAGTCTCTCCTCATTGTAATGATTCAATCTAATCAATTCAATTTTCTTTCGAGGTCAAGATGTTACATCTAAAACCACAAAATTCCAATTTTCATTTCAAGTTCAAATCCCTTCAAATTAATTTTAACAAACTTCAATCTAAATTAAAACTCAAGCTAAAATCTAAGCTCACACATCAAACCTTGAGCTGAAACAAAACGAAATCTAAATTGAAATTCCCCCAGGTCATTTGATTTGGGATTCACCTCCTTTTCCTTTCCTGCCGAGAGTTCGGTGGATCTCCAGCCCGAGAGATATACTTGACACTCCCAACGGAAATTTCTTCTACTTCGTCCTAAGTTTGTCACTGGACATCCGTGTTGGTTTTGTTGATCTTTTCGGTCAATGCCAATACGTGCGGTGTGCTTGGTTAAGACACCACACCTATTGGGGTCCATTTGTCGACCTCATTTTCGATGAGGTCTTCTTCTTCTCTCTAAGTACTTTCAGATCTAGCCTCAGCTTTTCCTTCGACTATCTTAGAGGATTAGAATCGAGACCCACCACCTAGAAATTCAAACCACTTCTTAACTCCCCGCAAACTCCACAAACTCGACCGTAGACCCCTAATCACCTAGAGGGTCGAAATCAAATGTGGAAGTTTAAAGGATGAGTTCCTATGAGACTCTTCGGCCTTAGGACCGCCCTCAGGTGGCCCGGTCCGGTGAAGGGCCGACTTACACACACACACTACACTTATGCACTACACTTTCACACACCTCCTAAAAACACACCCATACCTAACTCGACTTCCCGACTCACAAGCGTGATTCACATGGATGGTCCTTAACCCCTAAGCCCTTTCGCTAAGAGGTTAGGAACAACATAGCTGGATGCCTCAAATGAGTCTCTTCATGGCTCATGTGGGCTTGATATGGCTTCATGGCTCAACCAAAATAATTTTATTCCACTTACATTCACCTAATCTTCAATTTTCCAAAATTTCAATTTTTGACCCCCTGGACCCTACACCCGCCAAACTTACCCAAAGCTCTCGAAATTACCCAAAATTTTCAAAATTTCCAAATCACCCAAAATTCCCCAAAATTAACCTCGAACATTTCCTCACCAATCAAGTTGATCATCCATAGCCAAAATACCAAAAATTCCAAAAATACCTCCCAATACCTTCCAAATACCCAAAATACCCCTCTTGACCCAAAATCCAAAAATTCAGAAAATTCCCAGAAAATTCCAAAAAATCTCAAATATTCCCAATTTCATTTTGTTCAACTACACCATGGGCCAATTTTGTCAATTTACCCCACTTTTGTCAAAACCCCCAATTTGACCAATTCTAACCCAAAGTGAACCCAATGTCAAACCAAACCTATCCAATTGACCCAAATTCTGGTCCAATTCAATTCTAAACTTCAATTCAACATTTCGAACACCAATCTAGACCAAATCCAAGTCCAATTTGATTGACATTTGAATCCAATTTCACTTTTGGCCTTAAAGCCCAATTTGGACCCATGACCCAAACCTAATCCAAACTAACCCAATTCAACTCCAATTAACCCCAAACCTTTTCTAAACCTTCCCTAACATCCCCACAAACAAAACACTAACATGAGTTACCCAAAATTTAGACCCAAATCCCACTCAAATTCAACCCAAAGCCAAAAGGCCTAATTTTGACCTAAACCCAAACCTAACCCAAATAAGCCCAAACCCCAAAATCAAAGCCCAACCAAAGTCAAAACCTCTTTGAAACACTCCCATAAACATTTCCCAACATTAATTTTACATCAATTTGAACCCTAGCCCAACATTGGCCCAAATTAGCCCAATTTAACCTACGTTGGCCCATTTACCAAAGAGGTCCAAATCCAACCCAATTCAAGCCTAAACCACTTCAAATTTATTCCAAATCATTCATGAAACATTCCTAAATTAAATTCAACACTTATTGGATCTAATCCTTCGCAAAATTCTCATCCTAAAATTTGTTTTTAAACCTAAAGGCCCATCCCCTAACCTTCCTAAAAGCCCATCAAAAATAATTTCAAAATGCCCAAAGCCCACATGACAATTCCTTCTCATCATCCCTTTAATCGAGATCAATTCCTAAGTCCCAAATCAATCATCAAATCAACCTAAATCAAGCACCATCTAAATTTTTCACTAAATTGTCAAAATCTCCAAATTCCATTTTCATGAAATCGACCAAGCTTTTCCCCAAGCCAAAGACAAGCCATGAAGCCACATGCAAGCCATGGACAAGCCACATGAAGCCATGGAAGGCTCGACATGTGATCAAGCCATTAATGGCAAAAGGAGGAGCCTCTTTTAAGCCCCCTTAAAAGGTTTTAACCCTTTTAATGCTTCACCTTAATCCATGATCAATCAAAATATTCATGGATGGTGACTTCTCTACCCTTTCCTAGCTGATTCATCCGATCCTCCCTCAGCCCAAATCAGCCATGGGGAGGTGAACCAAGCCCAAAAGGTGGACTTGACCAAATCAAGCCAAAATTGGTCTTCCCCCATGCCATCTTAATCCAAGCTTTTGAAACATGGCATTTGCCAATTGCCTACACTAAACCCCAGCCCTGACCCACCTGAACAAGATGGTGACCAGTGCATGGCCAGCCAGCCACCAGGCCGCCGGAAAACACCACACCCGAGAGCTCACATGTGAGCCAAACTTTGAAATTCCACCTTGCTGAGCTGCCCCATGCCCAGTGGCCACCATGGCTGTTCTTCTCCTCACCGCAGCAACTGATCCCAAGCCCTAACTCTCCCCGGGAGAGCCTCCACCAGCTCTATTTAAACACCCCTCTCTCGGCCATGGAAGGTGTGCCGAACCAACCTTAAGGAAACTCGTCAAAATCACTCCGCACCACTCTCTACACATAGAGCACTTGATCCCCACCGGATTCCAACCCCAATTCCTCTAGCAGAGCTCAATTTCGAGTTCAAATTTCAAAGCACAAAAACCAGGACACTTCTTCACAAGTGGACCAATCCTCAAATCGATTGGTCCTACACCTTCACCGTACCGAGGGAAGAAGTCCACCAAAGAAAAGCCCCTCTCTAGTGCCACCCATCTGTTCCGTACTCTAAGCTTTGTGATCGGGCTTGGTCGAAATCATACCTAGACAATTCACCGCACTCAGAGACTTCATCCGGTGCTTGCTCGGACCCAATCGAAGGTGACACAACCCTCGTATCGAAGCCACACTTCTCCGAGCAAAGGTATGAGCTAACTCTTTATCCCGAGCTTCCGGAGATTCTCCATTTCAAATGCCTTAATTTCAATGCATGATCACCGTATAGATTTATTCGTCTCTTCAAGACGAATCCATGCAAGCACAAGAACACGAAAATCCTTTAAGTGTCGAGTGAGATATTAGTGATTTGAGTGTGGACGGTTCTCGTGCCAGAGACTTGGGGATGATGAACGGATGCCGTTCATTTAATACACGTGCGGACGGACGGCCAGGATCGCGTCTGATGAGGAGACGGAACGATATAGCGGGCCCCCGGAGCGCTGAGTTGGATGGCGGCACCGAATCAGAAGACGACACGCGGCGCTTCGGAGATGCCTAGGCCGAGTCGGCGCCGCGTGGATAAGTAGAAAAATAGGTTATTTTTCTATTTATTTAATTCCCTAAACTTCAAAAATGCATAACTTTGTGTAGGAAAATCGTAAAAATAAAATAAAAATACCCTCTCGCTTCAGCTGAACATAGGAGAATAATGTGGAAAAGAAATCATTTAATTTCATCAAGTATTTTATTTTTAATGATTTATTTACCCTCCGCATTGTTTTAATTCTCCATGCATATAGGAAATTCACCATGGCATGAGACCATAGTGGCTTTTGAAGCCTCTAAACTCGGGAATATTCCCCGAATTTTCCAAGGTCGTAGGCCATCCCTATGAGAAGTTATTGATTTTTCAAATTCATGTTGCTGTTTTCGAGTATTTTAAATCCAATAATTAGCATGTTTTGAAATAAATTCTAGAAAAATTTGGTGATGTTTCTTATGACCGTAGGACTCTAGGAAAAATAGGTTTTGAGTTAATCCACTTGAATAATCCTAATCGGCTTAAACACCCAAAATAGGTCCCTAATTAATTAGAGCTAATCATACATCAAATTGACTTGAAATTAATTCTCCACTCGACCTTTAGGATCGAGGAATCCACCATAAAAATTTGAAGTCAATTGACTTGGTTAACCCTACTAAATGGGCCGATTAAGCCATTTAGCCAATTTAAACTTTAAAAATTCATAACTTTCAAAATACTTTTCAAAAATTCACCAAATCGGTTTTGGAGCCTCTCTGATATTAGGAGAATTTAAGAAAATTAAAATTATAATTTTCCAAAAAGTTGATTTTTCGCATTATTTTAATATTTTAATAAATAAAAAATAATAAAAATCACAAAAATAATAAAATTCACCAAAATGTTATATTTTGAATTTTAATCACTTAGGAACAAACCCCATATTTTTCTTAAGTCTCTATAATGAGATATTAAATTTTAAAGCCCTAAGGTAATTTTAAAATTAAAAAATGTATTTTTTTAGCATTTCCACTAAAATAATTCTAATAAATCAAAGAAAAATTAGAAAATTGTAAAAATTGATTCTCTGATTTCCTTGATATCAGAGAGATTTTTGAAAAATATAAAATTTATTTTTCAACCTTTATTTTATTTTTAAATTAATTAATACTCCAAAACTCAAAATAATTATAATAAAAAGAATATAATTCAAAAAATCACTAAAATTTGTCCAAGTGGTCCTCTGGTCATTAGGAATGTCCCATAATTTTCTTAAGGATGTAAACTTTCCTTGGTCATATTATTAAATTTTCCTTGGAAATCCCTATTTTCCATCAAAAATAATTACATAAATAAATTAAATACAGGAAAATCACATTTTCTCCTCTTATGTCTTTATTGACATATGAGTGAAGTCACATAAAAATTTCAAGTTCATTTAAGCTCAATTTAGTGAGTTATGAAATTATTAAGCTTGAAGGGCAAAATGGTAATTAAAATTTTAACCTTTAATTAAAACTTTAGGCTTAATAAAATTAAAGAGTAAAATATTTGATCCTAATTTGATTTGGATGATTGAAATTTAAATAATTAAAGGGTAGAAACCTACTAAATAATTTAAAAATAATTGAAATGAACTTTAATTAAATAATCGATTAAATTTGGAAGAATAATAAAATTGGAATTATTAAAATAGGGATATTATTAGGAAGAGATTTGTTCTTTAATTTAAGGATCCCTAAATTAATCATCTCAATAATATTTAATTCCTAATTAAAATGATAATCCAAATTTAAGATTTAAAATGTTAAAAGACTTAATCATTAAATTAAATTAAAGTTAAATTATTTAAATTAAACCCTTTTAAAATTTCAATTAAATTAAAATTAAAAATAAAATTAAATTAAAATTTAAACTAAATTGAATTAAATAAAATTAAATTAAAACAAATTAAAATTAAATTAAATCAAATTAAATTAAATTGAATTAAATCATATCAAATCAAATCAAATTAAATTAAATTAAATTAAATTAAATTAAATTAAATTAAATTAAATTGAATTAAAATTAAATTAAATTAAATTAAATTAAATTAAATTAAATTAAATCATATCAAATCAAGTTAAATTGAATTAAATTAAATTAAATAACAGAATCAAGTTAAAATTAAAATCAAATTAAATTAAATTAAAATTAAAACTAAACCAAATTAAATTAAATTAAAGTTAAATCAAATTGAATTAACAATAACATCACCTAAGACATAAAGAAATTCAAAAATAAATATAAAGCAACTTGAACACTATTCCAAATTTAAAATCGTTAACTGAAATTAAATTAAATCATTAACCATTTGAACATCAATTTGCCCTCGAAAGCTTTTGTTGTCATAACTCTTAAATAGAACGTTAAATGAATTGTTACTTCCCTCATAGGATATTCAAATGTCCTAGTTCACTGAGTAAGATAACAACAAAACTTGAATTCCCGGACGATTAATTCATTTGTATAATTAAATTCATTTGGACTTAAAACAACTCTAGCAATATTGAAAAGATGTTTAAGATTCTTCTTAAACGCTTCCTCAATATGATAAGATACTTATAAGAACAATTGAACTTAATTGTTCTTTGATGAAGGAAATCATCCTCAAACCAAAATACCGACACCTAGACGTCATAGGAGGTGACTAGCTATAGGATTAGGAACTTGGTAGAAAACCATAACCCTTCCCTTAGCTTTACCTAGGAACTTGCTTTAAATGCTTAAATATTCCAATTGTGTTTTAAGTGCAGCTTGGGATGACGGGAAGACCCTCCAGGTACGCTTTAATTTTATTGCAATTTACCTTATTGCAATTTATTTAATCGCATCGCACTTACTTTTCTTGCATGATAAACAACTGTTGCATGAAAACCCACACTTTTAGGATAGTCCCTAAAACTGAAACCAAAACTAAATTAAAAGTCATTACAAGATAAAATTCACCGCTACAACATTTCAAAATATAAAAAACAACTCAAAATTTAATCACAAACAGAACAACAAAACTACAACTACAACTAAATTAAAACGTCTTGTTGGATGATCGGGAATACCTCGGATGATGTAACCTACGTGTTGCTAACGGGATTTCCCACGGTCTAAATGAAAGTGTGGAACTCTTTTAGTTGAGTTTAGCAAATTCATCTGGACTAAGTGAATCCGATAAAAATAACGATGCAGGAAGGATGGAACCGTGGGATCTTAACCGGTGTTGTTATAATCAACTTTAAGATTTATTTTAAATAAAACATAAAAACAGTTGGAAATTAAGAATTTATCTAAATCAAAACACTTTTCTTATCTCCTGATTTATGACTTCTATAACTAAACCTCTGCAACAACAAAGAGCTTGAAGCACAGTGGGCAGCACGGCCATCTTCGTCAGCAAAACAACTCTACATCAGCTAAACATTCCTAGAATTAAACAACAAAGCCATAGGATTTCGAGGTAGTTCGCTTAGTGCAACATAAATCCTCAACTCTTCGTTAGGCATTTGCATGATCGAGTCATGTAAATTAAGCCCTAACCGGTCTTAGATTCCGAGGTAGTCGTTTCAGTACGACATAAACCCTCACATCTTCAAGTGCTATTTGTATGATTT
Organism: Papilionanthe hookeriana x Papilionanthe teres; assembly: GCA_022702705.1. Classification (NCBI taxonomy): domain Eukaryota; kingdom Viridiplantae; phylum Streptophyta; class Magnoliopsida; order Asparagales; family Orchidaceae; genus Papilionanthe; species Papilionanthe hookeriana x Papilionanthe teres. The sequence continues at coordinate 31,364,732 of CM040424.1, read as the reverse complement.
TACCATACAAATATAAGTCCAAATTAATTAAAATCGGCAAGATCAAAACATTAAATAAACATTAGGGCCTTCCTAAATTCAAGCCAAACAATAAGATAGTCGGAAATTACCGAAGTTCGCTTCGAATCCGTAATTTCTCCTATTTTTCTTCCTTTGAATTCCCAAAACAAAATGTTCCAAATTTGATCCATTCCCTATCGAAATTCCAAAATTCAATCCTCGAAAACTTAAACTTTGAAATTCTTGAGAGCAGAATTACCGATTATTATCGAGAGTTTTCTTAGGTGATTCCCGTCACTTAAGATGTAATTAACTATAGGGCTTGCTCTATAGGGAATTTTAAGAACCCATGTAATATAAACCCTGCTTAATTCATTTATATTAAGCAGGGAAACTTCTCGGTTTATAAAATTGGTTCGCAGACCAAACGGATGTCACAAACCTTTCTAGTTTATCTAATCGAGCCCCATTATCAAACAGTGTGTCTATTCTTCGAGATAGATACACGGTTCGTGATGCGGTGCTCGTTTATGTAAACTATTCGGGATGTGAGATCAGCTTGATTTCATATCTTAAAATTTTCAAATTTAAAATCGAATACTACTTTTCAAATTATTTATTTAAATTAAATTAAAAATTCGCCGACAATTTCTGTTAGGCGACCCCCTTTTCAAAATAAAACACACAACCTAAAAATAATGCCGACACGATCATAGCTCTCCCAGTAGCAATGAATGGTCTTCCCAAAATAATTAGAATTTCTTTATCTTCCACTATATCTAATACAATAAAGTCCACAGGAAAGATAAATTTATCCATCTTCAATAATACATCTTCCACAACTCCTTTAGGATAAGTGATATAATGATCAATCAATTGAAGAATCACAGATGTAGTTGAAATTTCTCCTATTCGCAATCTTTTGAAAGTTGATAAAGGCATAATATTAATACTAGCTCCCAGATCACTTAAAGCTCTTCTGAAAAATTTCTCACTTATAGCACACGGGATAGTGAAACTACCAGGGTCTTTAAGTTTTTCAGGAAGCTTCTGAATAATTGCACTACACTCATCGCTAAGTGCAACAGTCTCGTGGTCTTTGAACTTTCTTTTCTTTTTAAGAATATCCTTCATAAACTTTGCATAATCAGGCATCTGCTCTAATACTTCAACAAAGGGAATATTAATTGTTAATTTCCTAAGAATTTCCAAAAAACTTTACAAATCTATTATCCATGTTCTGTTTCTTTAGTCTTTAAGGATACGGAGGAGGTGGTTTTTCAATAGTTATCTTCATTGGTTCAATCAGATATTCATCTAGATATATCCTATTAGAACCTTTTCAATGTTCACTTCTTTTCTTTCAACTTCAACTTCTTTTTGTACTCTTGTTTCCAATTATTTTCCACTCATTAATTGAATAACCTTAATTTGCTTATTATTTTGATCGTTTGGGTTGATCTCAACATTGCTAGGAAGATTTACAGAATGTCTATTATTAAGCGCAGTAAAAATATGTCCCAACTGAGTTCAATGTTCTTCATCGCAACATTTTGAGCTTGAATTTGATTACCCATATTCAGAATTATTTCTTCAGTAGACAACTTCTTTTCCTTAAATTGTGGGTTACTAATAAAATCAGGAGGATAAAAAGGTCTATAATTGATATTTCCTTGGTTGTTCAGATTTCCAACTGGATTCATAGAATTGTTCCCCATTGCGTGTTAACAACAGCATTGGTATTATTTCAGTTGAAATTTGGGTGATTCTTCCAACTAGGATTATAATAATTCGAATAAGGATTATTGACTTTGTTATTTATGGTATTCAAGGTTTCATATGGTGTTTGAGAGTCTATCATCTGTCCTGATGAATTTTCTTCTAACACTGGGAGTGTTGGAGAATAATTCATTACATATTGATCTATTTTCTTAGAAAGTGCAACAATTTGAGAGACTATCATAGTTATCGAGCCAGAATCATGAATACTAGCTACTCTCTTAGGATTTACCCTCTCAGAGGGCCATTGAAAATTATTAGTAGTCATCTCTTCAAATAAGGAATATGCTTCATCAAAAGGTTTTGACATTAATGATCCACCAGCAGCAACATCAATAATTGATCTCAAAGATCCAACTAATCCATTATAAAATGTTTGAATTATTAACCAGTCTGGTAAAGCATGATGTGGACACTTTCTCAGAAGATCTTTAAATTTTTCTCAAGCTTCATATATGGATTCTCCATCAAACTGACTAAAAGTTGTGATATCATTCCTTAGCTTAGCAGTTTTTGAAGGAGGGAAATATTTTGACAGAAACTTTTATGAAAGTTCTCCTCAAGTTCTGATAGATCCAGGTGCTAACGAATTTAACCACGCCTTAGCCTTATCCCTTAATGAAAAAGGAAAAAGTCTAAGCCTAACAACATCGTTCGACACTCCACCGTATTTAAAGGTAGCACACAGTTCTAGAAAACTAGTGAGATGTAAGTTAGGATCTTCATTAGGTGTTCCACCAAATTGATTAATTTGTACCATTTGGATAATAGCAGGTTTAAGCTCAAATGAATTAACAGCAACATCAGGGTTTTAGATAATTAAGTGAATTTCATCTACTATTGGATTAGCATAATATCTTAAAGGTCTTGGTATATTTTCGTTTTGATTATTTAAGTTGTTCAAGTTGTTCGCCATTTTGTGAGGATTTTTAGATTAATTTTATTGTTTTCAAATTTTTCCAATGGTACGCTCTAATTCAGAATCGTAAGGCACTAAACCTATAGATCCGATACTACGCATACAAACACAATAAGCACACTAATAATAAACAAACACACACAATTATGACTTGTAATTCAAATATAAGCTTTCAAATACTACAAAATTAATTTTAGCAGTTACCTTTCCTCCGCGGCAACGGTGCTAAAAACGTGGTGCGGCTTTTTTGATTTGCCAAAATTTACAAACTAATATTTATATATATATATATATATATATATATATATATATATATTGATTTAGTTTTCTGTTGAGTCACACAATTAAACGTAAGTATACGTATCACTCAAGTAATACAGGGCTCTAGTGGAGTCCTGGATACTGATCCCACAATGAGGCAATTAATTTTATGGTGTAGAACAGAAATCACTTCTCGAATCACAACATAATTTCAAGTAATTACTAATCTTAATATAGAAACAAACAATTGTAGTTACTAATTCTACCAAAATACGTTTTTACTTTCTAGCAAGTTTAACTAACACAAGACTAAATTTATAACAAAGTTCAATTGTAAGAAAGAATTTTCCTCCTCTCCAGTAATAATGTGATGATTTAGTGGCATAGATCAGTGATGCAAATGTATTGTGCCAAATAGGGGCATTTCTATTCTTTACCCTTTTCCAAGTCCATAAAGAACATTGGCTAATCCTAAGTTCGATCCCCAATCCGTGGTTAGCTCGGAGGATACCGGCTCTCACCCGCAGCTCCCACTTCCCTTCCCCTGAAGGCTAATTCTCGCTTTGGTTTCTAAACCCTAGGACCAAATTAAGGATTTCAGCCTGTCACTCTGTAATCTCCAATTCTACGCCCATCAAAGTATATTTCCCTATTTATTTCCACTCAACCCCCATGAACTACGTCACTCATTCATAGACATCGAATGTGACCTTCACTTTTGTTGTGGAACTCATAATCCTTTCGGAACATATGTTTCCCAACAAGTTTTAACAATTTAATTGGCCAAATCAAAAAGTAAATGAAGTACAAAGTTAAAAGGTCATCACAAATTCTCCATAATAAATCGTCACATCATTTCCATATCACAATATCAACACATCACATGAAAAGGAGGAAGACAAAGAAATCTACTCAATACTCATGAGGAAAGGATGCAAAACATGGATTTTATATATAAAAGTAACTTCATACAAACAGAGTAAAGAAAATACAAGTTATCTCAAACTCTTCCCCAAGCGAATCTCAAGGAATTCCTTTAACTCCTCTTCTTTCTTCACAATAACACACAATTCTCTCTTTACATAAGTAAGAAAGAAGAAATCTCTCACTTTCCCTCTCCTCCTACACTCCTTATAAGAGAACACACAAAACATAGATTTCCTAAACAAAATGAAAAGACACACTCACTCTTCACTCCTTCACACTCTAAACTCTCTCCCCCTCTCTAAATTTGGCTCCAAAGTAGTTTAAATCCAGCCATAACTGATTTCCCAAGAGTTTCTTCAAGCATCCCTCCAAAATCCAGCCAAATACATTGAATCTAATTTGAAATCGGGATAGGGTGAGGTTCAGCGGAGGATAGGACGCCGTTCGGTGCTATTTTCCGCCTTCTGGTCCAAAATCTCTGTAAATTGGCGCGGTCTGGCGCTGGTGACAGCGCCGATCAGCGCTAGTTCAATAAAATGCACTTTTGCCCCATTTTGCTCCAAATTTGCTTCATTTTTCTCCAATGGCCTAAAATCATTGTACCTGCATGAAATCATGAAAAATACCTTTCTTTAAAGTGCAATATCATTAAAAACATGTATGAAATGGGCATTAAAAAGCTGTCAAAATTTCAGTGGATCGGTAATCCATAAAGAAGGCGAGTAAGCTTTTGAAGGAATGACTGCCTGGACCCAAATGTTAATGCATGGAGTGTAGAGCAAGTGGGTGGTAACCCACAAAGTAGACAAATTAACTTTTTAAAGAAGTACTGACTTGAATCAAACATCAACTCGCAAAGCATAAAATAGGTGGGTGGTAACCCATAAAAAATAAGCCAACTTCTAAAGGAATGACTGCTTGGAACCTAGAGGTTAAAGTGTAAAGCACAGAGCAAGTGAGTGGTAACTGACCGATGTGTCAGATATCTGGTGCTTTTGGATGAAATATTTTAAATCTAAAATATGTATTATAAATTTTATAACTTGAGTTTTTCCACAATTTAGCACTACACAGTAGATATTTTACACAAGCGTATGTATTGTTCAAGTAGTATATGATATTTTTGTTTAGAATATTGATCCCACAGATAAGGTTGTCATCTTAAAGACTTAACAAAAGTTTTAGCCTACTATAATGAGTCTTAGCCTGGAAGTCATGTTAATTTAAATTGGGCTTATAAAATTTTACCAATTTATTACTATACCTAGATTTACTCTAAAGTTAATTTTACTAATGTTAAATAAGTTGAGAAAGATCAAGTTATGAAAAATACCCTTCCATTGTAATGATTAAGTAATTTGTGTAGGAATGGAAAACTTAGAATAAAGATTGTAATTAGTGATAAATAGTAGCATTCCTCTTCTTTACCATCTTTCGAGTTCATAAAGAAGTTTGGTTTAGCTAGGTAAGTGTTTCTATCTGTCACCCAAGAAACTCCAAGTTACCCCCATCAAAACCTATCTCCTTATTTATTTGCACTGCCCTATGAAATAATTTTCCTTCACTCAATAGTGTAATGTGGTTTTGTACTAGTTGTTAAAGCCATAGCCCTCTCGGATCATTTTGAATTCACAGTAGGTTTTAACGTATCAATTAGCCAGATTGAAAAGTAAATGAAGCATGAAGTAAAAAAATCATCAAAATAATAAATAAAAACCCATTCTAAATGTATCCGCATATCCTACACATACTACCACTTCATCATAAGAGAAATGTACAAAGGATCTACTCACAATGCAAGAAAAAAACATAACAATCCATTGTCTTATAATAAAGTGAATTCATACACAATGAGTTTATAACTAATATAAGATAATATAGAATAAAACACTTATCTTTATCCTGATAAAAGAAGTAGAAATTCCCCCCCAAATGATCTCCAAGTATTTCTTCCACTACTTAAAGTAATCCTTTACAATATCTCCCAATTCTCTTTAAGAAAATGTAGAAAAATACAAAATATGACTTTAAACTCTAATTTCCTGCACACTTACACTCTTTCCTTAGCATCACAAATGATCATTTTCCCTTTTAAAACTGCTTCTGCCAGCTCATAACCTACAAATTTGTCCATAACTGCTGCAAAAAACTGCACATGTTAGTTTTGATGCTTAGGTGCCAGTTTATGGCGCCTGGGCTCCACCTTCATGGGTAGGCAAAAAAATAACTGGCGCTAGGCGCTAGTCAGTGGTGTCATGGTGCAAAGTTCTCTAACTTCTGGACACAATCTGGTGCCTAGGCGCTAGTTTGTGGCACCTAAGTGTCAGTCTATAGTGTCATGGAGCAGCGCCTAGGCGCCAACCTGATGTTGCTCCATTGCTCCATTTGCCTCCTTTTCGCTTCGTTTTTGGTCCAATTTACTCCAAATCTCCTCCCTATTATAATTGAAATAATAACATGGAAAAGTCTTCCTTTAAAGCGCAATTTCATCAAAAGAAGTGCTAAATATAAAGAAAAATTAGCATGATACAAGACATTTCAAAATACATTTAGTATTTCCGCTTGTCTCGCAGGTGACCCAGGTTCGTTCCCAGACAACTAATTACAAGAATTTTCCTATTCCACTCTAAAAAAATGATAAAAATTTTGATTATCCAATGCTTTCCTATCCACTACTTTGAAATCAAATTTATGCATCAGAAGGACCCATCTAATTAATCTTGCTCTAACATCCTTCTTTGGCATGAAATCAAAAACACACAAAATACCTTTCATTAAAGCGCAATATGTTTAAAAATGACCATAAAATGTACATATAAAATATGTAATTTTAAGGCGTGGCAATTTCTCCAAACTTAAACGTTATTTTCCTCAAGTAACCTTTTTACTATGTAAAATATTATAACTTATGGTCGTGGGTTTCATTAAATATTACTATATTTTTATTCCATAAATGTGATTGTGAAATCTTAGAAAAATTTTTAATGACTTAAGAAAGAACTGGGGTGTAATATTATTGAGTACTTAAGTTAAGAATTTATATTTTCTATTCATTTCAAAAATGTTTATAATTTGTCACGCTTAAGAATATTAGAAAAATTTAAAGATAGAATTATATGAGATCTCTACTAGTAAAGATTTAATTAATACATTTAGCATTAAGAATAAGTTTAGAAGTGTAAATAAGTATCTTTCTTTAAGAAAATTTAAATGAAGCCATTTTTAATAAAGAATCTCTTCAAGCTTTTCCCCGCATATTTTTCTTTTTGATTTTATTTTTCTTTGATTTTACTTTTCTTTTTCTTTCAGGATCATTTTCAATCATTTCTTTTCTTTTCTTTTTATGAGAGGATTCTATATCTGGATAGCCTTTAATGATTTTGAACTTCACTATCCTCTTCTTGAAGTTAAAACTTCTCACATCTCTTTACTTGTTAATGTGTATTAGGATATAAATGATTTTTCATAGAGCTCTAATTCTTTTCTAAGTGTAGATCCAAGATCTCAAAGTGTTTCAAAAATATAATTATCCCTACTCTGAATCGTAAAAGCATACTCATATACTTTCATATAAAATATCTTAACTCTAAAACTATTCTAAATTACTAAAAAAATTTACTTAGTTTATTATGAAATTTCTAAAATTTAAAAACATTGTTCTCCAAAAATAACACCACATACCATAGGTTATGTTAAAATAATTTTTAAAAGAAAATATAGTTCATTGAGGACAAATAAGGTTTTAATTTTTAAAAGTTTTTTCTCCCTTCCCCTGAACTTCAATTTCTAAGCAGTTTAAAACATTTCAGTGCATAATAAGCATGAAGAAATAGAAAAAAATTTAAACTAAACAGGAAAACAATACAATTACAAGTAGTAAAAATAAGTGATGAGCAATAGTACATCTAAAATTAATATTTATAGCATGAAAATTGCAAAGTAAAAGACTACTCAAACACACATGCAATAGTATATAACTAGGTGTGGGAGTAAAACAAAAGCACAATAAAATATAAAGTATAGTACATCATCCAACATAAAAACATAAAGTAGCTAACAAAGGAAACCGGTTTGTAAGATCAGAAACAGAAAAGAAAAACTATCTAATCTTCCTTCTCACCACCACCATCACCACCATCATCATCATCATTGTCATCCTCATCAGAAATATCCTCATCCTTAGCTTTGAGACCCTTACATGGAGAGAATAAAGGGCATGTAGGAAACTCAACAGAATGATCACTCTTCAAAAATCTCACTAAACTCTCATCATAATTCGCATCATAACCACTCTTCTGCATCAAATAGTCTTCTATAGTATCCCATTGATCTTCCATATCTTGTATCCAACACTATATCAAAAACATGTTCGACAGATGTTCTAAATATCGTTCTGTCAGCTCATCCCAAATAATAGAAGGTGGAGCACCAGCACTAGAAGTAGAAGGTTTAGAGGTAGAAGCAGATGGAATATCAGAAGCTCTACCTCGAGGTCTTCCATAAATATACACATTAGCCTTTCCAATGGGCTTTAGTGGCTTAATTTGCTACTCACCAGTTCCATATCTAACTTAAGATATTTTGCAGATAGTAAAAATAAGGGAAGGGAAGCCCAAACCTTTTGAAGTGCTAGCTCTGGTGGAAGTGTAATTCACTTAAAAATGACATAGCCGACATCATTGGGTTTCATTTTTTGAATGCAATAACTCAATATGGATCTCTCCTGAGTCATTTTGCTCACATGATTTGAAGGTATTAATTAAGCAGAAATAAAATAATGCCATGCCTTCGATGGAGCATTAAGCATAGAAGATGAAGAGTTTACATTATGTTCAATTCTAATCTTCCAATCTCCTCGTCCATCAGTAAGGTAAGCAATAATCTCATCAAGCACTGACTCAGAAGAATCAAAAGCTGAATAATAACAATCCAAAGCAAGAGTAAACCATATAAAACATTAATCTATTTGGAGGTGAACTCAACTCCTCTCCCTCGAATAAAAACCTCATCCTCTCGTGCTTTAGGCAAGTTTGCAGATAACTCCCTTAAAACAGAGATAACTACAACAACAGTAAAATAACAGAAATCCTCCCACTATCGTGCAGCAATCACATTCTCCACTACCCCACCAGGACAATCAAAACTTCGCTCCGCAATGATTTTCTTAACAAAATAAATTCGTTATATCTATCTTGAGCTTTACGATTCATGAGTTTTGAATTGAAAAAAAAATTCTTTCTCCCTTCTTCGCTTTGTTTTTGGAGTCATCGAAAAAATTAAGAAAAAATTCTAGTAAATTTTATAATTAAGTTCTAAGGGCACCAACAAGCATTTTCCAAGCAAAGAAATTTTTAATCATAGATTCCTTACATAAATATCCAAATTTTTTAAAATTTTCAGCCACCTTGCAATGGGGAAGAAGTCCATGGTGAAATCACAAAATTTTTACAATAAAATGTGGATCTAACCTTGAGAAGATGAAAAATGGTGATTTGAAGTCCTACTGCACGAATAATCAAGCTATAGTCGGAACCCTAGGGGGGCTTTTAGTGAAAAGGGGAGGAAGAAGATGAATTGTGGGTTGAAAATGGTGAAAACCAATTCAATCACGCTTAAATTGTCATCTGGCCGGTTCAATGTCTGGGCGCCGTCTCAGCGCCTAAGCGCTGGTTTGGCACTTCGGCACCCTGCATTTCATAAACTGGCGCGTAGGCCCCAGATTCTGACGCCTAGGCGTCAGATCTAGATGTTTGAAAAATTGGGATTTTCATATTTTAGCACAACAAACCTAAGACCTTCAAACCTAAATTTAGTTTATTCACATCATTTTGATACTTTTAAACAATATTTTAGCTTCTTCCAACATACAGTTTCACAAGTTTGAGATTTCAATAGAAACCACATAATGCATTCTAACACCAGATTTTAATGACACAAACTTGATACAAATTCATTTATGAAATTAAAGTTTAATACATTTATCACAATCTAATAACATAAACTAAGTAAATGCAAACATAGGTACCATAAAATGTAGTCCCGAACACACATACCAAGGTCGACACAATAATTGAAAACACAAACAATGAGTTTTTAACTCACATAAGCCACCAAATTCTAGAAATTTTTGGCACAATTGTCTTTGACCTTTTCGCCCATTAAGTAATTACGATCATATAAGCGATAAAAAGGGGTGTGTGGAAATTCTTTAGCAGTTTTTATCTCTAATCCACTTTTATCTTGGTACATTCTTACCTGGTTAACTTGAAAGCATACCAAGTGGTTGAATTGGAGTTTCATCTGCCACTCTACATACTCGTACTAGTGATACATGTCGCTTAAATTGTTGTGCAGAATCACTAACCCTCTTCAATTTTCATCAACTTGTCGCTGATCCGCTTAAGACTTATTGCAAGGAATCCATTGAAGTAAGTTTCAGCGTGCTGGTGCATAAACTTCTTCTCATTTACACCGCTATTGCTCTTGCTCTCCATTTAAGCAAGAGATTTAAGTTAGCACTCAATTCCTCTCCAAAGTTGCTCATCTCAGACAAAGATACGAAGTGCAAAGCTCTATAGACGGGAATAGGGAGTTTTTAAAGGAATGAAATGGGTTAAAACTATTAGGGCAATTTTTCCCATGTTCTTCAACTGTGGTGCCTAGGCGTTGGTTTCTGGCGCTTCAGTGCCAATCTTACTGGAAGTTGAAATGTAAACGTCAGGTTTAACGCTAAGGTGCTAGTGCCCAAATAAGCACCATTTCACTCGCGTCAAATTTTTCATCTCTCAATCTTATTTCAATCATCAAATTAGTGTTTTGTGCCTCCTTACATCATGTAGCTCTCAATATTACATCATACGGTTCAACAACAACAATAACAATTAATCAATCAAAAACCAATCCACACAGAAAACTATGGGCTGCCTCCCACAAAGCGCTTGGTTTAACGTCATCTGCCCGATGTTTCCAATGTATTACTTTAGTTGAACCAACATTAGAATCTCCTCATAAAAGGCTTGTTTTCGCTCGTATAAGGTTTTAATCTTTGTTTATTTGCTTTAATTGTTCTTTCAATTTCCGAACCTTTAATATCCACAGCACCATAAGGATAAACTTTTATTACAATGACCACCCGGACTTAAGTTTTTCGGGAAATCATTTCAATTGAGTATTGTAAAGTAAAACCTCTTGTCCAAGCTCAAAATATTTTCTTAAAATCTTTTGATCATGTCATGCTTTCATATTTTCTTTATAAGTCATAACATTCTCGTAAAATCTGGTTCTAATTTCCTCAAGCTCATTTAATTTCAACAATCATTTCTCGCTAGCGACTTTCAGATTATAATTAAATTCTTTAATAACCAATAAGTTTTATTCTCCGATTTAACTGGCAAGTGAGAAGTCTATCCAAACATGAACCTATATGGTGACATTCTTATAGGAGTTTTATAATAAGTTATATAGGCCCATAACACAAAATCAAGTCTAACAAACTAATTATTTAAGTTAGGATTCACAGTCTTTTCTAATATTCTTTTAATTTCTGAATTGGACACACTGCTAAAATACTAGTCTGAGGGTGATAAGATGTGAAAGTTCAATGTTTAATTTCATATTTTAATATTTCAATTTTATAGTTTTTAAAATGACTTCTCCCATCTGTAATGATCACTCTTGGCATTTCAAATCTGATAAAAATATTTTTCTTTAAAAATTTTGTAACACTCTTCGCATCACAATGGGGTAAAGCAACCACTTCAATCCATTTAGAAACATAGTCTATAGCCAACCGATTATAAATGTTTCTAGAAGATGGTATAAATGGTCCCACAAAATCTAAACCCCAAACATAAAAAATTTCAAATTCCAAAGTAAAATTTAGGGGCATTTATTTTCTTTTAGAAATATTGCCTTCTCTCCGACATTGATCACATTCTTTTATAAAAATATTAAAATCCCAAAATAAAATAGACCAATAAAATCTAGAATGTAAGATTTTAAATACAATTTGGTTCACTCAAAAATGTCCACCAAAATTTGATTTGTGACATTTTTGAATAATTTCTCGGGTTTCTTCAATTTGTACACATCTTTGGATGACTAGGTCCTTACATGACTTATATAGATATGAGTCATCCTAGAAGTAAAATCTTGCATCATAAATAAACTTTTCTTTTAATGACTCATTAGTCTGTAGAGTAAAATGTTACTAAATAAATAGTTAACTATATCAGCATACCACGGAATACACCACTCAGAAACAACATGTAATTGTTCATCAGAAAAACTTTCATTTTTTTATCATCAAAGTTATCATAATTTTCCAGTTCAAGTCTTTACAAATGATCAAAAAATTTATTTTCAATACCCTTCTTATCCACTACATGAAATCCAAGCTCTTGCATCAAAGGACCCATCTGATTAATCGAGTTTTTGCATCATTATTTAGCATCAAATATTTAATAGTAGAATGATCAGTATGCACAATTCATTTTGCTCCAATAAGATAATGTCTAAATTTATCAAAAGCATGTTATACTGCCAATAACTCTTATTTAGTAGTAATATAATTAATTTGCGCTTCATTAAAAGTTTTATTAGCATAATATATACTTTAAAAGTCTTATCGTATTTTTGCCCTAATACAATCATGATTGCATAATTACTTGCATCACACATTAACTCAAATAGTTTTTCCCAGTTAGGTGAAATAATTATAGATGCAGAGATTACTTTTTCTTTTAAAAAATTTAAGGAATTTAAGTATTCCTCATTAAAATCAAATGCCAAGTCTTTATCCAAAAGATGGCACAGTGGTTTGACAAATTTCAAAAAAGTCTTTAATATAACGTATGTAGAACCCAACATATCATAAAAAACTTCTAACTCTTCTCACCATAGTAAAAGGTCGTACTTTAGCAATAACTTGAATTTTTACTGGGTCTACTTCCATACCATTTTCAAAAATTCTACATCTCAAAATAATTAATCCAACGACCATAAATTGACATTTTTCCCAATTAAGAACTAAATTTAATTCTTCACAGCATTTTAGAACCCTTATTAATGAAATAAACTTGAATCAAATGAGGTTCCAAAAATTGAGAAATCATCCATGAAAACTTCAATTTCTTTCTCAATTAATTTGCAAAAAATAGACATCATACACTGTTGAATTTTTGTAAGCGCATTACATAAACCAAAATGTGTTCGTGTAAAAGTAAAAGTCTCATACGGACATGTAAATGTTGTTTTATCATGATCCCCATAAGCTATAGGTATTTAGTGGTGTCTAGAATATCCATAAAAAAAGCAGAAATAGTGATGCCCTGCTAGTCTATCAAACATTTAATCCATTAAAAGTAGAGAAAAGTGATCTTTCCTAGTGACGAGGTTTAATTTTTTATAATCAATACAGATTCACCACCTAGTGACTTGTCTTGTTGGAATTAATTTATTCCTTTTGTTAATAACTACAGTCACTTCCCCATTCTTTGGAACACGGTGAATAAGACTAACATAAGCACTGTCAGAAATAGGATAAATGATTCTAGCACATAACCACTTTAAAAAAAATTTCACTACTTCTGTCATTATTAGATTAAATCTCTTTTTAGGATCTGCCCTAGGCTTATGATTATATTTCATTAAAATTTTGTGCATAAAAATTGAAGGGTTAATTCCTTTAATATTTGTTAATATCCATCAAAAGGCTTTCTCATAATTTTTCAGTCTCTGTTAATTTTTTTTCTTGATCTTCAATTAAATCTGATAATATTATAATGGGTAATGTTGATGAATTCCCTAGAAAAGCATACTTTAAATGTGTAGGGAGGCCTTCATCTCAAGTTCAAAAGGCTTTTCAATCGAAGGAATCAGACTTTTACTATTTTCAATTGCTTAAAATCTCAAAATTTTCCTAAACATAATTTGTATCCTCAGTATTTATCTCAATTGATTTCTCTTCAAAATCACTTTCATTTTCACTCTTCAGTTCTTTTTTATCTGTCAAAACTTCACATCTTTTTTGAAAATGGTTAAAAATCAGATAAGCAATAATATCCATCCTGTAACATTTATTATCTTCTTTTTTAGTTGGATACTTCATTGATTTTAGCACATTGAATGTAACTTTCTGGTCATTAACTCTCATGGTAAGCTCATTTCTGCACATCAGTCATAATTTTTCCAGTGGCAAGGAAAGGTCTCCTCAGTATGATAGGAATTTCATTATCTTCCTCTATATCTAGGACAATGAAATCAGTAAAAAAAATCATTTTTTCCACTTTACTAGCACATCTTCTATAACCACTGTGGATAGCTTATAGATTGATCAACTAACTACAGGGTTATAGTAGTGGGATAAAACTCTCCTAAGCCTAACCTTTTGAATATAGATAATGACATGAAGTTAATGCTAGCTCCTGAATCACATAAAGCTTTTCTGCAAAAATTTTCTCCAATTTCACAAGGTATATTAAAGCTACCAGAATCTTAGAGTTTTTGAGAAAGTGTTTTCTAAATTATTGCACTACATTCTTCATTAAGTGTAACAGTTTCATAATCTTCAAACTTCCTCTTTTTGTTCAAAATTTCTTTCATAAATTTGGCATAACTCGGCAGCTGTTCGAAAGCTTTAGCAAAAGGAATATCTATAAGCTTTTTAAATATCTCAAAAACTTTGAAAATTGTTGATCCAACTTTTGCTTTCTAAGTCTCTAAGAAAAAGGAGGTGGTAATCTTTTTAAGTTAATCTTTGTTTGAGAGATAGGTTTTCCACATTCTTAGGAACAGTTTCTTCAGGATTTTCAGCTGTTTCAGTTTCTCTCTCAACTTCAATCTCTTTTTGAATTTTAGTTTCTAATTATCTACCACTCCTAAATTGGACAGCATGAAATTGCTCGTCTTTTAGATTGATTTCAATGTTACTAAAAAGTGTTCCATGAGGCTTGTTGCTAATTGAATTAGCCATTTGTACTAGTTGATTCTTATTGTTTCTTACAACAACATTTAGACTTTGTAATTGGTTCCTCATTTGTAACACCACATCTTCTAAAGACAACTTATTTTTCCTTTATTTGTTGGTTATTGTTAAAACTAGGACAATAAGAAGGTTTATAGTTAGTATTACCCTTATTATCTCAATTTTTCAATAAGATTATCTGATTGTTCCCCCATTATTGACTTCCACAACTAGAATTATTATTCCAGTTAAAGTTAGAGTGATTTTTTTCAACCTGCGTTATAAAAGTTAGAATATGGGTTATTGGGTCTATTGTTAATTACGTTTGAAGTTTCAAATGATGGTTGAGAATCAATCAAATGTCCCCATGAATTTTCTTCTATAACATGAGGTGTTTGAGGCAAATACATTCCAAATTGGGCTATCTTCCTAAATATCTCAACAAATTGAGATGCCAACATAAAAATTGCATCATTATCGTGAATACTGGCTACTCTCTTAGGATTTACCATTTGATATGGTCATTGAGAATTATTAATAGCCATCTCTTCAATTAAGGCATATGCTTCATCAAATAGTTTAGACATTAATGAATCTCCAGCAGCAGTATCAATGATAAATCTAAGGGATCCTACTAACCCATTATAAAAAGTTTGAATGATTAACTAGTCTGGTAAGGCAAGATGTTGAAACTTTTTAAGGAGTTTCTTAAATCTTTCCTAAGCTTCATATATTGACTCACATTCTTACTAATTAAAGAAGTAATATCATTTCTAGGCTTAGTTGTTTTTGAATGTGGGAAATACTAAGCCAAGGATTTCTGCGCAAAATATTCCTAAGTTCTAATAGATCCAGGAGCTAATGAGTTTAACCATATCTTAGCTTTATCCCTTAAATAAAAAGGAAAAATTCTAATCCTAACAACATCGTTTGATACGTCATCATATTTAAATATAGCACGTAGTTCAAGAAAACTCGCAAGGTGTAAGTTTGGATCCTCATATGTTGTTCCCTCCATACTGATTGGTTTATACCATTTGGATTATAACAAGTTTAGGTTCAAATGATTTAGTCAATACAGCAGGGGTTTGGATATTTAAATGAATTTCTTCTGCTCTATGGTTGGCATGCTCCCTTAAAGGTCTTTGTATTTGATGATGTTCATTTTCAGCAGTTTTAGTTTCAATATTATTTTGTGATGTGTTTTCCATTTCTTAAAAATTATGAAGTTTTTTTTTGTTTTCTGACTTTTCTTATAGCTCACTCTAACTCATAATCGTAAGACATTAAACTTTCAGATCCCAAATTATGCATACAAAATTAAAAGTTCAAAAAAATAAATATTAAACTAGTTAAAATTTTTTAACTTTTGGTTTTTTATAATTTTTTTTTACAATTTAGAAATATTAAAATACAATTCTTCTAAAATAAGTCTACAATTCAAATAAAATTTCTAAAAAAAAAATTTTGTCACTATCCCTGATAATGGTACCAAAAACTTGACCTGACCCGCAATAATGCAGATATTTATACTCCAAAATATGGCCAAAAACTTGACCCAACTTATATTCAGCGGTTAGTGTGAACAAATAAAATATTTTAGAATATAAATTAATAAATTTCACATTAGTGGTACTACGTAAGTATACATATCATTTAAAGTAATATAAAGTTTTCTTTAAAAATCCCAGTATCGAACCCACAGGGAAGCTGTAACTCTTTATAGTGACTCAGTGAAATTTTAACTTAAAAAACAAAAAATAATCTTGGATAATAAGATAGCAAACTCAAGGTAAAATAAAGTTACTAAATTTCTTCAAGTTTAATTCTAAAGATAGAGGTAAATGCAGAAATTATAAACTATTTAAATGTAAAAAGTTCAAATTATGTAAAGACTCTTTCACCTTGCAATTAATTCATAATCAGTGAAGAAATTCAAATGTTTAAAGGTTTAAATGCTGTATTGTGACAAAGAGAAGCATAAATATTCTTTACCTCTTCCGAGCATAAAGAATATTAGCTAATATAGAGCCAGTTCCAGAATGTATGGTTAGGCTGAGTAGATTCTAGCATATCACGTTTGGATTACTCATTGTGCCCTCTCTATAGGACCAACTAGGGACTTCATGTTCCAAATTTAGAAAAAATTGATAAAGCATTTAGTCTGTTACCCTAGAAACACCAATTATACACCCATCAAAACTTATCTCTCTATCACAATTTTTAGAAATAAAGAATTTATAAACAAATCAAATCCTCCACATGATTAATTTTATTCACGAGGAAAAAGAAAAAAAACTACTATGAATTCATGGGGATATTAAAACTTAAATAATTAATAAAACAACAAATACTTATCTCAAACTCTTCCCCAACTAATCCTCTGAAGTTCCCTGACTCAAATAGACCCACACAAGACTTATAAACACAAAGACTCACCACCCTCTCACTATGGTGGCCTCCCACTCTAATGGGGGTCTAACCCACCCAAAAACGACTCCACGAACACTCTCTTCATTTGAAATTCTTTTCTATAAATAAAGCTCTTAAGATCCCCAAGGGTTACTTCAGACACCTCTTCAAAATTTGTCCAAATTCAATGCATAAAAGAGTTAATCGTCTATGGCGCTTAGGCGTCCAACAGTGGTGCCTAAGCACCACCCAACTAGATCCCGTCATAACTACCTGACACGTAGGTACCAAATCTGGCATCTAGGCGCCACATTATTTTTTGCTCAATTCGGCCACTTTTTGCTCTCTTTTTGCTCCCTTTTCACTTAAAACTCTATTTCTTGCACCTGAAATAAAAAACACGCAAAATACCTTTCATTTATGTGCAATATCCTTAAAAATAAGTATAAATTGTACATATAAAATAGGTAATTTTAAGGCGTGTCACTGGGTCTACTTCCATGTTATTTTCAAAACTTTTATGTCTCAAAACAATTATGTCTACGACTATGAATTGACATTTTCACCAAATGAGAACAAGGTTAGTTTCTTCACATTGTTTTAGCTCCTTCGCAAAATTGTCTAAACATGAATCAATTGAGGTTTCAAACACTAAGAAATCATCCATAAAAACTTCTATCCTTTCTCAATCAAGTCGTAGAAAATAGATATCATGCACCTTTGAAAAAAAATATGTGCATTACATAACCTAAATGTCATTCTTCTAAAAGCAAAAGTCTCATAAGAACTTATGAATGTAATCTTTTCTTGATCCTCAAGAGATATATGTATTCGATAAAATCAAAAATATTCATCTAAATATAAAAAATATCGATGATCAACCAGCCTATCCAACATCTGATCAAGAAAAATGTAAAAGAAAGTGATCATTCCTAATGGCTAAATTCAATTTTATATAATCAATACAAATTCGCTACCCAGTGACTTGTTTGGTCGGAATTAATTCATTTTGTTCATTTACAACTATTGTCACTCCCCCTTTCTTAGGAACACCGTGTGTAGGACTAACCGAAGCACTTTCAAAAATAAGATAGATAATACCTGCATCTAACCACTTTAATATCTCTTTTTTAACAACTTCTTTCATAATTGGATTTAAACTCTTTTGAGGATCAACCCTGGGTTTATGGTTATCTTCCTTCAATATCCTATGCATATATATTGAAGGATTAATTTCGTTAATATCTGTCAAAGTCTATTCGAAAGCTTTCTTATAATTTCTTAGAATTTCTATTAATTTTTTTTCTTGTGATTGAGTCAAATTCGAGGATATGATGACTGGTAATGTAGATAAAATTTCCTAAATAAGCATACTTTAAATGTGTAGGAAGTACATTCATCTCGAGTTCTGGAGGATCCTCAATAAAAGGAATGAGCAGTTTACTATTTTCTGTTGCATCAAGAATTTCAAACCTCTCCTGAAAAAATTTTGAATCTTTAGCGAGCAATATCTCCAACTCATCTTGGAGATCCATGTCATTCTCATTATCTAACTCTTATTTTTCTGATTTAACTTCACAATTTTCTCTAAAATGGTTACTACTTAATTAATTAATTATGTTCATCTGAAAACACTTATCTTTTGTTCCTTTAGCAGGATATTTCATAGAATTGAAGACATTAAATGTAACTTCCTGATCATTGACTCTCATGTTTAACTCACCTTTTGGCGCATCTATCATAGCTTGCTTGGTAGTAAGAAAATGTCTCCCTAAAATAATTGAATTTTTTTATCTTCCTCTATATCTAACATTATGAAATCAATAGGTAAGATGAATCTATTCACTTTAACTAATACATCTTCTATAACCCCATTTGTACTAATGGTCGATCGATCAGCTAACTGAAGGGTTACACTAGTTAAAGAAATCTCTCCTAAACATAACCTTATGAAAATATGTAACGACATAAGGTTAATGTTTGCTTCTTCATCGCATAAAGCTTTTCCAAAAATCTTTCTCTTATGGCGCAAGGAATAGTATAGCGCTCGAGATCCTTAAGTTTTTTAGGAAGATTCTTCTAAATTATTGCGTTGCACTCCTCAATAAGTGTAATTGTCTCATAATCTCCAAACTTACTCTTCTTATTACGGATGTCCTTCATAAACTACGGGCCATTTGCTCCAGCGCTTCAGCGAAAGGAATATAAATAGTTACTTCTTAAATATTTTCAGAAAATTTAAAAAGTATTGATCCAACTTCTACTGTCTAAGTCTTTAAGGAAATGGAGGTGGTGGTTTTTTTTAAGTTAATCCTAGTTGGAGAGATTTGTTTTTCCTTAAAAACATTTTCTTTAGATATTTCAGTTTCCATGGTCTCTCTCTCAACCTCAGTCTCATTTTAAACTACATCCTCCATCTCTCTTCGACTTCTTAGTTGGATAATTGTAACTTGCTCTTTATTTTTCTCTTTAGAATTTATCTCAGTGTTGCTAGGAAGAGTTCCTTGGAGCCTATTGCTGAGTGAGTGAGCAATTTGTCCCAGTTGATTCTCTATAGTTCTTATCGTTGCACTTTGACTTTGCAATTGATTTCCCATTTGTAACACAACCTCATCTATAGACAAATTCTTCTCCTTAAATTGTTGATTGTTGTTAAAACTTGTGGATAAGTAGGTCTATAGTTGGTACTACGCTGGTTATTCCGGTTTCGTATAAGATTTACTTGATTATTTCTCCACTATTGGTTTCCCCCACCAGATTTATTATTCCAGTTAAAGTTAGGATGATTCTTCCAACCTGGGTTATTAAAGTTGGAATAAAGGTTATTAAGTCTGTTGTTCATGACATTTAAGGCCTTTAATGATGAAGTGTTAGAATTAACCATCTATTCTAATGAATTTCTTTAATTGTTGTAGGAGTTTGAGGTTTGTTTATTCCAAATTGATTTAGCTTCCTAGGTAATGCTCATCATAATGACCTCACATAAGATTCTAAGCTTTGATTTATGGATATGTAGTGAAGCTACTTCCGAATCTAGCGAATGATGTAAAGGGGTTTCCTTAAATTTGTTAAAGAAAACTCCTCCACGATTTGGAAGATGAAATGACCAAGGAGATTTTCATTCTCCAAGTTCCATAAGCACTAATCTCTTCATAAAAGATTGGAGCCACCAAAATCATGAGAAATTCATATTCCTACTGTTTGGGTTCTTTGTGCTAGGGCTTAGAGGGAGAGTGTTACATTCGTAGGGCTTTTGACATGTTCATTTAATAGGTTAATTTTCATCTACATTTTATACTTATTTTTTATGATATTACACTTTAATGGAAGGTATTTTCATGTTTTTGATGCGGGTATAATATGTAAAGCAATTGGAGCGAACTGGAGTGAAAACAGAATGAAAAGGAGGTAATTGGAGCATTGGAGCTTGGACCTGCACTGGCGCGTAGGTGCCGCTCCATGGAGTCATGGCGTTGAAAGACAGCTCTTAGGCATCAAACTTTGTCGTGATTCCAGAGAAGGTGGTGCCTATGCGCCAGTTCATTTCTCAACCGATAAAGCACATGGCGCCTAGGTGCCACATTTGGGCGTCAAGGCTCCAGAACTGCTTGAGAAAGTTTTCCAGTGGCTTTTCACACAAAATGAAGTGTTTTTATTCAGAGAGGCAGATCAGATGAAGGGAGAAGACATTAGGGAAGTCAAGGAAGAATGGAGCAGTGCATGAAAGTGAAGAAAGTGAGAGTTTCTTTTATTTTTGTATTTTTATATGAGATATATGTGTGAGGTGCAAGGAACTAGTGTAAGATTGCATGAAGAAGACTTTGGTTTGGAGTTCTTCTTCATTTCTCAGGGAAGAAGATAAGTATCTTGTATTTTCATTATCATGTATTGAATAGTTCATAGTATTTGACTTTGATATAATATAATATGTCGTGCTTTGTAGTTTTCTTCATGAAATCTGAGTAGATTCTTTGTTTCCTTCATTTTGTGATGAAATAGCAGCATGTGTAGGGAGTAGATTAAATTATAATCATGTTAATTAAATGATTGTTATGGTTTTTCATTTGAACTTCATTTACACTGCAATTTGGTCGGTTGTAGTGTTAAAATTTGTTGTACACCCATAAGATTTGGGAGAGCTATGGCTTTAATCAACTAGTGAAAACCACGCTAATCTTTAGGGTGAAGAAAAAGTAATCCTTAGATTAGTGAAAATATATAAGGAGATTATTTAACAGGGATAACTAGGACGTTTCTAGGGTGACAGGCAGAAACAATTCCTATGTTAACCTAGTTTCCTTATGCAATTGGAAAATGGTAAAGAAAATACATGCTCTTAATTATTACAAGTTTATTTAAAATTCTAGTTGATTTACACCTAAAATAGCTACTAGACTCATCATAAGGGGTGAGAACCTCTAATTAGCTTGAACTTTTTGCTTCATTTAGCCTAGTGTATTTAGCTTATTAATGAACTTAG